>CP125973.1:479197938-479797938 GCA_030063025.1 Avena longiglumis
CCGAATGTCGGAAATCCTGTCATAAATTTCATGGTTGATGAATATAATGACCTGCGACGTATGAAGAAGCGATGATGAGCCCGTTCCAACAAATGGTTAGAAGCCATGAAATCCGAGATGGAATCCATGTATGAAAATCAAGTTTGGAACTTGGTGGAATTACCTCACGGCCGAAAGGCCGTAGAGAACAAATGGATTTTCAAAAGGAAAAGCGATCTGATGGTAATGTGACCATCTATAAAGCTCGACTTGTCGCAAAGGGGTTTCGACAAATTCAAGGAGTTGACTACGATGAGACTTTCTCTCCGTGGCGATGCTAAAGTCAGTTAGGATTATGTTAGCAATTGCTGCATATTTCTATTACGAAATATGGCAGATGGATGTCAAAACCGCGTTTCTCAATGGTAATATTGAAGAAGAGTTGTATATGATACAACCAAAGGGTTTTGTCGATCCTAAGGATGCTAACAAGGTGTGCAAGCTTCAACGATCCATCTATGGATTGAAGCAAGCATCACGAAGTTGGAATCTCCGCTTTGATGAGGTGATCAAAGAGTTTGGATTTGTCCAAACTTATGGAGAAGCTTGTATTTACAAGAAAGTGAGTGGGAGCAATGTGGCATTTCGATATTATATGTGGATGACATATTATTGATCGAAATGATATAGAACTTTAACAGTGTTAAAAGTTATCTAACGACAAATTTTCAATGAAGGACCTAGGTGAAGCGTCATACATATTAGGCATAAAGATCTATAGAGATAGATCTAGGCGCCTAATAGGGCTATCATAAAGTACATACCTTGATAAGATTTTAAAGAAGTTTAAAATGGACGGAAGTAAGAAGGGTTCTTACCTATGTTGCAAGGCAAGACATTGAGTAAGACTCAAAGTCCCGGCTTCATGGAAGAAAGAGAGATAATGGACAAAATCCCTATGCTTGACCATAGGCTCTATTATGTACGCCATGCTATGTACAAGACCGGATGTGGCACGCTATTAGTTTGACTAGTAGGTACCAATCGGATCCGTGTTCTAACATCGATAGCGGTCAAGAATATCCTTAAGTACTTACGAAGAACTAAGGATATGTTTCTTGTATCTGAGGTGAAGAAGAGCTCGTCGCTAAGTGTTATGTCGACGCTAGCTTTGACACCGATCCGGATGACTCTAAGTCTCAATCCGGATATGTTTTTCTCATGAATGGCGGAGCGATTAGTTGGAGGAGCTCCAAACAACTGTGGTAGCGGGATCAACAACGGAGGCGAATATGTTGTTGCTTGAGCGGCTCGAGAAGCGCTTTGGATGAAGGAGTTCATATCCGAACTAGGAGTTGTGTAGCGCGTTGGACCCAATGGTGATCTATTGTGACAACAATGGTGCCATTGCCAATGCCAAAGAGCCAAGGTCTCACAAGCATTCCAAGCATATTAAGCGCCGGTTTCACTCCATCCACGAGCATGTCAAGGATGGAGATATAAAGATTTGTAAAGTACATACGGATATCAATATAGCAGATCCGTTGACTAAAACTCTCCCTAGAGCAAAACATGATCAACACCAGAACTCAATGGGTGTTAGATATATCACTATGTAACTAGATTATTGTCTCTAGTGCAAGTGGGAGACTGAAGGGAATATGCCCTGAGAGGCAATAATAAATTGTTTATTATGTGTATTCCAAGTATATGATAGATGTTTATTTTGCATGCTATAATTGTATTAATACGGAAACGTTAATACATGTGTGTTTAATAAACAAACAGAAAGTTCCTAGTTAAGCCTCTCTCATAAACTAGCTCGTTGATTAACAAGATGATCAAGGTTTCCTGATCATGGACATTGGATGTTGTTAATAACGGGATCACAACATTAGTGTAATGATGTGATGAACATTCATCCAAAGTATAGCATTACGATCAAAGTCATTGAGTTTATATTGCTATAACAACTTACGAAGTGATCCTAATCCTTAGACCATGAGATCATGTCAATCACTAACACCGAAGAGTTTCTTGATAACATCAAGCGTCACCGTAACAGGTGATTATAAAGATGGGTTCGAACTAATAAAGTGTTATGTAGAGGCTCATGGATCGAGAGTGGAATTTGTTCATCCCGATGACGGATAGATATACTCTGGGCCCTCTCGGTGATATCACATTGATTAGCTTGCAAGCAAGTGATTTGATCACTAGAATGTTATATCACGAACGAGAAAAGAGTGCATGTCGTAGCGAGATCAAACTAGGTATGGAGATACCGATGATCGAATCTCGGACATGTAATATATCGTGAAACAAAGGGATTAAGATACTAGCGTAAAGGTTCCGCGATCACAAGAAAGTCATCGTTGAATGTGTGGGAGTCGGTATGGGTCTCGGATCCGCTTCTGATTATTGATCTGAGAGGGGTCTCGATCATGTCCGCATTATTCACAAACCGTAGGGTGACACACTTAAGAGACACCGACATCCAATTGGAGCAAAAGTTTCATGCCTAAAGAATAAACAAGCGCAGGAATTTATTTCACTAGATACCGAAACAGGTTTTCGGGTGAAATTGCGTAAAGTGGTTATGCATGTGAAATAGAATTCTAGCAAGGGGTTATTTGTGAATGTTTGTCATTAAAGTAATTGACAAAATTCTGAATAAAATAAAAGAGTTTTATTTAATGAGAGTTTGCATTAAATTTGGTGGAAATTTAATGGGATCTTTGAGTGGGATTTTGAGTGGAGGAATTTGGAGGAGTTTTGTGAGTGGAGTGTCCACCCACATGAAGAGGGAGGGCAAGGGGCAGCCCCATGCCGGCCACCCCTTGGGGTTCCCCCCTCCTCCTATAAAAGGAGCCCCTCCTCTCACTTCTCACTCACACCTCCTCGTGAAGGATCTCTCTCCCCCTCTAGAATTTATCCCCCATGGTCTCGGACTAGCGAGATACATGTTCCCGGTGGCTATTCGGCAAGAAAGAGTTGTGCTTCCATGCATTGCTGGGCGAGGAGGCGGAGGTTGCTCGGTGCCTCGAGCGTGTGTGCGAACGGATGCGCTGATTTTGGCGCTAGGACTTCCTCTCGATCTTGAGATCGGCAAGAGATCGTCTACATCAACCACGAGTGGGACTCGTTAAACTTTGTCGGTCTTCAAGGGTATGTTCTCTACGGATATACATCCGCCCGTTGTTTGTATCTAGTATAAATAGATCTTGGTATATAGTTCACATCGTAGGAAAATTTTTTGTTTTCTATGCTGCGAACCCTTCACTTCTCGGCACCCTGCTGGAGGGGAGATCTTCCCGGAGGCCTTCTCTCTGGTATGATTCGTGAATAGTTCCACCTTGGACTATGGGTCCATGTAGTAGCTAGATGGTTGTATCTCCTCCTTTGTGCTTTCATATATATATCTTGTGAGCTCCATTCATGATCAAGATCTAATCTATTTGTAATCATGCATGTTGTGTTTGCGGGGATCCGATGGATATTGAGATCATTATGTTGGTTTGATTAATGGTTTTATCTTTATGATTCTATCATGTATGTGTTGTTTGTGATCTTGCATGTTCTCCGTTGCTAGTGGTTATCTTGGCCACGTAGTTGCTAGTGACTCCAAGAGGGAGTATTTATGCTCGATAGTGGGTTCATGCATCTAGTTTCCAAGGGAAGTGACAGAAATCTCTTTGGTTGTAGATGTGCTGTTTCTACTAGGGAGAAAACAACGGTCTCTTGTTCATGGAACATGTGGAATGTTTACCTTACACACCTTTCTTAAAGCAGTTGTCTGTTGCTTGCAACTTAATACTGGAGGGGGTTTGGATGATAACCTGAAGGTGGATTTCTAGTCATAGATGCACTTGGATGGCGGTCTATGTATCTTGTTGTATTGCCCAATCAACCTCATAGGATCTTTCTGACTAGTAATTGCATTGTTATGCCTTGCCTAGTTCCTGTCAATTGCCCTGCTGTAATTTGTTTACCCTTCATGCCATGTTTTTTATCTAAGGAGAGAACTATGGACCCCGGTCCAATCTTTACCATTGATACATCTTCAACAGTTACTTGTTTACTTGTTGAAAACCATTGCCTTCCACACCATACGTTTAATCCTTTGTTACAGCAAACCGGTGAGCTTGACAACCTCACTGATTCGTTCGGGCAAAGTCTTAAGTTTGTGTTGTGCAGGTCTCCATGTTATTTGCAACACATGTGTGACGTTTCCTTCCTCCTTATGGTTCGATAACCTCGGTCTCAACTGAGGAAAAACTTGCTTCTTGCTCTTCACACACCCTGCGCTTGGGGTTACCAACGAAGTGCCACGTCGAGCACCATCAAGATTTTCTGGCGCCGTTGCCCGGGAGGCTAAGGACGTCTTCACAAGGGGAGTCCTTCACTTCCTTTCTCTTTACTTTGTTTTTAAGTTTGCTTTGTTTCTTTTGCTTGGTTTTGTTTGCCACTTTCCAAAAAACCCAAAAAAAATTAGTCTAGTTTGGTTTGCTTTCTTTATTCAAAAACACAACAAAATTAGTTCCTTCTCTATCTGCTGCTGTTGTTTTTGGCTTGCCCACCTTTGTCAAAATGAACTCTGTTGAGAACTTTAAGTTGTGTGACTTCACTAGCACCAACAACAATGTTTTCCTTAGCACACCTATTGCTCCACCTGCTCCTGATACCTTTTATGAAATTAAGCCTGCTTTGTTCAATCTTGTGATGAGAGAGCAATTTTCTGGTGCTAGTTCTGATGATCCTGCTACCCATCTCAATAGCTTTGTTGAACTCTGTGAAATGCAAAAGTAGAAAGATGTAGATGGAGATATTATTAAGCTCATTCTTTTTCCTTTTTCCTTAAGAGGAAAAGCTAAAGAATGGTTGCTATCCTTGCCTAAAAATAGTATTGATTCTTCGACTAAGTGGAAAGATGCATCAACAAAGTCCTTAGACTCCCCGGCAACGGCGCCAGAAAAGAGAAAAGAAGATGGGCACCAGGATCAAGTTCAATAAAGTCCTTAGCCTCCCTGGCAACGGCGCAAAAAAAGGCTTGATGGTACTGGTTTAGCACTTCGTTGGGAACCCCAAGAGGAAGGTGTGAAGAAGCACAGCGACAATTTTCCCTCAGTAAGAAACCAAGGTTATCGAACCAGTAGGAGAAGGAAACATCACACAGGTGTTGCAAGCAACGCGGAGACCTGCACAACACAAACTCAAGACTTTGCCCCAACTAGACAGTGAGGTTGTCAAGCTCACCTGTTTGCTGTAACAAAGGATTAAACGTATGGTGTGGAAGGTAATGGTTTGCAGCAAGTAAACAAGTAACAGTGGAAGATGTATCAATGGTAAAGATTGGACCTGGGTACATAGTTCACTAGAGGTGCTCTCCTTAGATAAATAACATGGCATGAAGGGTAAACAAATTACAGCAAGGCAATTGACAAGAACTGAGCAAGGTATAAAAATGTAATAATAGTCAGAAAGATCCTATGAGATTCAATTGGGCAATACAACAATATACATAGACCGCCATCCAACTGCATCTATGACTAGAAGTCTGTGGCATCCCGCAAAAACCACTACTAGAAAATCGCGTTGAATTTGTGCATTGCATCGTCACCATCATATGTTGTTTGTCGAAAACTATTTTCGCAAAGCCCGTTTTGTTTTCTAAAACGCCCCAACTTTAACCAAATATCAAACCCCGGGTCACCGGATTATTTTGTTGTTCGCTTTCGGTTTGCAAACGTTCCAAATAAAGTAAATAAAATATTAAGTTATTTTTAGCGGGGCAGTCGAACGGGCCGAATGACCCGAACGACCACCCCAGAAAATATAAAAGTTCCGCCCCCTTTTTCTAAACCTACCAATTATACTACCCACACACCCCAGCCACATCACCCGGACCAACCCCGAGCCGCCACCTCCCCCTCTCCCTATCCCCAACCAACCATGTGCTGCCACTTGGCCCTCTCTCCCTTCCCTCTCTCTCCCTCTCAAACACACACCACATAAACCCCCCCACACCAGCACCCAACACACGCACGCCACTGGCCCTCCCTCATGTCCCACCTCCCCAAGCCCACCCCTGCCCCGCGTCCTCTCCCCTCTCCCCAACCTCCCTTCTCCTCTCTCCTTTCTGGCCTCGCCCCTACCACCCACCGTCCCCAACCTGCTTGGCGCCCCACCTCCTCTTCCTCCGTCCGCGGCCGCGCCGCCCGCCACCATCCGCTCGGTCGGCCCCTCGTCTCTGCTGCGCGGCAGGCCCTTCGCGTCCGGCTCTGCTCGCCCGCCCAGCTTTCGCCCCCCGTGAGACCTCTCTCACAGCTGGCCGACCTCGCCATGAGCCGCCCAGGGCCCTCCTCGCCAGGCTCCTCGCCGCCTCTCTCCACCGTCCCCGCTCCCCTCCCCTGACGCTCGCTCGCTCGCTCCGCACCCTTCGTCGTCGTCGGCCCCGCCTCCAAGCCCTCTCATGGCCCTCGGCCCGGTCGTGCGATCGCCTCCAGCGTCTGAACCCGCCGGGCGGTTCCTTCCCGGTCGAGCCGCTCAACCTGACGCCCGACCACCGCCGTTGACCACGGGTCGCGTCCCGCGCCGCGCGTCTGCGCCTCTCCGACCCTTTCGGTTCCTCCCTGCACGTCTGCGAGCTCCACCGCGCCGGCCTTCACAACACGGACCGGGAGCACCGCCGTCGCGACGTCCCCCCTCTGCGGCTCTGCTCCTCCCCGCCCTCGAGCGCCTCCGCCTGCTGCAAGCCGGCCTCGCGGGGACCTCCTCTGTCTGCGGCCAGAGAACCCTCCCCCGCCTGCACTTCTGCCTGCGCGCGAGTCCCGCCACCGAGCCAGTTTGTTGTCATCCGTGTGTGCCCATCCGCAAGGCGTTCGAGTTAATGTATGAATGGGACACGGGTCTCCGTGTAGCGTCCTGTTTAGTGCCTGCTGTCGTGTTTTGGTGATATGTCTTTGGTAAAAGACTATTACCGGTCTCTCGAGTTGACAAGATCATTGCCAAGATCTCCTTCCGGGTACCATGACCCCGATGTCGTCGAAGAGGAACCGCGAACCGAACCCAGAGATCTCCGTCACGGAACCACAAGGCCTTTGGGGGTGGAACCGACAAGATCTACCTCACGGAGCACCAAGAAATCCTTCCTGGAACCGAAGACCGATCCCGGTGTTTGAAGCCCGAACCCCGAGATCTACTTCACGGGACCGAACCCCGGAAACCCCGATGCTGTCGACACGGATGCCATGATCTTCGTCACGGACGCCGAGACCCCCGGACCCCGGAGACCCCATGATCTTCGCCGCAGAACAATAAGGCCGTTGGAATGGAATCGACAAGATCTACCGCCGGACGACAAGTTCTACTTCACGGGCACGGAGCGTCAAGATCGCCTCACGGAATCCGAAGCACGGACCCGACAAGATCTTCGCGACGATAAGATCGGCACCGACCCGGAAATATCCGATGCGCCCCGACACCGAATCAAGTTCTCCGTCCCGGAAGCACCGACGCTCGTGCGACAAGATCTACATCCTCGATCCGAAGACCCTAAACCCCGGAGTCCGAGAACGATCTCGTCGAACCCTGAACCTGAGACCGAACCCCGAACCCCGGAACCCCAAGATCTGCCGAACCCTAATTGTTTTGCTTCTTCGCGGATAAGGCCGTTGAGTTGTTGTGAACTTCGTCCCGATCTTCGGTTGAACCTTCGACAATGTTTTCAGGCGAGCATCTCCCCCTTTCTACCTATCTTACTTTTATAGTATTTATTCCCTCCTGTTGATCTATTGCTATCTGTGTTGCGATGCTCTAGTTTCCGTACCCTTGATATCCCTTGCAGCCTTATATTGCCCTGGACACACCCTATTCCCTGTTGTTTGATAGATAGTTGGACTTGCGCGCCGTAGTCGCTTGCTCAAGTGCTGTTGCATGTCGTCCAGTGCCACAGTTGTTGATGTATTGCCGCATGTTGATGTTGGAGATGATCATAGTTTTACTTATCGTTCACATTAATTCCTGTTTAAAAACTAAAATTGAAGTAAGCAGAGGCATCGGTGGGTGATAGAAAATATTTGGTTTCCGAACGCCCACTTGTGTCCCGTAAGACCCTGAGTACTTGATACCTGTTCCTTGATTTATCGCGCTATCCACATCCGGGAGGTATATGGGACCCCTGAGCGAGCTTGATTCATCTTATTTCTTGGGGCCACAAACTAGTTTGAGGTTTTATTACGATCTGTACTTATGCCATGCTACTTATGTATTTAAATTGTGCGAGGAGCACCTTTGTCTTTGTTAGGATCGGGACACGATTCCGCGGTGTCGACAAGCCACACTTTCGGGTTCCCGATCGTTCCTGACCGTATACCCAAACCTTGAGTCCGTCTCGGAGCTTGCTTACCGTTGGGTAGACTCAAGGGTGGCCCCTGAAATATTTCAATCTGTGATTGTTCACGTGAAAGCCTCGTTGGGTTTTGTTTTGGTTTTCCGAGGTTGATCGGCGTGTGTTGCTATTGGTGCACCCGGCGGGTAAAACTTTTCAAAGCCGTGTCGCGGATATGGACGACTTGGAGCACCTGATCTCGATCATAGACAAGCATAACTAAAGTTTATTGCTATAAATTTGACTTAATAATGACTAGTAATCAGCTTCACTATAATGGAATGGCTAATTAATACTGCCCACAATTGCTTGTTTGGAGTGTCGCTATGACCATTGTATCGACTAGTAAGTATTGCAACTTCTGAATGGCTGAATAAAAGTACCAACAACTGCTGGGTTTTTGGGTTATCTCAAGCTAAATGTATATGACTAGTAAGTGTTGCCACTATAACGGAATGGTTAACTAAAAGTGCCCACTGCTTCTTTTATCAGGATGAATCTCTAAACCTGACTAGTAAAGTGCCGCAACTATAACTGAATAAGTAAAACTGCCAACGGTGTGAGTTCCTCGGTTGACTTCCTCGTTTGGTCTCGAGAAACACCGAGATGGGTTTGTTTGGTGTTAACTTGCTTCAGTTGGATCCGGATAGGTCATTCTCACCTCTCGATAACCGCCAGTTGTATCGAGTCTCTATAGGTTGTTTAGTGCATCTTTGCCGCTCGATCCACCATACCTATGTGGCGAGACCGCCAATTCTAGCCTCGCCTGTGTCGGCCTCGATCTTGACGCTCCTCTTTTCCTTTGCCCTTTGTCGGCACCCTTTTGTTTAAGCGGTTTTGAGATCGGCGCCGTTAGCGAGGTTACCCTTCGGCTTGGCACAGGCAGGTTATGGGCGCCATTGGTTATTCTTGAGGCTCTTAGCCCCATTTGCATCTTGTCCGTGGTGGACGCTCTATCGTTTTCAAGGTGATTTGGATCTTTATAAATTGTATTTGTATTCTTGACTCATGGAGTCATTTATATATATCTGTTACTGGGTCCCATCGACGACTGTTGTGTAATGTTATTACGTTTTCCACCCGCATCGAAAGTGCTGGTGGGCACCTTTGAATCATTTCTATGCGGGTTTGCGAATTTGCTCAAACTTGCATAGGTCCGATCGAGGGTGTTCTGAGTGGTATCGAGCTCGTGATTCGATACCCCAAAGTCCAAATCTGTAGGATAACCTAGCTAACGGCCGAAGTAGAGTGTCAAAACTATTTTGCAAAATCGGTTGGATAGTTCTGATTAGGTCTGATTTTACTCCTTACCCCTCTGCTATTCTCCTCTCACCTCTACGCGTTTTGAATCCGCTCTCATCTCTCTCTTCGAGTCCAGGATTTCTCGTGGTTGGGTTTCCGTCGTACCTTCAGGGTTTCGCTTTCTCCCTTTTGTAACGGAGGTGCTACGATCATCAATCTGCAACTTGTCTGTTGTGCCCTACATCCGATCTTTTGTTCTTGAGCTCTTTATCCATAAGTGTTCCTTGCCGGATATCTGTGTCGTCGAAAAACATATGAGAAGGACGAGCATTGGTGAAGTTGGAGTTGACCTTGAGCATGTGTTGTTCATGCCAATGGAACCATCGCGAAACCTAATCATTGTGTCTTTCACACGATTTCTGCTGGCATCATCCTTTTGTTCCGGATACCGCCTATGAAGATCTTCAGTCTAAATCTAGAGAGTTGAGTTGCCTGATTCTCCTACCCATGTATAGAGTTGATAGTTTGTGCAGGATGGGTGATCACCCTACCGACTCTTCTTGTTACGCTCGTACATCGAACTGGTGGATCAATGTAACTTTTCCCTCTTCTAATGGAAGTTAGAGGTGGCCTTATCGTTTGATACCTCTACCTTCGTCCTTTGTTATCCGGAGTGTTCTCTCGACGATCAGGAACAACGACCCTTTGTTGGTGGTGTCGCCGATTTCCAGATGGAGGATGAACCATTGTTAGTGGTGTCGCGAGGATCTACACGATGCGAGAAGACGCAGACCGCCGGCCTTCCTTCCGGTACCATGAGGCGGATCTCGAGGGCGAGATCCATTGTTAGTGGTGTCGAATTGTGGCATCCCGCAAAAACCACTACTAGAAAATCGCGTTGAATTTGTGCATTGCATCGTCACCATCATATGTTGTTTGTCGAAAACTATTTTCGCAAAGCCCGTTTTGTTTTCTAAAACGCCCCAACTTTAACCAAATATCAAACCCCGGGTCACCGGATTATTTTGTTGTTCGCTTTCGGTTTGCAAACGTTCCAAATAAAGTAAATAAAATATTAAGTTATTTTTAGCGCGGGCGATCGAGCAGGCGAATGACCCGACGACCACCCGGAAAATATAAATGGTCCCCTTTTTCTAAACCTACCAATTATACTACCCACACACCCCAGCCACATCACCCGGACCAACCCCGAGCCGCCACCTCACCCTCTCCCTATCCCCAACCAACCATGTGCTGCCACTTGGCCCTCTCTCCCTTCCCTCTCTCTCCCTCTCAAACACACACCACACAAACCCCCCCACACCAGCACCCAACACACGCACGCCTTGACTCCCCAACACCAGCCACACTGGGCCTCCTGGTCCCACCTCCCCAGGCCCACCCCTGCCCCGCGTCCTCTCCCCTCTCCCCAACCTCCCCTTCTTCTCCTTTCTCTCTCCCCGCTCGCGCCCCGTCTTCCCCTACCACCCACCGCCGCCGTCCCCAACCTCGCCGCGGCGCCCCCCACCTCCTCTTCCTCCGTCAAGGCCGCCACCATCCGCTCATGCCGCCCCCTCGTCTCTCAACTGGCCGGGCCCTTCGCGTCGGCCCGGCTCCGCCCGCCCGGGCAGGCTTCGCCCCCCCGCGTGAGACCTCTCTCACAGCGCGCCATGAGCCGCCAGGCCCTCCTCGCCCGAGCTCCTCGCCGCCTCTCCACCGTCCCCTCCCTCGACGCTGCTGCTCGCTCCGCACTGCCCTTACGTCGGCCCGCCTCAAGCCCTCTCCATGGCGCCTCGGCCCAGTCGTGCAGTCGCCTCCAGCGTCACAGACCCCGCCGCCGGGCGGTTCCTTCCCCGCCGGTCAGGCCGCTCAACCCTGAAGGCCGCCGACCACCGCCGTTGACACGCGGGTCCGCGTCCGGCCGCGCCAGTCTGCGCCCGCCTCACTCTGCGGTTCCTCACCTGCGTCTGCGAGCTCCACCGCGCCGGCCTTCACAGCATGGACCGGGAGCACCGCCGTCGCGACGTTCCCCCTCTGCTGCTCTGCTCCTCCCCGACCACGAGCGCCTCCGCCTGCTGCAAGCCGGCCTCATGAGACCTCCTGTCTGCTGAGAACCCCCCCCTTTGCCACGCCTCTGCGAGTCCCGCCACCGAGCCAGTTTGTTGTCATCCGTGTGTGCCCATCAGCAAGGTGTTCGAGTTAATGTATGTATGGGACACGGGCCTCCGTGTAGCGTCCTGTTTAGTGTCTGCTGTCGTGTTTTGGTGATATGTCTTTGGTAAAGACTATTACCGTCTCTCGAGTTGACAAGATCATTGCCAAGATCTCCTTCCGGTACCATGACCCGATGTAAATGACGAGGAACCATGACCGAACCGGAGATCTCCGCGGAACCACAAGGCCTTTGGGGTGGAAACGACAAGATCTACCTCACGGAGCACCAAGAAATCCTTCCGGAACCCGACCGATCCGGTGTTTGAAGCGAACGAGATCTACTTCACGGGACCGAACCCCGGAAACCCCGATGCTGTCGACACGGATGCCATGATCTTCGTCACGGACGCCGAGACCCCCGGACCCCGGAGACCCCATGATCTTCGCCGCAGAACAATAAGGCCGTTGGAATGGAATCGACAAGATCTACCGCCGGACGACAAGTTCTACTTCACGGGCACGGAGCGTCAAGATCGCCTCACGGAATCCGAAGCACGGACCCGACAAGATCTTCGCGACGATAAGATCGGCACCGACCCGGAAGAATCCGATGCGCCCCGACACCGAATCAAGTTCTCTGTCCCGGAAGCACCGACGCTCGTGCGACAAGATCTACATCCTCGATCCGAAGACCCTAAACCCCGGAGTCCGAGAACGATCTCGTCGAACCCTGAACCTGAGACCAAACCCCGAACCCCGGAACCCCAATATCTGCCGAACCCTAATTGTTTTTCTTCTTCGCGGATAAGGCCGTTGAGTTGTTGTGAACTTCGTCCCGATCTTCGGTTGAACCTTCGACAATGTTTTCAGGCGAGCATCTCCCCCTTTCTACCTATCTTACTTTTATAGTATTTATTCCCTCCTGTTGATCTATTGCTATCTGTGTTGCGATGCTCTAGTTTCCGTACCCTTGATATCCCTTACAGCCTTATATTGCCCTGGACACACCCTATTCCCTGTTGTTTGATAGATAGTTGGACTTGCGCGCCGTAGTCGCTTGCTCAAGTGCTGTTGCGTGCCGTCCAGTGCCATAGTTGTTGATGTATTTCCGCATGTTGATGTTGGAGATGATCATAGTTTTACTTATCGTTCACTTTAATTCCTGTTTAACAACTAAAATTGAAGTAAGCAGAGGCATCGGTGGGTGATAGAAAATATTTGGTTTCCGAACGCCCACTTGTGTCACGTAAGACCCCGAGTACTTGATACCTGTTCCTTGATTTATCACGCTATCCACATCCGGGAGGTATATGGGACCCCCCTGAGCCAGAGCTTGATTCAGTCTTATTTCTTGGGGCCACAAACTAGTTTGAGGTTTTATTTACGATCCTGTACTTATGCCATGCTACTTATGTATTTAAATTGTGCGAGGAGCACCTTTGTCTTTATTTAGGATCGGGACACGATTCCATGGTGTCGACAAGCCCAGCCACACTTTCGGGTTCCCGATCGTTCCACCAGTATACCCAAACCTTGAGTCCGTCTCGGAGCTTGCTTACTTCGTTGCGGGTAGACTCCAAGGGGTGGCCCCCTGAAATATTTCTAAATCCTGTGATTGTTCAGTCGTGAAAGCCTCGTTGGGTTTTGTTTTGGTTTTTCCGAGGTTGATCGAGCGTGTGTTGCTATTGGTGCACCCCGGCCGGGTAAAACTTTCTGAAAGCCGTGTCCGCGGATATGGACGACTTGGAGCACAGTATCTCGATCATAGACAAGCATAACTAAAGTTTATTGCTATAAATTTGACTTAATAATGACTAGTAATCAGCTTCACTATAATGGAATGGCTAATTAATACTGCCCACAATTGCTTGTTTGGAGTGTCGCTTGCGACCATTGTATCTGACTAGTAAGTATTGCAACTACAACGGAATGGCTGAATAAAAGTACCAACAACTGCTGGGTTTTTGGGTTATCTCAAGCTAAATGTATATGACTAGTAAGTGTTGCCACTATAACGGAATGGTTAACTAAAAGTGTCCACTGCTTCTTTTATCAGGATGAATCTCTAAACCTGACTAGTAAAGTGCCGCAACTATAACTGAATAAGTAAAACTGCCAACGGTGTGAGTTCCTCGGTTGACTTCCTCGTTTGGTCTCGAGGGGGAAACACCAGGATGGGTTTGTTTGGTGTTAGCTTCAGGTTGGATCCGGATAGGTCATTCTCACCCCTCGATAACCGCCTTGTATCGAGTCTCTATAGGTTGTTTAGTGCATCTTGCCGCCGCCTCGATCCACCATACCTATGTGGCGAGGACCGCCAATTCTAGCCTCGCCGTGTCTTGGCCTCGATCTTGACGCTCCTCTTTTCCTTTGCCCTTTGTCGGCACCTTTTGTTTAGCAGGTTTTGAGATCGACGCCGTTAGCAGGGTTACCCTTCCGGCTTGGCCTGGGCAGGGTTATGGACGCCATTGGTTATTCTTCAGGGCTCTTAGCCCCATTTGCATCTTGTCCGTAGCTGGACGCTCTATCGTTTTCAAGGTGATTTGGATCTTTATAAATTATATTTGTATTCTTGACTCATGGAGTCGCTGTTATATATATCTGTTCTGTGGGTCCCATCGAGGACTGTTGTGTAATGTTATTACTTCGTTTTCCACCCGCACAAAAGTGCCTGGTGGGCACCTTTGAATCGTTTCTATGTGGGTTTGGCGAATTTCGCTCAAACTTGCATAGGTCCGATTCTGAGGGTGTTACAAAGTCCACCTTCAGGTTATCATCCGAACCCCCTCCAGTATTAAGTTGCAAGCAACAGACAACTGCTTTAAGCAAAGTGTGTAAGGTAAACAGTCCACATGTTCCATGTACAAGAGACCATTGTTTTCTCCCTAGTGGCAACAGCACAATCTACAATCGAAGATATTATTGTCACTTCCCTTGTAAACTAGAGGCATGAACCCACTATCGAGCATAAATACCCCATCTTGCAGTCACTAGAAACTACTTGGCCAAGATAGCTACTAACAACGGAGAGCATGCAAGATCACATACAACATAGACATGATAGAATCATAAAGACAAAACCATTAATCAAACCAACATAATAATCTCAATATCCATCGGATCCCCGCAAACACAACATGCATGATTACAAATAGATTAGATCTTGATCATTTACGGAGCTCACAAGATCTATACATGAAAGAATAAAGGAGGATATACAACCATCTAGCTACTACATGGACCCATAGTCCAAGGTGGAACTACTCACGCATCATACCGGAGAGAATGCCTCCAGGATGATATCCCCTCCGGCAGGGTGCCGGGAAGAACTTCAGATCCCCCAGATCTAGGGACGATGGTGGCGGCGGCTACAGACGGTTTCGTGGAGATTTGATTGGATGCTTAGGGTTTAGGCATCGGGGGCTTCTTATAGGCAAAGGGGGAGGTCGAGGAGGCGACCAGGGGGCCCACACCCCACCTAGGCGCGGGCCCACCCCTGGCCGCGCCTAGGGGGTTATGTCCGCCCTGGTTTGCTTCTCCGTCTCCCCTCTGGACTTCTTGTTCCTCACGGAAAGTTATTGACTTTGGCGTTTGTCCCGTCCAATTCCGATAATATTTCTTTATTAGCTTTTCTGAAACCAAAAACATCAGAAAACAGGCTACTGGCACTGTGGAAACTTGTTAATTGGTTAGTACTAGAAAACATGTATAAGCACCTCAAAGTGTGGAGATAGCAAATCAAAGTAGATACTAACAAGCATGGAACATCAAAAATTATAGATATGTTTCCGACGTATCATTATTCCAAAGTGTCCACTAGAAACTCCTATGCATGGTGTGTTACACCATTCCAAGTATATTCTTGTTTTCAGTTATCTTCCAATTAAAATTATTTTGTTATGTGAAAACTTAGTAATTAAAGCCCTCACGAACTAGATATCACACTTTATATTCTTTGCCCCTAATAAACTTGAACCATTGTGTCGTCTATGATGTATATGCTTACACTTATACGTTGGAATTAGCAGAACCATGCTGTCATGGGGAACGTTTTCAACATTGCACTTGTACTTTGTACTCAGTTGATATCATGCTCTTTTGTATATGGATGTCACCAGTGTGAAATAAAGAGGGAACATGTAAGTCCATGGTGTTATGTATTTTTTGTTAGAGAAACGCTTGGGCCGCTAGCCTAAGCCATGCCTAATCATGGTGGAAACTTGCAGCATCACCATAGTGAGCTATCTATGAAGCATCTTGAATAAAAAAGCTATGCACATAGTAAATAAAAATATGGCTGATATGCTCATTGTCTGCTTGCCTTGTCATTTTGGTTATGAGATAGCTCATGTACCATGTGCAAGGGGTACCTCGTTGGCAGTTCTCTATGATACGCATGTAATTACAATGACAAGAACTTACAGGTGACTGAAGTTGAGTAGCATGAGGTGTGGCCCTCTTATTCAAGGGACTTGAGATTGGAAACTTATACTTTTTCAAGCATATACTCCATAGTTTGTTCACTCTAACCTTAATCACTTCAAGATGCTTATGATAGGGGCAATGAGGGCTGAAAGCTAATAAGTACCATAATTTTTGTAAGCTCTTTTTGAAACTTTAAATCCCTGCTTCCCTTATGAAGGGCCTTTCTACCACTATTATTGAGTCTCCACCTTCTACCTTTAGGCACCATTAAGAGAGCATAGTTGCCATTTTGTGTGCAGTGTCCCAAAACTTATTGATTGATGCATATTGTGAGATTACTTGTTCTTGTTCTATTAATTTCTAGTCACCCTTGTGAACTTTGAAGGTGTCCTTTGCATCTATTTGCTACTCCATGAGGGACAAGCTGATTGCCACTATGCCATGTTTTCTGTATGTGAAACAAACAAACATTTTTCAATGCATGTTATTCATGATATTTGTTTGTAGCCTTTCATGTTGCATGCATAGTTACTTTGTCTTATTGTTAGAAGTCCATCTTTCATGCACATGTTTAGAGTTCTTTGATCCCAGCTTTCAATGCTTGCAAATGGTTTGATCTTTATTGTGAAGGTGCATGTCACCTCAAAAATTATTCTTTTATCACCTACCTACTCGAGGACAAGCAGGAGTTTAGCTTGGGGATGCTTGATACGTCGTAAATGTATCTATAATTTTTATGTTCCATGCTTGTTTAGTATCTACTTTGCTTTGCTTTGTCTACACTTTGAGGTGTTTTTATATCTTTTCTGGAACTAATTTATTGACAAGTTACCACAGTGCCAGTTGAGTGTTTTGTTCTGTTTTTGGTTCCAGAAAGGCATAAAATCAATTTTCTCGGAATTGGATGGGATAAAAGCCAAAGTCCATATTTTATCGTGGGCGACACGAAGTCCAGAGGGGAGACAGATAGGCAGGCCAAAGCGGCCAGACCCCCCTAGGCGCGGCCAGGGTGGGCCCGCGCCTGGGCAGGGTGTGGCCCCCCTGGTTTCTTCCCAGCCTCACCTCTTCGCCTATAAGAAGCCCCCGATGCAGAAACCCTAGGACCCGATCAAAACTCCACGAAACCGTCTGTAGCTGCCGCCACCATCGTCCCTAGATCGGGGGGATCTGAAGTTCTTCCCGGCACCCTATCAGAGGGGAGATCATCCCGGAGGACTTCTTCTCTTGTATGATGCGTGAGTAGTTCCACCTTGGACTACGAGTCCATCTGGTAGCTATATGGTTGTATCTCATCCTTGTGCTTTCATGTATAGATCTTGTGAGCTCCGTTCGTGATCAAGATCTAATCTATTTGTAATCATGCATGTTGTGTTTGCGGGGATCCAATGGATATTGATATTACTATGTAAGATTGATTAATGGTTTTGTCTTTATGATTCTATCATGTTTGTGTTTTTTGTGATCTTGCATGATCTTCATTGTTAGTACCTATCTTGGCAAAGTAGTTTCTAGTGACTCCAGGAGGGGGTATTTATGCTCGATAGTGGGTTCATGCATCTAGTTTCCAAGGGGAGTGACAAAACTCTCTTCGGTTGTAGATGTGCTGTTGCCACTAGGGAGAAAACAACAGTCTCTTGTTCATGGAGCAAGTGGATTGTTTACCTTACACACTTTGCTTAAAGCAGTTGTCTGTTGCTTGCAACTTAATACTGGAGGGGGTTCGGATGATAATCCATAGTTGGACTACTATTCATAGATCCAGTTGGATGGCGGTATATGTATATTGTTGTATTGTCCAATCGAATCTCATAGGATCTTTTTGTCTGGTATTGCATTGTTATGCCTTGCTCAGTTCCTGTCAATTGCCCTGCTGTAATTTGTTTACCCGTCATGCCATGTTGTTTATCTATGGAGAGCACCTCTAGTTAATTGTGGACCCCAGTCCACTCTTTACCATTGATACATCTTCCATTGTAATTGTTTACTTGTTGCAGAAGGGTTCGCAGCATAGAAAACAAAAATTTTCCTACGATGTGAACTATATACCAAGATCTATTTATACTAGATACAAACAACGGGCGGATGTATATCCGTAGAGAACATACCCTTGAAGACCGACAAAGTTTAACGAGTCCCACTCGTGGTTGATGTAGACGATCTCTTGCCGATCTCAAGATCGAGAGGAAGTCCTAAGCGCAAATCGGCGCATCCGTGCTCGCACACACGTTCGAGGCACCGAGAAACCTCCGCCTCCTCGCTCAAATGATGCAGCGGAAGCACAACTCTTTCTTGCAGAATAGCCACCGGGAACATGTATCTCGCTAGTCCGAGACCATGGGGATAAATTCTAGAGGAGGAGAGAGATCCTTCACGAGGAGGTGTGAGTGAGAAGTGAGAGGAGGGGCTCCTTTTATAGGAGGAGGGGGGGAACCCCAAGGGGGTGGCCGGCGCATGGGGGCTGCCCCCTTGCCCTCCCCTCTTCATGTGGGTGGACACTCCACTCACAAAACTCCTCCAAATTCCTCCACTCAAAATCCCACTCAAAGATCCCATTAAATTTCCACCAAATTTAATGCAAACTCTCATTAAATAAAACTCTTTTATTTTATTCAGAATTTTGTCAATTACTTTAATGACAAACATTCACAAATAACCCCTTGCTAGAATTCTATTTCACATGCATAACCACTTTACGCAATTTCACCCGAAAACCTGTTTCGGTATCTAGTGAAATAAATTCCTGCGCTTGTTTATTCTTTCGGCATGAAACTTTTGCTCCAATTGGATGTCGGTGTCTCTTAAGTGTGTCACCCTACGGTTCGTGAATAATGCGGACATGATCGAGACCCTCTCGGATCAATAATCGAGCGGGATCTGAGACCCATACTGACTCCCACACATTCAACGATGACTTTCTTGTGATCGTCGGAACCTTTTACACTAGTATCTTAATCCCTTTGTTTCACGATATATTACATGTCCGAGATTCGATCATCGGTATCTCCATACCTAGTTTGATCTCGTTCTGACATGCACTCTTTTCTCGTTCGTGATATAACATTCTAGTGATCAAATCACTTTCTTGCAAGCTAATCAATGTGATATCACCGAGAGGGCCCAGTATATCTATCCGTCATCGGGATGAACAAATTCCACTCTCGATCCATGAGCCTCTACATAACACTTTATTAGTTACGAACCCATCTTTATAATCACCACATTACGGTGTGACGTTTGATGTTATCAAGAAACTCTTAGGTGTTAGTGATTGACATGATCTCATGGTCTAAGGATTAGGATCACTTCGTAAGTTGTTATAGCAATATAAACTCAATGACTTTGATCGTAATGCTATACTTGGATGAATGTTCATCACATCATTACACTAATGTTGTGATCCGTTATTAACAACATCCAATGTCCATGATCGGAAACATTGATCATCTTGTTAATCAACGAGCTAGTTTATGAGAGAGGCTTAACTAGGAACTTTCTTTGTTTATTAAACACACATGTATTAACGTTTCCGTATTAATACAATTATAGCATGCAAAATAAACATCTATCATATACTTGGAATACACATAATAAACAATTTATTATTGCCTCTCGGGGCATATTCCTTGATCTCCACTTGCACTAGAGACAATAATCTAGTTACATAGTGATATATCTAACACCCATTGAGTTACGGTGTTGATCATGTTTTGCTCTAGGAGAGTTTTAGTCAACGGATCTGCTATATTGATATTCGTATGTACTTTACAAATCTTTATATCTCCATCCTTGACATGCTCGTGGATGGAGTAAACCGGCTTAATATGCTTGGAATGCTTGTGAGACCTTGGCTCTTTGGCATTGGCAATGGCACCATTGTTGTCACAATAGATCACCATTGGGTCCAACGCTTGCCACAACTCCTAGTTCGGATATGAACTCCTTCATCAAAGCCTTCGAGCCGCTTAAGCGAGAACATATTCGCCTCCGTTGTTGATCCCGCTACCACAGGTTGTTTGGAGCTCCTCCAACTAATCGCTCGCCATTCATGAGAAAAACATATCCGGATTGAGACTTAGAGTCATCCGGATCGGTGTCAACTAAGCGTCGACATAACACTTAGCGACGAGCTCTTCTTCACCTCAGATACAAGAAACATATCCTTAGTTCTTCGTAAGTACTTAAGGATATTCTTGACCGCTATCCGATGTTCAACTCGATCCGATTGGTACCTACTAGTCAAACTAATAGCGTGTGCCACATCCGGTCTTGTACATAGCATGGCGTACATAATAGAGCCTATGGTGAAGCATAGGGATTTTTCCATTATCTCTCTTTCTTCCGCCAAAGCCGGACTTTGAGTCTTATTCAATGTCTTGCCTTGCAACATAGGTAAGAACCCTTCTTACTTCCGTCCATTTTAAACTTCTTTAAAATCTTATCAAGGTATGTACTGCGATAGCCCTATTAGGCGCTGGATCTATCTCTATAGATCTTTATGCCTAATATGTATGACGCTCACCTAGGTCCTTCATTGAAAATTTCTTTGTTTAGATAACTTTTAACCTTTGTTTAAAGTTCTATATCATTCGATCAATAATATGTCATCCACATATAATATCGAAATGCCACATTGCTCCCACTCACTTTCTTGTAAATACAAGCTTCTCCATAAGTTTGGAAAATCCAAACTCTTTGATCACCTCATCAAAGCGGAGATTCCAACCGTTCGGATGCTTGCTTCAATCCATAGATGGATCGTTGAAGCTTGCACACCTTGTTAGCATCCTTAGGATCGACAAAACCCTTTGGTTGTATCATATACAACTCTTCTTCAATATTACCATTGAGAAAGCGGTTTTGACATCCATCGCCATATTTCATAATCGAAATATGCAGCAATTGCTAACATAATCCTAATCGACTTTAGCATCGCTACGGGAGAGAAAGTCTCATCGTAGTCAACTCCTTGAATTTGTCGAAACCCCTTTGCGACAAGTCGAGCTTTATAGATGGTCACATTACCATCACATCAGTTTTCCTTTTGAAAATCCATTTGTTCTCTCACGGCCTTTCGTCGTGAGGTAATTCCACCAAGTTCCAAACTTGATTTTCATACATGGATTCCATCTCGGATTTCATGGCTTCTAACCATTTGTTGGAATCCGGGCTCATCATCGCTTCTTCATACGTCGCAGGTCATTATATTCATCAACCATGAAATTTATGACAGGATTTCCGTCTACCTCGGAGCCGCACGCGTCTGCTTGACCTGCGAGGTTCGGTAGTACTCTTTCGGAGTTTCATGATCATTATCATTAGTTCCCTCTTCAACAGTGGAGCCAACTCGGAACGACTTCCAAGGCTACTCGCCATACTTTGAAGAGAAGGTTCCACAACCTCTTCGAGTTCTACCTTCCGACTACTCACACCTTTCGCGAGAAACTCTTTCTCTAGAAAGGATCCATTCTTGGCAACAAAAACCTTGCCCTCGGATCTGTGATAGAAGGAATACCCAATAGTTTCTTTAGGGTATCCTATGAAGACGCATTTTTCCGCTTTGGGTTCGAGTTTATCCGTGTGAAGTGTCTGCACATAAACATCGCAACCCCAAACTTTAAGAAATGATAGCTTAGGTTTGTTTCCAAACCACAATTCATACGGTGTCTTTTCAACGGATTTAGATGGTGCCCGATTTAAAGTGAATGCAGCAGTTTCTAGTGCATAACCCCAAAATGACAACGGCAAGTCCGTCAGAGACATCATAGATCGAACCATATCTAATAAAGTACGACACGACGTTCCGACACACCATTTCATTGTGGTGTTCCGGCAGTGTGAGTTGTGAAACAATTCCACACTCTTTCATGTGAGTGCTAAACTCGTAACTTAGATACTCACCTCCACGGTCGGAACCGTAGAAATTTGATCTTTCTATTACGATGATTTTCAACTTCATTCTCAAATTCCTTGAACTTTTCAAAGGTTTCGGACTTGTGTTTCATCAAGTAGATATAACCGTATCTACTCAAATCATCCGTGAAAGTAACAAAATAACGATATCCACCTCGCCGACACACTCATTGGACCACATACATCGAATGTATGATTTCCAATAAACTGCGCCTGCTCCATTGAACCGAAAACGGCGTTCTAGTCATCTTGCCCATAAGGCATGGCTCACATGTATCAAATGATTCATAATCAAGTGATTCCAAAAGTCCATCCGAATGGAGCTTCTTCATGCTTAATGCCAATATGACCTAGACGGCAAGTACACATATATGCGGATATATCATCATCAAGTTTAATCCTTTTAGCATCAACATTATGAATATGTGTAACATTATCATCGAGATCCAACAGAAATAAACCATTCAACATTGGTGCATGACCATAAAAGATTTCATTCATATAAATGGAACAACCATTGTTCTCGATTTGAATGAAAAACCACTTTGCATCAAACATGATCCGGATACAATGTTCATGCTCACGGGCGCACCAAATAACATGATTATTTAAGTTTATAACTAATCCCGACGGTAAGTGGAGAGGTAGCGTTAAACGGCGATCACATCAACACTTGATCCATTGCCGACACGCATCTTGACCTCACCCTTGCTAGCGGTCGCTGTTCCAGACCCGATTCGAGTTACAAATATTAGCAATCGAACCGGTATCAAATACCCGGTGCTATCATGAGCACTAGTCAAGTACACATCAATAACATGTATATCATATATACCTTTGTTTGCCTTGCCGGCCTTCTTGTCTCGGATACTTGGGGCGATTGCGCTTCGATGGCGTCCCCTTACAATAGTAGCACTGGTATCGACTTAGGTCCAACTCGGGGTTTTTTTCAAAGGCAACAGCTTGCCGCCTTACTTCCCTTCCGCTTTCCTTCTTGTCTTTCTTGAAACCAGTGTTCCTATTGATCATCAACACTTGATGTTCCTTTTGATCTCCACTGCGGTTTCAAGCATTGACAGAAGCTCGGAGAGAGCCTTCTTCATGCCTTGCATATTATAGTTCATCACGAAGCTCTTATAGCTAGGTGGCACAGACTGCAGAACACAATGGATGCCTAAGTCAATGGGAATCGTTATTCCCAAGGACACAAGCTTATCGGTAACTTGACATCTTGAGTACATGCTCACTTACGAGTCGTTCTCTTCCATCATGACTAAAGAACTTTTACGAAGCATTGTAGTTTCTCTGAAGACATGTGTGTCGAAATCATTTTCAACTCACCCATTGTATCAAAAGCATTGCCGTTTCAAACGCTTTGAAGTTCCGCTCTAGCCCATACAATATGCCGCAATGAACTAAGTTGTGGTCCTCCCGACGAGTCGATAGACATTCTTCTCCTCGTCAGGCATCGTCAAAGGTGGGGGCCTAACGGCGCTTCTAGCACATATTGCTTTTGTGCGCAGAGAGGAGAATCCTCAAATTCATGGCCCATTCAAGAAAGTTGCTACCGTTCGTTGCTAGTTTCTTTCTCCATGAACGCATTGAAATTAAAAGGTGGTGCCATCTACAACAGAATTTGTAAAGTTTAGACTAAGTGTATGATAGATTGAGTTCAACTAATCTATATTACGAATGAACTCCCACAAAGCGACATCCCTCGTGTCCTTTTGGTGATTACATGAACCAAATCCACTACACCAAGTCCGATCATCACGTGAGTCGGTATAGCTTCAAAGGCGAGCATCAAATGGGCATCATATCAACTATATGACTCATGCTTAACCTTTCGATTACGTGTTTTGAGGCCATGTCCATATGCTAGGCTCGCCAAGTTAGAACCTTAGTATTTTTGCGTGTGTAACGCTTTACACCAAGTATGGTCGAGGATCCAAGTACACCCGATCATCACGTGATGTCTTGGAGCGACGAAAACATAATCGGTGCATACTAAAGGAAGAACACATTCTTATCTTGATATTTAAATGAGGGATCATCTTATTATGCTTAACAAAGCGCTAAATAAGCAATATAAGATGCAATCAAACATCATATGTTTATTAGTGAAATTATATGGTTCCCGCAGATGATATCTATCATGTGCATCGTGGTATGATCACTATCATACCTATATGTGTAAATCCAAGGTCTATGGATTTTACACGCTATGTGTGTTGTAAGAGTATCATCTCATACTTCTACTTACAACACTACCATATTATAACACTAGCCCAGCAACAATCTAAACTAGACGCCTCTAATTTATCCATTGCAAGTTTTACGTGGTGAGGGCTTTCGAGATAGAACCGTTCTTACCTTAACATGAACCACAACGAGGATAATCAAATTGTTGACAACTCGCTTGCAAAATAGATATTGACTATAGTAGGAGAGACAGACACCCGCTAGCCACTTATGCAAACTAGTTGCATGTCAAGCGTGGAACAGGTCTCATGTGCGAGGACATGTAAAGTTTGTCCGGGCCGCTTCATCCCACTATGCCACCAATATCCAAAATCACAAGAAAGGAGCAACAAAATGATCATCATCGCCCACATACTCATATGTGTACTACCGTGTAAAGTATCTACGCATAAACACAGCTCGATACCCTTTGAAGGGTTCGCGACATAGAAAACAAAAATTTTCCTACGATGTGAACTATATACCAAGATCTATTTATACTAGATACAAACAACGCGGATGTATATCCATAGAGAACATACCCTTGAAGACCGACAAAGTTTAACGAGTCCCACTCGTGGTTGATGTAGACGATCTCTGCCGATCTCAAGATCGAGAGGAAGTCCTAGCCAAGAATCAGCCGCATCCGTGCTCGCACACACGCTCGAGGCACCGAGCAACCTCCGCCTCGCTCCAGCGATGCAGTGAAGCACAACTCTTTCTTGCCGAATAGCCACCGGAACATGTATCTCGCTAGTCCGAGACCATGGGGATAAATTCTAGAGGGGAGAGAGATCCTTCACGAGGAGGTGTGAGTGAGAAGTGAGAGGAGGGGCTCCTTTTATAGGAGGAGGGAACCCCAAGGGGTGGCCGCGCATGGGGGCTGCCCCTTGCCCTCCCTCTTCATGTGGTGGACACTCCACTCACAAAACTCCTCCAAATTCCTCACTCAAAATCCCACTCAAAGATCCCATTAAATTTCCACCAAATTTAATGCAAACTCTCATTAAATAAAACTCTTTTATTTTATTCAGAATTTTGTCAATTACTTTAATGACAAACATTCACAAATAACCCTTGCTAGAATTCTATTTCACATGCATAACCACTTTACGCAATTTCACCAAAACCTGTTTCGTATCTAGTGAAATAAATTCCTGCGCTTGTTTATTCTTTCGCATGAAACTTTTGCTCCAATTGGATGTCGGTGTCTCTTAAGTGTGTCACCCTATGGTTCGTGAATAATGCGGACATGATCGAGACCCTCTCGATCAATAATCGAAGGATCCGAGACCCATCGACTCCCACACATTCAACAATGACTTTCTTGTGATCGCCGGAACCTTTTACGCTAGTATCTTAATCCCTTTGTTTCACGATATATTACATGTCCGAGATTCGATCTTCGGTATCTCCATACCTAGTTTGATCTCGTTACCGACATGCACTCTTTTCTCGTTCCTTCGATACAACATTCTAGTGATCAAATCACTTGCTTGCAAGCTAATCAATGTGATATCACCGAGAGGGCCCAGAGTATATCTATCCGTCATCGGGATGAACAAATTCCACTCTCGATCCATGAGCCTCAACATAACACTTTATTAGTTCTGAATCCATCTTTATAATCACCCTGTTACGGTGTGACGTTTGATGTTATCAAGAAACTCTTCCGGTGTTAGTGATTGACATGATCTCATGGTCTAAGGATTAGGATCACTTCGTAAGTTGTTATAGCAATATAAACTCAATGACTTTGATCGTAATGCTATACTTCGGATGAATGTTCATCACATCATTACACTAATGTTGTGATCCCGTTATTAACAACATCCAATGTCCATGATCAGGAAACCTTGATCATCTTGTTAATCAACGAGCTAGTTTATGAGAGAGGCTTAACTAGGAACTTTTCTGTTTGTTTATTAAACACACATGTATTAACGTTTTCGTATTAATACAATTATAGCATGCAAAATAAACATCTATCATATACTTGGAATACACATAATAAACAATTTATTATTGCCTCTCAGGGCATATTCCCTTCAGTTGCAAACCACCATTACCTTCCACACCGTACAGTTAATCCTTTGTTACAGCAAACCGGTGAGCTTGACAACCCCTCACTGTTCGTTGGGACAAAGTATTGAGTTTGTGTTGTGCAGGTTTCCACATTGCTTGTAACACCTTTAAGACGTTTCATTCCTCCTTCTGTTCGATAACCTCGGTCTCTACTGAGGGTAGACTTGTTATTGTGCTCATCATACCTTGCTCTTGGGGTTTCCAACGAAGTGCTCCACGTCAAGCACCAGATGCATCACAATATACGTCAAAGGGCTTCGTGATATCCCGCATGATCAAAATTGGGGCTGAAATCAATCTCTTCTTGAGCTTTTGAAAACTTGATTCACATTTGTCCGTCCATTCAAACTCCTTATCTTTCCTCAACAGCTGGGTCATTGGCCTTGTGATGCTTGAAAATCCTTCAACAAACTTGCAGTAATATCCTGCTAATCCAAGAAATGTGCGAACTTCAGTTTGAGTGGTTGGGGCTTTCCATTCTTCAACATCCTTAATCTTGGCGGGGTCGACGGCAACTCCTCTTGTTGACAAGATATGTCCTAGGAATCCTACTTCCTTTAACCAGAACTCACATTTACTAAACTTGGCATACAACTAATGCTCTCTAAGGGTTCCAAGGATGGTTCTTAGGTGTTGCTCATGTTCCTCTTCCGACTTCACTACAAGAAATCTGGTGACACATGACCCTCCATATTGGTCACTGAAAGGTCATAGTTTTTAATTTATGACCTTTTTGTGACCAAATACAGATGGTCAAAAGCTAAGCATCACTAGTTAAACACCACGTCCTTTTTTCTGAATTGGTCATAGACGTCTATGACCAATATAGATGGTCACAGATTCTCTGACCAACTGTATTGGTCACAGACTGTCTGCCCTGTCCACGTCAGATACTACATGGGCAATCCTACGTGGCAAATCTATGACCAAATCGAATGGTCTTAAATCAGAATCATCTCAGTCCACTTTGGTGCTTTACATGGGCCAAACCAAATAATTCTAACTATTCATATCTTTTTCCTATCAATTTTTCTCAACTACATGGGCCAAGCCCAACATTCTTGCCATTTCAAATTTGGGCCATGGCCTTTTGACAATATATTAATTTTCTATTTTGAGCCTTTTTATTCTAGATCTGGTCCCACATGTTAGATCGGTCCCACTTGTCAGATTTTTAAATTGGTTAAACATGACAAATAGGTCGAGTATAAGTGACCTACTGGTCAGCTTTACATCTCAAATGTTCGCAATTTACACACACACACACAATATTTCCAATACGAATAGATAGAATGCATGATATTCATCAAGAAACTGCCAAATTAGTCTATTGCAATCCTTGCATAGTTTATTACAACCCAAATGCTTAAGATTACAACCCAGATGCTTAAGATTATAACCTAGATAGGCCAAAATCCACCTAATCGCCAACAGAGCCGTATCTAGTAAGGCCACTGTGGAAGATCGCCCCAACCTCCTGTCAGCGTCGGAGGCTGTGTCGGCATCTCTGGAAGCTCGTCACCAACATCCTGGAAACATCGCCTTCTCACAGACTTGTAGTAGCGTAACTCGTTGGCTTCCAGCATGGCAACTGGCTCTCATCTCGGGCAAGCACCACCACGGCAACCTCTGATCTACACAGCAACAATTGAAAATCACCAACAAGGATGGCACTTTGTGCAATATTCAAAAAACAAATTCAGGTACTTTGTGCAATATTCAAAAAACTTCGTGTAGACTGTCACTTGTAACAAACCAATGGAAAGCTTGTTTCCATGACTGCCAAATTATGTTTAGTGCAGAGTAGGCCACTTGGAAGCCTTGATGGTTTTTTCACATGGCAAAATTCCAGCAACGTCTACTACCAGCAAGCTTAATAATAAACTTGCACTCCCAGAAAGATTAACATGCAACTTGTGCTCAATAGAGTATGCAAAATGGAGTATCTGAATACACTAGAGTATTTAAATTCTAGTCAATAACATCCCAGTCAAGATGGAGTACCTTGTGAATTCATCATTGTCAAGATCTCACTATCCCTTTTCTTGAATAAAGCAATAGGGGAAACAATCTACACTGAATAAAGGAATAGGTACTACTCATAAAGCACTTACAAACAGTAGAATTTTCTATTTATATGCAATAGAGTAACAAGAAAATATCAAACCATGATGTAATCAAGCGTTGTACTCCATGTATAAAACATTCAAATGGTACCAATCAGAGAAACACCACTTGGAGAGAACCTTCATCAGAATCATGCTCAACCGCTACTAAATCTACAGTATGCACAAGACAGCAAAATCATCAACAAGTTACATTTACTCCATATGTTTTGCAGATTTTTATACGTATGCACATGATAGTATTTCAGAACAATAATTAGTATTCGCAGGCGTACAGAGTAAGTTAAGACCAATCAACACACATGAAGAAATTCTATAGGTAAATTTCTCCGATTCACTTAGTGGGAAGGTTATCTCACATCAGTACTCCCATAATCATAGACAGAGATAAGGTTAGATCATAGTACCCATAGTGGGAGTAGACAACCAGGCCGACGTCGTGATTGCGTCAATAGAACCGTCCCACAAGCATCGGATTCAAGGTAGAGGAGGTTCGAACCGTGGCCGAGCATCACCGCCACCGCAGTGAACTCATCACCATCGCACGGCTCGTTGGAGCTGTCGCAGGTGATTGGTCGCGGGTGTCACACGATTGCGACAGATCTTCTAGAGCAGTGTTTTTGTGTTAAATTCAGTATAATTTGTGTACATAGAATAATTTGAAAGGAAAAGAAAAAATATTCAGTATATTGTTCACTTGTCAACTTAAAAGAATACAAATATGCCACTTAATTGAAACCTTTTTTGGAGTATAATCAGTGCTACATTTATTGTTGTTATAATCAACTACTACAAGCATTCAATGCTACATTCAGTATTATTACAATGAACTACTGCGAGAATTAATACAATGAACTACTGCAAGCTATGCAAGCTAAATCTTGTAGGATATATGCAAGTTTACATGTATAGATTAAATTTCTGCATATACACAGGTATAGTGGATTGAATAGGGAAGATTCAATCTACAAGCACAACACAAAGCAAAGATTGAGAAACTATATGAACAAACAGAACATGATATTCTTAGTATAACCAATAGACTACCAACTACTACCTCCCACTCCAGTTTTGCACTACTGATACAAACAAAAGTTCATAAACAATAACTTACAATGGAATCATCAAAGGTTAACTGCTGACACAACAGATGCTTCACTAAATCAAAGGTCTATCATAACATGAGATAGCTAGCATGGATTGGAAATTATACATATCAACAATCTACATGGCAAACATGAGATAATCCAGTATGAGATATAGAAAGGTAAACCTGGAGGAGACTAGGCTCAATCACGTTTGTGTTAATTAGGAAAAGCAGATACACAATCTTATTTAAGCAAAGCAGGACAAATAGTAATTCACAAACATAGGTTCACGGTCCAAACAAACACACATACGTCACAAGATCCCGTGGTAGAAAGAAAACTTGACTAGTACTAGAAGTAGCGAGTAGATTATTGGCTGTCTACAGCTAGCTGACATCACCTTCGGTCCAGATGTAGGAGCTATCATGTCAATATGAGGTAGCAGATAACGAACAAGCAAATCTAGTATTATGCATAGTAACCAGCAAGCAGCACAACACCGATTTAGTCCTAGTTCCATCAGGACTGCTAGGATAACAGAGCAAACTGGGGATCAGCAAGCATGAATGAGTGTATCAATGTTGGAGTATTAATCTAGCAGCAAGATAGCATATAAACATCTATGGGAAGATTAACTGAAGCATGGTGCAGACTAAGCATGCTAGGCAGCAGAGTACAGTTTCATTGAAGCATCAATCTTAGTAAAGCAACCACTGCATCAAAGTTCTTTCATTCGTTTTCATCTATTTGGTTAACTGAAGGATATCATGAAATTATTAGGAATGCAAGTTCAAAAAGTATAATAACAAAGTACATTATCTCTAACATCAGTAGTATTGAGCATTCTCAAATAAGAATCATATCCACAAGCCAAAGTCCAGGAACCTAGAGTACAATGTCAACTAAGATGCATGACTAAATCCAGCTCTAAAAATAAATCATATTTGCTATATAGGCTGTGGGCTACTTTGAACTTCAGCATGTAGTTCCTGTGAGAAAGGAAAACCACATCTGGTAACAACAGAAAAACAAGTTAGCTATGAATAACTATCAGGATCCAACAAGATATTTTTCAAAGATCCAAAACTATGTAAAAACATGGCATTTTTAGCAGTTGATACTTAATAAAACTAAGTTTACAATCAGAACATCAAATATTTCATGCTAATTTGTAGAAATTCAGAAACAACATATATGGTAAACAACAACATATTTTATTGTCATGTTATACAAGATAAACTTAAGTACATGAACCACAACTGGAGAAGAATGTTAAAAGTCGAATTGTACCCAGATGAACCATAGTCAGAATATTGATGCTAGATGTATGTCACATCTCAAGACTGATTCATCCGGATTATCAAAGAGACAAGAAGAGATCAGCGGCTACCACTTACGGTTCTGTAGATTAGTCGCCTGATGCAGTCTGTCGCACCTGTGGTTGGAGTGCCGAGATGTAGGTAGCCGTATCAACAGCGTGGAGGACAAGGGCTGCGAGATATAAGGGACACGACGCCGGCGACGTTGATGCGGCTGATGTTGAGCAGGAACTACGCATCTTGTTTGTCGTTGGTGCGGCTAGCGTCCTGGACGGCGGGGTTGGCCATTCGGTCGAGGTGGAGACCGTTCTTCTCGGGAAGGGAGGTTATAGTCATCAGTTCCTGTTGAGTCAGCGCGAGGAGGAGTTCATCGTCGGATTCCCTTCAAACAAGCGATGCAATAGAGGGGTTGAGGAAAAGGGAAGACCAGTGCCATCGATTCCTACCTCATTGGTTGAAGTTCGAATCCGCTATCAGTGAGATCAGCGCAAAAGTGGACGCATCATTGTCAAAAGGGAGTATAGCGATGGCAGCTCCTCTTATGTTTGCAGCCCCACTGCCTTGTGACGGAGAGGAAGGTGACGAGCACCTCCGTGCTGCCAGCCGCACTCTACGGTTCGATGGGAATTGGATCTGGAAAGGGGAAAAATGTGGCGGCGGGGGAGATAAGGGTTAGGGTTAGAGCGTGGGAGAGAGATGGGTCGTTTCAGACTTTTGGTAGACTTGAAATAATTTTTTGATTTGCGAGGGCGTGGATAAGGGAGGGCTGGCGCTTTCGGCTTCAGTGGGAGTGAAATTTTGGACGTTGGATCATCATGTAGACGGGCGAGATCTGATCTGATGGGTGATCCGTGGGTAGTCTTCTTCCGTCTTCTCATTGGTTGGCTCTATTCTAACAAGTACTAAAAACAGGGCGTTTTGTTAAGCAACCACCAATGTGTTCAATCAAAATGATAGCATCATATTTTACAAAAATACTAAAACATGTTACATGGACAATGTACGAACCGGGGTATCTCAAACATTTTTGTCCACCCCTCACGAAAAAAAGACAAATGTATGTCGAATCGGTAGGAAGTGGGTCCGATTAGAACTACAGCTACATGATCTAACGCTTGTGATTTTTTGAAAAAATCATTTTTAGACTCACAATATGTTGTTTTCTCCGTTTGGACCATAGTTTGAAACGGGCATAAGAAGTTTAAAAACGGTCCAAACGAGGTAACTCCTTCACGTGGTGCCTTATTATGTGACATGTTTGCAAGAAAAAATACAAAACTTGGTATATTGCAAGTCTCTCGAAAAAACCTTCACAGAAATGACCTATCATGTTCGAGGTTTCATGGCTTTCGGGTCAAACGACCAATGTTATGGCCAAAATTATGGCATAGTTTGTGATAATATGCCCATATTATGCACACATGTGCATCTTGGGATGGCGAACAATGTTGCAGGAGGAAGTTTTCCTTTTCGTCGCACAGAAAATGTATTTTCCTTTTTCCAAATGCCGAAAATCGGGGTGTTTTGTTAAGCAACCACCAAATGAAAATTTCAAAATGGTTCCACCACATTTAAAAAAAATATTAGACCATGTTACATGGACAATTTCCGAACTAGGGCATCTCAAACATTTCGGTCCACCCCTCGTGAAAAACACAAATGTCTACCGAATAGGTAGGAAGCGGGTCCAATTTGAACTACAGCTACATGATCTAACGCTTGTGATTTTTTGAAAAACTCATTCTTAGACTCACAATATGTTTTTTTATCAGAGATCCGATGTAATTTTAGCGAGGCTCAACACCTAGCTACGAACCTTCATGCCCTCCGTTTTGACCATAGTTTCAAACAGGCATAAGAAATTAAAAAAGGGTCCAAACGAGATAACTCCTTTGCGTGGTGTCTTATTATGTGACATATTTGCAAGGAAAAATACCAAACTTGGTATATTGTAAGTGTCTTGAAAAAACCTTCATAGAAATCACCTATCATGTTCAAGGCTTCATGGCTTTCGGGCCAAACGACCAATGTTATGGCCACAATCATGACCTAGTTGGTGATAATACGCCCATATTGTGCATGCATGTGCGGGATGGCGAACAATGTTGCAGGAGGAAGTTTTCCTTTTCGTCGCACATAAAATGCATTTTCCTTTTTTTCGAATGCCAAAAAACGGGGTGTTTTGTAAATCAACCACCAAATGAGAGTTCCAAAATGGTTCCACCATATTTTTCAAAAATATTAGACAATGGTACATGTACAATGTCCGAACCGGGGCATCTCAAACCTTTCGTTCCACCCCTCGTGAAAAAGACAAATGTATGTCTAATCGGTAGAAAGTGGGTCCGATTTGAACTACAGCTACATGATCTAACGCTCGTGATTTTTTGAAAAAATCATTTTTAGACTCACAATAGGTTTTTGTATCAGAGATCCAATGAAATTTTAGCGAGGCTCAACAAATAGCTGTGAACCTTCATGCCCTTCCCATAGTTTGAAACGGGCATAAGAAATTCAAAAACGGTCCAATCAAGGTAACTCCTTCGTGTGGTGTCTTATTATGTGACATATTTGAAAGTAAAAATACCAAAGTTGGTATATTTCAAGTGTCTCGAAAAAAGGTTCACACAAATGACCTATCATGTTCGACATTTCATGGCTTTCGGGCCAAATGACCAATGTTATGGCCAGAATCGTGGCATAGTTTGTGATAATGTGCCCATATTGTGCACGCATGTGCATCCTAGGATGGCAAATAATATTGCAGGAGGACGTTTTCCTTTTCATCGCATATAAAATGCATTTTCCTTTTTCTCAATGCCGAAAAACGGGGTGTTTTGTAAAGCAACCACAAAATGAGAGTTTCAAAATGGTTCCACCATATTTTTCAAAAATATTAGACCATGTTACATGGACAATGTCTGAACCGGGGCATCTCAAACCTTTCGGTCCACCCCTCGTGAAAAAGACAAATTTCTGCTGAATCGGAAGGAAGCGAGTCCAATTTGAACTATAGCTACATGATCTAATGCTCGTGATTTTTCGAAAAAATAATTTTTAGACTCACAATATGCTATTTTATCAGAGATCCGATGAAATTTTAGCGAGGCTCAACGCCTAGCTAGAAACCTTCATGCCCTCTGTTTTGACCCTAGTTTGAAATGGGCATAAGAAATTCAAAAACGGTCCGAACGAGGTAACTCCTTCGCGTGGTGTCTTATTATGTGACATATTTGCAAGAAAAAATACCAAACTTGGTACATTGCAAGTGTCTCAAAAAAACCTTCACATAAATGATCTATCATGTTCGAGGTTTCATGGATTTCGGGCCAAACGACCAATATTATGGCAAGAATCATGGCATAGTTTGTGATAATATGCCCATATGATGCACGCATGTGCATCTTGGGATGGCGAACAATGTTGCAGGAGAAAGTTTTCCTTTTCATCGCACTGAAAATGCATTTTCCTTTTTTCGAATGCCAAAAAACGGGGTGTTTTGTAAAGCAACCACCAAATGAGAGTTTCAAAACGGTTCCACCACATTTTAAAAAAATATTAGACCATGTTACATGGACAATGTCCAAACCAGGGCATCTCAAACCTTTCGGTCCACCCCTCGTGAAAAAGACAAATGTCTGTTGAATTAGTAGGAAGAGAGTCCGATTTGAACTACATCTACATGATCTAACGCTCGTTATTTTTTGAAAAAATCATTTTTAGACTCACAATATGCTGTTTTATCAGAGATCCTATAAAATTTTAGCGAGGCTCAACACCTAGCTAGGAACCTTGATGCCCTCCATTTTGACCATAGTTTCAAACGGGCATAGGAAATTCAAAAATGGTCAAAACGAGGTAACTCCTTCGCGTGGTGTCTTATTATGTGACATATTTGCAAGGAAAAATACCAAACTTGGTATATTACAAGTGTTAAGAAAAACCTTCATAGAAATGACCTACCATGTTCGAGGTTTCATGGCTTTCGGGCCAAACGACAAATGTTATGGCCAGAATCATGGCATAGTTTGTGATAATGTTCCCATATTGTGCACGCATGTGCATCTTGGGATGGCGAACAATGTTGCAGGAGGAAGTTTTACTTTTTGTGGCACGGAAAATTCATTTTCCTTTTTCTGAATGCCGAAAAACAGGGCGTTTTGTAAAGCAACCACAATGTCTGAACTGGGGCATCTCAAACCTTTCGGTCCACCCCTCGTAAAAAAGACAAATGTCTGCCGAATCAGTAGGAAGCGGGTCCGATTTGAACTACAACTACATGATCTAACGCTCGTGATTTTTTGAGAAACTATTTTTAGACTCACAATATGTTGTTTTATTAGGGATCCAATGAAATTTTAGCGAGGATCAACACCTAGCTAGGAACCTTCATGCCCTCCGTTTTGACCATAGTTTGAAACGAGCATAAAAAATTCAAAAACGGTCCAAACAAGGTAACTCCTTCTTGTGGCGTCTTATTTTGTGACATATTTGCATGGAAAAATACCAAATTTGGTATATTGCAAGTGTCTCAAAAAAACCTTCACGGAAATGACCTATCATGTTCAAGGTTTCATGGCTTTTAGGCCAAACGACCAATGTTATGGCTAGAATCGTGGCTTAGTTTGTGATACTATGCCCATATTATGCACGCATGTGCATCTTGGGATGGCAAACAATGTTGCAGGAGGAAGTTTTCCTTTTCGTCGCATAGAAAATGCATTTTCCTTTTTCCGAATGCCGAAAAACGGGGAGTTTTGTAAAGCAACCACTGATGACCCACAAGTATAGGGGATCGCAATATTCTTTGAGGGTAGTATTACCCAATTTATTGATTCGACGCAAGGGGAGCCAAAGATGTCGTGGTATTGCCGACGAGTATGCCATGGAGGGGGCCCTCACAATGCGTGTTTAGAGACGTGGGGGAAGACGGACGGTTGACGGGTACGAGGTAACACAACTTACCCAGATTCAGATCCCACAACGGTGGGGGAATCCTACTCCTGCTATAAATCACTATAAGGGCGATACGCCGAGTTACAGAGATAGGTTCGTTGTGCGAGGTTGTCTGAGTTTATCTGAAGTTATGCCCTAAAGGCTCCCTTAGGCCCGACTTATATAGTCTCCAGGTCCTAGGGTTACAGGGAAAAGTCCTAGCCGGACAAGTTACAGAGTCCTACACCGTCTATTACTAGTCTTGCGCATCGTGTACTCCAAGGCTCCGGGTACATCGGTGACTCCACCATAGCCTTCCTTTATCCAGCATGGACCTCCCTTCTAGATCCATCTAACTGGGTCGCCCAGCAAGCCATGGGCCATGCTACCAACTGTGGGCCACCCGGGTTATCCGGAAAGGAGACATGCTATGAGGATACCCATATAGCATATCCCCAACAGTAGCCCCTGGAGAACTCCGAGATCTTGCGCCGTCTTGCCTCTTCATGTGGAATGCTCCGTCTAGATGGATGTCGGCAAATCGTCAAGCAATACCTTGTAGTCCTCCCAAAGAACCCTACAAGGTTTTATCCGTCTTCAACTTGTAAGCCGGAGAATTGCTGAATCTTCCATCGTACTCTTCCGTAGCCGGACCGGATCCGTCCATGCCGGAATCTTCTGATGTGATTGTTCATCTGCCTATGTCAGCTAGGGTGACGTAGACGTAGGTCAGCCACGCCTCGTAACTCACACATGCAGAGAACGCAATCATGTCCACTTTTCCCGCGCGAGCGATACGAACCGTTGGCGGCGACGGTTGAGACGTGGCGAAATTTCCGCGCACGTCCGCACACACGTTGTCTACACGGCAACCGTCCAATCAAGCTGCACGAATCTCGATGCCAGAGATCATAAATAGTAACTGCGGTGAAAATTTTACTTTTCACCTCATTCTCTCCTCGCATCATGTTCTTCCTCTAGCGAGCGCCCCCTCGAGCTCTGCGCGCAATTTGCGAAAAACCCTAACTCCCAATCTCGCCAGTCACATCCAAACACTCGCAATGGCCAGCAGCAGTTCTTCTCCCTCGATGGCGGCGTCGGGCGAAGCCGGCGAGCTCTGTCGTTGTGCCCCTAGAGGGCATGGTCATCCCCGTCTCTACGGTGGTCGATTCCACCTGCGGCGAACACAATCCAGCGGCGCTAGAGATGCTGGAGGAGGAAAAGGACTCCCACAAAGGCGACTGGCGCGGTTTGGATATCACGGACCACGACATCAAGGAGTTGATCATCGAAGGCTAGCTCCCCTCGACGGAGGGGCTCCCCTGGCGGGCGGCGCCGGCCGGCGAGGTCACACCTTCTCCCCAAGCCAGAGAAAAGGTGTACCTCAAAGCTCAATTGGTACGCAGCGTCTCCCTACCTATCTCTAACTTCTCCCTTGCTGTCCTCAATCATAACCGAGTACAGCCCCAAAACCTCTCTCCCAACAGTAACCTAGCTCTTAGCAATTACGCGGAGCTTTGCGAGGGTTACCTAGGGATTAGGCCTAGACTATATCTCTTTGTCTATTTCTTCACCATCAAATGCGAAGCCGGAGCCAGCAAGGATGAACTAAGAAATTGTGGCACCATTAGCTTCAAGATCCTTCCTAGCCGGCGGTTCCCCGACATCGTCGGCCACGAGTCCTGCAAGAAATGGCAGTGTACTTACTTCTACGGCCTAGACATCCCTCAGGCTAGCCGAGAAGTAACGTACCAGCACTTTGTCTATGGAGCCGCCGCTAAAACTTCGACATGGAGATCCCAAGCCTCCATTCCCTCCGACATGGACGCTTCCTGCGCTATAAGGCGGATAGAGTGGTTTGTAGAGACGGGTTTGACCGGCTTGGACCTAGCCATGTGCTGGTTCATCAGGCGAATCTAGCCTCCGCAGCAACTCTCGAAGATGATGCACGAGTATACCAGCGATAGAAGGGATAGCCTCCGCATCTCCGTGGGCAATTTCTCGAGCGACTCCGTCAAGCTCCGCCTCAAGGACATCGTCAAGGTGAACGACAAGAAGCGTGGCTTCACCATCACCTACAACATGTTCGTAGAGATCAAGTGCCCAAAGGTAACTGTTTATTTTCCGTGTATGAAATATACTCCAGTTCTTCCGTCTAGTCGTTACCATCTCATCTAACACGAATGTTCTTTACCTTAATAGCTTAGCGACATAGACAAGGACAGCATGGCTCCTCAAATCTATGATCCAAAGATGAAGGAAGTCACCGTTGTGTCCGACGACGATGCTCCATTGGCGCGAAAGCGGAAGAGCTCCACCTCTGACGCTACCGACGAAGGCAAGAAGAAGAAGAAGAAGAAGAAGACGGAGGGTGGAGCCTCCAAAAAGACTACCGCCACCCTAGAAGCGGAAAAAATAAAGACTACTGGGATCCCTTTTGCCAAAGCACCCCCTCTTGTGTAAGCTTCTTTCTCCCCGACATTGTCCATTTATCTGTCTTATTCCTGTACTTATGCATTTTGTACATTTCAGAAAGAAAGCCACGACCAGCCTGAAGAAGACCTCCAAAACATCGGGGGCTTCTAGAACCATTAAGGATATGCTGCATCGCGACGCATCGCCCGCCATCGCCCCTATCACTCCCGTCGTCAAGCCCTCATCCGCTCTGACAAGCTCTCAAGCCAAGGAAGCAGCTGGCCCTTCCGCCATGGAAGTAGACTCAGGTGCCTCTACCGAGCTTGCTGTTGTCGGTGAGCAGGCGACGCAGGAGAGTGTCGCACACCCAATGGTTGATGCTTCGGCTAAGGATGCCATCGGTTGTGGTAAGGCGGTGGTGGAAGCTGGTACTTTTTCCGAATGCGGCGGGCCCGCGCCCAAGAAAACCATAGAGTATCCGAAGATAGTCTATCCGGTACTTACACAGGGTAGCACTGCTCTGGCTCCTGGTGCGGCGCCGACATCTCCGACGTGCGGTCTAGAGGAGCTTCTCTGGCAAGAAGAGATCTTGCAAGGAAACAGTGTATCCTTCGGCAAGCTGCTGTCTGAGAGTGCTACCAACCTCAAGATCATTGCACTTGTAAGTTATTTTTGCCTTTTGCTTTTCATATGAATATCCCACTGTAGCCCCCAAGGATGTAGACGGAAAACCATAGGTCTTTGCGTCTAGATGCTCTAAGAGTGACTAAGCTAGAAAACTTCTCACTGTAGCCCCCAAGCATATAGGTGGAATGAAATATTCCGACTAAATGCTTTAAGAGTAGCATATGCAGTGTTTATAAATTTCAATATTGTATCCCCCAAGCCTCTAGTTGTAACTGAATTAGTTCCGACTATATGCTTAAAAAAAATCTAAGCATACATCTGAGTTAAAAACTTTATACTGTATCCCCCAAGCTTCTAATCGAAAACTGAATTAGTTCCGACTAGATGCTTAAAGAAAGACTAAGCATATTGCTAAGTTAAATACTCTCGTTGTAGCCCCCGAGAGTCTAGGTGGAAATTTTCCGGCTAGATGCTCCAAGTAGACCAAACAACGTTTAACTTTTTTCTTTCCACAGAATGAGAATGCTCGGAGGGGCATGGCCAACGACAAGTACCAGAAGATGCGCGCGGACTTGGAAGCCGAAAAGGGTAAAACTGCCTTCTTGAAGGAACAAATCATCAAGAGCAAGCATCTGTTTTTCCTTTCTTTTTCGTATTCCGACTTAAACTTGTGTATTATCCGAGTACTCACTATGTACTTTGCTTTCTCCGACTTGCAGAAACCATTGCCAAGGCTAAGGATATTGTCGAGCAATCCAAGCACATTCAGGAGCTGGATAACGAGAACAAGATCATTAAGTAGGAGAGGAAGGACATGCTGAAGATACATGAAGAATCAATGAAAGCCCTACAGGATTACGCCACCGAGGAGATGACCGCTTGAAGGAGGAGATATCGATCTTAAGGGATCAGAAGAAAGCTGCCGATGAGCAGAATCAGTGCCATCATGAAGCGTACAAGCTCCTCCAACAAGAACGGGACTCCTTGGCGGATACCCTCTGGCAAGATGAGGCTAGCATCTTCAGTAAGTGATTCTCCATCTTGGATTTCTGTAGTCTAGATACTCTAAATTTTTGAACTCATGTGCTCCTTGTTGGAATTTGCAGCTCCTATGGGTTTAACCCGGTCACCTCCTCCGGCAAAGGAATACATGGTTCTTGCCGGCAACTTCATCAACACCGCCATCGCGCAAGCCAAAGAGATTGCCAAGCCCCTCCAGATCAACATCAAGGCATCAGACTCTTTGGCGAAGTTCTCGGAGATCCTGCGCCGAGCCCCCGAGTGTATCACAAGCTGGAAAGCTTCATGTGCACGGGCCGGTGCAAGGATGGCGCTGTCCATGGTTAAGGCACATTATGAAGATGCCGACATCGACACGGTAACCTCTGGCATTCCCGACATAGATGACGATGGCAAGGAGATAAACCATGAGTCCATCTTGTCGTCACTCGCGGGTTATGACGTCGTAGTTGCCGAGTTGGTCGAAGTCAACGTCTTCGTGCCAAGGAATACCATCGATGGCGGCGACCAAAGCTCCTCCGAGTCCCTCAACACTGCCGACTTCGAGGGAGATTCTCCTACTGCCGATGACGCTGCTTCCAAGTCGCCTGCGCCAAAGGAATGAAAAACAACTTGTAATATTTGTTTCATCTTTGATGCGTATGCGGAAAAACCATGTATTAACTTAAGGTGGAAAACAATGATGTATGTCCTGATACTTAAGAACTAGTTCCAGCATGTTTATATTTTTAAGCAAGTGTTGGCTTATCCATTACTTTGGTTCTTATGCTTGACTTTTCGTGAGCCGGAAGACTCGTTATCGGAACCATGTGCTCAGGTGATGATGCCCAATGTCAGTGTTAATAACCTAAGCACAAAATCGCCGACAATAAGTTCCAAAAGTCACTACTCCAGAATCCACATAAAATCGACAAAAAAGTGTAGACCAGAAAACTTAAGATAAAGCCCGTAGGAGGAATTTTCACAAGTGCAATCGCAAAGCTTGTGCGTAAAGGTTTTATATGATCCAAAAATAAACACTAAAGGAGGTAAAAGGCTCAGAAATATGAGTGAACCAGAGAGATTTATTTCATTGATCATATAAAAGGTACACAATTAAATAAAAAATGCTAAGTGTAAAAAGGACGTAGTTGTGCTATGTTCCATGGCCGATCAAGCTCCGGGTAGTCATCATCCGGGTCACGTCGCTTACGCTTATGGTCCTCGTTGGGTCTATCCTTCAGTTCACGATTGTCAACGAGGTAGTAAGACCCATTGAGTAGCGCCTTTCTTATGATGAGCGGTCCTTCCCATGGCGGGGATAATTTGTGTGACTTCTTCTGCTTAAGTCAGAGCACCAAATCCCCCTCTTTAAACGAGCGATGCCGAACGCGGCTACTATGGTAGCTACGTAGCTTCTGCTGGTAGATGGCGGATATTTGGCATGCCAAAACGTGCTCCTCCTCGAGAAGGTCCACATCTAGGCGTTTGGAATCTTCAGCGTCATCTTCGTCATAGGCGCCGACTCTTGGTGCATCGTGAAGTATGTCGGAAGGTAGGATGGCTTCTACTCCATATACCATTAAGTAAGGGGTGTAGCCGATGGACCTGTTGGGTTTAGTTCGTAAACTCCATAGTACAGATGACAATTCTTCCGCCCAGGCTCCAACTGCTCTATGTAGCGGTGCCTCTAGACGTGGCTTGATTCCTTGCAGAATTAATCCATTGGCTCGCTCAACCTAACCATTGGATTGTTGGATACAAGGTCAAGTCGGATGCCCTTCTCCGAACAATAAACCTCCACTTCTCCTAGTGACAAGTTGTTGCCGTTGTCAGTGATAATGCTATGCGGGAGACCAAATCTCACCACTAGATCCCGGACAAACCTGAGGGCAGTTGCCCCATCAAGCTTTCTAATGCGTTGAGATTCTATCCATTTAGTGAATTTATCAACTACTACAAGCATATGTGTAAACCCACATGGTGACGTTTGTAACGGTCCCACCATGTCTAGCCCCCAGACTGCAAACGGCCAAGTTATTGGTATTGTTCGCAATTCTTCAGCAGGAACATGTGGTTGTCGGGCATAATACTGACATCCCATGCATGTCTCAACCAGCTTGTCGACGTCTGCCTTCGCGGTCAGCCAGTAGAATCCTTGTCGGAAGGCTTTCTCGACCAACGATCTAGGAGCGACGTGATGCCCGTAATCTCCGAGATGGATTTCGCGTAGGATTTCAATACCTTCTAGCTGGGAAACACACTTTAGGTATACACCAGTAGTGCTCCTTTTGTAGAGTTTTCCATTGATTATGGTATAACCATTTGCTCGTTGTCCTATTTTCCTTCTTTCGACCTCGTCGCTGGGCAAAGTTCCATGTACGAGATATTCCATGAACGGTTTTGTCCAAGCCGGAGGGACCTTTGCCACCATGTGGACGAAAGAGTCAGCTCTATCCGGGTTGTCGATGTGGGATCCCTTCACTTTAATTAATTAAAATAAAAGGGTAAAACCTTATTAAAATGTGACACCACTTTAAATCACATTCCCTTGGACTACAATATGTGGTGATGACATGTGTCAACATGATCCCATGTTTGGTTTGGAGAATATTAAATCTTAAGTAGTTTTTCAATGAGTAGAAATTACTTTTCTAAAAATAAAAGGAACTAAATCAAGCCTTAACCTTGTAATGTTAGAGATGATGCTTGATCATCTATAGGACCCTTGTGTGTGATGATTGCAAGTAGTTAAGTATTGTTTGGTGATTGTGTACCTCGTATTTATTCATAGACGCTAGTACCGACCAAGGATACGGGGAGGAAGGAGGATACTATGAAGAAGAAGCTGAGGAGAACTTCAACCACTGATCTGCACAAGGCAAGCTAAAACTTGCAAGATACTCTACTTTAGCAAGCCTTACTAATCAAGTTGACCCATGCAAGCCTAATACTACTAGTGAATGTGCAAGCTAACACTTGCAATTTAGCAAGCTTATACTGATATTGTGCAAGAAAATACTTGCTTATACTATGCCTACTATATGCCTTAAGCATATGTGATCATACCCACTTGATAAACCAGTCCTAGTTTTATTTGCAAGCTTCTTACTTTATTTCTTTATCAAAGCTTTAACTTAGAGTTGACTTAAGTGACTTGTAGATACTAGAAAGATTCTGAAGGTTGCATAAAGAGCATAAAATTTGGCCTAAGTTAGAAACCTTGATATCATCCTAAGATATAATGTTGTACTTAGTTGAAACTCCACTAGTTTACCACCCCTCACTATTGATTACCCCCACCTGTAGATGCTAGTGCTAAGCATAAAACTTGATCAACTTTAGATGGGAATACTTGGTGGAAAAATGGTTATGAAAACCTTGGAATGATGGATCATTCTATTGAAATGTTTTGGACATGTGTTTCCGAACACTTGATGATTTTGGTGATGAAAATGTTGAGGCATGAGACTTAGCCCTTTATAAATCTGATGGTTGTCTGGATGCGATACCATTCCAATTTTATCGTACAACCACAATACCCGAAGATTTGGGTAGGGCTTGACTAGAAACTTATATACTTTAGTATTAGTTCCCTCATGGCCAAGGTCTGAGCTGAGGCTACCTTGTGAAGATTGTCCACCTGTGCAGTACCCAAGATGACAGTTGGTCATGGTTGGGAGGCCAAACTCACAGGAGAGGTGCTTATACTAGGGCGTGTAATTGAAAGGTTAGGATTGATTATCCGCATACTGAGTATGGTGAATTCAGGATTTGTTCCTGACGGATGTATCGAATGTTGTGGTGAAAGTGTACAATCTCTGCAGAGTGTCAAACTATTCGAATAGCCGTCATGATTATGGACAGTTGGAGTGGCCACTGTTCCCTGCTAGACTTTTCAAAATGACTTGTGAAATGAATTGAGACTTTGACTTGACCACAACAGGTTGTGACATGAGTTACAAGATCCCACTTAGGAGTTATAAAATTGTGACTAGCTTTAGAACTTAGTAGAGATAACTGCTTTTGCAAAACAACCCTAGAGCCTAGTGTCCTATTATCCAAAACCCTTTACTGTTAGTATTAGTTTGCAGTACTTAAAGAGTACTCATGGCTTTGTCCTGGCTATTCCCATGGCGACTATGAAGAGGAGTACCAAGAGGATGGACCCGGAAGGTTCGACAACTAGGATCATCTCTCATCGTCAAGATTGTGACCTCAAGATGGAGCTTCGCCTACGCTGCCGTTATTATTACGTATTCCGCTGCTTGATGTTGTATTAAGAACTGGATCATGAGATCCCTATTTGTGTAAGAACTTATGTATGGTTTGTAACGGATGATGTACTATGGTATCCAATTCTGTTATGTCTCGCAAAAATGGTAATCCTGGGATTGCGATGTATGGCATAACAGGCATCTAGGATTGAAAAATCCGGGTGTTGACACTTGATAGCGTCGCGTCTCTTGTAGGTGATCTCGAAGGAGGCAAGTTCAATGCCCCACTTCGTGACCCTTCCTATAGCGTCGCTGTTGTTGATAATGTCGGACAGTGGAGTCTTGATCACCACTGTGATTGGGTGATCCTGAAAGTAATGCCTCAGCTTCCGAGAAGCAAGTAATACTCCATAAGCTATCTTTTGGTAGTGCGGGTAACGCTGCTTGGCCTCCGTCAAGACCTCGCTCACATAGTAAACTGGTCGTTGAACTCCGTGCTCATAGCCCGGTTCCTTCCACTCTACCACGATGACGATGCTGATTACCCGGTTGGTTGCCGCCATGTAGATTAACATGGGCTCTCCAGGCTCGGGTGCTGCAAGGATGGGCGCTAATGAAAGAATCTCCTTGAGCTGCTTCAATGTTGCATCTGCTTCATCCGTCCACGTGAATTTGTCCGCCTTCTTCAGCAACTTGTACAGCGGCAGGGCCTTCTCTCCAAGTCGGCTGACGAACCGACTAACTGATGCAACACAACCTATTAGTCGTTGGATGTCCTTTAGGCATGTTGGACGGTTTATGTTTAAGATGGCCTTGATTTTCTCTAGGTTGACCTCGATTCCACGCTGGGAAACGATGAAGCCCAACAATTTGCCGGCTGGAACCCCGAAGACGCACTTCTTAGGGTTAAGCATCATGTTGTATTTCCGGAGATTATCAAAGGTTTCATTTAAGTCGGAGATTAAGTCATTTGACTTTTTAGACATCACCGCGATATCGTCCACATAGGCGTGAACGTTTCGACCAATTTGGTCGTGCAGACAATGTTGCATTGTCCGCTGGTACATAGAACCTGCATTTTTTAGCCCAAAGGGCATCGTAACATAGCAAAACGTGTCGTATGGAGTAGTGAACGAAGTAGCCAATTGGTCCGACTTCCTCATCTTGATCGGGTGGTATCCTGAGTATGCATTGAGAAAACAAAAAAGTTCCAAGCCAGTCGTCGAGTCAATGACTTGGTCAATGCGAGGCAAAGCAAACGGATCTTTGGGGCATGCTTTGTTCAAGCCGGTGTAATCAACGCACATTCTTAATTCTTTGGTTCCCTTTTTGGGGACAAGTACAGGATTGGCCACCATCGGGTGTGAAGGACTTCTCAGATAAATATAGCCTTAAGTAACCTAGTTATCTCTTTGCCAATGGCTCGTCTCTTCTCATCTCCGAAGCATCGTAGAGGTTGTTTCACTGGTTTGCATTTTGGATCAATGTTTAAATTGTGCTCGGCAAGTTCCCTAGGTACACCTTTCATGTCGACAGGTTGCTAGGCAAAGATGTCCCTGTTCTCACGGAGGAACTCGAAGAGCGCGCTTTCCTATTTGGGATCCAGGTTCGTCCCAATGGCGGTGGTCTTGGAGGCATCGCCTACCACAAGTTCCACCGGATTGGTCTCGATGGAGGCCTTGAATGCAGGAACGGAGTCGGAAATCTGCTTCTTCGACGCAGGCATCTCTGAGTCATTGACCTTGCTCTGGATCTCTTTGCATTCTTCGCTGTAGAGGACAACTTCCGCGAAGGCTGCTTCATTAATCTCGTCGTCCCTTGACTTGGTAAAGCTTCCGGATATGGTGATGACACCGTTTGGTCCTGGTATCTTGAGTTTGTTGTAGACGAAGCATGGCTTGGCCATGAAGGTGTGGAATATGCCGTGGCCGAATATGACGTGGTACATACTCTTAAAGGGGACCACCTCAAAGGTCATGTGCTCTTGGCGGTAATTATTGACATCGCCAAAGGCAACCTGAAGTGTGATGCACCCAAGGGACCAAGCCTCCCAACCAGGAACTACGCCGTGGAAGATGGTGTTGGTATGCCTTAGGTTTGCCTCCGTCAAGTTCATCTTCTGTAGTGTATCCAGGTACATGATGTTGATGCTCTCTTCCACTATCCACCATACATTTGGTGAACTCCACGCCGTCAATCAAGGGGTTGATGACCATGGCGTATTGGTTCTCCGTAGGAATGAGGTCTGGGTGATCCTTCCTGTCCCAAGTAATTGGAACTTCCGACCAGCGCAGGTACCGGGGAACTGGGCGTAGAGGGTCCATCAGTATCCTCAAAGAGGTCTTCTGTTGTCGGACGGTGGGGGTGCCAAGGAAAGTGTGGTAGACTGGTGCCTTCTTCATGAAGGGGTTCTTGCCCTTGTCGTCTCTCTTGGCGGCGTGCTTGGGGTTAACATCCTCGCCCATGTCACTTGAATCATTGGACTCCTCCTCCTTTTTCTTCCCTTTGCCCTTGCCTCGCGGTTTCATGGCTTTCGGGCGGTTTCTTGGCGGCATGCTTGGGGTTAACATCCTCGCCCATGTCAAATGACCTATCATGTTCGAGGTTTCATGGCTTTCGGGCCAAACGACCAATGTTATGGCCAGAATCATGGCGTAGTTTGTGATAATAGGCCCATATCATGCACGCATGTGCATCTTGGGATGGCGAACAATGTTGTAGGAGGAAGTTTTCCTTTTTGTTGCACAGAAAATGCATTTTCTATTTTCCGAATGCCGAAAAACGGGGCGTTTTGTAAAGCAACCACCAAATAAGAGTTTGAAAATGGTTCCACCACATTTTTCAAAAATATTAGACCATGTTACATGGAAAATGTCCGAACTAGGGCATCAAAAACCTTTCGGTCCACCCCTCGTGAAAAAGACAAATGTCTGCCCAATCGGTAGGAAGCGGATCCGATTTGAACTACATCTACATGATCTAACGCTCGTGATTTTTTGAAAAAATCATTTTTAGAGTTATGTTGTTTTATCAGAGAACCGATGAAATTTTAGCGAGGCTCAACACCTAGCTAGGAACCTACATGCCCTATGTTTTGACCATAGTATGAAATAGGCATAAGAAATTCAAAAACGGTCCAAACGAGGTAACTCCTTCGCGTGGTGTCTTATTATGTGACATATTTGCAAGCAAAATAACAAACTTGGTATATTGCAAGTGTCTCGAAAAAACCTTCATAGAAATGACCTATCATGTTCGAGGTTTCATGGCTTTCGGGCCAAACGACCAATTTTATGGCCAGAATCATGGCATGGTTTGTGATAATGTGCCCATATCACTACTAGGAAAATGGCCTTTACTGGCGCACCTGAAAACATCATCCGTGGTGCACTAGCAGTGCGCCACGGGCCTTGCGCTACAGCTATCTCTCAGCTGTGGCGCACTGCCTAGTGCGCCACGGTTGTGTAGAGACAGGCATAGCGCACCTGCTAGGGCGCCACGTGTTTGGGCAGGCGCCACAGGATCTTCTGTGGCGCACTACCTAGTGCGCCACTAAGCTTCCATAGTGCGCTTTAGATGTAGTGCGTCACAGAAGGTAGACCATGTGCGCCACTGATGTATTTTTTGTTTTTTTAGTTTCCGAGCCAGATTATATACAATACAGATTATATACAATATTACAGCAGATATACACACACAGATACAAGATATACAATTATATATATAAATACACAATATAAAAAACAAGATTGAAACAAATACATATAGATAAGTCTCATACATGAACATAGTATAAGTTACATTGTTTCGATCAAGTTACAAAGTAGTAGTTGGTGACATGCAAATACATGTGTCGATCGAACAAGTTAGATCTCGGAAGCTCGCCTACACATCTAAACTAGCTAGCTAGACACAAACGCGGGATAAATAACCAAAGAAGATAAGCATGATCACCGCCGCGACGAAGGTGTAGGTCTTCATCCGGTTCCTTGTCCTAAATCCCGCTAGATAGCGCGTGTATCTAGCTTCCGCCTCCGCCATAGTGTTGTATCCTTTGTAGCTATTGCCGCTGAAACGGTGCACCTGTCTCCGGCAGTCTTCCCAATCATCGTAGACTCCGGGAACCCGTCCCTTGTACACGACATACCACGTCATCTATAAGTTGACAATAATAATTAACCGATTATTGAAAAAAAACATATATAATTAAAGTCGCATATGAAGATACACTTATAGAAAGTACTCCTAAATCAAAAGACCAAACTCAAAAGCATGCCTCATATATAACTAGGTTGTTCGACAGAATATGCTACGATGGAACTGTCGCCAAGTAGGATGCACAACACTGGACACATGCATAGCACAAGGCGAACAATCCCATCGCAGCACATTCACATATAGTGTGCCACGACATTTCAATCATCGGCATTATTCTCGAAAAAGACCAAAATAACTCAAAAAGCATGCCTCATATATATACATAGGTCGTTGGACACAGGAATATGCTACGATGGAACCGTACGCCAAGTAGGATGCACAACACCTGGACTTGTGCATAGCAGAAGGCGTACAATACCATCGTAGCACATTCACATATATAGTGTGCCACGACATTTCAATCATCGGCATTATTCTCAAAAAAGACCAAAGTAGCTCGAAAAGTGTTGGGAATATGCCCTAGAGGCAATCATGTATGATGATATTTCCCATTGTATTCATAAAGTTATTAAGTAGTCCTTGTATAAACATCTGATGTGTATCATTGAATATGTGATTCAGTTGTGGAACTATGCATTCATGTTGTTTGTACTAAATATCCTTGGTCATTGAGGTTGTGCTGGACACACAACTTAGACCAATGTGAAAGTTGGCTTGATGACTCGGTTCCACTTGTCATGGGCATGGAGATGCTATACCAACTTACACAGACTAGGCTAAAGAGTTTAGTGAGTCGGATTGACCCATATTGAGGTACAATGAACTAAGCTGTCATTTGTATATCTCAATCAATGTAATCCTTAGACCTGAGGTTGTTGCATAGTCCGAGTTGAGGATCACCGACTTAGGTTCTATCAAACGCTGATCTCATGAATCGGCGATTATAAAAGCGGGTGGTTCGGGTCGACTGAGAATCAAGCTGCGTGATGTGAATAACCAAGATGGGATTTTGCCCCTCCACTCGGAGAGATATTCTCTAGGCCCTCTCGTGAGATATGATTCGGAAAGCATGGCCATGCACAACTCGGTTAAGTGTTAACCGAGGCGATCGACTAAGAGTTAGTCGGGTGAATCACTTATCTCGGATCGAGAAGAGAGTCGGACTATTTAAGGGATGACATATATTCGCCTATAGTCTGACAAGGTATATCGTGAGGCAAAAGGGACTCGGACGTAAGTTGCATTGGAAAGGCAAGTCGTCATGACTCTTTGGTACTTGGGAGTTGGCACGTTCTGCTAGGAGCCACTACCGACTGATCGATTGTGAGTCGGACTCCAATCGTGTCCAAGTAGCCATGAGCCTGTGGGGTCACACACTTAAGAGCGGGAGCAAGTTCGGATTGGATCTGAACATATAATCTGGTTGGGTTGGACTTAAACCGGATTAGGACTGAGTTAGTGAGTTGGACTCACGGTGACTAGTGTTATATAGGCTTTAGTGAATGGGTCGCACGAGCAGAGCCCACGTTCACTCCCTATATATAGTGGAGCACAGTAACCCAGAAAGGTTAATCGATTTTCAGTTAGGTCATTCCATGTGCTGGAAACCCTAGCTCCACAGCAGTCCAGCCGCCGTAACGAACCTAGTAGTTCGCCACGGCCTCCTCATATGCGTGTGGATACCAAAGAGGTGTCGTGCGATCGACCAGGACGATCGGATCGTTAGGATCTGATCGCATCAATCGACGCTTCATCGGTAATCCGCAACGCTGCGTCTAGTGGTAAACCTCGTGGCCTTCTACCTCGGCTAGATCTTGGGATCACCACGTTAGAGGAAAATTTTATTTTATCTCCGCGTGGCCCAACAAAGGGTATCGAGCGATAGCTTCGGTTTTAGGCTCGAGATCTCGCATATGAGATATGCGGTAGGTCAGATGAGATCTATGTGCTATTTTGGTGGTCGATCTATGAGATAGATCGGTTTTGTGTGAAGTTGATTGGATCAAGCGTACTGGGAATGGTAGATCTGATTTCCGTGATCATATCACCGAGGTCGTGGAACGACATACCTCACCGTCGGCTTCCGCCATCGGGTAGATTGTGACACGTAAATCCGGAGCGGTGATTGAAGATCAAGGAGTTTGATCGAATCGGAACGATGGTCAGAATCCATGTCCGGATCGTAGATGAGATCTACATTTTCGGAAAAATCGCCGCTACGTCAGAAGCGCCTTAGATGTCGCTAAGAGTTTCACAACGCGGTAGATATTGTATCTATGCATAACTTGTTTTTGCAGGAAGTTGTGAATGGTATGGTTCATGGGCATGTGATGTATGTGTAATCCATACGTGATCTGCGAATCACGGTTTTTGTCACCACCGGAGCCTAGGTGTTGTCATTTTATTGTATATAACGACTGCGTGTCGGATTCTCTATGTAATTTACTTTACTAAGCTAGTGTAGCTGTTTGAGAACCCGAAGGCATGCAAGGAGTTATACATGTCGCCATGGAGTAAGGCGGCAAGTGACAAGAGTTGGCACGAGTCGGATTCACGTGCTTTGTGGAGATGGAGATCGCCATGAAGAGAGCCATACCATTTCACATTATAATTGCTTTATTTTGTGTTATTGGTATGTCTCTGTTTTACCTCTATTAGATAGTCGGTAAAATTTAATCCCTCAAAGAAGGTCTAGTCGGTTTCCCGCCAGTGTTCGCACCATCACAAGTCGGACATTTTTGGTAGTGGGCTCATAAAATTGAGGTACTGCCAATTCTTTCCGACTAGGTGGGTTCAGTCGGACTCTTCTTGCAGAAACACTTGGTAAGCTAGGCAGTCTATCACAACAGTTGTGGGACTCGGGAAAAGTCGGATGGGAGCCGGGCATGTGATGCCACCGTCCAACAGAGTCGCATGAGATGCGATTGACAAGGAGTTGTCTACCTAGATCACTTGGCGGCTAGCGGTGATGCTAAAGCTCACTAGCCGACTTGCTTATTTAGGATCCTGAATCACTAAGTAACCATCGGAGGGTGTTGGTTCTAGTGGGAGCATAAAATATTAAAATGTTTAATATTCTTGCTCTTTTATGAATACATGTCTTAAGTGTTTTTGCATATTTTCTGTTGTAGATCATGGCACCAAGTAGTAGTCACTCTCGATATCCGTTTTTGCTGAGAACCATTCTTGAGAAAGATAAACCGAACGACACTAATTTTACCAAGCGGTATCGAAATCGAGAATTGTTCTCAAACAAGAAAAGAAGGACCATGTCCTAGACAACCCACTTCCAGATGAGCCGAATGAGAATGCGATCGTGCAACCACCAATGCCTACCGTCGGGCTAAAGATGAGTCCACGATATTAGTGTCTTATGCTTGCTCACATGGAACCCGGACTTGCAAAAGCGTTCGAGCATGTTGAGGCCTACGATATGATCGAAAGCCTCAAAAGTATGTTCGAGCTCAAAGTAAGGCGAGAGGTATCAAGTCTCTCGTGCTTTCTTGAGTTGCAAGCTTAGGATGGTGATCCACGAGTGCATGTGATCAAAATGGTTGGTTACGGTGCGGTCTGGAGAGAGGCTTACTACCCCATAAGCGAAGAGTTCGAAGAGTTACGGATATAATCAATCTCTTCCTAGTGCATATGGGGCATTTAACTACTACATGCATGGTATGGATAAGCTCATGTTGCATGGGATGCGATGCGGCATCCAAGAAGGCTCAATCAAGTGCATATGGTGCGGAATAAGGCTAAGCGAAAGAAGACTAAGAAGAAAGAAGAAGAAGAGGAAAGAAAGCGAAGCAGGGACCCGGTCCCAAGTGCTTCCTCGGGGACTAAGCCATCTCCTTACGGATCCACTTGCTTCTCAGGCGGATGGCCCTGGAAGAGGAAGCCAAGTAAGCCAAGGAAGTACTTGCCAAGAGTGGGTATGTTTGCACTTGATGTTATAGATTTGTTTATATTGTTATAGACATAGTTCTTGGGTATATGATACCGGATCGAGTTATTCACATCCAACTCGTTGCGGGGACGTAAGAACTAGAGGCGTAGCAAGAGGGAGTTGATATTAGTCGGCAATAAAGCAAGAGTTGCTGCGTTGGAAGTCAAGCGATGCAACTTCATTTACCTTCCGGATTCATTATCATTACTAAATAATTGTTATTATGTTCTAGTGCTCTAGTGCTCAAAACATTATTACGCTTCATGTTTGATGAGGCAAGGCTATGAGTCGAATATCAAGAATAATGGTTGTTCTTTGTATTTGAATGATATGTTTCACGGGGTTATTTATTTTGAATCTTGATGGTGAGTCGGTTTATAACATAAATGTTAAAAGGTTGAAACCAAATGATCGAATATGACTTACTTTTGGCACCTTGGTCATATAAGTTGAAAGCATGAAGAAGCTCCATGATGATGGACTCCTAACTTCGTTCGACTTGGAGTCGTTCGAGACATCATAATCTTGCATACTCAAAAATGACCAAGACACCTTTTGCAAAGAGTTGCGAAGAAAGGGCTTGTCGGACTAGTACATAGTGATGTATGTGGACCAAATGAGACCAATGACGTGGGTGGTTATGAGTACTTCATTACCTTCATCGATGATTTGAGTAGGTATGGATATATCTACTTAATGAAACATAAGTCGGAAGCCTTTGAAAAGTTTAAAGAATTCCGAATGAAGCACATAATCAACTCGGCAAGAAAATAAAGTTTCTTGATTCGGACCGAGGAGGCGAGTACATGAGCCATGAGTTTGATGACCATCGAAAAGTTGTGGAATAGTTCCTCAACTTACTCCGCCAGAACGCCACAAAGGAATGGTGTTTGGAAAGGCGGAATCGGACCTTGTTGGACATGGTACGATCAATGATGAGTCAGACAGATCTGCCTTTATCATTTTGGGGTTATTGTCTAGAAATGGCGTTCACACTAAACAAAGTACCATCAAAATCGGTAGAGAAGACACCGCATGAGATGTGGACAGCAAAAGCCGAGTTTGTCTTTTCTTAAGATTTGGGGTTGTGAAGCTTTTGTCAAGCGACTTGATCGGACAAGCTTACGCCAAGTCGGATAAATGTATTTTAAGTGGGGTATCCGAAAACCTTGGTTACTACTTCTACAACCGAGAAGAGGGCAAAGTGTTTGTCGCTCGGGCGGTGTCTTCCTTGAGAAAGAGTTTCTCGATCGGGAGTAAGTGGGAGCAGTGCAACTCGAAGAAATTCGAGGAACCGGCTAGTAGCGAGTCGGCAAAAACCTTGGAGGTTGAGCGGTCGTGGAAGCGGCAAAGAAGACACTACTGAAGATCGGCAAGATTACGAAGTGTTCGTGATGTGTTCTTGTTAGGCGATGATGGTAAGCAAATTATTCGGAAGCGATGGTGGGATCTGATTCCGAGTCATGGCTTGGAGCCATGAGATCCGAGATAAATTCCATGGATGAAAATCAAGTTTGGAACTTGGTTGATCTGCCAGACGGTGCAAGACCCGTCGAGTGCAAATGGGTCTTTAAGAAGAAAACTGATATGGATGGAAATGTTTCAATCTATAAAGCACGCCTTGTCGCGAAGGGGTTCCGACAAGTTCAAGGAGTTGATTACGACGAGACTTTCTCGCCCGTAGCGATGCTTAAATTAGTTCGGATCATGTTAGCTATAGCAGCCTATTTAGACTATGAGATATGGCAGATGGATGTCAAAACGGCTTTCCTTAACGGAAATTTAACCGAGGACGTGTATATGATACAGCCCGAGGATTTTGTCGATCCGGCTAATGCTGACAAGGTATGCAAACTTTAGAAATCCATTTATGGGTTGAAGCAAGCATCTCGGAGTTTGAATATTCGCTTTGATGAGGTAGTCAAATCGTTTGGCTTCATCAAGAGTGATCATGATTCTTGTTTGTACAAGAAGTTTAGTGGGAACAAAGTAAATTTTCTAATCTTATATGTGGATGACATATTACTGATTGGAAATGATGTCCAGATGTTGCAAGAAACCAAGGAATCATTGGAAAGGAGTTTCTCAATGAAAGACTTGGGTGAGGCAACATACATCCTCGGAATCCGGATCTATAGAGATAGATCAAGGAGGCTCATTGGATTGAGTCAGAGTACTTATTTGGACAAAGTGTTGAAGAAGTTCAACATGGAATCGTCTAAGAAGGGGTTCTTACCGATGTCCCATGGTGTAAAACTTAGCAAGACTCAGTGTCCTTCGACAACTGATGAGCGAAGTCGGATGAGTGCGATTCCATATGCTTCTACAGTCGGATCCATCATGTACGCCATGATTTGTACTAGGCCGGATGTTTCCTATGCTCTAAGTGTTGTGAGATACCAGGCTGATCTCGAGAGATCCTTTGGACGATGACTAAAAATATCCTAAAGTACTTGAGAAGGACTAAGGATATGTTCTTGGTTTATGGTGGTGAAGATGAACTTAGTGTAAAGGGTTACACGGATGCGAGTTATCTCACCGACTCTGATGATTCTCGCTCGCAATCCGGATACGTGTTTATTATAAACGGAGGTGCTGTGAGCTGGAAAAGTTCCAAGAAAGAGGCGTATCTGCTACAACAGAGGCTGAGTATATTGCCGCCTCGGAGGCAGCAAAGGAAGCTGTTTGGATGAGGAATTTCCTCATGGATCTTGGTGTGGTTCAGGGCTCGTCCAATCCGTTTTACGTGTATTGTGATAACAATGGTGCTATTGCACAAGCCAAGGAACCTAGACAACACCAGAAGAACAATCACATACTCATGCGGTACCACCTAATTCGCCAGTTCGTGGATCAGGGTGATATCAAGTTATGCAAGGTACACACGGATGCAAATATTGCGGATCCGTTGACAAAGCCGTTACCCCAGCCGAAGCATGAGGCGCACCTAAGAGCCATGGGCATTAGATGCTTAGACATATGATGTCGGAAGATTGACTCTAGTGCAAGTGGGACACTGTTGGGAATATGCCCTAGAGGCAATCATGTATGATGATATTTCCCATTGTATTCATAAAGTTATTAAGTAGTCCTTGTATAAACATCTTATGTGTATCATTGAATATGTGATTCAGTTGTGGAACTATGCATTCATGTTGTTTGTACTAAATATCCTTGGTCATTGAGGTTGTGCTGGACACACAACTTAGACCAATGTGAAAGTTGGCTTGATGACTCGGTTCCACTTGTCATGGGCCTGGTGTTGCTATATCAACTTACACTGACTAGTCTAAATAGTTTAGCTAGTCGGATTTACCCATATTGAGGTACAACGAACTAAGCATCATTTGTATATCTCAATCAATGTAATCCTTAGACCTGAGGTTGTTGCATAGTCCGAGTTGAGGATCACCGACTTAGGTTACATCAAATGCTGATCCGTAATCGGGCGCTTATAAAGGCGTGGTTCGGGTCGACCGAGAATCAAGTGCGTGATGTGAATAACCAAGATGGGATTTTGCCCTCCACTCGGAGATATTCTCTGGGCCCTCTCGTGAGATATGATTCGGAAAGCATGGCCATGCACAACTCGGTTAAGTGTTAACAGGCGATCGACTAAGAGTTAGTCGGGTGAATCACTTATCTCGGATCGAGAAGAGAGTCGGACTATTTAAGGGATGACATATATTCGCCTATAGTCTGACAAGGTATATCGTGAGGCAAAAGGGACTCGGACGTAAGTCGCATTGGAAAGGCAAGTCGTCATGACTCTTTGGTACTTGGGAGTCGGCACGTTCTGCTAGGAGCCGCTACCGACTGATCGATTGTGAGTCGGACTCCAATCGTGTCCAAGTAGCCATGAGCCTGTGGGGTCACACACTTAAGAGCGGGAGCAAGTTCGGATTGGATCTGAACATATAATCTGGTTGGGTTGGACTTAAACCGGATTAGGACTGAGTTAGTGAGTTGGACTCACGGTGACTAGTGTTATATGGGCTTTAGTGAATGGGTCGCGCGAGTAGAGCCCACGTTCACTCCTATATATAGTGGAGCACAAGAACCCGTAAAGGTTAATCGTTGTTCGGTTAGGTCATTCCATGTGTTGGAAACCCTAGCTCCCATGATCCGGCCGTAACGAACCTAGCGATTCGCCACGCGCTCCTCCTTATGCGTGTGGATACCAGAAAGGTCTTTGTCGATCGGCACCAGACGATCGGATCGTTAGGATCCTTTGCATCAAATGACGCGCTTCATCAGTAATCCGCAACCGCGCGTCTAGTGGTAAACCTCGTGGCCTTCTACCTCAGCTAGATCTTGGGATCACCATGTTAGAGGAAAATTTTATTTTATCTCCGCGTGGCCCAACAAAAAGAATGCCTCATATATAACTAGCTAGGTCGTTGGACACAGGAATATGCTATGACGGAACGGTTAGCCAAGTAGGATGCACAATTCCTGGACTTGTGCATATCACAAGGCTAACTATCCCGTCATAGCACATTCACATATATATATTGTGCCACGACATTTCAATCATCGGCATATTCTCGAAAAAGAAAAAAATAACTCGAAAAGAATGCCTAATATATATACATAGGTCGTTGGACACATGAATATGCTACGATGGAATGGTGAGCCAAGTAGGCTGCACAAGACCTGGACTTGTGCATATCACAAGGCTCACAGTCCCATCGTAGCACATTAACATATATAGTGTGCCACGACATTTCAATCATCGGCATTATTCTCGAAAAAAGAGTAAGGAAAAAAAGAAGGACCAAATTGAGCAAATGACCAAAGAGTAAGCAAAAAAACCAAGCATTGATTGATATATAATAATAAGCAAAATAAGTTCACTTGTCATCCACACACACACACAACTAGGCCAACATCAAGCCTTCTGGATCGGCTTAGGGAACGGGAGGACGCTCTGTCTCGTCATGAACTTCCTATAGTCATCTGTGGCGCACTAGCAGTGCGCCACGTGCCTTGTGCTACGGCTATCTCTTAGCCGTGGCGCACTGCCTAGTGCGCCACGGTTGTGTAGAGACAGGCGTAGCGCACCTGCTAGTGCGCCACAGATGTTTGGGCAGGTGCGCTACCCCTAGGATCTTCTGTGGTGCACTACTTAGTGCGACACTAAGCTTCTATAGTGCGCTTTAGGTGTAGTGCGCCACAGAAGGTAGATCATGTGCGCCACAGATGTGTTTTTTGTTTTTTTTTAATTTCTGAGCTAGATTATATACAATACAGATTATATACAATATTACAGCAGACATACACACACAGATACAAGATATACAATTATATATATAAATACATAATATGAAAAACAAGATTGAAACAAATACATATAGATAAGTCTCATACATGAATACATAGTATAAGTTAGATTGTTTCGATCAAGTTACAAAGTAGTAGTTGGTGACATGCGAATACATGTGTCGATCGAACAAGTTAGAACTCGGAAGCTCGCCTAGACATCTAAACTAGCTAGACAGAAACACAGGATAAACAACCAAAGAAGATAAGCATGATCACCGCCGCGACGAAGGTGTAGGTCTTCATCCGGTTCCTTGTCCTAACTCCCGCTAGATAGCGCGTGTATCTAGCTTCCGCCTCCGCCATAGTGTTGTACCCTTTGTAGATATTGCCGCTGAAACAGTGCACCTGTCTCCGGCAGTCTTCCCAATCATCGTAGACTCCGGGAACCCGTCCCTTGTACACGACGTACCATGTCATCTATAAGTTGACAATAATAATTAACCGGTGATTGAAAAAAACATATATAATTAAAGTCGCATATGAAGATACACTTATAGAAAGTACTCCTAAATCAAAAAGACCAAACTCAAAAAGCATGCCTCATATATAACTAGGTTGTTCCACACAGGAATATGCTACGATGGAACTGTTCGCCAAGTAGGATGCACAACACCAGGACCTGCGCATAGCACAAGGCGAACAATCCCATCGCAGCACATTCACATATAGTGTGCCACGACATTTCAATCATCGGCATTATTCTCGAAAAAGACCAAAGTAACTCAAAAAGCATGCCTCATATATATACATATGTCGTTGGACACAGGAATATTCTACGATGGAACCGTACGCCAAGTAGGATGCACAACACCTGGACTTGTGCATAGAACAAGGTGTACAATCCCATTGTAGCACATTCACATATATAGTGTGCCACGACATTTCAATCATCGGTATTATTCTCTAAAAAGACCAAAGTAGCTCGAAAAGAATGCCTCATATATAACTAGCTAGGTCGTTGGACACATGAATATGCTATGACGAAACAGTTAGCCAAGTAGGATGCACAATTCTTAGACTTGTACATATCACAAGGCTAACTATCCCGTCATAGAACATTCACATATATATTGTGCCATGACATTTCAATCATCGACATATTCTCGAAAAAGACAAAAATAACTCGAAAAGAATGCCTCATATATATACATAGGTCGTTGGACACAGGAATATGCTACGACGGAACAGTCAGCCAAGTAGGACGCACAATTCCTGGACTTGTGCATATCACAAGGATAAATATCCCGTTGTAGCACATTCACATATATATTGTGCCACGACATTTCAATCATCGGCATTATTCTCGAAAAAGGCAAAAATAACTCGAAAAGAATGCCTCATATATACATAGGTCGTTGGACACAGGTACGATGGAACGGTGAGCCAAGTAGGATGCACAAGACCTGGACTTGTGCATATCACAAGGCTCACAATCCCATCGTAGCACATTCACATATATAGTGTGGCACGACATTTCAATCATCGGCATTATTCTCGAAAAAAGAGTAAGGAAAAAAAGAAGAATCAAAGTGAGAAAAGGACCAAAGAGTAAGCAAAAAAACCAAGCATTGATTGATATATAATAATAATAAGCAAAATAAGTAAGCGATGATTCATAAACCTAATAAGATAAGTACACTTGTCCACACACACACAAAGGTCATCTATAGTTTGTAACTACAACTAGGCCAACATCAAGCCTTCTGGATCGGCTTAGGGAACGGGAGGACGCCTTGTCTCGTCATGAACTTCCTATAGTCACCCTGCATCTCTAGGCGATCTTCTATGTCACGGTTATTCGGGATATTCCCTCCGTAGAAGATACCCCCCGAAGTCATGACATCACGAAAGATGATTGCCCCAAACTGCTGCTGGATGCGATACATCTCTTGTCTAATATCCGAATCATTGATCTTGGCCTTTGCTTCGGCCCACTGTTTGAGATGATCTGACAGCGTAGAATTCTGCTGGTCAAGTAGGAACGCCCTCATGTGATGGAGTGCGTAGTAGGCTTCCTTCTTCGTTTTTCTACCGCTTCATGCGGGGAACTCCGTTACGTGGTTGAAGACGTGCTCGAACTTGACCTTAAATCGCGAAGGTGGTGCCTTCCGTCGAGGAAAATCCAGTGAGAGCATCATCCAGAACTTTCTTGATCTTGTCATAGTTTTTCATCTTTTCTAGACTCCCCGAGTCGAAATACGTGGCGTGGGAATGCTTCGGCGATAAGGAGATGAGCGTGCAGTGTTCATATCTGCGCAAAAAATTCAAATGGAATGTGTTGGAAAAAGAATGATGATGATCTAATAAAGCCAATCGACGGTGGCGAGTGAATAACGACTTACTCGGGAAAGTAAGGCACGAGAATGTATTTCTTTGTCTTGTTCGCCACGAAGATTCTTTTTAGGTACGAGGCCACGATACGTCGTTCGGCGGGGGAACCCAAGCAGCCGTCACACATGTAGTAGGGGTCCACTATATCGATGCCCGGTGTGTTCTCTCTAATGATCTGCATGGCCAGGCTGAGAGAAAAGAGACGGACCATGGTATAGTGCAGCGGGTATAGGTGGAACATATTGAAGATGTCGTCGAACCGCAGGAAGAACAGATCCGCAGGGGCATTGTCGACGAAGCCCAAGCCTGGTGGCACCTTAACCACGAATACCGGGTGCGAGGGATCTTTCTCCGAGAAGGCGTCTCTCTATCATCAAGATGTCATCATGCACACTCTGCGATTCGAATGGCGAGCTTGCAAATTCTTAGGTAGCATGGGCTCACCCGCCACATGAATCCTCCACATAATACCCTCGGGTCTTGGTGGCCCGTCCGAAACCTGATCGGATTCGCGATTGTTGACGCCACCTGGCTTTGCTGCTAGATTTTATTTTCCTGCCCTTTTTCCTTTTGAGAGCGGGCAGACACCACAATCGAGCACCGTCCGCCCTATGTAGTGTGTCGGGCTTAGAATAAAGGGCAGTTAGTTGTATCACCGGCTCAGAAGGCGCAAGCTGGGCGTCTCCGAGAACCAAATGACGCGCTTGGTGATAGTGGCTTTCTCTGTGGGGCCACCACTAGGTCTTCTTCTTCGTTGCCAAAGAGTCTTTGAAGAAGTGATCATTCGGTCTTCGTCCTCGGCGGATCTGCGCCATGTGCATATCATCAACATGATCATCCGACCCACCGTGGAGGTGACGGCGAGGGCGGTAGGCCTTGCCACCGCTTGTCGCCGCACGACAGCGGTCTTGTTGTCTGTGGCGTGATGGCCCCGCCGTCCCCAAACGGATCATGCTCTTTGGCCATAGCAAGAATAAGCGAAGCAACTTCGAGACGTACGACTCTTCTTCATCCGCTCCTGGGGGTTGAATGGGAGGTTCCAGGTCGTCGCAGCCCCTTAGCACCCGACTAATTTGAACCCTATGCACGCTATCTGGCATCGGCTTTGAGTGGAACATGCGCTGCAAGGGTTGAACGATAGTACCCTTGGCAACAACCCTCAGCTCGTTGTTCACGTAGCATAAGAGAGTTCAAGGAACATCCGTCTGCGGAAAAAATGTACAGCGTCGTCAGAGCGAGATGCCATAAGAGTAATAGATGGCATGAAAGGCGGTAATTAAAGCAATTTGTTTACCGTGATGGCGTCGAGATCGGCTAATGTCGACGCACCACATACGACAGTGCAAGAGGCGGAAGAGACTAAGGGGCTTGATGGCGCGGTGCTGGCCGCCGGTGTATTCTCCCTACCGACGGGTGCTCCGATGACGCCGCGACGATGGCAGGGGGGGCACCAACATGTACTCCGGCGCCACGGTGATGGCAGGGGGAGTCACCAACACTTGCGGCGCCGCGGTACTAGCTGGCGGAGTCACGAACACGTAGTTTGCCTGATTCGTCGGCGCCGCGTTGTTCGAGTGGCTGCTGACCATGCTTGGAATCGGGCACGGCCCTACTCGACCACCCGCACTCCAGTTCGCTATTGACTCCACCAAGGTAGGCAGGAAGGACGTGAGGGTGATTGCCAGGTTGTCTTGGACGATCTGCGGGATCCGTGCCACTTGTGCCTTAAGTTCTTGAACCTCTCGGTTTTCCTCCTTGCTCCATCCCGACGGCGCCACATGCGTCCTCGGCGGTGGACCAAAATGATCCACCCAATTCTTACCCCGAGGCCAGACGGCGGCCGACGACGGCTTCTTCGTAATCGACTCTATTTTCTTGGCGGTTCATCGCCTCAGTAAAGGTTATCCCGGGTGGCCGTCGACCCACAGGATGAGGAACCACAGGATCCATGACTAGCAACTATTTCCTCCTCCCGAGAAGAAGTAATGATGAATCATTTAGATCATCGATTAGATTGCAATCGTGTTGATCCGGTAATTAGATTATACTTACCACAATTTCCTCGAATTCCTTCACCGCAGATCCGCGGTGAGTTGTTTTTTTTGGGTCCACATGGTAACGGGCCTCGATGAAGTTTCGAACCTGCCGGGTTCGAATTTGCAAAGGGTTTTCTATCCTTGGATCTATACTCTTCGCCTCCTTATTCCATTTGGCCTCCATGTTACAGATCCACCATATCTGAGATGGTGATGACCTCTATTCATCGCCTGCAGCACCTTTCCCCAATTACTATTGGCCAGGGCTCTTTCGGATTCACACCTCTCCTTGAACTCCCGGAACTGATATTTGGTGATCTGCGGGTCAATCTTCTGGATCTCCTCGAGACTTTTGCCTTCTTTATAGATCTTCTTCTTTATCCGGGTTCTCCAGCTGGCCAGGGCGGTTCTCATCTTTGTGAGGGCGGATTTTTTACTTCGTTCCCATGATAATGTGTGTTCTGATACTTAGCGGGGAACTTGTATCTTGCGTGCAGCTTCTCGAAGAGGAGTGTGCGCAAGTGGCCATTATCTTTATGCCGGAGATTCTCGGTGTTGATCGAGATGGTTGTCCGGGTGATCGCCGCCACTTGCCCACCATACCCTTTGACGACAAGGGCGGGCTCCAAAGGAACCCCTGATGGGCTCACTTCGGTAATTTCCCCGGCCGTCTTGGCCGTGTTCGGCGCCGGTCCTTCGGCTTCTTCTTCTTCTTAGGAGGGTTGCTACCACTCACGTGCCCTCGCCGCCATCGGTGGTTTCATCATCCGCCGTTCCTTGACTTCTTCCTCCGTGTCTTCCATCTCATCATCCTCGCTCTCCGAAGGATGGTATTCTTCATCGCCTTCTAGCCACCGGGCCGCTTTGCCGAATGTCAATTGTTTATTCGGTCGAGTTCTCCTTCGCTGATGTGCTTAGAACATCCAGCCTCGTCGTTGTCACACATCTTTGCACTAATAAAAACAAATAATTGGTTAAATGCGGAAAAATCCGGCATGACCTTTGCTAATTTTCTTAAACTAGAGTGCCCGATTTACACGAAACGGAAGTTAATCAACATTCAAGCAAAAATCGTGACTCGTTTCATACAAGAACACTGCATATATATGGCCATAGCTAGCACACAATAAATGGCCATCATAGCCAAGACAACCAGCATAAATGGCCCAAGATAGCCAAAGACAACTGCACAACCAGCACACAATAAATCTGTTTCAGCAAAAATTACTGGACTTGATGCATGAGTGATGTTTTATTTCATGCTTGGGTTAAAGAATATATGACCATCTAGTGCTATATTAATCTACAAGCTAAAAAAATATTACATAGTAACAGATTAGTTGCATGGATGCCTAATATGGAGTCCATGCATTGAGTGGACAAGTATAGTACACTATCACATATTTTGTAGTTCATCCACAAAATATTCTTAGGACCACACAATACCAACAGGTTCTATCATGTACCAGATGACAGCAAGTTTTGCAAGGGACACCAACACTAGAACAGCTACCACATCTATGGGCATAATGGTACAAAGAAAATGGAGGAACCAGAACACCAGAACAGCTACCATATTCAGTCAGGGGCACAAACATGATCATATAACCTCCTGCACTACTCTGAACCCTAATGTGTCAACAACCTCCTGCACTACTTTGAACCCTAATGTGTCAATACTGTCAACAGAGATAAATCTGAACCTTATGTGTCAACAGAGTTTTTAAAAAAAATTATGTTTCGACCCAGGAGTGCAAAACCCAGATGTTGTACAACCCTGAAGCATCAGCTTTCGCACTCTCTTATTTAAATGAATACCTAGAACTAGAAGTACTTGAGCATTTAAACCTTGGTGTACTGAATAATCAAAGGTCAATCTAAATTAAGCTTGCATCATTAGTTATATATATATATCTATCGACAGCATAATCGAAGAACAATTAAAAATGTTCATCAATAGCATACAATTGTATCTCTGTCAACTACCTATATCTCTGAAACTACTCTGAAACCACTCTAATCATGGGATAACCTCAACTGCTAATCATGGGAGAACAACAACCATGATGTAGACTATTGCTTATTTCAATCGGCTCAATCGTGGCGAGAGTGGCCTAAAGCATGCCGGTAATGTCGGTACTGATCCTAGTGTCATGCCATCCCATGACTAGATCAAAACTAACAGCTAAACCGGCAGCATCTACACTTATCAGAAACTAAACTGAAAGAAAATACTACCTGTTGTCGCCATGTGGTAGACAACAGAAACTACTGAAAAACAGAAAATGCACAAGGGCTTATTCATCACTCGGTCCAGGAAAATAGATACAAAACATAATTTGATCTAGAACATAATTTGATGGACATCTAGTACATCTAGAACATAATTTGATCACTGTCAGAGGCATCAATTAAATCATCAGGTGCTAACCCTAACCATTGCTCGAGGAGAGAGGGGGAGAAGGATAGAGGGGAGGGGCAGAGCTCACCTCTGAGATTTCTCGAGGAGAGAGGGGGAGATGACGCAGGGGCCGAGGGAGTAACGAGGGCGGCAGGCGCTTGCCGAGGAGGCGGAGCCGACTCTGCAGAACCTCCGCCACCGACCTCCTCCTCCTCCACGGAACGAGCGTGCGGGCAAGGCGGCCTCCTCCTCCTCCTAGCGTGGAGGCCTCCTCCTCCTGGCGTGGCGGCCTCCTCCTCTTGGGATGCGGCGGCGGCGGCACCTCGATGGGGATGGGGACGATGTGGGGATGGGGATGGGGATGGGGATGGGGACGATGTGTCTGAGGACGACAATGGGGAGGGCCTGGCTCACGGTGACTAGTCCTACCCACTTAGGCGTAGCGCACCTTGGCCAAGTGCGCTACGGATAACTGTAGCGCACTTGGCCAGGGTGCGCTACGCCTAAGTGAGTAGGACTAGTCAGATAAGAGGGATGCCACCCCCTTTGCTAACACTAGCACTGGCTTACCCCATTGGTTCCTCCCACTGCTCTATTCTAAACCTGTTAGCACCCAGGTTCGAATCCTGGTGCCACATTTTTTAATTTTATTTTAAAAATACTTTTAAATGTTCCAAAAAATGCCCAAAAGTGGTGATATATAATACAAATGTTTTGTTTTGTTTTTAAAATACTTTTAAATATTCCAAAAATGCCCAAAAGTGAGAATATATGTCATAAAAGTGGTACAAATTAAATATGTTTCAAATATGTCATAATAATTTGTCCATAAATATTACAATCTTTTTCGATCACGCGTTTTACAATATTTTTTGAGCTAGTGTTTTACAATCTTTTTTCCCTTCTTTGTCGTGGTTGAATAATTTAGCCCCGTGTAACACCCTCAGAATCGGACCTATGCAAGTTTGGGCAAAATTCACCAAACCCGCATAGAAACGATTCAAAGGTGCCCACCAGGCACTTTCGTGCGGGTGGAAAACGAAGTAATAACATTACACAACAGTCCTCGATGGGACCCACAGAACAGATATATATAATGACTCAAAGAGTCAAGAATACGATATAATATACAAGATCCAAATCACCTTGAAAAGCGATAGGCGTCCACTACGGACAAGAAGCAAATGGGCTAAGAGCCCGAAGAATAACCAATGGCGTCCATAACCACCCGTGCCAAGCGGAAGGGTAACCACCTAACGACGTCGATCTCAAAACCTTCTCAAACAAAAGGTGCCGACAAGGGCAAAGGAAAAGAAGGAGCGTCGATCGAGGCGATTACAGCGAGGCTAGAATTCGCGGTCCTCGCCTACATAGGTATGGTGGATCGGCGTGACAAGCACCGAACAACCTATAGAGACTCGATATAATCGGCGGATATCGAGAGGGATAAGAATGACCTAACGGATCCAACCGAAGCTATCACCAAACAAACCCATCTCGGTGTTTCCTCGAGACCAATCGAGGAAGTCAACCGAGGAACTCACACGGTTGGCGTTTACTTATCCGATTATAGTTGCACTTTACTAGTCGAGTTTAGATAATCGTCACGATAAAATAAGCGATGGGCCCTTTTAGTTAATCATTCCGTTATAGTTGCAACAATTACTACTCGATTCGGATAGCATGAGATAAACCCAAAACCCAGCGGTTGTTGGTACTTTTATTCCCAATTCCGTTGTAGTTGCAATACTTACTAGTCAGTACAATTGCATGGCGACAACCAACAAGCAATTGTGGGCGTATTAATTAGTCATTCCATTATAGTGAAGCTGATTACTAGTCATTATAAGTCAAATTTATAGCGGAAACTTTAGTTATGCTTGTCTATGATCGAGATCGTGCTCCAAGTCGTCCATATCCGCGACACGGCTTTGAAAGTTTTACCGGCCGGTGCACCAATAGCAACACACGCCGATCAACCTCGGAAAACCAAATCAAAACCCAACGAGGCTTTCACGGTGAACAATCACAGATTCAGAAATATTTGGGGCCACCCTTAAGTAGATTCATAGCGAAGCTAGTGACTCGAGACGGCCTCAAGGTTTATGGGGCGTAAACGATCGGGAACCCGAAGTGTGGCTGGGCTTGTCGCTACCACGTAAGCGGGTCACAATTCCTAAACATCAGTGTGCCCCTCGCAATCGTAAATAAAGCGATAAAGCATGGCATAAGTACAGGATCGTAAATAAAACCTCAAACTAGTTTGTGGCCCCTAGAAATAAGACGAATCAAGCTCGCTCAGGGGGTCCCATATACCTCCCGGATGTGGATAGCGCGATAAATCAAGGAACAGGTATCAAGTACTCGGGGTCTTACGGGACACAAGTGGGCGTTCGGAAACCAAATATTATCTATCACCCACCGATGCCTCTGCTTATTTCAATTTTAGTTGTTAAACAGAAATTAAAGTGACGATAAGTAAAACTAGAATCATCTCCAACATCAACATGCGGCAATACATCAGCAACTGTGGCATATGACAACACGCAACAGCACTTGAGCAAGCGTCTACGACGCGCAAGTCCAACTATCTACCAAACAACAGGTAATAGGATGTGTCCAAGGCAATATACGGCTGCAGGGAAATATCACGGGTACGGAAACTAAAGCATCGCAACACAGATAGCAATAGATCAACAGGAGGAAATAAAGCACTATAAAAGTAAGATAGGTAGAAAGGGGGAGATGCTCGCCTGAAAACATTGTCGAAAGGTTCAACCGAAGATCGGGGCGAAGCTCACATCAACTCAACGGCCTTATCCGCGAAGAAGCAAAACACTAGAAGGAACACCGGATGCAATATTTAATAAAACGGCAGAAGATCGGCATGATGCGTGTATGATGGATGGCATGGCAAAGGTGCGATGCAATTAGGTCATATTAGGCGGAACCGGGGTCCCGACAATTACTTAAATGGTTCAAGTTATTTAGCTACCCCGCAATTTAGTTGTTGTTATAACAAGGTAAGATTAGATACCGGTTCGCTACACAAGTTTAAATGAGGCCGATATGAGACTAGATTTGCCCGCATATGGGCCCCATATTTAATTATTAGGTGAATCGGCAAAAGGGCCCCAAACCACAGATATGCATGCGAGTATGACAATTAAACATGCAACAAGTTGTTATATATGATAAAATAGGGTTTCGGGGAGGGTTCACACATTGAGGGGTCTCGACGATCTTGTTAGGGTTCCGGGGTTCGGGGTCCGACAGGGTCCAGGGTCTAGGGTTCGACGGATCCGGGGTTTGGGGTTCGGCGGAAGCGTTCTCGGATTCCGGGGTAGGTCTTGTCGCATCCGGGGTCTTCGGGCCATGGCGTTCGGGACGAGGCACTTGTCGCGCCGGGTCTCGGGCCTCAGGGTTCAGGGGTCTCGGCGTCCGTGTGGCGGTCTTGGCGTTCTCGGCGATCTTGGCACCCTTCCGGTTCGGGCTTCGGGGTTGGACTCCGGGGTCCGACGGGAGAGCTTGGCGTTCCGTGGTCTTCGGCTCCGCGGTTTCGAGAGGGGTACTTGTTGTATTCGTGTCGTGGCTCTGGTCGGGGTTCCGTGTCGAAGGCCTTGGCGCTATCGTGAGTTCTTGACGTCGGCAGATCTTGGTGGGGGTCGATGCACTCGTCCCGGGCGTCCACATGGTAGATCTTGGGGATTCGCGGTTTCCGTGTCGATGGCGTCCTTGGGGTGGATCTTGGCGTGTCGCGTGTTTCGGCCTTGCATCTCCGGTGGCGTTAACCTTCGACCAACTCACGGCGTTGCATCTCCTGCCGAACAGGCCGATTAAGCGGAAGGAGCGGGCGGGATTGACGCTGGCTGCAGGGACGATGGCGTCGGGGCCACGGGCAGCTCGGCCCAGCGCTTGAGGACAGCGGCGCGAGCTGCTCGAGAGGCAACGGGAAGCCGTGGCGGGGACGAGGGAAGCTTGGCCTGGCGGCGCTGGCCTTGTGACAGGAGGCTGCTGCGAGGCGTGGGCGGCGGGGCTCAGCAGCGGGCGGGCGCTTGCAGCTGCAATGTCCAAGGCGTGAGGTGGAGGCAGATGAGCACGGTGGCGACAGCGGGTTGGCCCGGTGAGGCGACATGCGGCGCGAGCTTAGTGGAGAAAGCCGGAGGAGGTCGCGGTGGAAGCGGGCCGGGCGTTGGGAGGGTCGCGGCCGGGCGCTGCGGTTGGCCTGTGGCGCGGGCCTGAGAACGGCACGCTCATGGGCGAGTCTGCCGCGCCGGGCGGCAGTCTGCGGGTCCGGCCTGGCGAGGAAGGCTGCAGGCGGCGCGTCGTGGGGTCTTGTGAAGTGCTGCGGGCGCGAGCGGTGGGGAGGCGGTGCACAGGGGACCGGGCAGGCGGCGGCTTCGGGCGGCGAGGAGGCTCGGGTGGGGAAGCGTCTGTGAGAAGCGAGGTGCTCATGGGGTTCGCCAGGAAGAAGAACAGGGAGAGAGGCGTGGATGGGGCAGTTGGTGGGGCCAGGCGTGGGGAACTGCAGCGTGTGGGTGGGCGGGAAGGTAGGTGGGGCTCGGTGGGGCGGTGAGAGCCCAGGCGTGAGCAAGTGCGGTTTGGGTGAGTGTAGCCAGAGAGAAGAGAGAGGAGGGATGAGGGTAGGCTGATGTGGCATAGGCTGATTGGGTGAGGGATGGCAAGGGTGATGTGGCGAGTCTAGATTGGGGGGAGTGATGTGGAGGCTGGGGGAGGGTAGATTTCTGGGTAGGTTTAGGAATAAAGGGTGGCTGGATGGGTGAGGTGGCAAGTGGGTAGAAAAAGGGTGAGAGGGTGAGGTGGCGGTCTGCCGTTGGTGGGTAGGAATAGATTGGGTGGACTTAGGATTTAGATGGGGCTGGTTGGGGTGGACCGATTTAAAATCCTAGGGTGGTCGATCGGGTCGGGTTGGCCCGTTCGACTGCCCCTACTAAAATAAATAAATACTTTATTTGATTTAAACGGGCCGTCTGCAAACCGATAGCGGCCAAAACAGAATATTCCGGGGACCCGGTTTTGATGTTTGAATCGAGAGGGGGCGTTTTGAAAACAACACGGGCTTTGCAAACATATTTTTAGCAAACAATGCATGATGATGACGATGCAATGCACAAATTCAACGCGATTTTCTAGTAGTGATTTTGCGGGACGCCACACCCCGGCACTTTAATGTTTCTTCTTTCGAATGGGCTACCTTTTTTGGGTAGGGTTGTCCTTTTTCTTCTTGTGATGTATGTTGCTGCATCGTAGTCGTCGTCATCTTCAATCTTTGGGTCAGTCTTGGTCAAGTCTTGCTCGTTGCGACTCCATCCTTCCGATGATGTTTCTTTTTCCTCTCCTCACGACAACACGGCTAGGCTTTGTCGGTCGGTAATGAAAAACATTGGTCCACTTTGGTAGCAGTACCCATGGTTCATTTTCGCCACGCTTGCACCGTGACCTTGGATTTGGCTGCCGGGTATAACCATGGTTGTGAAATACCGGTCTTCTCTTCGACGCTCTTTGCCCATCGACACGGAACATCGGCACCTTTTCTCCACGATGGTTGAGCTCCCGGATCTCCTCGATTCTTCCGTAGAATATTTCCTTCACGTTGTCATCGGTGTAGAATTCGACGTTACGCTGAGTTCGATAATCACACTTGTTGTCCTTTTCCTCCGTGTAGAATGTAGCCGTTGATATCATACGCCGATAGGTCACCAGGTTTTGCATCGGTCCCTGCGACAAGGTGAATATGATCTTTTCCGTGTCGGAAGAATGCGAAGCGGGGATTATCAAGGCGTCGCCTAAACCAACACGTGAAATCTGAGTTGTGCTCTTTGATTATTTCTCCTGCGTCCTATGTATGCCCGGTACAAATTTCTTCTCGATTAACCTTTTGTGCTTCGTACCTAAGGATCGACCAGTTCTAAATGTTGTAGCGACGAGGTTTGCTCGATCAAAGTCTGGCGTCGAAAATCGAAGTCTGCATGCGATGCGACGACCCTCGGTGACAGATCCGTCGAGCTTGCCAAGGTGTCATTGACGGGAAGACCGGCGGTTCTCGATGTCTAGATAATTCGTGCGTAAAGAGATGCACTCTTGCCGTAAAGCCCTTGGCTATGCTTCCATATGGACGGGACCTGTTGCGAACGTATCCTTTGATGTGTCCGTTCATCCTTTCGAATGCCATCATGCTGCAGAGGAACATCGGCCCGAGTTGTACGATGTCCTCCACGACATGGACCAGCAGATGCACCATAATGTCGAAGAATGCGGGTGGGAAGTAGACCTCAAGCTCACATAGTATCACCATGATCTCCTCCTGTAGCCTTCCGAGCTGATTCAAGCCAATCGACTTCCTAGAGATGACGTCGAAAAACTTGCATAGGCCTAGGCCCTACTCCCTGTGGCGCACTAGGCCCAGTGCGCCACAGAAGTTTGTGGCCGTTTCGGAGCAGAGGGGGGCATGCGCTTAGGCGTAGCGCAGCAGCCCCATGTGCGCCACAGATGACCCTAACAACCGTGGCGCACATGACTATAGTGCTTCTGATGTTTGGCGTGCGGCCAGCAGGCCTGGCCACACATCTGGTGGCACTATAGTCATGTGCGCCACGGTTGTTCTAGTTATTAGTAGGGCACTGCCCACAGGTGAGCCACGTCTGTTTTAGCCGTGGGACACTTCAACCATGTGAGCCACGGATGTGCTGATTACCTATAGCCGTTTTCCTAGTAGTGTATTATGAATGCATGTGCATCTGGGGATTGTGAACACTATTGCAGGAGGAAGTTTTACTTTTCGTCCCACAGAAAATGCATTTTCCTTTTTCTGAATGCCGAAAAATTGGGCATTTTGTAAAGCAACCACCAAGTGAGAGTTTCAAAATGGTTCCACCACATTTTTCAAAAATATTAGACCATGTTACATGGACAATGTACGAACCGAGGCATCTCAAACCTTTCGGTCCACCCCTCGTGAAAAAGACAAATATCTATCGAATCTGTAGGAAGCAAGTCCAATTTGAACTACAGCTACATGATCTAACGCTCGTGATTTTTTTAAAAATCATTTTTAGACTAAAAATATGTTGCTTTATCAGAGATCTGATGAAATTTTAGCGAGGCTCAACACCTAGCTAGGAACCTAAATGCCCTCTGTTTTTTACCATAGTTTGAAATAGGTATAAGAAATTCAAAAAAGTTCCAAACAAGGTAACTCCTTTGCGTGGTGTCTTATTATGTGATATATTTGCAAGGAAAAATACAAAACTTGGTATATTGCAGGTGTCTCAAAAAAACCTTCACAGAAATGACCTATCATGTTCGAGATTTCATGGATTTCGGGCCAAACGAGCAATGTTATGGCCAGAATCATGGCATAATTTGTGGTAATGTACCCATATCGTGCACACATGTGCATCTTGGGATGGCGAAGAATGTTGCAGGAGGAAGTTTTCCTTTTCGTCGCACAGAAAATGCATTTTTGTTTTTTCCGAATGCCAAAAAACGGGGTGTTTTGTAGAGCAACCACAAAATGAGAGTTTCAAAATGGTTCCACCATATTTTTCAAAAATATTAGACCATGTTACATGGAGAATGTCCGAACCGGGGCATCTCAAACCTTTCGGTCCACCCCTCGTGAAAAAGACAAATGTCTGCTGAATCGGAAGGAAGCGAGTCCAATTTGAACTACAGCTACATGATCTAACGCTTGTGATTTTTAGAAAAAATAATTTTTAGACTCACAATATGCTATTTTATCAGAGATCCGATGAAATTTTAGCGAGGCTCAACACCTAGCTAGAAACCTTCATGCCCTCCATTTTGACCCTAGTTTGAAACGGGCATAAGAAATTCAAAAACGGTCCAAACGAGGTAACTCCTTCGCATGGTGTCTTATTATGTGACATATTTGCAAGAAAAAATACTAAACTTGGTACATTGCAAGTGTCTCAAAAAAAACCTTCACAGAAATGATCTATCATTTTCGAGGTTTCATGGATTTCAGGCCAAACGACCAATGTTATGGCCAGAATCATGGCATAGTTTGTGATAATATGCCCATATGATGCATGCACGTGCATCTTGGGATGGCGAATAATGTTGAAGCAGAAAGTTTTCCTTTTCGTTGCACTGAAAATGCATTTTCCTTTTTTCGAATGCCGAAAAACGGGGTGTTTTGTAAAGCAACCACCAAATGAGAGTTTCAAAACGGTTCCACCACATTTTTAAATAATATTAGACCATGTTACATGGACAATGTCCAAACCAGGGCATCTCAAACCTTTCGGTCCACCCCTCGTGAAAAATACAAATGTATGTTGAATTAGTAGGAAGCGAGTCCGATTTGAACTACATCTACATGATCTAACGCTCGTGATTTTTTGAAAAAAACATTTTTAGACTCACAATATGCTGTTTTATCAGAGATCCTATAAAATTCTACCGAGGCTCAACACCTATCTAGGAACCTTGATGCCCTCCATTTTGACCATAGTTTCAAACGGGCATAGGAAATTCAAAAACGGTCAAAACGAGGTAACTCCTTCGCGTGGTGTCTTATTATGTGACATATTTGCAAGGAAAAATACCAAACTTGGTATATTACAAGTGTCAAGAAAAACCTTCATAGAAATGACCTACCATGTTCGAGGTTTCATGGCTTTCGGGACAAACGACCAATGTTATGGCCAGAATCATGGCATAGTTTGTGATAATGTTCCCATATTGTGCACACATTTTCATCTTGGGATGGCGAACAATGTTGCAGGAGGAAGTTTTACTTTTTGTCGCACACAAAATTCATTTTCCTTTTTCTGAATGCCGAAAAACAGGGCGTTTTGTAAAGAAACCACCATGTCTGAACTGGGGCATCTCAAACCTTTCGGTCCATCCCTCGTAAAAAAGACAAATGTCTGCCGAATCAGTAGGAAGCGGGTCCGATTTGAACTACAACTACATGATCTAACGCTCGTGATTTTTTGAGAAATTATTTTTAGACTCACAATATGTTGTTTTATTAGGGATCCGATGAAATTTTAGCGAGGATCAACACCTAGATAGGAACCTTCATGCCCTCCGTTTTGACCATAGTTTGAAACGGGCATAAAAAATTCAAAAACGGTCCAAACAAGGTAACTCCTTCATGTGGTGTCTTATTTTGTGACATATTTGCATGGAAAAATACCAAATTTGGTATATTGCAAGTGTCTCGAAAACACCTTCACAGAAATGACCTATCATGTTCGAGGTTTCATGGCTTTTAGGCCAAACGACCAATGTTATGGCTAGAATCGTGGCTTAGTTTGTGATACTATGCCCATATTATGCACGCATGTGCATCTTGGGATGGCAAACAATGTTGCAGGAGGAAGTTTTCCTTTTCGTCGCATAGAAAATGCATTTTCCTTTTTACGAATGCCGAAAAACGGGGAGTTTTGTAAAGCAACCACTGATGACCCACAAGTATAGGGGATCGCAATATTCTTTGAGGGTAGTATTACCCAATTTATTGATTCGACGCAAGGGGAGCCAAAGATGTCGTGGTATTGCCGACGAGTATGCCATGGAGGGGGGTCCTCACAATGCGTGTTTAGAGACGTGGGGGAAGACGGACGGTTGACGGGTACGAGGTAACACAACTTACCCAGGTTCAGATCCCACAATGGTGGGGGAATCCTACTCCTGCTATAAATCACTATAAGGCGTCGCGAGTTACAGAGATAGGTTCGTTGTGCGAGGTTGTCTGAGTTTATCTGAAGTTATGCCCTAAAGGCTCCCTTAGGCCCGACTTATATAGTCGCCAGGTCCTAGGGTTACAGGGAAAAGTCCTAGCCGGACAAGTTACAGAGTCCTACACCGTCTATTACTAGTCTTGCGCATCGTGTACTCCAAGGCTCCGGGTACATCGGTGACTCCACCGTAGCCTTCCTTTATCCAACATGGACCTCCCTTCTGGATCCATCTAACTGGGCCGCCCAGCAGGCCATGGGCCATGCTACCAACTGTGGGCCACCCGGGTTATCCAGATAGGAGACATGCTATGAGGATACCCATATATCATATCCCCAACAGTAGCCCCCGGAGAACTCCGAGATCTTGCGCCGTCTTGCCTCTTCATGTGGAATGCTCCGTCTAGATGGATGTCGGAAAATCGTCAAGCAATACCTTGTAGTCCTCCCAAAGAACCCTGCAAGGTTTTCTCCGTCTTCAACTTGTAAGCCGGAGAATTGCTGAATCTTCCATCGTACTCTTCCGTAGCCGGACCGGATCCGTCCATGCCGGAATCTTCTGATGTGATGGTTCATCTGCCTATGTCATCTAGGGCGACGTAGACGTAGGTCAGCAACGCCTCGTAACTCACACATGCAGAGAACGCAATCATGTCCACTTTTCCCACACGAGCGATACGAACCGTTGGCCGCGATGGTTGAGACGTGGCGAAATTTCCGCGCACGTCCGCACACACGTTGTCTACACGGCAACCGTCCAATCAAGTTGCATGAATCTCGATGCCAGAGATCATAAATATTAACTGCGGTGAAAATTTTACTTTTAACCTCATTCTCTCCTTGCATCATGTTCTTCCTCTAGCGAGCGCCCCCTCGAGCTCTCCGCGCAATTTGCGAAAAACCCTAACTCCCAATCTCGCCAGTCACATCCAAACACTCGCAATGGCCAGCAGCAGTTCTTCTCCCTCAATGGCGGCGTCGGGCGAAGCCGCGATGAAGCCGGCGAGCTCCATCGTTGTGCCCGCAGAGGGCCTGGTCATCCCCGTCTTTACGATGGTCGAGTCCACCGGCGGCGACCACAATCCAGCGGCGCTAGAGCTGCTGGAGGAGGAAAAGGACTCCCACAAAGGCGACTGGCGCGGTTCGGATATCACGGACCGCGACATCAAGGAGTTGATCATCGAAGGCTAGCTCCCCTCGACGGAGGGGCTCCCCTGGCGGGCGGCGCCGGCCGGCGAGGTCACACCTTCTCCCCAAGCCGGAGAAAAGGTGTACCTCAAAGCTCAATTGGTACGCGGCGTCTCCCTGCCCATCTCTAACTTCTTCCTTGCTGTCCTCAATCATAACCGAGTACAGCCCCAAAACCTCTCTCCCAACAGTATCATAACGCTTAGCAATTACGCGGCGCTTTGCGAGGGTTACCTAGGGATTAGGCCTAGACTAGATCTCTTTGTCTATTTCTTCACCATCAAATGCGAAGCCGGAGCCAGCAAGGATGAACTAAGAAATTGTGGCACCATTAGCTTCAAGATCCTTCCTAGCCGGCGGTTCCCCGACATCGTCGGCCACGAGTCCTGCAAGAAATGGCAGTGTACTTACTTCTACGGCCTAGACATCCCTCAGGCTGGCCGAGAAGTAACGTACCAGCACTTTGTCTATGGAGCCGCCGCTAAAACTTCGACATGGAGATCCCAAGCCTCCATTCCCTCCGACATGGACGCTTCCCGCGCTATAAGGCGGATAGAGTGGTTTGTAGAGACGGGTTTGACCGGCTTGGACCTAGCCATGTGCTGGTTCATCAGGCGAATCTAGCCTCCGCGACAACTCTCGAAGATGATGCACGAGTATACCAGCGATAGAAGGGATAGCCTCCGCATCTCCTTGGGCAATTTCTCGAGCGACTCCGTCAAGCTCCGCCTCAAGGACATCGTCAAGGTGAATGACAAGAAGCGTGGCTTCACCATCACCTACGACATGTTCGTATAGAGAAAGTGCCCAAAGGTAAATGTTTATTTTCCGTGTATGACATATACTCAAGTTCTTCCGTCTAGTCGTTACCATCTCATCTAACACGAATGTTCTTTACCTTAACAGCTTAGCGACATAGACAAGGACAACATGGCTCCTCAAATCTATGATCCAAAGATGAAGGAAGTCACCGTTGTGTCCGACGACGATGCTCCATTGGCGCGAAAGCAGAAGAGCTCCATCTCTGATGCTACCGACGGAGGCAAGAAGAAGAATAAGAAGAAGAAGAAGAAGACGGAGGGTGGAGCCTCCAAAAAGACTACCGCCACCCTGGAGGCGGAGAAAATAAAGAATACTGGGATCCCTTTTGCCAAAGCACCCCCTCTTGTGTAAGATTCTTTCTCCCCGACATTGTCCATTTATCTGTCTTATTCCTGTACTTATGCATTTTGTATGTTTCAGAAAGAAAGCCACGACCAGCCTGAAGAAGACCTCCAAAACATCGGGGGCTTCTAGAACCATTAAGGATATGCTGCATCGCGACGCATATCCCGCCATCGCCCTTGTCACTCCCTTCGTCAAGCCCTCATCCGCTCTGACAAGCTCTCAAGACAAGGAAGCAGCTGGCCCTTCCGCCATGGAAGTGGACTCACGTGCCTCTACTCAGCTTGCTGTTGTCGGTGAGCAGGCGACGCAGGAGAGTGCCGCACACCCAATGGCTGATACTCCAGCTAAGGATGCCATCGGTTGTGGTAAGGCGGTGGTGGAAGCTGGTACTTCTGCCGAATGCGACGCCCCCGCGCCCAAGAAAACCATAGAGTATCCGAAGATAGTCTATCCGTACCAGACATTGTAGCACCGCCTGGCTCTGTGCGGCGCCGACATCTCCGACGTGCGGTCTAGAGGAGCTTCTCTGGCAAGAAGAGATCTTGCAAGGAAACAGTGTATCCTTCGGCAAGCTGCTAGCTAAGAGTGCTACCAACCTCAAGATCATTGCACTTGTAAGTTATTTTTGCCTTTTGCTTTTCATATGAATATCCCACTGTAGCCCCCGAGGATGTAGACGGAAAACCATAGGTCTTTGCGTCTAGATGCTCTAAGAGTGACTAAGCTAGAAAACTTCTCACTGTAGCCCCCAAGCATATAGGTGGAATGAAATATTCCGACTAAATGCTTTAATAGTAGCATATGCAGTGTTTAGAAATTTCAATAATGTAGCCCCCAAGCCTCTAGTTGTAACTGAATTAGTTCCGACTAGATGCTTAAAGAAAATCTAAGCATACATCTGAGTTAAAAACTTTATACTGTATCCCCCAAGCTTCTAATCGAAAACTGAATTAGTTCCGACTAGATGATTAAAGAAAGACTAAGCATATTGCTAAGTTAAAAACTCTCGCTGTAGCCCCCGAGCGTCTAGGTGGAAATTTTCCGGATAGATGCTCCAAGTAGACCAAACAACGTTTAACTTTTTTCTTTCCATAGAATGAGAATGCTCGGAGGGGCATGGCCAACGACAAGTACCAGAAGATGCGTGCGGACTTGGAAGCCGAAAAGGGTAAAACTGCCTTCTTGAAGGAACAGATCATCAAGAGCAAGCATCTGTTTTTCCTTTCTTTTTCGTATTCCGACTTAAACTTGTGTGTTCTCCGAGTACTCACTGTGTTCTTTGCTTTCTCCGACTTGCAGAAACCATTGCCAAGGCTAAGGATATTGTCGAGCAATCCAAGCACATTCAGGAGCTGGATAGCGAGAACAAGATCCTTAAGAAGGAGAGGAAGGACATGCTGAAGATACATGAAGAATCAATGAAAGCCCTGCAGGATTCCGCCACCGAGGAGATGAACTGCTTGAAGGAGGAGATCTCGATCTTAAGAGATCATAAGAAAGCTGCCAACGAGCAGAATCAGCGCCATCATGAAGCGTACAAGCTCCTCCAACAAGAACGGGACTCCTTGGCGGATACCCTCTGGCAAGATGAGGCTAGCATCTTCAGTAAGTGATTCTCCGTCTTGGATTTCTGTAGTCTAGATACTCTAAATTTTTGAACTCATGTGCTCCTTGTTGGAATTTGCAGCTCCTATGGGTTTAGCCCGGTCGCCTCCTCCGGCAAAGGAATGCATGGTTCTTGCCGGCAACCTCATCAACACCGCCATCGCGCAAGCCAAAGAGATTCCCAAGCCCTCCAGATCAACATCAAGGCATCGGACTCTGTGGCAAAGTTCTCGGAGATCCTGCGCCGAGCCCCCGAGCGTATCACAAGCTGGAAAGCTTCATGTGCACGGGCCGGTGCAAGGATGGTGATGTCCATGGTTAAGGTACATTACGAAGATGCCGACATCGACACGGTAACCTCTGGCATTCCCGACGTAGAGGACGATGGCAAGGAGATAAACCATGAGTCCATCTTGTCGTCACTCACGGGTTATGAAGCTGTAGTTTCCGAGTTGGTCGATGTCAACGTCTTCGTGCCAAGGAATACCATCGATCGAAGTGACCAAAGCTCCTCCGAGTCCCTCAACACTGCCGACTTCGAGGGTGATTCTCCTGCTGCCGATGACGCTGCTTCCAAGTCGCCTGCGCCAAAGGAATGAAAAACAACTTGTAATATTTGTTTCATCTTTGATGCGTATGCGGAAAAACCATGTATTAACTTAAGGCGGAAAACAATTATGTATGTCCTGATACTTAAGAACTAGTTCCAGCATGTTTATATTTTTTAAGCAAGTGCTGGCTTATCCATTACTTTGGTTCTTATGCTTGACTTTTCGTGAGTCGGAAGACTCGTTGTCAGAACCATGTGCTCAGGTGATGATGCCCAATGGCACCGTCAATAACCTAAGCACAAAATCGCCGACAATAAGTTCCAAAAGTCACTACTCCAGAATCCACATAAAAACGACAAAGAACGTGTAAACCAGAAAACTTAAGCTAACGCCCGTAGGCGGAAATTTCACAAGTGCAATCGCAAAGCTTGTGCATAAAGGTTTTATATGATCCAAAAATGAACACTAAAGGAGGTAAAAGGCTCAGAAATATGAGTGAACCAGAGATATTTATTCCATTGATCATATAAAAGGTACACAATTAAATAAAAAATGCTAAGTGTAAAAAGGACGTTGCTGTGCTATGTAAAAAGCTCCGGGTAGTCATCATCCGGGTCACGTCGCTTACGCTTATGGTCCTTGTTGGGTCTATCCTTTAGTTCACGATTGTCAATGAGGTAGTAAGACCCATTGAGTAGCGCCTTTCTTATGATGAACGGTCCTTCCCATGGCGGGGATAATTTGTGTGACTTCTTCTGCTTAAGTCGGAGCATCAAATCCCCCTCTTTAAACGAGCGATGCCGAACACGGCGACTATGGTAGCTGCGTAGCTTCTGCTGGTAGATGGCGGATCTTTGGCATGCCAAAACGTGCTCCTCCTCGAGAAGGTCCACATCTAGGCGTCTGGATTCTTCAGCGTCATCTTCGTCGTAGGCGCCGACTCTTGGTGCATCGTGAAGTATGTCGGAAGGTAGGATGGCTTCTGCTCCATATACCATGAAGTAAGGGGTGTAGCCGGTGGACCTGTTGGGTGTATTTCGTAAACTCCATAGTACAGATTGCAATTCTTCCGCCCAGGCTCCAGATGCTCTATGTAGCGGTGCCTCTAGACGTGGCTTGATTCCCTACAGAATTAATCCATTGGCTCGCTCAACCTGACCATTGGATTGTGGATGTGCCACAAATGCAAGGTCAAGTCGTATGCCCTTCTCCCAACAATAAGCCTCCACTTCTCCTAGTGACAAGTTGCTGCCGTTGTCGGTGATAATGCTATGCGGGAGACCAAATCTCACCACTAGATCCCAGACAAACCTGAGGGCAGTTGCCCCATGAACCTTTCTAATGGGTTTAGATTCTATGCATTTAGTGAATTTATCAACTGCTACTAACAGGTGCGTAAACCCACATGGTGCCGTCTGTAACGGTCCCACCATGTCTAGCCCCCAGACTGCAAACGGCCAAGTTATTGGTATTGTTCGCAATTCTTCAGCAGGAACATGTGGTTGTCGGGCATAATACTGGCATCCCATGCATGTCTCAACCAGCTTGTCGGCGTCCGCCTTCACGGTCAGCCAGTAGAATCCTTGCCGGAAGGCTTTCGCGACCAACGATCGAGGAGCGGCGTGATGCCCGCAATCTCCGAGATGGATTTCGCGTAGGATTTCAATACCTTCTAGCTGGGAAACACACTTTAGGTATACACCAGTAGTGCTCCTTTTGTAGAGTTGTCCATTGATTATGGTATAACCCTTTGCTCGTTGTCCTATTTGCCTTCTTTCGACCTCGTCGTCGGGCAAAGTTCCGTGTATGAGATATTCCATGAACGGTTTTGTCCAAGCCGGAGGGACCTTTGCCACCATGTGGACGAAAGAGTCAGCTCTATCCGGGTTGTCGATGTCGGCTCCCTTCACGGATGGTGTTCGTAGATGCTCTAGGAAAACTCCTGGCGAAATTAGTTTGTGCCCCGATCCAAGCTTAGACAGCAGATCAGCCGCCTCGTTTTGCTCCCTAGGCACATACTTCACTTCGTAGCCCAAGAAGCTCTTGGCTATCTCGTACACTTCGTCTCGATATGCCGCCATCATAGGGTTCTGCGCATTCCAGGTGCCAGCCACCTGTTGGGCAACCAAGTCGGAATCTCCACAGCAAACTATGTGCTTGATGCCAATATCCTTGGCTATGCGTAATCCGTGAATGAGTGCTTCATACTCCGCCATGTTGTTCATAGCCTCGAAGTGGATTTGCAGAACATCGTGTTGCTTGTCGCCAGTTGGTGACTGTAGCAATACACCAGCCCCCGAGCCGTTGAGCAGCTTTGATCCGTCAAAGTGCATCACCCAGTACTCTGGTTCCGGCAACGGAGTACCATCTGGCATCTCCGTCCAATCCGTGATAAAATCCGCCAAGGTTTGTGACTTGATAGCGTCGCGTCTCTTGTAGGTGATCTCGAAGGAGGCAAGTTCAATGCCCCACTTCGTGAACCTTCCTGTAGCGTCGGTGTTGTTGATAATGTCGGACAGTGAAGTCTTGCTCACCACTGTGATTGGGTGATCCTGAAAGTAATGCCTCAGCTTCCGAGAAGCAAGTAATACTCCATAAGCTATCTTCTGGTAGTGCGGGTAACGCTGCTTGGCCTCTGTCAAGATCTCGCTCACATAGTAAACTGGTCGTTGAACTCCGTGCTCATAGCCTGGTTCCTTCCGCTCTACCACGATGATGATGCTGATTACCCGGTTGGTTGCCGTGTATATTAACATGGGATCTCCAGGCTCGGGTGCTGCAAGGATGGGCACTGAGGAAAGAATCTCCTTGAACTGCTTCAATGTTGCATCTGCTTCGTCCGTCCACGTGAATTTGTCCGCCTTCTTCAGCAAATTGTACAGCGGCAGGGCCTTCTCTCCAAGTCGGCTAACGAACCGACTAACTGCTGCAACACAACCTATTAGTTGTTGGATGTCCTTTAGGCATGTCAGACGGTTTATGTTTAAGATGGCCTTGATTTTCTCTGGGTTGACCTCGATTCCACGCTGGGAAACGATGAAGCCCAACAATTTGCCGGCTGGAACCCCGAAGACGCACTTCTTAGGGTTAAGCATCATGTTGTATTTCCGGAGATTATCAAAGGTTTCATTTAAGTCGGAGATTAAATCATTTGAATTTTTAGACATCACCGCGATATCGTCCACATAGGCGTGAACGTCCCGACCAATTTGGTCGTGCAGGTAATGTTGCATTTCCGCTGGTACATAGCACCTGCATTTTTTAGCCCAAAGGGCATCGTAACATAGCAAAATGTGTTGTATGGAGTAGTGAACGAAGTAGCCAATTGGTCCGACTTCCTCATCTTGATCTGGTGGTATCCTGAGTATGCATCGAGAAAACAAAAAAATTCCAAGTCATCCGTCGAGTCAATGACTTGGTCAATGCGAGGCAAAGCAAACGGATCTTTGGGGCATGCTTTGTTCAAGCCGGTGTAATCAACGCACATTCTTAATTCTTTGGTTCCCTTTTTGGGGACAAGTACATGATTGGCCACCATCGGGTGTGAAGGACTTCTCAGATAAATCTAGCCTTAAGTAACCTAGTTATCTCTTTGCCAATGGCGCGTCTCTTCTCATCTCCGAAGCGTCGTAGAGGTTGTTTCACTGGTTTGCATTTTGGATCAATGTTTAAGCTGTGCTCGGCAAGTTCCCTAGGTACACCTTTCATGTCGGCAGGTTGCTAGGCAAAGATGTCCCTGTTCTCACGGAGGAACTCGATGAGCGCGCTTTCCTATTTGAGATCCAGGTTCGTCCCAATGGCGGTGGTCATGGAGGCATCGCCTACCACAAGTTCCACCGGATTGGTCTCGATGGAGGCCTTGAATGCAGGAGCGGAGTCGGAGATCTGTTTGTTCGACGTAGGCATCTCTGAGTCATTGACCTTGCTCTGGATCTCTTTGAATTCTTCGTTGTAGAGGACAGCTTCCGCGAAGGCTGCTTCATTAATCTCGCCGTCCCTTGACTTGGTAAAGCTTCCGGATATGGTGATGACACCGTTTGGTTCGGGTATCTTGAGTTTGTTGTAGACGAAGCATGGCTTGGCCATGAAGGTGTGGAATATGTCGTGGCCGAATATGACGTGGTACATGCTCTTGAAGGGGACCACCTCAAAGGTCATGCGCTCTTGGCGGTAATTATTGACATCGCCAAAGGCAACCTGAAGTGTGATGCACCCAAGGGACCAAGCCTCCCGACCAGGAACTACGCCGTGGATGATGGTGTTGGTCTGCCTTAGGTTTGCCTCCGTCAAGTTCATCTTCTGTAGTGTATCCAGGTACATGATGTTGATGCTCTCTTCCACTATCCACCATACATTTGGTGAACTCCACGCCGTCAATCAAGGGGTTGATGACCATGGCGTATTGGTTCTCCGTAGGAATGAGGTCTGGGTGATCCTTCCTGTCCCAAGTAATTGGAACTTCCGACCAGCGTAGGTACTGGGGAACTGGGGGTAGAGTGGCCATCAGTATCCTCAAAGAGGTCTCCTGTTGTCGGACGGTGGGGGTGCCAAGGAAAGTGTGGTAGACTGGCGCCTTCTTCATGAAGGGGTTCTTGACCTTGTCGTCGCTCTTGGCGGCGTGCTTGGGGTTAACATCCTCGCCCATGTCACTTGAATCATTGGACTCCTCCTCCTTCTTCTCCCCCTTGCCTCGCGGTCTGTTCTTCCGACTTCGCTTGTAGCCGGACTCTGGGTCCTCCTTGAGGTTGTTGACGAACTTGCAGTGTCGATTGGTATGGGTGGCTTTGTCGTTGGCATCGAGGTGTACGAGGAACGACATATCGCGATACTCTTTGTAGGTTTGGGGAACGCGGAGCGGTGTCGAGGTAGTTTCACTTCCTCGCTGCTGCCCACGACCAGTTCCCCGTACTCGGCCACGTTGTCCACCATCACCTCGTCCTGCAAAGGTCATGGCGACCATGTCGGGAGTTTTCTTTTATTCTGGAGCGGTTTTCCGCTATGTGCTACTGTTCCTCCGAGCTTGAGTTGGAACGGCCGTTGCCGGCAGAGAGACGCGAGCATCATCATCGGCAGCTGCGAACTCACTAGCCAACTGAATCATCTGGTTCAAGTCAAGCTGGTGATTGTCCTGCAAGTGCTTCAGCTTATGTCGGAGCAACGTGCCCCTTTCCAACCCATAAATGATGGCGTCCATGGCGGTCTGAGCGTGCACTCCTGCGCTGGAATTCTTCATATCCAGCCAGCGGGAGAAGTAGGCGCGAGATGTCTCGTCTTTCTCTTGCACGCACCGTAGAGATCGCCAATGCAGGACGCAGGCGCATGTACCCTTGAAGTTCTTGGTGAACGCTTCTTGCATGTCCAACCAATTGCATATGGATTTCTCCGGCAAGTCATCAATCCATTGACGGGCTATGCCCGCTAACATCAATGGGAGGTACTTGAAGGCGGCGTTGGGGTTACCCCTGGCGATCTCCACCACGTTGTCATAATCCTGCAACCATGTAGCTGGCTTGGCGGTGCCGTCATAGGGCTTGATGGTCTTGTAAATCCGGAAACCTTTGGGGTAAGTTGTGGACCGTATCACAGGTCCAAAGAAAAGTGGTCCCAGGTATGGTCCTTCCCGGGCCTCATGGATCTTATCAATCCGCGAACGAGTGTTGTATGGATCCGGGTTTCTTTTCTTCTTGTCAATAGGGGATGGGCTGCGTGAACGACGCGGGCCTCCTCCGTCATGGTGACTGCTAGGTGGCGACGGAGGCGGAGGTGGCGGTGGGTTAGCCTTCTTGCTATTACCCTCCTGCGACGCCTCACGCTTGCCATGATTGCTTGCCAGATGCGGAGGGTCATGGCGCGACCTGCTCTATGTCCCTGGTTGCGCTCTCCATCATGACGGGGCTGTTCCGCATTGTCGCGGATGACGATGCCGCTCTGCCTTGGCGGGGCATATCCGTATGATGGTGAGACCTTGGGGTCTTCACGATGTCGGGGGGAGCGGGGTGGTGGCGATGGGCGACGAGGTCATGCCTTTTCTCCGTGGTCGGAGGATATGGGGATAGCATCCTTCCTGTTGCGCGCATCCCTCCGTCTTCGTTCTGATGAACCCGTCTGCGACCCGACATCAAGAGGAGATCTGTCCCTTAGCGGCTTATGCTGGCTAGACTGGCAAAATGCTGGGTCAGACTCAAGCCTCTAAGAGGTGGCATTTTCCTGATGTTTTACCGCCTTGGCCACTAGGTCATACACCTGTTCCACTGCCTCGGGCGATCTATCCTGCTCCAGAAGGGTCTTGGTGATGGCGAGGTTGAGGAGTGGAGTGGGCATCACATGTTTGCCTTCACTGTCAATGTATGGATTGGCCTGTGCCGGCTTCGAGGGAGCCCATCCTAGGTTTCGCCATACACTAGGATCGTTGTTGACGCGAGCCGGAGCTTTCTTGGCCTTCTGCTGCTGCTGCTGCAGAGTCTTGTACTCGTCCTCCATTGCTCTAGCTTTTTCTATGGATTTCTGCGCGTTGACCAGATCTCGATCTAGCTTAGCTCCTTGCTCCGCGATGGCCTGCGCTTCCTCCAACAGCTGCTGGCGCTTTTCGTCAAGCTGAGTCATGTTCCTAATATGATCTACGGTCAGTGGCTCAATGTGGCATCCCGCAAAACCACTACTAGAAAATCGCGTTGAATTTGTGCATTGCATCGTCATCATCATGTTGTTTGTCTAAAACTATTTCGCAAAAAACCTGTTTTATTTTCTAAGACGCCCCATCCTAATTCAAACGCAAAACCCGGGCCGCCGGATTATTTTGTTTTGGCCGCGAGCGGTTTGCAAACGGTCCAATTAAACAAATAAAAATTTAGTTTATTTTAGCGGGGGCAGTCGAACGGGCCGTCCCGACCCGAACGACCACCCCCAGTTTAAAAGTCGGTCCACCTAACCACCCTGCTAATCCTATAGCTACCCAGAAATCTACCCAACCTACCCTCCACCTCACCCTGCCCAATCCCCACACGCCACCTCAGCACACCCCTCTCCCTCTACCTATCCCACGCCGCCACTTGGCCCAGACCCCACCCCCTCTCTCTCCTCCCTCACCTCTCTCTCTCAGCACTCACCCCGCCCAACCCACTCACATCTCACGCACACCACGCACGCCTTGCCAGCCCCCTCACCGCATGTGGGCTCCACACACCCACCACGTCCCACCGCGTGCCCCGGCCCCACCCCTGGCGTCCCTGTCCCCCGAGCCAACCGCCCATCCCACGCACGCGAGCCCTCCCCTGCGTCGTCTTCTTCCCTGGCCGCTGCCGCTCCTTCTCTCTCTCTCCCTCCCCAAGAAGCGGCGCCGCCACCACCACTGCACGCTGGCCGCCACCTCCACCGCCCCCTTCTCCTGCACGCGCCCGCTGCAACCTCCCACACAGTAAGCCGCTGAAGCTTCGCCGCTGGCCCGTCCTGCCGCCCACCCTCAACCGCCTCGGCCTCCCTAGCTCGCCAAGGCCGACCAACCCCTGCCCCTCCGCCGCCTCCGCCCCGCCAGTAGCCCATGAACCGCCGCGGCCCAAGCCTCCTGCCCGCTGGCCGTCGCTGCCGCTCGCTGGCCAAGCTGTCGTCGCCAGCGCTCCCCGTCGGAACCCCTCGGCCGGCGCCGTCCACCGCTCCCCTGGCAGCCTCCGCGTCCACCGGCCGCCTCACCTCTCCGCGCCCAACCTCGCCTCCTCCCGCCGTCCTCGACAACCGCCCGCCTGCCGTCTGCCCGCCCGACAGCGTCACCTCGCCGTCCCGCCCCTCCTGCAAGCCCTGCTGGCCGTCCCTCCCGAGCACGCGCCTCGTCGGCATCGCCATCGCCACGCGTGCCCCTGTCCTGTGCGCGCGAGTGTGCCGTGTGCTGCTTGTTTTGCTAAGTGCAGCGGTACACCGGGTTGATCCTGCCAAACCTTCACGTGGACGAGTACAATCAGGGAATATGACCACCGCCAAGATCTCCTATCTCGGGCCATCGACAGATCTCCGTCGCCGCGTGAAACACATGACATCAAGATCTTCTATCCTACAAGACCGAACAGGCGTCTTGTCCGCAGATCTTCTTGGAAGTCAAGACCCTCGGAATCACCAAGATCTCCCTCACGGATTTTGAAGACCGCTCCCGGCGCTCGGAACCCGAACCCCTCGACAAGATCTTCATCGAGAGCCCCGACAAGAACTCCATCACGGAACAACTAGCACTCCGACAGGGACCCTGGAGACCCGGCGTCGAGCCCCAAGTTCGTCCCCGATCATCAAGGTGGAACCCCAAGACTCCGAAGCCCCGATCCGAGGGCCGATCCGAAGCGCCAAGGCCTCCTCCATGGAATCAACAAGATCATCACGAAACGCCAAGTACTTCTTTCAGGGCGCCATGATCGTCGACATGACCCGAAGACCGCGAACGCGACAAGAACGCCCCGACCATAAGAACCCGACGCGCCCCGACGCTGACACAAGTTCTGCCCCGGACTTCGATACCCCGATGCGACAAGATCTGCCCCGTGACCGAGAACGTTTCCGTCGAACCCCCCGAACCCCAGATCCGTCGAACCCTGAGACCGACCCCGAACCCCGGAACCCAAGGTCGCCGAGACCCCTCTGATGTGTGCACCCTTTTCCCGGAACCCTATTTTATAACATGATATCAACTTGTTGCATATTTAATTGTCTTGCATGCATACATTCATGTGGTTTGGGGGCCTTATGCCGATTCACCTAATAATTAAATATGGGGCCCATATGCGGGCAAATCTAGTCTCATATTGGCCTCATTTAAACATGTGTAGCGAACCGGTTCCATCTGTTGCATTGCTAAACAACATATAATTTGCGGGGTAGACAAATAACTTGAACCACCTAATTAATGTCGGGACCCCGGTTCCGCTTAATATGACCTAGTTGCATCGCACCTTGCCATGCCATGCATCATACATGCATCATGCCGATCTTCTGCCGTGGTATTAAATATTGCATCCGGTGTTTCTGCTAGTGTTTTGCTTCTTCGCGGATAAGGCCGTTGAGTTGATGTGAGCTTCGCCCCGATCTTCGGTGGAACCTTTCGACAATGTTTTCAGGCGAGCATCTCCCTCTTTCTACCTATCTTACTTTTATAGAATTTACTTCCCTCCTGTTGATCTTTGCTATCTGTGTTGCGATGCTCTAGATTTCGTACCCGTGATATCCCTTGCAGCCATATATAGCCTTGGACACATCCTATTACCGGTTGCTTGGTAGATAGTTGGACCCGCGTGTCGTAGTCGCTTGCTCAAGTGTTTTGAGTGACGTCAAGTACCACCTTTGTTGGAGAATTGCCGCATGTTGACGTTGGAGATGATCATGGCTTTAATTATTGTTCACTTTAATTCCTGTTTAACAACTAAAATTGGATTAAGCAGAGGCATCGGTGGGTGATAGGTAAGATTTGGTTTCCGACCGCCCACTTGTGTCCCGTAGGACCCGAGTTCTTGACACCTGTTCCGAGATCGAGCGCGCTAACCACAGGTGGGGAGATATGGGCCCCCCATTGATAATTACCTGATTTCAAAGTATTGTACTGGGGGCCACAACTAGTTTGAGGTGTTTTTACTATCCTGTACTTATGCCATGCTACTTTCTGTATTTAAATTGTGCGAGGTACTGCACACTGTACTGTTTAGGAGCGGGCCACGATTCCGCGGTGTCGACAGTCCCCGATTGGGGACCTGCTGTCGTTCACAGCCGTCTTCCCAAACCCCAAGTCCGTCTCGAAGACCGGCCGATTTTCGTTACGGGTGTCGACTTGGTGGGGTGGCCCCCACGTACTTGCTTTTAGTCAGAACGCCGTGACCTAGGCCCCCGCGACATACCGATGGGTGTATGTTAACCGATCCGCAAAAGGGTCAAGTGCTGTGGATACTTTGGTGCACCCCTGCAGGGTTAAATCTTTTCGAGAAGCCGTGTCCGCGGTTATGGACGACTTGGAGCACAGTGTCTGATCATAGACAACTATAACTAAAGTTTACTGTTTTAAATTGACTTGTTTCCGATATGATTAGTAATCAGCTTCACTACAACGGAATGGCTAAGTAAAAGTATCAACGACTGCTGGGTTTTGGGTTATCTCATGCTAATTGAATCTGACTAGTAAGTGATGCCACTATAACGGAATGATTAACTAAAAGAGCCCACTGCTTACTTTATCAGGACGATTATCTAAACCTGACTAGTAAAGTACCACAACTATAACTGAATAATTAAAACTGCCAACGGTGTGAGTTCCTCGGTTGACTTCCTCGTTTGGTCTCGAGGGAAACGCCAGATGGGTTTGATTGATGATAGTCTCAGTTGGCTCGAATAGGTCTTTCTCATCCCTCTCTCGATAGCCGCCGGTACCGAGTCTCTATAGGTTGTTTAGTGCACGCCGCCGCTCGATCCACCATACCTATGTAGGCGAGGACCGAATTCTAGCCTCGCCTGCATCGCCTCGATCGACGCTCCTTCTTTTTCCTTTGCCCTTTGTCGGCACCCTTTGTTTAAGCAGGTTTGAGATCGACGCCATAGTGGTTACCCTTCCGCTTGGCTCGGCAGGTTATGGACGCCATTGGTTATTCTTCGTGGCTCTTAGCCCCATTTGCATCTTGTCCATAGTCGGACGCCCTCTTTTCAAGATGATTTGGATCTTTGTACCGATATATCTGTATTCTTGACTCTTTGAGTCATTGTATATATCTGCTCGTGGGTCCCATCGAGGATGTTGTGTAATGTTATTACTTTGTTTTTCCACCCGCACGAAAGTGCTGGTGGCACCGTCGAATCGTTTCTATGCGGGTTTGGCGAATTTTGCTAAAACTTGCATAGGGCCGATTCGAGGGTGTTACTGAGTGGTATCGAGCTCGCAGCTATGATACCCCTGACAAGTCCAAATTTCAGAGGATAACCTAGCTAACGTGAAGTAGAGTGTCAAAACTATTTTTGAAAATCGGTTGGATAGTTCGATTAGGTCTGATTTTACTCCTTACCCTCCGCTATTCTCCTCTTATCTCGACGTGCTTTGAATCGCTCTCTTATCTTTTCTTGAGTCCGTGATTTCTCGTGGTTGGGTTCCGTCGTACCTTGAGGTTTCGCTTCCTTCTTTGGTAACGGTGTTCTACCATCCGTGTTCAAGCTGATGAATCCGTCACGGTGGTACCATTCTTTGTTCCTTGTTTGCGCCTTCCGTGTTTTCCCGCCATGACGACAAAGATTCACGCCAGATCCGATGCAGAGTCTGCATCACTCCTTTGTTCCGAACCTCGCTTGTCGAGATCTTCAGTCTGAATCCTGAGGGTTGGTTGCATAATCTGTTTATTCGTGTACAGGGTAATGCTTTGAGTGCGGGATGGAGTCGCGACCATACCACTACTCTTATCATTTGCTTTGTATATAGAATGGTGGATCGATGCAATTTTACTCTTTCCATGGAAGTTAGAGGTGGCCTTACCTTTAACTTCGTCCGTTGTTTCCGGAGTGTTCTCTTGATGATCGGGATCAACGACCTCTTGTTAGCGGTGTCGGGAAGATCTACACGAAGCGAGAAGACGCAGATCGCCGACCTTCCTTCCGGTACCATGAGGCGGATCTCGAGGGCGAGATCCCTTGTTAGTGGTGTCGAATTGTGGCATCCCGCAAAACCACTACTAGAAAATCGCGTTGAATTTGTGCATTGCATCGTCATCATCATGTTGTTTGTCTAAAACTATTTCGCAAAAACCTGTTTTATTTTCTAAGACGCCCCATCCTAATTCAAACGCAAAACCCGGGCCGCCGGATTATTTTGTTTTGCATGAGCGGTTTGCAAACGGTCCAATTAAACAAATAAAAATTTAGTTTATTTTAGCGGGGGCAGTCGAACGGGCCGTCCCGACCCGAACGACCACCCCCAGTTTAAAAGTCGGTCCACCTAACCACCCTGCTAATCCTATAGCTACCCAGAAATCTACCCAACCTACCCTCCACCTCACCCTGCCCAATCCCCACACGCCACCTCAGCACACCCCTCTCCCTCTACCTATCCCACGCCGCCACTTGGCCCAGACCCCACCCCCTCTCTCTCCTCCCTCACCTCTCTCTCTCAGCACTCACCCCGCCCAACCCACTCACATCTCACGCACACCACGCACGCCTTGCCACCCCCCTCACCGCCTGTGGGCTCCACACACCCACCACGTCCCACCGCGTGCCCCGGCCCCACCCCTGGCGTCCCTGTCCCCCGAGCCAACCGCCCATCCCACGCACCCGAGCCCTCCCTGCGTCTGCCGCTCCTTCTCTCTCTCCTCTCCTCCCCGAAGCCAGGCGCCACTGCCACCACTGCACGCCACGCCGCCACCTCCACCGCCCCCTTCTCCCTGCAACGCGCCCCGCCTCTGCAACCTCCCCGCTGCGCCAAGGCCGCCGAGCCGCCTGCCCCGGTCCTCCCGCGCCCACCCGCTCAACCGCCTCGGCCTCCCTAGCTCGCCAGCCCGACCACCAACCCTGTCGCGCCGCTCCCCGCCTGCCAGCCAGCAACTGGCCGCCCCAAGCCTCCCGGCCCGGTCGCCGCCGCCTGCTGCGTCGCACCCTCGCCACAAGGCGTCTGGCCAGCTCCCGTCGGAACCCCTCGGCCGGCGCCGCCCACCGCCTCCTGCGTCCACCGGCCGCCTCACCTCTCGCGCCAACCTCGCCTCCTCCGCTGCCTCGACAACGCCCGCGCTGCCGCCGTCGCCGCCGCCCGGCAGCGTCACCTCGCCGTCCGCCCCTCCTGCAAGCCTGCTGTCGTCCCTCCCAGCACGCCGCCTCGTCGGCATCGCCGCTGCTGCGTCTCGCCCACATCGTGCGCCGAGTGTGCCGTGTCGCTTGTTTTGCTAAGTGCAGCGGTACACCGGGTTGATCCTGGCCAAACCTTCACGTGGACGAGTACAATCAGTGGGAATATGACCACCGCCAAGATCTCCTATCTCGGGCCATCGACCAGATCTCCGTTCGCCCGCGTGAAACACATGACATCAAGATCTTCTATCCTACAAGACCGAACAGGCGTCTTGTCCGCAGATCTTCTTGGAAGTCAAGACCCTAGGAATCACCAAGATCTCCCTCACGGATTTTGAAGACCGCTCCCGGCGCTCGGAACCCGAACCCCTCGACAAGATCTTCATCGAGAGCCCCGACAAGAACTCCATCACGGAACAACTAGCACTCCGACAGGGACCCTGGAGACCCGGCGTCGAGCCCCAAGTTCGTCCCCGATCATCAAGGTGGAACCCCAAGACTCCGAAGCCCCGATCCGAGGGCCGATCCGAAGCGCCAAGGCCTCCGCCATGGAATCAACAAGATCATCACGAAACGCCAAGTACTTCTTTCAGGGCGCCATGATCGTCGACATGACCCGAAGACCGCGAACGCGACAAGAACGCCCCGACCAGAAGAACCCGACGCGCCCCGACGCTGACACAAGTTCTGCCCCGGACTTCGAGACCCCGATGCGACAAGATCTGCCCCGTGACCGAGAACGTTTCCGCCGAACCCCCCGAACCCCAGATCCGTCGAACCCTGAGACCGACCCCGAACCCCGGAACCCAAGGTCGCCGAGACCCCTCTGATGTGTGCACCCTTTTCCCGGAACCCTATTTTATAACATGATATCAACTTGTTGCATATTTAATTGTCTTGCATGCATACATTCATGTGGTTTGGGGGCCTTATGCCGATTCACCTAATAATTAAATATGGGGCCCATATGCGGGCAAATCTAGTCTCATATTGGCCTCATTTAAACATGTGTAGCGAACCGGTTCCATCTGTTGCATTGCTAAACAACATATAATTTGCGGGGTAGACAAATAACTTGAACCACCTAATTAATGTCGGGACCCCGGTTCCGCTTAATATGACCTAGTTGCATCGCACCTTGCCATGCCATGCATCATACATGCATCATGCCGATCTTCTGCCGTGGTATTAAATATTGCATCCGGTGTTTCTGCTAGTGTTTTGCTTCTTCGCGGATAAGGCCGTTGAGTTGATGTGAGTCACCGATCTTCGTGGAACCTTTCGACAATGTTTTCAAAGCAGCATCTCCTCTTTCTACCTATCTTACTTTTATAGAATTTACTTCCCTGTTGATCTTTGCTATCTGTGTTATGATGCTCTAGATTGCATCTGATATCCCTTGCAGCCATATATAGCCTTGGACACATCCTATTACCGGTTGCTTGGTAGATAGTTGGACCCGCGTGTAGTAGTCGCTTGCTCAAGTGTTTTGAGGACGTCAAGTACCACCTTTGTTGGAGAATTGCCGCATGTTGACGTTGGAGATGATCATGGCTTTAATTATTGTTCACTTTAATTCTGTTTAACAACTAAAATTGGATTAAGAGGCATCGGTGGGTGATAGGTAAGATTTGGTTTCCGATCACCACTTGTGTCCCGTGGGACCCGAGTTCTTGACACTGCTCCGAGATCGAGCGCTAACCACGGTGGGAGATATGGGCCCCATTGATAATTACCTGATTTCAAAGTATTGTACTGGGGGCCACAACTAGTTTGAGGTGTTTTTACTATCCTGTACTTATGCCATGCTACTTTCTGTATTTAAATTGTGCGAGGTACTGCACACTGTACTGTTTAGGAGCGGGCCACGATTCCGCGGTGTCGACAGTCCCCGATTGGGGACTGGCATGCTCACAGCCGTCTTCCCAAACCCCAAGTCCGTCTCAAGACCGCCGATTTTCGTTCTGGTGTCGACTTGGTGGGTGGCCCCACGCATTTGCTTTGTGTGCAGGGAACGTCGTGACCTAGGCCCCGCCGACATACCGATGGGTGTATGTTAACCGATCCGCAAAAGGGTCAAGTGCTGTGGATACTTTGGTGCACCCTCAGGTTAAATCTTTCGAGAAGCCGTGTCATGGTTATGGACGACTTGGAGCATGTTCGATCATAGACAACTATAACTAAAGTTTATGTTTTAAAATGACTTGTTTCCGATATGATTAGTAATCAGCTTCAATACTACTTTATGGCTAAGTAAAAGTATCAACGACTGCTGGGTTTTGGGTTATCTCATGCTAATTGAATCTGACTAGTAAGTGATGCCACTATAACGGAATGATTAACTAAAAGTGCCCACTGCTTACTTTACCAGGACGATTACCTAAACTTGACTAGTAAAGTACCACAACTATAACTGAATAATTAAAACTGCCAACGGTGTGAGTTCCTCGGTTGACTTCCTCGTTTGGTCTCGAGGGGGAAACGCCAGGATGGGTTTGATTGATGATAGTCTCAGGTTGGATCTGAATAGGTCTTTCTCATCCCTCTCTGATAGCCGCCAGTTGTACCGAGTCTCTATAGGTTGTTTAGTGCACGCTGCCGCTGCCGCTCAGTCCACCATACCTATGTAGGCGAGGACCGCCGAATTCTAGCCTCGCTGTCTTGGCCTCGATCGACGCTCCTTCTTTTCCTTTGCCCTTTGTCGGCACCCCTTTGTTTAAGCAGGTTTGAGATCGACGTTAGCGTGGTTACCCTTCCGCTTGGCTCGGCAGGGTTATGGACGCCATTGGTTATTCTTCAGGGCTCTTAGCCCCATTTGCATCTTGTCCGTAGTCGGACGCCCCCTCTTTTCAAGGTGATTTGGATCTTTGTACCGTATATCTGTATTCTTGACTCTTTGAGTCGCTGTTGTATATATCTGTTCTGTGGGTCCCATCGAGGACTGTTGTGTAATGTTATTACTTTGTTTTTCCACCCGCACGAAAGTGCCTGGTGGGCACCGTCGAATCGTTTCTATGCGGGTTTGGCGAATTTTGCTAAAACTTGCATAGGGCCGATTCTGAGGGTGTTACACTCAACGAGGAGATTGTCGTACATCACTCTATCAGCTGGAGTAACTTGGGCAGCGGCAGACGTAGATGCCGGAGGTAGCAAGTTTGCGGTGTTGTTGTTACTCGGGCCGGTTCCGAGTTCCTGTGGCTACTGTACTGGATTATGCGGAGGGGGGATGACCTTTGCACGATCAATGTCACGGTAACAGGTGGTCCCTTCCCTTTGTCTAGCGCTGTAGGCGGAGCTCGTCTGGGTTGATCTTCATCCATCATCGTCCCAACGGCGACGAACACCTCTCGAGACGTGACGTCATTGTTGGCTTGCTCGTCGCATGTGTACTCCTCCTCCATCTCCTGCATGGTGGAGTCTAGTTCCTCTGGACTGAAATCTATCTCCTCTGAGTCTGCACTGAAGTCGGCGTAGAGCGTATTAATCACAGAGTCGGAGGGTGCCAGGACTTCCTCAATGATGGGGGTGGAGGTGCAATAGGGGCGACGATGACTGGAGGTGGTGGCGCAGCTGCAGCGATGGCGGCTGGAGGTGGTGGAGGCGGCTACTGAGGTGGCAGCACTCCGCCAATGATCGCGAGATCCGCCTGAGCTGCCCCTTCGGCCTCCGCATAGCTGTTGACGGTGTTCACCATGCTTTCAAAGGTGAGACACCCTGAAGCCTGCTGCCGCCTTAGAGAATGCCGGAGGAGCGTTCCTTGGTCTAGTCCTTCCACAAAGTGATACATAGCATCATCATTGGGGTAGTGGGCCAGATCGGCTCGTATACGGGGCCACCTGGCCAGGTAATCGCGGGGGTTTTCGCCCTCTCTCTGAACGCAACGCGCCAGATCAAAGATGGTAACCACGCCTACGAACTTGGATCTCTGCTATCCAGACACACGGGCGAAGCCGGCAGACTTGTAGTGATCTTCCACCATTATATCTTGCACAGGGGCGGTTTGGGTGGGCCTTGAACTTTTCCGATCTTTGCTGGCAAACTCTGAAGAGAGATCTGACATTGATCCTTTCGTGAACGTATCCTTCCCGTAGGCGGTCCGTGCGGGCCTTGATGCTTCTCCGACTCCCAGGGAACTAGTGCCCGAGTCGGTTTCGCCAATGAAGTGGTGGATGTCTCTGATAGGAACGATCGAACACCGCGTAGGGTTCGTCTTCGCCGCGATCCAGAACTCGTCAGGAGGGACGATCAGAACGTTGCCGGAGAAGAGAACGCGACCGATGGCTACGGTTTCGCCGATTCCTGCGAAGATCTTGCTCCTCGCCCGCTGAAGAGCCTGAAGCGCCTCTTGCCCCACGGTGGGCGCCAACTGTCGTGGTATTGCCGACGAGTATGCCACGGAGGGGTCCTCACAGTGCGTGTTTAGAGACATGGGGGAAGGCGGACGGTTGACGGGTACGAGGTAACACAGCTTACCCAGGTTCAGATCCCACAATGGTGGCAGAATCCTACTCCTACTATAAATCACTATAAGGGCGATACGCCGAGTTACAGAGATAGGCTCGTTGTGTGAGGTTGTCTGAGATTGTCTGAAGTTATGCCCTAAAGGCTCCCATAGACCCGACTTATATAGTCGCCAAGTCCTAGGTCTACAGGGAAAAGTCCTAGCCGGACAGGTTACAGAGTCCTACACCGTCTATTACTAGTCTTGCGCGTCGTGTACTCCAAGGCTCCGGGTACGTCGGTGACTCCAGCGTAGCCTTCCTTTATCCGGCATGGGCCTCCTTTCTAGATCCATCTAACTGGGCCGCGCAGCATGCCATGGGCCATGCTACCAACTATGGGACACCCGGGTTATCCGGATAGGAGACATTCTATGAGGATACCCATATAGCATATCCCCAATAAAAGAATTCTTGCAAGCCTTAACAACTGAGTTGTCAATTTAGCTGCACCTAGAAATAGTCCTTGCTCACAGAAGTTTATTAGTAGCAACAGTTTTGTAGTAGCAGTAGCAAAGTAACAGCAGCAGTAAAACATGAGCAATAGTAACAATAGTAGCAAATAGTAGGATATGAGTGTTGTAGGCATAGGGATGGATGGAAGGGCATTGCATGGAGGAGTCTAAACATGTAACTTCGAGATCTAGGGCAATTGCAGATAAATAAGAACAAGCATCCAAGTACTAAACAATCATAGTCATGTGCTCCATATATAGTCATGCGTGCTTGCAATGAGAACTTGCACAACATCTTTTGTCCTTCGAGCACGTTGCAGCGGGGCCTCAAGGGAACTACTGGAAATTAAGGTGCTCCTTTTAATAGAGCACCGGAGCAAAGCATTAACACTCTGTGAACACATGTGATCCTCACATCATAGCCATCCCCTCAGGTTGTCCCAATTTTTGTCACTTCGGGGCCTTGGATCCGGACAATGATATGTGTACACAACTTGTAGAGAAGATCACAAACAATACTATCATAATGATTCAATAATACTATCCCTGCAGTAGATCATGGAACTCCTGCCCTAGTGCCAAGCATTGCGCACAACAAGTTGCAACAAAGTCAAATAGCACTAATAGAGATACTAGGCACCATGCCCTAACAATCTTATTCGATTACATGATAGAACTCATCCAATCCCTACCATCCCCATGGCCTACTGCGGGGGATTACTCACTCATGGATGAGGGAAACATGGATGGTTGATGGAGAGGCATTGGTGATGACGATGTTGATGATCCTCTCCAATTCCCTGTCCTGGCAGGGTGCCAGAACGGATTTTCTGGTTCCGAATCACGGTTTCTGATGGTGGCGGCACAGCAGAACTCTTTCTGAAAAAACATCGAACCCCCCTCGTTTTTTAGGTCAAGAGGCATATTATAGGCGAAGAGGGAGGCCGAGGGGTGCCTCGGGTGGCCACACCCCCTCCAGGCGTGGCCAAGCTTGGCCCACGCGGATGGGGGTGTGGGCCCCCAGGGCCCCACTCCGCCTCGTCTTCTGGCTCCGTGAGTCTTCTGGTGAAATAGGATTTTTGGCATATTTTTCGGGATATTTCCTGATAGTTGATTTTCTACACAAAAACTAGACACCAAGATAATTCTGCTGAAAACAGTGTCAGTCTGTGTTAGTTGTATCCAAATCACACAAGTTTAGAGGAGAAACAATAGCAAAAGTGTTCGGGAAAGTAGATACGTTTTGGATGTAACAACCACCAAATGAGACTTTCAAAATGGTTCCACCACATTTTTCAAAAATATTAGACCATGTTACATTGACAATGTCCAAAACGGGGCATCTCAAACCTTTCGGTCCACCCCTCGTGAAAAAGACAAATGTCTGCCGAATCGGTAGTTAGCGGGTCCTCTTTGAACTATAGATACATAATATAACGCTCATGATTTTTGGAAAAAAAATCATTTTTAGACTCACAATATGTTGTTTTATGAGAGATCCGATTAAATTTTAGCGAGGCTCAATACCTAGCTAGGAACCTTCATGCCTCCGTTTTGACCTTAGTTTGAAACGGGCATAAGAAATTCAAAAACGGTCCAAACTAGGTAACTCCTTCGCGTGGTTTCTTATTATGTGAAATATTTGCCAGAAAAAATACCAAATTTGGAATATTGCAAGTGTCTCAAAAAAACCTTCATGGAAATGACCTATCATGTTCGAGGTTTCATGTCGGGCCAAACGAACAATGTTATGTCCAGAATCGTGGCATAGTTTGTGATAATGTTCCCATATTGTGCACGCATGTGCATCTTGGGATGGCACACAATGTTGTTGGAGGAAGTTTTCCTTTTTGTCGCACAGAAAATGCATTTTCCTTTTTCCGAATGCCGAAAAAGTTGCGTTTTGTAAAGCAACCACCAAATGAGAGTTCCAAAATGGTTCCACCACATTTTTCAAAAAATTTAGACCATGTTACATGGACAATATACAAACCGGGGCATCTCAAACCTTTCGATCCATCCCTCGTAAAAAAGACAAATGTCTGCCGAATCGGTAGGAAGCGGGTCCGATTTGAACTACAACTACATGATCTAAGCTCGTGATTTTTTCAAAAAAAAATTATTTTTAGACTCACAATATGTTGTTTTTATTAGAGATCCGATGAAATTTTAACGAGGCTCAATAGCTAGCTAGGAACCTTCGTGCCCTCCGTTTTGACTATAGTTTGAAACAGGCATAGGAAATTCAAAAACTGTTTAAACGAGGTAACTCCTTTGAGTGGTGTCTTATTATGTGAAATATTTGCAACCAAAAATACCAAACTTGGTATATTGCAAGTGTCTCGAAAAAACCTTTTTTTAAATGACCTATCATGTTCGAGGTTTCATGGCTTTCGGGCCAAACGACCAATGTTATGGCCAGAATTGTGGCATAGTTTGTGATAATGTGCCCATATTGTGCATGCATGTGCATCTTGGGATGACGAACAATGTTGCAGGAGGAAGTTTTCCTTTTCGTCGCACAGAAAATACATTTTCCTTTTTTCTGAATGCCGAAAAATGGGGCTTTTTGTAAAGCAACCACCAAATAAGAGTTTCAAAATGGTTCCACCACATTTTTCAAAAATATTAGACCATGGTACATGGACAATGTCCAAACCGGGGCATCTCAAACCTTTATGTCCATCACTCGTGAAAAAGACAAATGTCTGCCGAATCGGTAGGAAGCGAGTCTGATTTGAACTATAGCTTCATGATCTAATGCTGGTGATTTTTTGAAAAAAAAAATCATTTTTAGACTCACAATATTCTATTTTATCAGAGATCCGATGAAATTTTAGCGAGGCACAACACCTAGCTAGGAACCTTCATGCCCTCCGTTTTGACCATAGTTTAAAACGGGCATAAGAAATTCAAAAATGGTCCAAACGAGGGAACTCCTTCGCGTGGTGTCTTATTATGTGACATATTTTCAAGCAAAAATACCAAACTTGGTACATTGCAAGTGTCTCGAAAAAACCTTCACATAAACGACCTATCATGTTCGAGGTTTTATGGCTTTCGGGCCAAACGACCAATGTTATGGCCAGAATCGTGGCATAGTTTATGATAATATGCCCATATTATGCATTCATGTGCATCTTACGATGGAGAACAATGTTGCAGGAGGAAGTTTTCCTTTTCATCGCACAGAAAATGCATTTTCTTTTTTTTCTGAATGCCAAAAAATAGGCTGTTTTGTAAAGCAACCACCAAACGAGAGTTTCAAAATGGTTCCACCATATTTTTCAAAAATATTAGACCATGTTACATGGACAATGTCCGAACCGGGGCATCTCAAATCTTTCGGTCCACCCCTCGTGAAAAAGACAAATGTCTGCCGAATCGGTTGGAAGAGAGTCTGATTTGAACTACAACTACTTGATCTAACGCTCATGATTTTTTGAAAAAATAATTTTTAGACTTACAATATGTTGTTTTATCAGAGATCCAATGAAATTTTAGCGAGGCTCAACACCTAGCTGGGAACCTTCATGCCCTCCATTTTGACCATAGTTTGAAACGGGCATAAGAAATTCAAAAACGGTCCAAATGAGGTAACTCCTTCGCGTGGTGTCTTCTTATGTGACATATTTGCAAGGAAAAAATACCAAACTTGATACTGCGAGTGTTTCAAAAAAACCTCCGCAGAAAGGACCTATCATGTTCGAGGTTTCATGCCTTTCAGGCCAAACGATCAATGTTATGGCCAGAATCGTGGCATAGTTTGTGATAATAGGCCCATATTATACACGCATGTGCATCTTGGGATGGCAAACAATGTTATAGGAGGAAGTTTTCCTTTTTCTTGCACAGAAAATGCATTTTCTATTTTCTGAATGCCGAAAAACGGGGCGTTTTGTAAAGCAACCACCAAATGAGAGTTTCAAAATGGTTCCACCATATTTTTCAAAATATTAGACCATGTTACATGGACAATGTCCGAACCGGGGCATCTCAAACCTTTCGGTACACCCCTCATTGGAAAAGACAAATGTCTGCCGAATTGGTACGAAGCGGGTCCGATTTGAACAACAGCTACATGATCTAATGCTAATTGTTTTTTGAAAAAAAAATTAGACTCACAATATGCTGTTTTATTAGAGATTTAATGAAATTTTAGCGAGGCTCAACACTTAGCTAGGAACCCTCGTGCCCGTCGTTTTGACCATAGTTTGGAAGGGGCATAAAAAATTTAAAAACGATCCAAACGAGGTAAATCCTTCACATTGCATAATTTTATCTGACAAGAAAGTTATGCACCTCCTAAAGATGAACTAAATTGATTTTTATATCATTTCAGTCCGAAGTCATATGAAAAAATTATAGAGAAATTAAGTTTTTAGACTTTCCAAAAAAATCCCTCCATCCATGTGGGCTCAAACTTAAAAAACATCCCATTATTTTTAGTAAAATCGACATGCTAATAACTATTGGGCTGTTGGCCTAGCTGGTAAGCCAAAATATTTAGGAGAAAAAAGGAGGAGGCCTTTTACGGCTGACACCTAGGCCCAACACTGTTTTGACATATATACAAACCTTCGTGTATGTTATCTTGCCACAGACGACTCGCCGGTTCAGTGGTTTGATTCCCTGCGCTTGAGCATTTGGTCGTGGGTTCGACCCCCTGCGGAATGATTTGTTTGCAGAGTAGATTGGTTCCTCCGGGGCTATCCTTTTTGGCTTAATTTCCGGTGGGTTAGTATATACAAAAGAGCATGCGTTGTTACTTTACGTTAATGAATTGTTGGTGTCGCTGGATCGATTCTCGCAGGACACTTTTTTCCTTAATTTCCCCACATCCTTGCTACCACTTGTTTAATATCAAAATTACAACTAGTTACTGATACTAAATAAAATATCAGATTTACTTGTAGACCCCACGCAAATGGACATGACACATAGACGAACTGCTTAGGTGACGGTCTAGTCACCCTCTGTGTAATTTACAATATATTGTTATTAATGATATGACCATTTAAATTGGTTGTAGTCTCCCGGATAAAAGGCTTTAGACCAGTCCTATCCATCTACGACCATTTCATGTTAGGACACTATGAACTTTCTGACAAAATTGGTCATTATTTTTTAAGGTTTGGGCCCTTCAAAATGCCTTGCGATCAATTAGCTCAGAATGGTCATAGATCTATGACCAAAAAATGCATGGTCGTTAAGAAAAGGTCATTACTGAGCATATTTGTTGTAGTGCTTGGAGTAGATCAAAATGTCATCGATAAGAACAACGACAAACTTATACAAGAAGTTCATGAAAATATTATTCATGAGATTCATGAAATAAGCAGGGGCATTGGTTAATCCAAATGACATGACATTGTACTCATACAATCCATATCGGGCAGTGAAAGCAGTCTTTGGGATATCCATCGCGCGGATCTTTAGTTGATGATAACCAGTTCTAAGATCAACCTTGGAAAACACTCTGAAAACTTATACAAGAAGTTCATAAAAATATTATTCATGAGATTCATGAAATAAGCAGGGGCATTGGTTAATCCAAATGACATGACATTGTATTCATACAATCCATATCGGGTAGTGAAAGCAGTCTTTGGGATATCCATCGCGCGGATCTTTAGTTGATGATAACCAGTTCTAAGATCAACCTTACAAAACACTCTGGCACCAGACAGCTGGTCAAATAAATCATCTATCTTCGGCAGTGGGTACATGTTATTGATGGTGACATCATTCAGCTTATGGTAATCCGTACATAACGGGTAGCACCATATTTCTTATCCACAAACAAAAACAGGTGATCTCCATGGCGATGCACTTGGTTGTATCAGATTTTTGCTCAACATGTCAGCAAGTTGCTTCTTGAGCTCCACTAATTCAGTTGGGTTCATACTATAGGATCTCTAGCTATGGGTCCAGTTCTAGGAATTAGTTCAATGATAAACCCGATATCCCGATTTGGGGGCATACCGGGTAATTCATCTGGAAACACATCGGGGTATTCACGGACTACTCTGACTTGGTCTAGGGTTTGTTGGACTAAACACTTGTTGCACTTGAATTGACAGGGCAGCGTCTCAGACACATGCTCTACTGATACTCCGGTGCTACTGGTCATGGTTATGGCTTTCTTGGCACAATCTATTAATTCTTGATGTTTCGACATCCAATTCATTTCTAGTACTACTTCCAAACATTTTGTTCCAAGTACTATTAAATTGGCATAAAGATCTATTGCATATATTCTGATAGGTACGGCCTTGCAAACTAGCTTTGGTAGTTGACCCGGGTATTTGAACTATCATAACATGCTTCAAATTTGTTGGTTGAATCTTACTAGTGCATACAAATTATTCGGTAACAAACAAGTGCGATTCTCCAGAATCAAAAAACAATCTTTCAAGTACTGAGTTAACATAAAACATACCCATCACGACATTTGGGGCTTCCTGGGCTTCTTCCGCATTCATGTTGAACAGACGGCCGGTACAGTTGGGCGGGTTGCCTGGGGCAAACCTCTTTCTAGGCTGGACATGGCGCTGCTGCTAGGCAGGTGCAGTGGCATTGGGTGCTGCAGCCACCTTCTTGGGGAACTCATTGGAGTAGTGACCCATGATTCCACATTCAAAGCAGGTTATCATTGACTTGTCCTTCCCGGCAATAGGCACAATATTGCTTCTAGTCCTTGGGGCAGTATGGTTGTTGTTGTTGGACCTTGGCGGTGCACGGTTGATGTTATTGGGGTTGCCGGGGTTGTAGTTGTTGTGACCTCCGGGCCTCGGGTTTCCTCCGCCACGATTGGGAAAGTTCGGACAGGACATAGGTGGCATGTTGTTCCTTGGTGCAAATCCTGCGGACAAGCTGAGGCGATACTTTGGGGTATGGTGTGGTCCAGGCTGGTGCATCATACGACGCTTTCGGTTCTCAATGGCTAGATTGATCTTTCCTTCCATCTGGATAGCAGAATCCACTAGGGCTTCTAGATCGGCAAAAGGAATATTGACTAACAATGTCTGCATCTCATCATGCAGACCATTCAGGAATATTTCCTTCTTCTTTGCTTCAGTGCCAATATCATCGGGGGCATACCTAGACAGAGACATAAATCTGTCACGGTATTACACCACAGTCATCCTTCCCTGCTTCAACTCCTTGAATTCATCCCTCATCCTCAAGATCAAATCTGGAGGAGCATGAGTCCTGCTGAACTTGAGCTTGAATTACTCCCAAGTCATCATTTGTCCTCCGTTCATTGTACAAGTGCTATTCCACGATGCTCTTGCAAAACCTGCCAGATAGTGGGTGGCAAACAATACTTTCTCTGCAGCATCCACTCTTGCAACTTCTAAGTTGATCTCCATTATTTGCAGCCAGTCATCAGCATCTAAGGGCTCTTCAGATTTGCTAAACATAGGAGGATTGGTGTTTTGTAAGTTCTTGAGCTTAGATCCATGGTGATCCTGATTTCCATGGCCTTGGTTTTCATGTTCCATTTGGGCGATCTATTGAAGAGTGGCGAGATTGCCTTCACGCTCGGTTCCAATGGCTTCTCGATCTGCTACCAGCATTTGCAGAATCTGAACCATCGGGTCCTCAGATGAGCTGCTTCCTCCGCAAGTCATCTGGAGATTTAGGTAGATCATAAGACAAGAGGGAAATTTCTATGGCTTAGGGGTATGGTTCAAAAGCTTTACACTTTGAGTATGGCTAAGGTTTGAAAAACCAACAAATCCTTTTCATTCATTCCAAACACACATACAAACCACACTTTGCACACAACATAACACAACAACGAAGCAGATGGTTTTAAGAACCATTATGTCAAGCTACGATACAGTGGGACTGGATACAAACTCACACCTACGATAGTGAACTAGTGATACTACTCATCATTAGAATCGGTGTGCTCTTCGTCATCCAGGAAATCGTGATCCTCCTCATCAGTGTGGAACTCCATGTTGACGTCCTCAAGATAGTCGTCATCATCACCGAGGTACGACCTGATATCCCCACGAATATCTTCACCTTCGTTTTTCCTCTCCTCGAGCTGAATGTCTCAATCATGGATTGTTTCTTCCAGGGTTGACACCTTCTGACGGAGGCGAGCAATGATGATGTCCTTCTTGTCACGCTGGCGGCGAAGTGACTTGCGCTATTTAGCTAGCATGGCGAGGGTCTGGTTCTTCTCAGTTGCAACAAGGTGCAGGAGCGGGCGTTGTCCCACCCCTTCTGGTTCTCGTGCAACATGAAAGCAAGGTGACCCAAATGATGCTTCAGCTCCGGATGTCCTGGCATGGCCAAGGGCTGTCCATTGGAGTCACGTCTTGCATAGTGAGCGAAGCGAGTGCCAATGATCTGGTTGATGTCCTGTCCACGCAGACGGGGAAGCGCCTCCTGCATGGCTCTAGCTAGTCCACACAGCTAGTTGTTCTCCCTCAAGTTGAACTGTATCTTCTCTGAGGTGGGTGGCTCCATCTTTCCTCTTAGATCGGCAACGATCAACCACTGCAGTTCTCCTCCTGGCTGGTCATTGAGCTGTGCTCCAAAGAACTCCGGGTGCGGGCGTCCAAGAAAGTCCGCTAGATGACCCAAGTACCCCTTGAAGATGAGTTCCCCTCCATTGCCAAGCTGGTAGAACTTGTTGTACTTTATTTTCATCTATAAGTAATTAGGATGAAAAAGTTAGTGAGGTGATCAAGTGTGTCAAATTTTATGTAGGATTGCAAAAACTTTGAGGAACCTATGACTCTCTTTTGGAAAGAATCTCAAGGGTAAGAGTGAAAATAGGCTTTCATAAATACTCTCTTTCTTTGTTTTGAAACTAAGTTTTTCAAACGTCCATTCTAACTAGGGTATCCTATGGTTAGGTTGGCTCTGATACCAACTTGTAAACACCCGGATTTTAAGTCCAGATGCCTATTATGTCGTACATCGCAATCCTAGTATTACCATTTTTGTGAGACATAACAGAATTGATAGCACAGTGCATCATCCATTACAAACCATAATAGTATTACAAATAGTTGATCACATGATTAAGTATTAATACACATCAAAGCAGCGGAAGTAAACATAGTAGAGCACCATCTTCATTGCCACAAGCAATGCTGATGATGGGAGATGATCCTGGTTATCGTAGGCGTCATGTTTTCCGTTCTCCTCGTACTCCCCTTCATAGTCTGGACATGGGAATGGCCAGGGACAAATCCATGAGTACTTTTAATGTACTCGCAAACTATCACTAAAGCAATGATACCATTCTAGTAGGAATCCGAAGCTCTAAGTTTGTTTGCAACAAGCCAATTTTATTTCCTAAGGACTTAGTAGTCAAGACCTATTATAGTTATCTAGATTACTCAAAAGGGAACCTAGTTTCATATCCACAACCCTGTGTGGTCAAGTTCAAGTCATAATTCAAGTCACCACTCATTTTGAAAACATCTGACAACGGAACAGTATGGCCATCCAACTGTCCATGACCGCGGACACGGCTATTCGAATAGTTTAACACTCTGAAGATGTGGTACATTTTCACCACAACATTCGATACATCCATCAAGGATAACCCTGAATCATCATACTTGGTATGCGGATAATCAATCCTAACCTTTCAATTACACACCCTAGTATAGGCACTTTCCCTATAAGTTTTGCCTCCTAACCATGGCCATCCGCCATCCCGGGAACTACATAGGTGGACATTCATATTCACGAGGTAGCCTCAGCTCAACCTCGTTGCGCGAGGGAACCCATACTAAGACACATAAACTTCTAGTTAACCCCTACCCAACTCAGGTATTGTGGTTGTACGTTAAAGTTAGAATGGTATCGCATCCGAACCCAACCATCATTTTTTATCAAAGTCAGGGCACATGCTTCATTCAGTATCATCTTCAAATCATGGTGCTCCATAACACATGTCAAAACATTTCAATAGAATGACTCATCATTCCAAGGTTTTCAAAATCATTTTCTCCAAGTGTTCCCATCTATAGTGATCAAGATTAGTTTAGCACTAGCATCTATCAATCAGGGTGTCACTATTGAGGGGTACTAATCAAGTGTAACTATCTATACCTAGTTTTATGCTCTTGCTGGCATCTATCCTATTTTCCACTAATCACCAATTAATTATCTATTTGACCAACTTTGATAAAAGGAAGAAAAGATAAAGTTTTAAAGTAAAACTTGGGATTGGTATAATCATGGTTGCAGCACAATAGCTTGCATAGTTTTAGCTTTCCTTGGTTGGTATAGTGGTCAAAGTTCTCCTCTTATTCTTCTTAGGATTCTTCCTCCTCGTAGCTCGGGTTGATACTAGCGTCTATAAATAAATACGAGGTACACAATCACCAAACAATACTTAACTACTTCTATTTAGCACACAAAGATCCACACTAGATGATCTAGCATCATCTCAAACACTACAAGAAATATTCACAAGGTTTTATTTATCTTATTTTAGAAAGGCAATTTCTACTCATTGAAAAAAATACTTAAGATTTAATATTCTCCAATTAAGATATGGGATCATATTGACACATGTCATCACCACATTTTCCAATACTTGGGAATGTGATTTAAAGTGGATGGAAACTTACAAAGTTTAATAATGCTATTTAATAAAATTTATGTGACTAGCAATGACTATAAAGCCATTATTTTAATTTTGGTCCAGGACTACTTGATGACCCACAAATATAGGGGGTGTATCGCAGTACTTTCGATAAATAGGAGTGTCAATCCCAACGAGGAGAAGAAGGTGTTGACTAGTGGTATGGAGCAGGAAATCTCTGTAAATACTTAGCAAATGGATTTTTAGGGGTTTTCTGGTAAAGCAACAAAAAAAGTGCAAGTAATAAAGACAACGAGCAAGTGCAGCAAGTGGCCCAATCCTTTCTTAGCAAAGGAAAAGCTGGTGGAAATACTTATAAGGACCAAACACTCTCGAGGACACATGGGAATTCCGTCAAGTGTTTTCGCTTCAAATAGCTGAGTACTCTTCTTTGGTGTTGTAAGTGTTGTGTGGGTGAACCTGTGCTAACATACAGACCTTACTTGGACTAGTACATACTTGTGATTAAACCCACTGCAAGCATCCGCAACTACAAGAAAGTAATTAAGATATAAATCTAACCACAGCCTTAAACTCTGAGATCCTACGCTCCCTTGTGCAAAGGTGTACTAACGGGGGTTCAGGTTTCTGTCACTCCGGCAACCCCACAATTAGTAGCCAAATACACAATGCATTCCCCTAGGCCCATAAATGGTGAATTATCATGTAGTCGACGTTCACATGACACCACTAGAAGAATAGCACCATAACTTAAATACTAAACCATTGAATAATAACTCAACACAAATCCACTACTAACAACATGACTTCTCCCATGTCCTCAAGAACTAAACGAACTACTCACAAGATATCATATGGATCAAGATCAAAGATGATATGGTAATGGATAACAATCTGAACATAAACAATAATCCAATGGTTCCACTCACAAGCATCAACTATAATAGTAATCAACACCGGGAAAGTTTCCCCTAAGAACTATGCAAGTATTCAACACGTTTTTTACAACGGGATGGAGTAAAGATGATGGTGCTGGTGGAGATAATGTTGTGGATGATGATGATGATCCCGATGAATCCTAGATTGACGATGGTGTTGATGGCGACGATCTCCCCTCTCCGGGAAGGGATTTCCCCGGCAGAATCTGTCTACTGGAGAACTTCTCTCTCGGTGTTTTATTCATCGCAGAGGCGGCGGAAATCTATCTATGGTCGCTCCACTGGTATTAGGGTTCCGTGAGGAATATATAGTCGAAAGGGCGTAGTCGGAGGCTGGGAAGGTGGGCCACACCTGCCCTAGGCACGGCCCGGGGAGGACCCGCACCTAGGGGGTGTGGGACCCCTCTGGCCCTTCTACGCCTCCCCTTCTGGCTTCCTTCGTCTTCTGGGAAAATATAATTTTCCCATATTTTTCTGATTTTCGCGAAATTGCATCAAAACACCTCTTTTTCCATCAAAATCCAGACTCCGGCGGTTCATCCTCCAAGAATCATCCAACATCCATAAACATATGAAAAGACATAAGTAATACCTCATAATAAGACATATATCAATGAATAGAGGCAAATTATGATATAGAATGGTGATGCAAATTGGACGTATCAACTCCCCCAAGCTTAGACCTTCGCTTGTCCCCAAGAGAAAAATGAGCTTAGTAAACATGTCCACAGTTTTATGGAGTGAAGTGTCGATAAAAGAATACGAACAAGAAGCATCACACTTACCATTACACAACTCATAGAACAAAGGAACTCACCATTATATAACTTAGCTTGCAACAAGTACATGATTCACAATAGAGATGCATAAAGATAAATCATAAATGGAATTAGCAAACTTTGTTCTTGGTCAGAGAACACCTGGAAAACAGTTTCACAAAAAGCTCTTTGTAGAAGTTTTCAAAAAAGGAGCACTCTTTGCTCAAAAATATTTTTCACAATCAAGGCTTTCAAAGTAATACTCAATAGATAAGAGTTTTGTGCCAACAAGGAAGATAAAGAACATGATTGAATAAATCACCATATGAATGTTTGAAACACAACAACTCAAATGCTTGCTGGAGATAGAGAGGAAGTAGGTTTACTAACTCAACTTGGAAGTAGGAGAAAGGTCCCTTCATAGAGGGAAGCAGGGATTTCAAGTCATAAAGAGCTTCCAAAAGATTATGGTACTTACTATCTTTGATCCCTCATTGCCCCTATCATAGGAATCTTGAGATGATTAAGGTTAAAGTGAACAAGGATGGAGTATATGCTTGACGAAATATAAGTTGGCAATCTCATGTCCCTTGAATATGAGGGCCACTCCTCATGCTACTCAACTTTAGTTACCGGTAAGTTCTTGTCATTGTAAGTACATGTGTATTATCGAGAACCGACAACGGGGTACCCCTTGCACATGGTACAGGAGCTTTCCCATAACCAAAATGACAAGGCAAGCAGACAGTGAGCATCTCAGCGATCTTTTTATTTACTATGTGCATAGATTTTTATTGAGGATGCTTCACAGATATCTCACTATGGTGATGTTGCAAGTTTCCACCATGATTAGGCATGTCTTAGGCTAGCGGCCCAGGCGTATCTCTAACACAAAATGCATAACTCTATGGACTTACAACCTCCCTCTTTATTTCACACTGATGACATCCATAGACAAAAGAGCATGATATAAACTATGTACAAAGTATGAGTGCAATGTTGAAAACGTTCCCCATGACAGCATGGTTCTGCTAATTCCAACGTATAGGTGCAAGCATATACAACTTAGATGACACAATGGTTCAAGTCTACTAGGGGCAAGAAAATAAGGTGTGCCATCAAGTTCGTGAGAGATTTACTAACTAGTTTTCACATAACAAAATACTTTTTAATTCGAAAGATAGATGAAGCTTGAGAATTTGCTTGGAATAGCAAAATGCTACTAGGTAGATATGGTGGACACAAATGGCACAGGTTTGGTTCAGAGGGATTGGAAACATGAGAAGTAAGCCTTCTCAAAACAGGTTTTTGGCTAGCAAGGTTGGGTAGCAAGCACAAGAGTTGAAGGAAACAAGAAAACATACAAGTAATAAAGCCAAACATGCAATCTTCCTTGACGACACAAAAGATCTTAAATAAATAAATCTAAGCTTATGAGCCAACCAAGAAAGAAAATAGATGATACAAAATACCTGTAAGCTTTTTTCTTTTCCTTTCAAACCTCAAAAAGTGTTGCTACTGACCAGAGCTCGGTTTGCCAAAACCAATTTAGATCTACTTGATGCTCCCAAAGTGATGCCAATAATGATCAACAATATCCATCATATAATAGAGATTGCAAACTAAAATAAGAAGTGCAAAAAGTAAAAGATGAGACTTATCATTAATATTCCATAAAGGCACTCACACCAAGGGATACATAGATAATCAACTAAAGGAGATATACTTCCACATGCAAACAACCTATAAGATAACTTATCTACCAAAGATATGAATCCACTAAAAAGGTAAAAGATAAAAGATAATGATGATGATATCGCGACACTCCCCCAAGCTTGGAACAAGCCAAGGGGATGCCAAACCTGATGACGAATTACTCCTTCGATTGTGGTGGTGTTCTCTTGTTTAGGGTAAGAAAACCCTCTAGCATCTTACGAAGAATGTTGTTCTCCTCTTGAAGTATATCCACCTTCATCCTCAAAGAATGGTACTTGTCACAAAAATCATCAGTGGTTCGAAGGGCGTGCACTGCCTCAGGACAGGATCTAAAGTCTAGAACGGAGGATATAATCCCCTGCATGTTACGATAAAAAGCACGTCCAGTGTTAATTGCTCCTACAAAAGTAGGTGTCCTTGCCCTTGACCCTGTGGTAGTTTGTTCCTCCATCTTAATTTCCTCCTCGACGCTCCAATCCATGTCTTCATACCTCGCAGTGATCCTTTCTTCTTCCAAGGGCTTCTTGCCTTTGTTGTTGGCGGAAACCATGATGCTCTAAACTTTGAGAAGATTTCCTGATAGAAATAGATTGAAACGAAAACACGACAAGAACACAATGCACGAACCTCGGGGGACCCGGGGGTTATATATTACGAAGTTCCAATGCATGAGGAAGGTACTGGTACAAACACGAGGCGCGACCAGCTGGGGCCCGTGCCTGGGGTGGGTTTGGCCACCCCGGCCTCCGTTTCCTCCTATTTTACGTATCGTAACCTTACGTATGTATTAAAAATATCAAAAATATAAAGAGATTGGATTTTCATGAACCTTAAGTTTTCACCACTTTTACCTATTCAAAGACAAACTCTGCAGATTCCTTTCCTCCTTCTCCTGAAAATTCCTTTCTTCACAAGGAAAAACACAAACTTCCATGGCAAAATTAGTGTAAACAAAACCAATAAACCTTTAGGTACACACTTCAACTGAAAACCCATCCAAACAATGGCTTCTGTAAGAGGCAAATGCAAAAGACGGCAGAAATCTGTCAAAACATACCAGCAGTTAAAGATTGATTTTTTTCGAAAACCTTCTGTTGCTCAAATCAAAAAGTTCAAAACTAATGAAAGTTGGGTAAAAACTTGGAGAACAATCTACTTCACAAAAGTAGTTGAACTTGACAAAAATCTGTCCTAGGACAGCCACTTTTCACAACTCCTCTACTTCACAAAAGTAGTTGAACTTGACACAAAAACCAAAACAAAAGGATAAGGAGCGGTTATTACTGAAGTAATAACTTCCAAGACTTGAGAAAACTCTTGTATATCTCCCAACAAATACTTTTCTTTAATGCCTTTAAGTTAGGCTTGAAAATTTCAAAGATGCTAACATAGGAGATAAATATTTGAGGTGAAAGAGAGCATCAAGAAGCAAATAACAAACACATTTGAGTATAACCCACTTCCTATGCATGGGGGTAGCATGAGAAAACGAATTGTTGAAACAAAAATCCACTAGCATAGGAATACAAAACAAATGCAACTTCAAAGCTTTCAACATAAAACGGGGAAACTTAACATTATTGAGATTTATAAAACCATGTTTCCCTCTCTCGTAATAACTTTTAGTAGAACTTTTAATAAAGTTGGCAATATAACTGTCACTAGCAACAACTTTATCATCAGAATGAGCATACTTATAGTTATCAAAAAGAGGTCCAAGGTCATAGACTGGATCAATAGAAGCAAGTTGTTTCATCTTGAAATCTTTATTAGGCAAGCTATATTCACAAGGAGCTTTAGCAAATTTGGAAAAGTTAACTCATAAGAATCTCCATCAAACTTAGTTAAAACTTTCTTCTTCTTACAATTTATAATAGCTCCACAAGTGTTCAAGAAAGGTCTACCAAAAATGATAGGACAAGTTTTGCTAGCTGCTGAGTTAAGCACTAGAAATTCAGCAGGATACTTAATCTTACCGCAAAGAACTTCCACATATCTTACAATACCAATGGGGAAAATGGTTTTCTTATTAGCAAGGTGAATAACCACATCAATGTCCTCAAGCTCATAAGGACCAATCTCATGCATAATTTCCCTGTAAAGCGCATAAGGAATAGCACTAGAACTAGCACCAATATCACATAAACCATAGTAGCAATGATCACCAATTTTAACAGAAAGCATAGGAACACTATCTTTTCTGGCTTTACTAGGATGAGAGATAACATTAGAAGCGTTTTCACAGAAGTTATTACCCAAGAGTACTTGATGAGAGATAACTTAAAGCCGTTAAATAAAAGTACTTGTTGGGAGATAACCCAAGAGTTTCCTTGAGTCTTGGAAGTTATTACTTCAGTAATGACCTCTCCTTATCCTTTTTGTTTGCTTTTTGTGCCACGAATGACCTCTAATGAGAGGGAACTAAGATTTGGGGAGTTGATGTCCCAAGACAGATTTATGTCCTCCACCATAAAAATTCATGAGGAGTCTCTGTAACTCGGATTGAGATGATAATTTACTAATAAAGCCCCCAGTATGTTAGATAACTTTCGCTAGTTCAACACTTTTTCATTTGAGCAACAGAATATTTTCGAAAAAATCAGTTTCTGCCTGCTGGTATGTTTTGACAGATTTCTACCATTATTTGCATTTGCTTCTTATTGATTCCTTTTTGAGTTCTCTTTTGGGGAATTGGGATTTTTGAAGGAGTTACTACAGTAGCTTGTGTTTTTAGTGAAAATTCTTGCTGTTCCAAAGCTTTGCCAAAGGTCTAATATCTTTTGAATAAACTATTGTTGCTAATGAAGATTGTGTGAAGTTTTGTATGAAGGAAAAATGTCAGGTGTAGAGAAATAATGATGCAATGAGATGAAGAATGGACAAAAGATCAAGCTTGGGGATGCCACCATGGTGTCACCCCAATAAATATCCAAGAGGTACAAGCGTCAAAGCTTGGGTATGCCCAAGGCATCCCCTTCTTCATCAATAAAAAGCTTAGGTCTGTCTAGACACTTCGTTTTTATTGTTTCATGCACAATTGTGTTTTTCTTGGAGCGTCTTAGTTTTCGTTTGATTTTCTTAGTTGTTTAGTTTGCTTGAGTAGTTTGGACCCCCGCTTTCGCTGTGTTGTTGCAAATAAAGTTTGCTTGGTGTTGGAAAGGAGTAGTAAGTTCTTGCTTGGAAGTGAAAGAGGAGCTTGCATTGACTGTGACTTAGACTTTATCATGCCATGTTAGGTGTTGTTTTGACCTTATACTTAGTAGTTATTTATGTAGCATGGCTTGCTCCAAGTCATTGGGATTTCTTAGTGTGCCTTGAATAAATTATGCGTTGTTTTAGCATGCAAAAGCTTAGTATTGTGGTACTCTTTTTTGAGGTTTGTTTGGGTTAACTTGGCAAATGCTCACACCATGTTATGACTCTCACAAGTCACCATTAGCCTCTATGATCATTTAGTCCTTGACTTGTAGTACCAATCTGTGCTTTGATTAGTAATGTTTTGTCGCTCTGTAAGATTCCACCATGATTGGGGCCACTATTGCTCTCTTATTTGGTTGCTCCCAGTCTTTTGCTAGCCTCCACTTGTATGAGTAAACTCTACTCATGCTTCCAAATCCCAAGAAACCAAGTTGTTCCAAAGTGTCCACTATAAACTCCTATGCATGTTGTATTACACCATTCCAAGTATATTTTTCTTTCAGCTATCTTCCAATTAAAAACTATTTTGTTATGTGAAAACTTAGTGATTAAAGCCCTCGCAAACTTGATGGCACACTTATATTCTTTGCCCCTAATAAACTTGAACCATTGTGTCTCTATGTTGTATATGCTTGCACTTATACGTTGGAATTAGCATAACCATGCTGCCATGGTGAACGTTTTCAACATTGCACTTGTACTCTGTACTCAGTTGATATCATGCTCTTTTGTCTATGGATTTCACCGGTGTGAAATAAAGAGGGAACTTGTGAAAGTACCGACTTGATACGACTAGAGGGGGGTGAATAGGCGTCTACCACTTTTAATTTGTTTCACACTTTTAGGCTCAACGAGAAAAGAAATTATCTAGAGATGCAACTAAGTGAGCAACCTAAATGCAAGAAAGCGAACACAAACCACAAAAACAGTAAATAGCGAGGAATAAAGGAAGGGAACGAAGTAACCGGCGAGGGGACACGGAGATGTAATTCCCGTAGTTCACTCCCAAGGAGCTACGTCTATGTTGGAGAGGTGTCGGGGCCACACAAGGTCACCCGAGTGCCACAAAGGCCTCACCTTCTTCTCCGGTGAGCTCCCCCACAAAGGAGGCCTCACAATCCACTAACCGGTGACCTTGAAGGCGCCAACCGAAACCTTTACACCAAGGTTGAGGGGGAGGCTCCACAACTCAATTGGAGGCCCTCAACGACACCTCGAAGCTTTACAACACATGCCTCAGCTCCGGGGATGCCCTACACCGTCTAGGGTTCCAAGAAACCCAAGAGTAACAAGATCCACAAAGGATGGGTGGGGAAATCAAATCTTCTTTGGTGGAAGTGTAGATCTAGATCTCCTCCCTCACCTCTCAACAGATCAGGTCGTTTGAGTGGCTAGAGAGAGAGATCTAGTGAGGTGAAGCTCAAGCATTAATGGAGGAGAGAGAAAAATTCGAGAGCAGGAGGGAGGAAGAAGAGGGGTGCCTTAAATAGGCCCCCCTCGCACTGAACCGTTACAGCCCCCGCGACCTCACTGGAAGTTCCGGTGAGAGGCCGGAATTTCCGCCTGAGCCTGGATCCAACGGTCATCAGACCGTCGACGCCCGCTCCAGAAGCGCAACCGGAAGTTCCGGTCAAAGCAGACCGGAAGTTCCGGTGAACTTCCGAGCAAGTTCCGATCAAGTTCCGGCAAATAGCACGTTTCAAAACAGAAACTTTCTGAGCCTTCACCGGAACTTGGGGCGGAACAAGGGCGGAACTTCGGGTCATGTCGGACCGAAGTTCCGGCCTTGCGGAAGTTCGCTCAAGAACTTTTCGAGAAAAGTTCCGAGCAAGTTCGGTCAAGTTCGGCCAAGTTCCGCAAATAGCACACTTCAACACGTAAGGTTCTTGACGCCACCGAACTTGGGCGGAACTAGCGTCGAACAAACGCGAACAGTCCACGTAGAAAAAGGTTTGAGCGGAACTTCCGCCTATGACCGGAAGTTCGTGAGACACAAAAAGGCCCAATGAACAGGAAAAAGCTCTCTCTCACGGAATAATGGGATGGCTGTGGCGGTGCATATAGGTTTGTGCAAAAACAAGTGATTTCCCACAGCCCTCCAACATGGACCCCCTCTTAATAGTACGGTGACCTAAAAACATCAACCAGAAAGAAACTAGGAGAAGACTAAAAAAGGCCACCGTCTTCAAAAGATCACAAGAGAGCATCCATCACAATACAATGAGACAACAACGACGTTTCCCCTGAAACTCAAGAGCACAGTTAAAAACAAGGTTGGGATTGTCATTTAACACCAAAAAACATCATGGGAAGATATAGTCCTTTCAATCTCCCCCTTTTTGGTGTTAGATGACAATCCCACAGATTTGCATAAAAACAAAGCAATCTTTGCAATGGGCGGGACAGGCTCCCCCTGTATGTGTGCAAGGTAGAGAGAAGACCCCTAAGGATTGAACTAGCACACATACACGGAGGCTCCCCTCAACAATTGTAAAGATAGCACAAATACAAAAAGGGATAGAGATCATACCAGAACCAACTAAAAGTGGTGGAGACAAACGGAGTAATAACAATAACAAGATCAATGAGGCTCAACCACCATAGCAACAGCCCAAGAGATGTCAATAAGATACCACACTCACGGCAAAGTATAATATACCACAAAGATATCACATAGAGATACCACATAGTCTCAAACATACCACATGGTCCACAAGTACACATAAGTTCACGGACATAATACCACAAGCACACCAATAAACTAGAGAGTTCGCGAGTAAGAAAAAAACAAAGGCAAGACAGAAACAGCTCATGACTCAACCCATGCAAATCCGTAGACAACCTAATAGACATCTTTCTCCCCCTTTGGCATCGAGACACCAAAAAGGAAGAAGAGATCAAACTACTCGTCCCAGCCATGAGAAGGGGAAGGAGGAGACTCATGCGGAACAATGACTTCCTCCTCAGACTCATCTTCGCACCATTCGGCTAGTGCGAACCCAATCCTCCTTGGGAGGCAGGATGAGCTAGAGACCGTGAGCAAGGAATATTGAGGGCTGTCATGATGGCCTTCCTGGAACATTGTGACGCCGATCAACATAAGCGATACATGGGTCTGCGAGCAGAAGAAAGTCTTCTTCACTTTCCCAAGCAGCTTCTTTGCCCAAGATGGCTGCCTTTGAAGAGAAGGAGGACTACCAACTAGAGCCACCCAGCGGAGGAGGGACCACTAGCAACATCTTGAGTCTTCTTAAGAGCTTCCTTTTCTTCTGACGAGGCTTCTGGTGCTTACTCACACGGAGCCTTTTCTCTTCATGAATGGTGATGTTGTCTTGAGGAAAGTGAGTGCCAGTCTTCTCGAGCCACTTGTGATTGATGAGAGTTTGAATGTAGGGAGCATAGATGCAGGAGCGCTTTTCGATGAGAGCCCCCCACAACTCTGAGTGAATGAAGTGCATAACATCCATTGGCCTGTCAGTGTCTCGGCGAAGATGGGTCTGATGCATGAGGTCAACCTGATATCCATGAAACTGATCAAAGTTGCCAGCTTTTGGAGAGATGGTGTTCAAGTACACCCTGCACATAATGTCATAAGCTGGCAGCAGATGATTCACAAACCCAACACTTCCCCATCCTTCAATGTAGAGAGGCTCCAGAACATCAGGATCAACAGCAGTAGGACCATGAACACGCCAACCATTCGCCCCGCGTCCAGGCTGAATGGGGTAGCCCAGAAGCTCAAGCAAACTCAGCCCAAGTAGCGGTAAGGTACACATCCCTGGTCATCCACTTCATCTCACCTTCAGTAGAGGACTGCATGTGAAGAAACATAGTGGAGTAGAACTGAGCAATAGCAGTTACATCAAAGTTCTGACGGTGCTCCATGAGGGGAATCAGTCCAAACTTCTTGCAGATATCAAGAGCCTCCCCAAAGTAGACTTGCTTCTCTTCCATGTGAGGCACATTGATGTACTTCTGAGGAGCAACCACGAACTTCTTCTTTGATGCATAGATTTCTTCATAAATCTGTCCCTGACGGCAGGTGTGAAAATGAGGATCCAAGCAGAGACGATCACGAGGCACGAGGTAGGGATCTGTAGCCCTGAATGCATCATAAGCCTTCTGAGGCCACTTGGAAATCTTGGCTTTGGTCATATCTGGCCCTGCAGCAGTGTCCTTCTGAGAAAGAGCAGGCCTCTTCCCTCTACAAGAAGAAGAAAGACGGCAAGCAGCCTTCTGAAGAGAGGTCTATGTGGTTGGACGAACAACTTCAGCATCTTCCTCGTCAATCTCAGGAGGAATGTCAGCGGATGGTCTGCGGGCACGCTTGCCTTGGCGAGTCTCTCCTTCCCCTGAGAAGAAAGAACAAGAATAGGGAGCGAAGTTGGGATAAGTGCACAAGTTCGGAAGAGGAAACAAAAGAGTTAGATTGGAGAAATACAAATAGGAAAAGAAAATGCAGTGTAGACGGAACTTCCGCTGAAACGTCGGAACTTCCGGTCTAGACCGGAAGTTCCGGTCGTGGCTCACCGGAAGTTCCGGTGAGGCCACGAACTGACAGTTTCAACAGGAGTTCCCTAGATGTAGATCTAAAGACCACCAATGCACAAAATTTTCCAAGGATGTATTGGACCAATCTACTCTAGCATGATACCCTAGGCCTACCAAGATCTCCCAACAAGTTCTAGCCAAAGAACTAGCCTAGACAAGGTGTGCCCTAACTCAAGCCATGGTGAGAGCAAGATCTCCATTAATGGAGGGAGTTAAGGGCAAATACCGGAGTCCATGGCGGGAGATCGAGGTGGGGAAGGATCCCACGGAGCAGATCTGGAGAGGAGCGGTTGGAGAAGAGGGGACCGGAGCGCCCTCTTGGAGACGTCCTGGCCGGCGGCGCTCCTGATAGAAGATGGGTCTTGGGGGAAAAAAGGAAGAAGATCCCGTTTTCCCCCAGGGCCCAACTTATATAGGACAGGGAGCACCACCGGAAGTTCCGGTAAGGGACCGGAAGTTCCGCTGACACCAGTAGGAACATCTCAGGAAAGGATAACAAGGAGGAACTTGTGCAGGGAATAGAGAGGGCTGGAGGTAAGGAAAGGCTTAGGATAGATAGATCAAATGTGAAGAACCAAAAAACACCAAAACGAGAAAACACAAATAAACACGAAAAATAAAAAACGAACCAAATAAAAGAAGTCGGTGGCTGAAGCCACCTTATATAAGAGTAAATGGCTTGACACCGCGAAGATATATCTTGGGTTCATTACCAACACTCAACATGAAGCTCAAATGGTCTCCTTTAGAGACAATAGAGTATGAGAACTTTAATGTGCGCATAATAGGGATAGTGTTTGTTCATAAGAGGAACTACACTCCCCCTAAATCCATGCCTACATCCAAACAAGATACACATTGAGACACGGGTAGGTGTGCAAGGGCTCAAGCAACATTGCTCGAATCAATGATATTTAGCTCATGCCTTAACTCTCGGAACCGTGCTTCATCAAGAGGCTTCGTGAAAAGATCCGCAAGATTTTCCTTGGTGGGAACATACTCCAAAGAAATGTCTCCTCTAGCAACATGGTCCCGAATGAAATGAAGACGAATCTCAATGTGCTTGGTCCGGTTGTGTTGCACGGGATTGTGAGCAATAGCAATGACACTCTCATTGTCACAAAGAAGAGGCACCTTGTCAAAAGATAGTCCAAGATCCTTCAAGGTTTGCTTCATCCATAGCAATTGAGCACAGCAGCTTGCGGCAGAGATATACTCAGCTTCAGCGATGACATAGACACACGTTTGCTTCTTCATGACCAACAAACCAAAGATCTTACGAAACCGACAAGCTCGGAGGTTGACTTTCTTCCACTTTGTCACCCAGTCCGAGTCCGTGTAACCAATCAGATCAAAGCTGGCTCCCTTGGGGTACCACAACCCAAAGTTTGGGGTATGAACTAAATATCGAAAGATCCTCTTGACAGCCACCATGTGGCTTTCCTTTGGTGCGGCTTGAAATCTTGCACACATACCCACACTCAACATAATATCCGGCCGGGATGCACAAAGATAGAGCAAAGAACCAATCATCGAACGATAGAGTTTTTGATCCACCTCCTTACCCTTGGGATCGAGATCAAGATTAACCTTAGTTGGCATGGGAGTCTTGGCACCTTTAACTTGATCAAACTTGAACTTCTTGAGCATGTCTTGGATGTACTTGGCTTGGTTGATGAAAGTCCCTACATATCTAGCATATACATGACCATCATAAGATTTGCAAAGAATATAAGAGGGATTGTTCTTTCCGGCAAATTTGTCACTTTGCAAGAGGGTTAGGCCATTTGGAACTCCTTGGGCCATGCCCTTGTTCTTTTTCTTCTTGTTGTTGTTCTTCTTCTTCTTCTTAGTCTTGGCAAGTTGATCCTTCAAAACCTTGACCTCCTCTATGAGATGCTCATGCTTGCAACAAGGGTTAGGAGAGCTAGACAAGTCTATAATTTGCACAGTGGAAGACTTAGAAAGATCACAAGTTGATTGAGTTTGAAGCTGTTCATGAGCCTCAAAAAGACTTGAGAATTTACTCTCCAAGGCTTTGTGTTCCCTTTTGAGTTTCTCAAGCTCCTCTTGAGTCTTATCATGACCACCTACAAACTCAGCATTTTCTTTCTTGAGAACCTTAATCAAAGCAAGAGCATGGTCACGTTCTTTAATAGTAGAGGTCAAAGTGTTGTTATGATCATCTACAAGCTTAGACACATTTTATTCAAGATTAATTCTCATATTTTGTTCATCCTCAAGACTTTGAGTGAGAGAGGCAATTTCATCAGCGGCATCTCTTTCATTTTTACTTAGCAAGTCAAGAAGTTCTTCCTTTTCATCTAAGGCATCTCTAGCATTTTCAAGTTGTGCAAGTAAGGACTCAAAGCAGTTTTTAGTTTCTTCATCTAAGGTAGCAACAAATTCACACATGTCAATCATCTCTTTCTTCACCTCTAGACCAACAAGATCAAGAGAGGAAGGCTCACTAGAGATGGGTTGAGGAGTGAGTTTCGGTGATACCTCGGTGTATGGCCATGAAGCACTTTTGGTTGGAGGAGATGACATTTTCATTTGGCGAGTCGAAGAGGGATAGACGTGGAGTTGAGGTAGTGGCAATAGCAGCAACCCCCACAATCTCTCCACCATGACCTTCATCATCATCATCTTCATCCGTGCCCGAAAGATATTCTTCATGGACCACAATTGCTCATTCCTTGTTGGTGGCGTTCTTGACGGTGTAGTTCTTGTTTATGGGATGAGGAGATCTTGACTTGACCTTGCGAATGAGACAACCACAATTGTCTTCACGGTTCTCAAAGGGACACTTGGCCACAAAGTGACTCTTGTCATTGCAATTGTAGCATGATCTTGCTTTGGGAGACTTGTTGGGTGAGTTGAATCTTGAGTTGTCCCTTGATCTTGACTTGAATCCGGACTTGTTCCAAAAGGCCCTTGAAGCGAGAGTAAGATTTTCGTTGGAGGCACATTTGAGATATTCTTGAGACCACTCACTTGATGTATCATCATCATCAACTTCAATAGCCTTGGCCTTCAAAGCAAGGTTCACTTTTGTTGATCCAATGGCTCTAGCTCGAGCGGACTCCGCATTCTTCTTAGCAATAGTCATGGCAATTACTTCACTCAAGACTTCTTGGGAGGTCATTAAGTGAAAGTTGGTTCTTCCCTTGATAGAGTTGAGCTTTTGTTCTTCAAATGGGAGAAGAGCTTGAATGAACTTTCTCTTCATAAACTTGTCATCAACATAGTGAGCCCCAAGGTCCCTCATAGTGGAACAAAGGACCTTAAGGCGCCTATACATGTCCTCAGGGGTCTCATCATCTTGCATTGCGAAACCATCGCACTCGTTGTTGATCTCGTCAAACTTGGAGCTTTGGATGCTAGCATTCCCAATGAAGAGCTCGGTGAGTTGATCCCAAGCTTCCTTGGCAGTGTCAAATTGGCGAATGTGAGCAAAATTCTTTGGAGTCAAGGCCTTTTGAATCATTCCCAAAGCCATAGCATTGAGTTGCTTGTCCACCACTTCACCTCGTGTCAACTTCTTTGGGTCAAATGGAGAGAATCCATCCTCCACAATCCTCATTAACTCAATGGATGAGCTGGAAATATGTGAGCGCATTAGATATTGCCAATTGGCGAAATTAGACGTATCTAGCATAGGTGGTGCTCCTTGAGGGATAATGTGTGGCATGGGAATGGGTGGATCCGGAGTGTACTTCGGCGGTAGGGGTACCGCCGAGTAGTCCTTTCCTCCATTCTCCACTTTTGAAGTTGGGTTCTCGGGCTCCTCGATGTTCTCACTTGGAACCTTGGTAGAGGTTTGAGCAACAAAACCAAGTCCCAAATGAGTGGTGGCAGCCGCGGGAGTTACCCCGGGGGCCGACACCGTAACGGTGGGAGGAAACTCGTTGGATTGGGGTGTGTCAATAGCAACCATGGGGTTTGGCTTGAGGGACTGCAAGAGAGTCATCATTTGCTCGAACTTGGACATCATGGATGACTCCAATTGCTTGAGGTCATCCATAGTGGCCAAGTTCTTGGCTTTTTCAGTTTCACTACCCCCTTCGTCGGCCATAGTCTCTTTGGCGGTAAAGCCCGAAATAAGAGCCTGTGCTCTGATACCAATTGAAAGTACCGACTTGATACGACTAGAGGGGGTGAATAGGCGTCTACCACTTTTAATTTGTTTCACACTTTTAGGCTCAACGAGAAAAGAAATTATCTAGAGATGCAACTAAGTGAGCAACCTAAATGCAAGAAAGCGAACACAAACCACAAAAACAGTAAATAGCGAGGAATAAAGGAAGGAGCAAGTAACCGGCGGGGACACGGAGATGTAATTCCGTAGTTCACTCCCAAGGAGCTACGTCTACGTTGGAGAGGTGTCGGGGCCACACAAGGTCACCGGCGCCACAAAGGCCTCACCTTCTTCTCCGTGAGCTCCCCCACAAAGGAGGCGTCACAATCCACTAACCGTGACCTTGAAGGCGCCAACCAAAACCTTTACACCAAGTTTGAGGAGGCTCCACAACTCAATTGGAGGCCCTCAACGACACCTCGAAGCTTTACAACACATGCCTCAGATCCGGGGATGCCCTACACCGTCTAGGGTTCCAAGAAACCCAAGAGTAACAAGATCCACAAAGGATGGGTGGGGGAAATCAAATCTTCTTTGGTGGAAGTGTAGATCTAGATATCCTCCCTCACCTTTCAACAGATCAGGTCGTTTGAGTGGCTAGAGAGAGATCTAGTGAGGTGAAGCTCAAGCATTAATGGAGGAGAGAGAAAAATTCGAGACAGGGTGGGAGGAAGAAGAGGGGTGCCTTAAATAGGCCCCTCAAGACCGAATCTGCCATGACCTCACGGAAGTTCCGGTGAGAGGCGGAAGTTCCTGAGCCTGGCTCCAACGGTCATCAGACCGTTGACGCCCGCTCCAGAAGCGCAACCGGAAGTTCCGGTCAAAGCAGACCGGAAGTTCCGGTGAACTTTCGAGCAAGTTCCGGCAAATAGCACGTTTCAAAACAGAAACTTTGAGCCTTCACCGAACTTGGCGGAACAAGCGGAACTTCGGTCGTGGCGATCGACCGAAAGTTCGGCCTTCAGCGAAGTTCGCTCAAGAACTTTGCCAGAAAGTTCAGCAAGTTCGTCAAGTTCCGCAAGTTCGCAAATAGCACACTTCAACACGTAAGGTTCTTGAACTGCCACCGAACTTGGGCGAAACTAGTCGGAACAACTGAAACATGAGAAAAAGTTTTGAGCGGAACTTCCGCCTATGACCGGAAGTTCGTGAGACAAAAGGCCCCAACAGAACAGGAAAAGCTCTCTCTCACGGAATAATGGGATGGCTGTGGCGGTGCATATAGGTTTGTGCAAAAACAAGTGATTTCCACAGCCTCCAACATGGACCCCCTCTTAATAGTACGGTGACCTAAAACATCAACCAGAAGAAACTAGGAGAAGACTAAAAGGCCACCGTCTTCAAAAGATCACAAGAGAGCATCCATCACAATACAATGAGACAACAACGACGTTTCCCGAAACTCAAGAGCACGATTAAAAACATGGTTGGGATTGTCATTTAACACCAAAAAACATCATGGGAAGATATAGTCCTTTCAATCTCCCCCTTTTTGGTGTTAGATGACAATCCCACAGATTTGCATAAAAACAAAGCAATCTTTGCAATGGGCGGGACAGGCTCCCCCTGTATGTGTGCAAGGTAGAGAGAAGACCCCTAAGGATTGAACTAGCACACATACACGGAGGCTCCCCTCAACAATTGTAAAGATAGCACAAATACAAAAAGGGATAGAGATCATACCAGAACCAACTAAAAGTGGTGGAGACAAATGGAGTAATAACAATAACAAGATCAATGAGGATCCACCACCATAGCAACAGCCCAAGAGATGTCAATAAGATACCACACTCACGGCAAAGTATAAGATACCACAAAGATATCACATAGAGATACCACATAGTCTCAAACATACCACATAGTCCACAAGTACACATAAGTTCACGGACATAAAACCACAAGCACACCAATAAACTAGAGAGTTCGCGAGTAAGAAAAAAAACAAAGGCAAGAACAGGCTCGCGACTCAACCCATGCAAATCCCGTAGACAACCTAATAGACATCTTTCTCCCCCTTTGGCATCGAGACACCAAAAAGGAAGAAGAGATCAAACTACTCGTCCCAGCCATGAGAAGGGGAAGGAGGAGACTCATGCGGACCAGTGACTTCCTCCTCAGACTCATCTTTAGACCAGTGGTATCCTCTATTCTAGACCGCACGATCGACGGCTTGATGACCCACAAGTATGGGGGGTGTATCATAGTACTTTCGATAAATAGGAGTGTCGATCCCAACGAGGAGCATAAGGTGTTGACTAGTGGTCTGGAGCAGGAAATCTTTGTAAATACTTAGCAAAAGGATTTTAGGGGTTTTCTGATAAAGCAAAGAAAAAAGTGCAAGTAATAAAGACAACGAACAATTGCAGCAAGTGGCCCAATCCTTTCTTAGCAAAGGACAAGCCAGTGGAAATACTAATAAGTACCAAACGTTCTCGAGGACACATGGGAATTCTGTTAAGTGCTTTCGCTTCATATAGTTGAGTAGTCTTCTTTGGTTTTGTAAGTGTTTTGTGGGTGAACCTGTGCTAATGTACCGACCTTACTTGTACTAATACATACTTGTTATTAAACCCATTGCAAGCATCCGCAACTACATGAAAGTAACTAAGATATAAACCTAACCACAGCCTTAAACTCTGAGATCCTACGCTCCCTTGTGCAATGGTGTCCTAACGGGGGTTCAGGTCTGTGTCACTCCGTCAACCCCACAATTAGTAGCCAAATACACAATGCATTCCCCTAGGCCCATAAATGGTGAAGTATCATGTAGTCGACATTCACATGACACCACTAGAATAATAGCACCACAACTTAAATACTAAACCATTAAATAATATCTCAACACAAATCCACTACTAACAACGTGACTTCTCCCATATCCTCAAGAACTAAACGAACTACTCACGAGACATCATATGGATCAAGATCAAAGATGATATGGTGATGTATAACAATCTGAAAATAAACAATAATACAATGGTTCCAGTCACAAGCATCAACTACAATAGTAATCAACACCGGGAAAGTTTCCCCTAAGAACTATGCAAGATTCAACACAATTGTTACAGCGGGATGGAGTGTTGATGATGGTGCTGGTGGAGATGATGGTGTGGATGATGATGATGATCCCGACGAAGTCTAGCTTGATGATGGTGTTGATGGTGACGATCTCCCCTCTCCAGGAAGGAATTTCCCCGGAAGAAATCTGTCTGCTGGAGAACTCTTTCTCTCTCGGTGTTTATGCCCCGCAGAGGCAGCGGAATCTTCCTATGGTTGCCTCTCCCATGTACTAGGGTTCTGAGGATAAGATATAGGCGAGAGGGCGGAGCCAGAGGTGGGCCAGGTGGGCCACACCTCCTGTAGGCGCGGCCTAGGGGTGGTCCGCGCCTGGGGGTGTGGGCCCCCTGTGGCCCATCTCCGCCTCCCCTTCTAACATTCTTTCCTTCTGGAAAAATAGGATTTTCCATAGTTTTTCTGGTATTTTTCTGATCTCCGCGAAATTGCATCAAAACACCTCTTTTTTCCATCAGAATCCTGACTCCAACAGTTCATCCTCCAGGAACATGCAAAAACACATGAAAATACATAAGTAACACCTCTTAATATTAATATATCAATGAATAGAGGAAAATTACAATATAGAATGGTGATGCAAATTGGACGTATCAACTCCCCCCAAGCTTAGACCTTCGCTTGTCCCCAAGTGAAAACTTAGCTCAGTAAACATGGCCACGGGTTTATGGAGTGAAGTGTCAATAAAAGAATACGGACAAGAAGCGTCACACTTACCATTACACAAGCAACTTACCATTATATAACTTAGCTTGCAACAAGTAAATGAGTCACAATAGAGATGCATAAAGATAAGTCATAATTGGGATTGGCCAACTTTGTTCTTGGTCAGAGAACAGTTGGCAAACAGTTTTCAAGTAAAGCTTTTGTAAAGAAGTTTCACAACAAGAGTACTCTTTTCTCAAACATAAAATATTTTTCACGTAATACTCAATATATAAGAGTCTTGCGCAAACAAGGAAGATAAAGAACATGATTGAATAACTCATCATATGAATGCTTGAAACACACCAACTCAAATGCTTGCTGGAGATAGAGAGGAATAGGTTTACTGACTCAACTTTAGAAGTAGGAGAAAGACCCTTCATAGAGGGAAGCATGGATTTCAAGTTCATAAAGATCTTTCAAAAGATTATGGTACTTACCTGCTTTGAGCTCTCATTGCACCAATCATAAGCATCTTGAGGTGATTAAGGTTAAAGTGAACAAAGATGGAGTATATGCTTGACGAAATATAAGTTGGCAATCTCATGTCCCTTGAGTACGAGGGCCGCTCCTCATGCTACTCAACTTTAGTTACCGTGGTAAGTTCTTGTCATTCTAAGTACATGTGTATCATAAAGAACCGCCAACCGGGTACCCCTTGCACATGATACAGGAGATATCTCATAATCAAAATGACAAGGCAAGAAGACAGTGAGCATCTCAGCGATCTTTTTATTTGCTATTTGCATAGGTTTTTATTGACGGTGCTTCACAGATTGCTCACTATGGTTATGCTGCAAGTTTCCACCATGATTAGGCATGGCTTAGGCTAGCGGCCCAGGCGTTTCTCTAACACACATACATAACTCCATGGACTTACAAGCTCCCCTTTTATTTCACCGACGACATCCGCAAAGAAAAGAGCATGATATCAATTGGATATGTATCCATAAGTGTTGAAAGCATTTCCCGTGACAGCATGGTTCTGCTAATCCCAACGTATAGATGCAAGCATATACAACTTCGATGACACAATGGTTCAAGTTTATTAGGGGCAAGAAAATAAGGTGTGCCATCAAGTTCATGAGAGCTTTACTAACTAGTTTTCACATAACAAAATAATTTTTAATTCGAAAGATAGATGAAACTTGAGAATTTTTTTGGAATAGCAATAATGCTAATAGGTAGATATGGTGGACACAAATGGCACAGGTTTTGGTTCAAAGAGGTTGGATGCATGAGAAGTATTCCTTTTCAAAACAGGTTTTTGGCTACCAAGGCTGGGTAGCAAGCAAAAGAGTTGAAAGAAACAAGCAAACCTACAAGTGATAAACCCAAATATGCAATCTTCCTTGAAGACACAAAAGATCTTAAATAAAGAATACTAAGCTTATGAGCCAATCAAGAAAGAAAATAGATGATATAAAATACCTGTAAGCTTTTTCTCTTTTCCTCTTAAACTTCAAAAAGTGTTGCTACTGACAAGAGCTCGGTTTGCCAAAACCAATTTATATCTACTTGATGCTCACAAAGTGATGTCAATACTGATCAACAAGATCAATCATATAATAGAGGTTGCAAACTAAAATTAGAAATGCAAAAAGTAAAAGATGAAGCTTCTCATTAATATTCCATAAAGGCACTCACACCAAGGGATACATAGATAAAAAACTAAAGGAGATATACTTCCACAATGCAAACCAACCTATAAGATAACTAGCAGAGTGCCCGTGCATTGCCACGGAATATCAATCTAACCCCTCTTTTAAAAAAACAGTTATTCTTCTTATTATTCTGCTAATCTCTTTTAGGAATAAAAAAATAAAAAGTAAAATAGAAAAGAAATTAGAAAAAAGGATAAAACCGCGGCTAGCAAGCCGACCAGGCCCAATCCCTAGCAGGCCATCTGGACCAACCCACCAGACCAGCCTAAACCTGCAGGTGGATGAGACGACCCCCTCCTATCTGTAACACCCTCTGAATCGGACCTATGCAAGTTTTAGCGAAAACCCGCCAAACCCGCATAGAAACGATTCAAAGGTGCCCACCAGGCACTTTCGTGCGGGTGGAAAACGAAGTAATAACATTACACAACAGTCCTCGATGGGACCCACAGAACAGATATATATATAACAGCGACTCCATGAGTCAAGAATCCAGATATACGGTACAAAGATCCAAATCACCTTGAGAACGACATAGCGTCCAGCTACGGACAAGATGCAAATGGGGCTAAGAGCCCTGAAGAATAACCAATGGCGTCCATAACTGCCTGAGCCAAGCGGAAGGGTAACCACTAACGACGCCGATCTCAAACCTGCTTAAACAAAAGGGGTGCCGACAAAGGGCAAAGGAAAAGAGGAGCGTCGATCTTGAGGCCGAGCAGCGAGGCTAGAATTCGGCGGTCCTCGCCTACATAGGTATGGTGGACTGAAGCGGCAGCGGCAGCATGCACTAAACAACCTATAGAGACTCGATACAACAGGCGACAGTCAGAGAGGGGTAAGATAGACCTATCCGGATCCAACCTGAAGCTAACACCAAACAAACCCATCCTGGTGTTTCCCCCTCGAGACCAAACGAGGAAGTCAACCGAGGAACTCACACAGTTGGTAGTTTTATTTATTCAGTTATCGTTGCAGCAATTACTAGTCAGGTTTAGATAATCATTCTGTTAAAGTAAGCAGTGGGCACTTTGAGTTAACCATTCCGTTGTAGTTGCAACAATTACTAATCAGATACAGCTAGCATGAGATAAACCCAAAACCCAGCAGTTGTTGGTACTTTTGTTTAGCCATTCCGTTGTAGTTGCAATACTTACTAGTCAGGTACAATGGTCGCAAGCGACACTCCAAACAAGCAATTGTGGGCAGTATTAATTAGCCATTCCATTATGGTGAAGCTGATTACTAGTCATTATAAGTCAAATTTATAGCAATAAACTTTAGTTATGCTTGTCTATGGTCGAGATACTGTGCTCCAAGTCGTCCATATCCGCGGACACGGCTTTCAGAAAGTTTTACCGGCGGGTGCACCAATAGCAACACACGCTCGATCAACCTCGGAAAAACCAAATCAAAACCCAACGAGGCTTTCACGACTGAACAATCACAGGATTCAGAAATATTTCAGGGGGCCACCCCTTGTAGTCTACCCGCAACGAAGTAAGCTAGCTCCGAGACAGACTCAAGGTTTGTGGGGCCGGGTATCGGGAACCCAAAAGCTGGGCTTGTCGATACCGTAAGCGGGTCACAATTCCTAAACAAAGATGTGCTATCATTCGCACAATTTAAATACATAAGTAGCATGGCATAAGTACAGGATCGTAAATAAAACCTCAAACTAGTTTGTGGCCCCAAGAAATAAGATGAATCAAGCTCGCTCGTGGGGTCCCATATACCTCCGGATGTGGATAGCGCGATAAATCAAGGAACATGTATCAAGTACTCGGGGTCCCACGGGACACAAGTGGCGTCGAAACCAAATATTATCTATCACCCACCGATGCCTCTGCTTACTTCAATTTTAGTTGTTAAACAGGAATTAAAGTGAACAATAAGTAAAACTATGATCATCTCCAGCAACAAACATGCGGCAAGGCTCCAACAACTGTGGCGATTGACGACACGCAACAGCACTTGAGCAAGCGACTACGACGCGCAAGTCCAACTATCTACCAAACAACAGGTAATAGGATGTGTCCAAGGCAATATAAGGCTGCAGGGGATATCACGGGTACGAAAACTAGAGCAACGCAACACGGATAGCAATAGATCAACAGGAAGGAATAAATACTATAAAAGTAAGATAGGTAGAAAGTGGGGGATGCTCGCCTGAAAACATGTTGAAGGTTCGACCGAAGATCGGGTCGACACTCGCATCAACTTAACGGCCTTATCCGCGAAGAAGCAAAACACTAGAAGAAACACCGGATGCTATATTTAATACAACGGCAGAAGATCGGCATGATGCATGTATGATGCATGTCATGGCAAAGGTACGATGCAATTAGGTCAATATTAAGTGGAACCGGGGTCCCGACAATTACTTAGATGGTTCAAGTTATTTATCTACCCCGCAAATTAAATGTTGTCTTAACAAGGCCAGATTATATCATCGGTTCGCTACACAAAGTTAAATGAGGCCGATATGAGACTAGATTTGCCCGCATATGGGCCCCATATTTAATTATTAGGTGAATCGGCATAAGGCCCCCAAACCAATGATATGCATGCGAGTATGACAATTTAATATGCAACAAGTTGTTATTATATTATAAAATAGGGTTTTCGGGAAGGGGTTCACACATTAGGGGTCTCGACGGTCTTGGTGTTCCGGGGTTCGGGGTCGGTCTCAGGGTCCAGGGTTCGACGGGTCGGTCTCGGCGGGAACGTTCTCGAACACCGGGGCAGATCTTGGCGCATCCGTGGCCTTCGGGTCATCGAATCCCAGAAGGAGATCTACGTGTCCTTGTAGTAGAACTTGGGGTCTTCTGATCCGTGAACAGTCTGGGAGATGACCCTGAATGTCCCCGGTCGATCTTGCAGGGCGAGCAGGTCTTGGCGATGGCCTTGTTGGCGAGAAGATCTTGGCGTCCTCGGGGGAGTACTTGGCGTTCCGGGCGGTGACCTGGCGTGTCTGGTCTTGGCGCCCTTGGCGGTTCCGAGGGTTCAATTGTCGATGACGAACTTGGACTTAGCACCGAAAGTTCGGGCGGATTCTCGGGGTACTTGTCCGGCTTGCAGCTATTGTTCACCGGAAGGATTCCAGGCAGGGTTAACATCTTGCAGTACCATCAATGCCACCACAAGACCCAGGTCGGTGCCACGAACACATCATCGCAAACCACCACGCACACTTCGTCGACCCATAAACATGGGGCCGAGCTGAGCGACGAACGACGGGAGGTCGGCCGATGGCGACGAGGTGGCTTAGGGGGAAGCACGAGGAAGCCGACGGCCGCGGGGTCAGCTGGGAAGGAGCTACCGAGGGAGGCACAGCGGTCGCGGGAGAGGACGGGACAACGGGGTGCGGGTCAGCGAGGCGGCAGCGGATGCGCTGGAACCGAAACGGCGGGCCGGCAACGACTGAGGCGGAGAGGGGCGACGTTGGCTGGGCCGGCGGGCTTCAGCGGCGGAGGCGCGGGCCAGCGCCGAGGCGAGGCGTTCGAGGAGCATGGTAGGGCGGCCAGTCTTGGCGTCCGGCAGAAGCGGAGAGGAGGCGGAGGGGCGGCCAGCATGGCGGAGCGGAGGCGAGCGGCTGGCCTGGAGCGGACGACGAGGGCGATGGAAGGGCGGCGCGAGGCGGGCTCGAGGGCAAGCCCGCGCAGGTAGCTGGCGGAGCGGGGGAGGTGGCGCTGAGCCGGCAGGCGGAGGCAAAGGCGGCCAGCGGGCAGGCGGTGGCCGGGCGGCCAGCAATGGAGGTTGGCGGCGAGTGGGGGCTCAGCGTGGGGAAGGTCCCATGGGTGGGCCAGGTAGGAGAGAAGGGAAGTGGCTGTGGGGCCAGCTGTAAGAGAGAGAGGGGTAGGGGTGTGGGTGAGAAAAAGAGAGGGGAAGTGGAGGATTTGTGAGGTGGCAGGTGGGTAGGTTTTGGGTGAGAGGGTGAGGTGGCACGATTTGGTTGGTGGGTAGATTAGGATTGGGTGGGGATAGGTTTTAGGGGGAGCTGTTTTAGTTTTTGTGTTTGTTTCGTTCTGTATAATTTAAAACAAAGCCACTTGGCAAAATAGTTTTTTGACAAATAAAATCTCCGATGCGATCGGGGTTTTGTGTTTAAAAATAAGAGGGGTATTTGTATAAATCAAAACTAGGCTTTTCAAATAATGCAGACAAACAATGCATGATGATGACGATGCAATGCACAAATTCAACGCGATTTTCTAGTAGTGGTTTTGCGGGATGCCACAATTCGACACCACTAATGATGGATCTCGCCCTCGAGATCCGCCTCATGGTACCGGAAGGAAGGTCGACGATCTGCGTCTTCTCGCATCGTGTAGATCCTCTCGACACCACTAACAAGAGGTCGTTGTCCGTGATCGTCGAGGGAACACTCCGGAAACAAAAGGTAGAAGGTAGAGGTATCAACAAATAAAGCCACCCCTAACTTCCGTGGACGGAGTAAAACTGCTGGATCCACTGATTCGGTGTACAAGAGCGAATGATAAGAGTAGTCGGATGGTGATCAGTCCATCGCGCACCCAAACCATTACTCTGCACACGAATAGGCGGATTATGCAACCAACTCTCGGAATCAGACTGAAGATCTCGACAAACGAGGGTCGGAACAAAGGAGTGATGCAGACTCCGCATCGGATCTGGCGTAGATGATGTCGTCGCGTCGGGAAACACCGGATAGCACAAACAAGGAACAAAGAATGTTACCACAGACGAAGGATTCCTCGGATAGCATGAAGACCAGATGTAGCAACACCGTTATCAAAGAAGGACGCGAAACCCTGAAGGTACGACGGAAACCCAACCACGAGAATTCCTGGACTCGAAGAAAGAGACGAGAGCGGATTCAAAACACGTAGAGATAAGAGGAGAATAGCAGAGGGGCAAGGAGTAAAATCAGACCTAATCAGAACTATCCAACCGATTTTGCAAAAATAGTTTTGACACTCTACTTCGGCCGTTAGCTAGGTTATCCTACAGGCTGGACTTGTGGGGTATCGCAACTGCTGAGCTCTAATACCACTCTGTAACACCCTCTGAATCGGACCTATGCAAGTTTTAGCGAAAACCCGCCAAACCCGCATAGAAACGATTCAAAGGTGCCCACCAGGCACTTTCGTGCGGGTGGAAAACGAAGTAATAACATTACACAACAGTCCTCGATGGGACCCACAGAACAGATATATATATAACAGCGACTCCATGAGTCAAGAATCCAGATATACGGTACAAAGATCCAAATCACCTTGAGAACGACATAGCGTCCAGCTACGGACAAGATGCAAATGGGGCTAAGAGCCCTGAAGAATAACCAATGGCGTCCATAACCCCTTGAGCCAAGGCGGAAGGGTAACCCTGCTAACGACGTCGATCTCAAACCTGCTTAAACAAAAGGGGTGCCGACAAAGGGCAAAGGAAAAAAGAGGCGTCAAGATCTTGAGGCCAAGATGCAGCGAGGCTAGAATTCGGTCCTCGCCTACATAGGTATGGTGGATGAGCGGCGGCGGCATGCACTAAACAACCTATAGAGACTCGATACAACAAAGCATCGGAGAGGGGTAAGATAGACCTATCCGGATCCAACTGAAGCTAACACCAAACAAACCCATCACTGTTTCCCCTCGAGACCAAACGAGGAAGTCAACCGAGGAACTCACACGTTGGTAGTTTTATTTATTCGATTATCGTTGCAGCAATTACTAGTCGTTTAGATAATCATTCATTAAAGTAAGCGTGGGCACTTTGAGTTAACCATTCCGCTAGTTGCAACAATTACTAATCGGATCTGACTAGCATGATATAAGCCCAAAACCCAGCAGTTGTTGGTACTTTTATTTAGCCATTCCGTTGTAGTTGCAATACTTACTAGTCAGGTACAATGGTCGCAAGCGACACTCCAAACAAGCAATTGTGGGCAGTATTAATTAGCCATTCCATTATGGTGAAGCTGATTACTAGTCATTATAAGTCAAATTTATAGCAATAAACTTTAGTTATGCTTGTCTATGGTCGAGATACTGTGCTCCAAGTCGTCCATATCCGCGGACACGGCTTTCAGAAAGTTTTACCCGGCCAGGGTGCACCAATAGCAACACACGCTCGATCAACCTCGGAAAAACCAAATCAAAACCCAACGAGGCTTTCACGACTGAACAATCACAGGATTCAGAAATATTTCAGGGGCCACCCTTGTAGTCTACCCACGGCGTAAGCTAGCTCGAGACGGACTCAAGGTTTGTGGGGCGGTACATGGCGGGAACCCAAATGGGCTTGTCGATACCGGCGTAACGGGTCACAATTCCTAAACAGATGCGATTGCTATCATCGCACAATTTAAATACATAAGTAGCATGGCATAAGTACAGGATCGTAAATAAAACCTCAAACTAGTTTGTGGCCCCAAGAAATAAGACTGAATCAAGCTCTGGCTCAGGGGGGTCCCATATACCTCCCGGATGTGGATAGCGCGATAAATCAAGTAACAGGTATCAAGTACTCGGGGTCCTACGGGACACAAGTGGGCGTTCGGAAACCAAATATTATCTATCACCCACTGATGCCTCTGCTTACTTCAATTTTAGTTGTTAAACAGGAATTAAAGTGAACAATAAGTAAAACTATGATCATCTCCAGCAACAAACATGCGGCAAGGCTCCAACAACTGTGGCGATTGACGACACGCAACAGCACTTGAGCAAGCGACTACGACGCGCAAGTCCAACTATCTACCAAACAACAGGTAATAGGATGTGTCCAAGGCAATATAAGGCTGCAGGGGATATCACGGGTACGAAAACTAGAGCAACGCAACACGGATAGCAATAGATCAACAGGAAGGAATAAATACTAGAAAAGTAAGATAGGTAGAAAGGGGGGGATGCTCGCCTGAAAACATGTCGAAGGTTCGACCGAAGATCGGGTCGACACTCGCATCAACTCAACGGCCTTATCCGCGAAGAAGCAAAACACTAGAAGAACACCGGATGCTATATTTAATACAACGGCAGAAGATCGGCATGATGCATGTATGATGCATGGCATGGCAAAGGTACGATGCAATTAGGTCAATATTAAGCGGAACCGGGGTCCCGACAATTACTTAGATGGTTCAAGTTATTTATCTACCCTGCAAATTAAATGTTGTCTTAACAAGGCCAGATTATATCATCGGTTCGCTACACAAAGTTAAATGAGGCCGATATGAGACTAGATTTGCCCGCATATGGGTCCCATATTTAATTATTAGGTGAATCGTCATAAGGCCCCCAAACCAATGATATGCATGCGAGTATGACAATTTAATATGCAACAAGTTGTTATTATATTATAAAATAGGGTTTTCGGGAAGGGGTTCACACATTAGGGGTCTCGACGGTCTTGGTGTTCCGGGGTTCGGGGTCGGTCTCAGGGTCCAGGGTTCGACGGGTCGGTCTCGGCGGGAACGTTCTCGAACAACGGGGCAGATCTTGGCGCATCCGTGGCCTTCGGGTCATCGAATCCTAGAAGGAGATCTTCGTGTCCTTGTAGTAGAACTTGGGGTCTTCTGATCCGTGAACACTCTGGGAGATGACCCTGAATGTCCCCGGTCGATCTTGCAGGGCGAGCAGGTCTTGGCGATGGCCTTGTTGGCGAGAAGATCTTGGCGTCCTCGGGGGAGTACTTGGCGTTCCGGGCGGTGACCTGGCGTGTACGGGGATCTTGGCGACCTTGGCGGTTCTGAGGGTTCAATTGTCGATGATGAACTTGGACTTAGCACCGAAAGTTCGGGCGGCTTCTCGGGGTACTTGTCCGGCTTGCAGCTATTGTTCACCGGAAGGATTCCAGGCAGGGTTAACATCTTGCAGTACCATCAATGCCACCACAAGACCCAGGTCGGTGCCACGAACACATCACTGCAAACCACCACCGCACACTTACTGTCCGACCCATAAACATGGGGCCGAGCTGGAGCGACGAACGACGGGGAGGGTCGGCTGATGGCGACGAGGTGGCTTGGGGCCGCGGAAGGGCACGAGGAAGCCGGCGGCCGGCGGGGTCCGCGCGCGGGGAAGGAGCTACCGAGGGGAGGCACAGCGTCGCTGGAGAGGCGGGGACAACGGGTGCGGGCGAGGCCGTGACGCCGGATGCGCTGAACCTGGCACGGCGGGCAGCGACACGGCAGAGTCCGGAGAGGCGGCGACGGGCCGGAGGCGGGGCTTCCGGGCGGCGACGGCGGCCAGGCCGAGGCGAGCGCGAGCAGGAGGGTAGGCGGCGTCTTGGCCCGCGCCCGGAGAGGAGCGGAGGAAGGAGCGGCCTTGGCGTGGCGGCGAGCGGAGGGCGACGCGCGGCGCTGGAGGGGACGACGAGGGCGGCGGCGGCTCATGAGGCGGCCTTGCAGGCGGGCGGCAGGGGCGGCGCTGTGTGGCCAGGCGGGCGAGGAGGCGGCCGGGAGGCCAGCGAGGACGGGCGGCTGGCGGCCAGCGCCTGTAGTGGAGGTTGGCGGCGAGGTGGGGGCTCGCGTGGGGGGAAGGTCCGGCGGGGTGGGCCAGGTAGGGAGAGAAGGGAAGTGGCTGTGGGGGCCAGCTGTAAGAGAGAGAGGGGTAGGGGTGGCTGGGTGAGAAAAGAGAGAGAGGGGGGGAAGTGGAGGATTGGTGAGGTGGCAGGTGGGTAGGTTTTGGGTGAGAGGGTGAGGTGGCACGATTTGGTTGGTGGGTAGATTAGGATTGGGTGGGGATAGGTTTTAGGGGGAGCTGTTTTAGTTTTTGTGTTTGTTTGGTTCTGTATAATTTAAAACAAAGCCACTTGGAAAAATAGTTTTTGGACAAATAAAATCTCCGATGCGATCGGGGTTTTGTGTTTAAAAATAAGAGGGGTATTTGTATAAATCAAAACTAGGCTTTTCAAATAATGCAGACAAACGATGCATGATGATGACGATGCAATGCACAAATTCAACGCGATTTTCTAGTAGTGGTTTTGCGGGATGCCACACTATCACTCCATCCTCGCGCCACCAGGACCCGGCCCTTTAGGCTGTCGCTACCTCCAACCACTATACGGATAAGCTCTGGCCTGCCCTGACTTCTATGCTCCAACCGTTGAGCAGGGCAACACTCTGGTGCCCTACCGCCCTCCTTCGTCCATGTTCCACATGTGCATCACCACTCAGCATGAGCCTCCCGTCACCGCTGCCTGGGTTATCCGTGTCGTCTGCTCATCTTCTCCAATGTCGCCCCCCCCCCCCCCCCCCCCATCCCCGTGCCAGCTGGTGCCGCGTGCGACTCGTGTGTCCGCAACTTTCACCATTCCGAAGCTCGAACATGAGATTATACACTCATTACTCTACGACGGATCTAAAGACATTCTTTTGTTTTTCTTATTAAGTATAGGTAGCAAAAATGCCCATATCACATGGATGTTTTTTCGACTAACATCGTGTATCGAATGGACCTAAGATTAGTATGTGCACTTCCTTGATTAACAATATGTACTCCCTATAAATCTTTTGAATCATTTCTTCAGATTTTCGAGATGTTTCTCAGAAATTTGAAATAAAAAACCTACGGCTATAAAAATAGAACAGTAAAGAAATACATTGATCCCACCGCTGCTTAGAGCTACAGACAATCAACACCTGCATTGATTAAGCTCTCATGTGTATATAAACGAATAGGAAGAGAGCATGGCTTAGATTTACAAACAATCGACACCCGATTAATTTAGATATCGTGAGAATACGGTCAAACAGGAAGAGAGCACTGGTACAAACAATCAATACCCAATTGATGATTCAGGTCTGAACGAGGTGGTGCACTGATTGCACTATCCAATAAAAATAAAAAATATTTCTTATCCTCTAACAGTACCACCGCACATGAACTGCCCCCTCTCCAATCGCTTGGTATTCTTCACTGATCGACCAAATCAATCTTCTTTGATTAAAAATTGTATATCCCAATCCCTATGGATCTGAATTTCGGTCGCATGTGTCCCAATCCCCACCCCATTCTTCGTAGATCAGCGTAGTCGAGCACAATCACCCAAGCTCCACATCGCCCACCCCGTGTCGTTTCCTCCATCGCCCATCAAACTCATCCCTGCATCGCCTCGCCCCCCTGCTGCTCTCTGCCGCTTTAGCCAGCCGCCTCCTCCCCGGCCGCTGCAGGACTGCGCGCCGCCGCCGCGTGGTCCTCATCGTCCTCACCGCCTCTCTGCGGCCGCACACAGAGACCCCGCCCCGGCATCTCTACCTCAAAGCTGTCGACCTCTTTGCCGCCTCCCTCTACGGACGCCGCCCCTACTCCGGTCGCAGTTGCCCCGTCTCACCTCACCGTCCACCCCACGCCTCCCACGCTCGCCGACCCCGCCTTCATCGCCTCCCTAGTCGACCGCCATCCTCTTTGTTGGGGAGGTGATCCCGGATAGGGTAAAGACGGGGAAAGACGAAAGGGTTTTCCCCGTCTAGTTTCCGAGTTACAATCTGAGTCGGCCGAATCCTGTAGAGGTCGGCCGAGATAGGAAAGGGCAGGACCCTTATAATAATGGCAAGACATTACCCGGTCGAAATACTGTGTAAGTCGGCCGAGTTAGCCCGAGTAATCTTAATGCAGGTGAAGGACAAGCCGAGTTACGCGAGGCAGGGCCGAATGATACGAAGCTTGCAGGAGAAGGAGAAGCCTAAAGTCAAACTCTAGCCGCAGGCTAGGGAGAATCTGAGCGGAGCCAAGCACTAGGGACAAAGGCGCAGAGTGACAGAGGGGCAGAAGGAGGTCACGGAGGTGACAGTCCTGAAGCCCGAGGTGCGCAGGAGGGGCCCTCTGGAACTTTGCCGTCATTAGTGAAGCGACAGGGAAAGGAGGCCGCCGAACTACTATATTGGGACAAGCATATTCCTCGAATATGCTTGCCACGTCAGCCCTAAAGGAACCCCAAGGCTCTCCTTTATAAGGGGAGGCTTGGACCCTCAGGAGGGCATCGGCTCATTTAGGACCGTTAGGCTGGTAAAGTTCTTCCTTTCTCCTTGTATACAGCTCAAGGAGCACTTGTAGCCCAAGGAAGGAGAAATAAAGATCTTTGCCTTAGTCTTTTGTGTGTAGAATCAACTGCATCTTCCCTCCCCAGATCCCTCTAGCATCCATTGGCCCCATACTTTAGCCTACCCATGGCATCTGCCGTGCCACCACCACGACAGTTGGCGCCCATCGTGGGGCCAGCAGCGATGCTAGCTGGAGTCATGATCCAGACGGGAAACTTCATCAACACTGGCGAGCGCGTTGTCTCTGGCTTGGTCCGGAGACTTGATCTCTGTGACTACATCAGCGACAACGCAAGCAGCTTCAAGGGAAAAACTCCTCCACGCAACGGCGTCTTCATCAACTTGGGCATGCACCAGATTTACGTCGGCGTCGACATCTCCGGCGTTTATCCTCACCAGGTTGTTGTTGCAGGAGAACCTCCCCTTAGCGCCGCGAGCAGTCCGTGCGGAGCGCGCCCTGTCAGCAGCGTCGAGGTGATGGTCGCAGCCGGGGTGCAGGCGGGAGTAGCAGGCGCCGGATCAAGCAGAGACCCGGCGGCGAGCGTGCAGGTTGCACCCAGGCAGACAGCTCCACAACCCACCGAGGTAATCCCTTCAGTGGTCAACTAGGCCGAGGTGCAGGAAACAACCCCAAAGGCACCAAGGGTAAGAGGGCCACCTCTGGAAAGACCAGAAAATATTCTTTAGGCAACCATAGATAACCTGACTACACCTGTAGCGCCGATACTTGATCCGGCAAATGCTCAGGCAGAGTTGGAAGAAACCAGGCAAAAGGTGCTGGTAGAGGCAAAAAAGGTGTCGGCCTTGCGGGAGTCCTTAAACAGGACCCTGCGAGAATATGCCAGGGCAAACAAGCTTGACGTCGCCCCCGAGCGGGTTGACGAGTTGAGATTAAGAGGAAAGAACCTCATAGATGATATCAACAAGGAGCATGATGCTCATAAGGCTGAATCAGTTGATTTAGGCTTGCCGAGGTACGATGCGGCAAGAAGAACACGAGCGGCAAATGCCACAGCACTAGAGCTAGAAGTATTAACCGACGAAGCCCGGCAGAAACAGCAAGAAAGAGTGAATGAGCTGGTGCGCATTGCGAACCAGCAGAATGAAGAAATGCTCAGAGCAGACCCGGCGAGGCCAGGGGCCTCGCGAATGGTTCACTCGGCCGGAGCAGCACCTGCCTTATCTGTAGCAGCAGCATCTTCACCCGGAAACAATGCACGAAAGGACAGAGCGGTAACTTCGGGAAAGAGAAACAAGCAAATTGTTCCCTATGATCCGGCAATAGCCGGAAAAGCAAACGAGAACAGAGGCAATGGGATCCGAGGTAACAGTGGCGAGAGAAATCCCGGCCGTGCTGAGAAAGGCGGCGGAAGCCGAGGCAATGGAGACCTCGGCAGAGGAGAACTCGGAAGAGGAAATCACAAGAATAATATCCCGGTCGAAGGAAGGAGAGAACCACCACCCAACCCGCAGCCGAGACATGAACCTCGGCAGGAAAGAGAAGCGATACCAGCTCGCCACAATCAGGTGAATGAAAGGTACAATGATGGTTATTCCGAGATGGAATATGCGATCCATGGTGGAAATAACCACTATGGAATGCATCAGAGAGTTCTGTACAGAGATCTGCCGTCAAATGATGTCAGAGTAAAGCTAGACCGGCTATACCGATCCGAATTGCTAGAAGAACAGGGTCCACCGGGTCCGACATGCTTCGGACCACGGATCATGGGCGAACCGCCTGTGCCGAACTTTCAGCTGGCAAGAGGAACAAAAACATATAATGGGAGCACAGCTGTAAAAATAGCAGGTGGAAACTTACGATGGGCAGTGCGGTATGTCCCGCAAATGTTGGAAGGACCAGCTAAAGTATGGATGAATAATCTGCCAGCAGGCAGCATCAACTGTTGGTTCGATTTTGAAGAAATGTTCGTTAGAAACTTCACCAGTACTTACAAGAGGCCAAACAGGCCGCAGCATCTAGCCATGTGCAAGCAAAGGCCGAATGAGACAGACAGAGAATTCTTAACTCGGTGGTGCAACCTGAGAAATTCGTGCGAGGGATTAATAGAGTCACAGGCAATAGCTTGGTTCGCCCAACGATGCCGCTATGCTAGTGTATTATGGCAGCGAATGCAAAGAGATATGCCAACCACATTGGCAGAAACCATCAGGATAGTGGATTCCTATGCGTTGGGAGATCCGACGCAACAAGAATTAATGTCGGCAGATCATCGAGAGCATCAAGATCAATACGCAAGAGAAGTGGCCGGGTCATCCAGGCGCAATGACTTCAGAGGAATAAGAAGAGAAGAGAGACCGGATTATAGATATGGTACAGCTCAGGTGGCAGCAGTAGTGCAAGATCAGCCGAGTCACGGAAATACTCAACGGCAAAAGAATGGTCCTCAACAATGGACACCAAGGAATGAAGAAAAAAGATAGTGGACACCAGAACAAAAGAAGCAATGGCAGGAGAGGCCGAAGTACACATTTGAGTCTATGTTAGATCAGCCGTGTAAATTTCACACGTCAAACCCGGCCAGGCCAGCCAACCATACGACCCGCCAATGTGCATGGATGAAAAATGCAATGGGTAACCCCGCAGGCATGCAGGCAGCGCCTCTCCAGGCACATCAGCAGCATCAGCCACAGTTCACTGGAGAAAATGCACAGAAACTGATGTTGCCACCTCCTCCCCCAAGATATGAAAACTCGGACCGGAGGGATGCGGTGCATCAAGTGATAAACCAAGGTCCGGATGGAAGGACAAATCCAGGAAATAATGGACGCAATGATTACAGAGAACATCATCAGTCGTATTGCGTGTTCACAACAGAACAACAAGACAAGCAGAGTGTGCAGCACCGGCATATGGAAGTAAATGCAGTTATGCCGGCAGTACCAAGATATGTGCCTTGGTCGGATCAAGAAGTAACTTGGAGCATAAAGGATCATCCCAAGATAATGCCGAGTCCAGGGTCGTATGCACTCGTGTTAGATCCGACATTTGTCGGACCAAGCATTAATGTGAAATTCTCAAAGGTACTCATTGACAATGGGAGCAGTATCAATATTATGTACAAAGATACAATGCATAAACTCGGAATATCGCAGAACATGCTGCAATCCACGAGGACCACTTTCCATGGGATAGTACCAGGGCTTTCATGCGAACCCATTGGTAAGGTTCGAGTAGATGTTTTATTTGGCACAAGAGATAACTGCAGAGCAGAAAACTTAGAGTTTGAAGTGGTGGATCTAGAGAGTTGTTATCATCCTCTACTCGGACGGCCAGCATTGGCCAAATTCATGGGCAGCTGCCATGTAAGTTATCTGAAAATGAAGTTACCCGGACCACAAGGGGTAATAACAGTAGAAGGGGATTACAGGAAGTCAATGGAATGTGCTTCAGCCGGGTCAAATTTGGCCGAATCATTGGTCATAGCAAGAGAAAAAAGAAGGATTCAGGAGGTAGCAGCCCTCGCTCAGTCGGCACAGCTGAATATGCCGGCGTTAGCCAACCCACATGGAAGCGTCTCCTTTCAGCCGACTAAAGAAACAAAAAAGTTCTAGATAGATGAGCAATTCCCAGAGCGCACCGTCACTATTGGTGCCGGACTAGATGCCAAATAGGAAAGCGAGCTCACCAACTTCCTCCGTGAGAATCGGGATATCTTTGCATGGTCAACTCAGGATCTGCAAGGTGTGCCGAGGGAGTTGGCTGAGCACTCTCTGAATGTAAGTCCAGGAGCAAGGCCGGTGAAGCAACCTCTCCGCCGCTTCGCCGAAGACAGGAGAAAAATAATAGGGGATGAAATAGCTCGGCTCCTTGCGGCCAGGTTCATCATGGAGGTGTTGTATCCAGATTGGCTATCAAACCCGGTGCTAGTAGAAAATAAGAAGGATGATCCAAATGTAGCCATTGTATGGCGAATGTGCATCGATTACACGAACCTGAACAAGGCGTTTCCAAAAGATCCTTTCCCTTTACCTAGAATAGACCAAGTCATTGATTCGACCGCTGGTTGTGAACTATTATCATTTGTAGACGCGTATTCTGGTTTTCACCAGATACCGTTAAATCCGGCTGATCAAATAAAGAATGCGTTTATTACCCCGTATGGGGCTTATTGCTATCGCACCATGCCATTCGGCCTGCGCAACGCAGGAGCAACGTATCAAAGATGCATGCAAAAATGTCTACATGACCATATAGGGAAAAATGTACAAGTATATGTAGATGATGTGGTTATCAAAACCAAAGAAAGCAAAACGCTACTGGATGATATCCGGCAGACTTTCGCGAACCTGAGAAGGTTTCGAATGAAGCTTAATCCGGAAAAATGCACATTTGGTGTACCAGCGGGAAAATTTCTCGGTTTTCTCGTATCTAGCCGAGGTATAGAAGCCAACCCAACTAAGATAAAAGCAGTGGAAAGGATGGAATTTCCAAAATGTCTAAATGACGTACAAAAGTTCATAGGTTGTTTAGCCTCGCTCAGCCGATTTGTATGTCGGCTGGGAGAGAAAGCATTACCACTTTATCAACTGATGAAAAAATCGGATAAGTTCATTTGGACTCCACAAGCAGACAATGCATTTCATGAATTGAAAAAGATGTTGGTCACAGCGCCGGTCTTGGCTTCTCCATTATCGAAAGAGCCTATGTTGCTTTACATAGCGGCCACCAACCGGGTAGTGAGCGCTGTGATAGTGGTGGAACGAATTGAAGATGATAAATCAATACAAAGGCCGGTGTATTACCTAAGCGAGGTACTATCAGCCTCAAAACAAAATTACCCACATTATCAGAAGATGGCATATGGGGTGTACATGTTAGGAAAGAAACTTAAACATTACTTCGAAGAGCACCCCATAAAGGTGATTTGTGAAGCACCCATAGCTGACATATTGAGCAACAAAGATGCAAGTGCCGAATAGCAAAATGGGCAATTGAATTGTCACCTTATGCTCCGCAATTCGATAGGAGAGATGCAATCAAATCTCAGGCTGTGGCCGACTTCTTCGTAGATTGGGCCAAGGTACAATATGATCCACCATTACCAGATCCGAATTATTGGACGATGCACTTTGACGGTTCCAAACTAAGAAATGGTTTGGGGGCAGGAATAGTGTTAACCTCGCCAAAAAGAGACCAGCTGAGATATGTGCTGCAAATACATTTTTCCACGTCAAACAATGTAGCTGAATATGAAGCACTAGTCCATGGATTGAAGGTGGCGAAAGAGATTGGCATACGCCGAATCTTGTGCTATGGAGATTCAGATCTAGTATTACAGCAAGTCTCAGGCAATTGGGATGCGTTGGATGACAATATGGCTTTGAGATTTCATGTGCAAAAACTCAGTGGATACTTCGATGGATGTGAATTTCATCATGTACCTCGGGCAGAAAATGACGCCGCAGACACATTGTCAAAACTCGGATCAACCAGACAGTCAATTCCCCCAGGTATCGCCCTAGAGCACCTGAGGAAGCCATCAATAACACCGTCTCCAGAGTCCGAATCCGTCTTTATTCTGGCAAAATCAAGAGAGGACAATGTGCCGATGGAAATTGACAAGCAATGTAACCCGGAATTTCCAAAAATAAAACCAGCCGATGCAAGGATGAGTATGGAGAAATCCGAGGTAGTTATGTCGGCAGAAAATATGGAAATAGATAGTGAGAACACACCAGAGAAAATCACACCTCCATGGGCGCAACCCATATTCTCTTTCCTTAGAGATGCAATTCTTCCGAACAACGAGATATTGGAAAGACAGACAGTGAGAAGAGCTAAAGCTTATACAATCATAAACAATGAGCTGTATAAAAGGAGTGTCACAAGTGTGTTGCAAAGATGTGTGAGCTCGGCGGAAGGCCAGGAGATCCTCCTAGATATACATCAAGGAGAGTGTGGACATCACGCCTCATCCCGAGCTTTAGTGGCCAAAGCATTCAGGCATGGGTTTTATTGGCCAACAGCGTTGAAAGAGGCCAAAGAACTGGTCGAAAAATGTAATGGTTGCCAAAGATATGCCAGCAAAATACATATGCCTTCGTCTGAGTTAAAGACTATACCAATTGCTTGGCCATTTTCTGTATGGTGCTTAGATATGGTGGGACCATTTAAGCCGGCCCGAGGCGGGATGACCCACATATTAGTAATGGTGGACAAATTCACAAAATGGATTGAAGTGAAACCAATAAAGAAATGTGATGGGCCCACAGCAGTGAAATTCCTTAAAGATATTATCTTAAGATATGGGTACCCACACAGTGTTATTACAGACAACGGTACAAACTTTGCAGAAGGAGCCTTCGCTAGATTCTGTCAAGAAAAGCACATAAGACTAGATGTTGCCTCTGTGGCTCACCCAGCATCCAATGGTCAAGTAGAAAGGTCTAATGGACTAGTACTATCCGGAATAAAAACACGACTCCTCGAACCGCTGCAAAGGTCGGCAGGATGTTGGATTGAGGAACTACCAGCAGTACTATGGAGCCTCAGGACTACCCCAAACAGATCAACAGGTTATACACCATTTTTTCTAGTGTATGGGGCAGAAGCTGTGCTTCCAGCCGACATAATACATGACTCGCCAAGGGTGACCCAGTATACAACCGCTGAAGTAAATGAGGTAGCCCGGCAAGATGATGTCGATCTGCTAGAAGAAGCCAGAGAGCTGGCGCTATCAAGAATAGCTATCTATCAGCAGGACTTGCAACGATATCACAGCAAGAAGGTGAATCCAAGAGTGTTCAAAGAAGGAGATTTGGTTCTCCGGCTGGTGCAACGCACGGCCGGCATGCACAAGTTGTCGCCTCCATGGGAAGGACCATTCATCGTTAGCAAAGCATTGCACAATGATGTGTATTACCTAATCGATGCTCAATCACCAGGAAAGAACAGGGCAGACAAAGCCGGTGAAGAATCGAAAATACCATGGAACGTAGCTTTACTTTGTCCATTTTACTCGTAGTAGTCATCTATGACACATTGTAAAGTGATGCCTCGGGATGGAGCACCAACTATGTATTGAACCTCGGCGTCCAGAGCAGTGACTCGGGGACTGCCATATGTTGTTTTAAATTTCATGTTATGTATCAAACCTCGGCGTCCAGAGCAGTGACTCGGGGACTGCCATATGTTGTTTTAAATTTCATTTTATGTATCAAACCTCGGCGTCCAGAGCAGTGACTCGGGGACTGCCATATGTTGTTTTAAATTTCATGTTATGTATCAAACCTTGGCACCTCGAGCAGTGGCTCGGGGACTGCACTATATTGTTTTTAAGATTGGTTTATGTATTAAACCCTGGCACCCTGAGCAGTGACTCGGGGACTGCCCCATATTGTTTCTAAGTTTGATTCATATATTAAACCTCGGCACCTCGAGCAGTGGCTCGGGGACTGCACTATATTGTTTTTAAGATTGGTTTATGTATTAAACCCCGGCACCATGAGCAGTGACTCGGGGACTGCCCCATATTGTTTCTAAGTTTGATTCATGTATTGGACCTCGGCGCTTAAGAAGTGGCTCAAGGACTGACATATATCATTTTTTATTTTGTGTTATATATTAAACCTCGGCACCTTGAGCAGTGACTCGGGGACGGTCTTATATTATTTCTAAATTTGACTTATATATTAAACCTCATTGCCTTGAGCAGTGGCTCGGGGACTACCCTATATTGTTTCTAAGTATGGGTTATCCTTTGTTACAAGAGTGAGTATCAAACTTAGGCTCCCAGAGTGATGTTATTGCGCTCCCCCAAAATACGGTCTTCAAGGTTTACACCCAGATTAACAGTCCAAACCACAGTGGTCAAGTGGCAAAGTTTATCAAAGTCCGGCAATAGTGGACGCCGAGATACGGGAGAATAAAGGCAAATATATACCCCAAACTCAAGAATTTGAAGGCCGCCAAAGCAAGGATTCGGACAAACAGGACCGGTTAAACAAAGTAATAACGATTACAACCACATATGTCTCAGCGGGACACGATAAAAGAAATTCATACCACACAAAAGACGGACAAATGTTTGACGTACATCATACGCCCGGCATACCAGGGGTAAGAAATGACCTAAAGTTTTTTAGCTGGAGAAGCAGTGGCTTGGACAGGGGCTAGGCACTCCGAGGTATGGGGAACTTCGGCCGAGGTTGCCTCGCCCTCCACAGACTCAGGAGCGACTTCGGAGGAAGCCTGAGGCTGTTGAGGAGCGTCAGCTTGCGCAGTGGAATGCCCAGTACCGTTGGAGGAAGATCGCGCGTCGCCGTTGCCATCCCAGCTCGAACTGGAATCACCAGAAGCAGCCGAGTCACCCTCATCTTCGCCCTGTTAAGCCGAGTTATCATCCAAGGCCTCATCAACTTCGACCTCGTCCTCCGGATTAGGAAGGAAACTCGGACCTTCATTCCAGGTGTGCACGTCGGCATACTCAACAAGCTGGAAGGCACGAGCTTGTCGGAGAGCGACAAAGTCTGGATCCTCAACCCAACAGGATCTAGTGCGCAAATTTCTCAAAACATCAAGAGAAATATCTTCATACCATGACATGATGACAGTAAGAGCCATATCAGCACCGGCTCGTCCGGCCGATTCCCTCCAAAGACTCAGCTGTCTCTCAGATGCCGTTAATCTTTCCACCAATAATTTGACCTCATCAATATTAGGAGTCCCAGAAGTATTCGGCCAGAGAACATGGTAGGCTCGGATAGCTGCCTGCACCAAATCCCTGCCCATTATCTTCATCGGACCAACTGCAGCGCCAACAGCAACCAAGAAATCTTCCATCGAGTACTCTGAGTCCGCATCAGCAGGAACACCTCGACACACACGAGCACTAATCACTGCTTTAGAGCTCACGGGCTTAGCTTCTGGAAAATGGTCTGCGCAGAACACAAGTGCGTCAGTAAGCAGTAAGTAAGGGAAAAGATAACTCGGCCGCGGTCAGAAGCTTACGATGAATATAGCTCAGCATTATCTGAAGATCTTTATCCCAGTCAATCTTGCTCTTCTTAAAGCGGGTGATCTCCTCGCTCATCCCCCGTGTCTTCAGTTCGGCAGCCTCGAGGACCTCTTTATTTTTCTGCAATTGCAGAGCTAGCCGATTTTTCTCCTCGAAGAACTCCTGGTCGACCTTTTCTAATTCAGACTTCTGAGAGAGCTTAAGGGACTCCACCTCGGCACGCAAGCGAGCTATCTCGTCATCTTTATCCTTCAACTGCGTCGAGTGAGTAGCGCTTTGTTCCAAAAAATGCAGCATCACATCAGGCATGGGCGTGCAATCTTGGTGAGATGCTTCAAAGGTTTGTAACTCGGCTTTACCAAAGCCAAAAGAGTTAAAAGAAACTTAGTGCACATTTCAAAGGGGAATATATAAAGTAAAAGAGTAACTAACCTTCCAGGGCCTTGACCTTCTTCTCAAGACGGATGTTAAGATTATTTATGTTCCCTGTTTACCAACAAAGTGAGCCAACATCTCGTGTACAAAACAATAAGAGCTTCGGAGATGACGCAAGAGTTTGTCAACTTACTAGCTTTCTTTACCAAAGGAATAACCTTCTCATACTTTTCTTCCAAATTTCTATGCGCAAAAAGCAGCCTTTGGAATTCGGCAATCCGCCGGTCATGCGCAACCTAAGCAATAGAGCAAATGGTAAATAGATATTCGAAGCTAAGACAGATCCGATTCAAGGAAAACTTAACCCGGATCTAGGTGGCTGGATATTCGAAGGTAAGACAGATCCGAGTCAAGCAAAACTTAACCCGGATCTAGGTGGCTGGATATTCGAAGCTATGATAGATCCGAGTCAAGCAAAACTCAACCGGATCTAGGTGGCTGGATATTCAAAGCTAAGACAGATCCGAGTCAAGCAAAACTTAACCCAGATCTAGGTGGTTGGATATTCAAAGCTAAGACAGATCCGAGTCAAGCAAAACTTAACCCGGACCTAGGTGGATAGATATTTGAAGCCAAAACAGATCCGAGTCAAGCAAAACTTAACTCGGACCTAGGTGCCTGGATATTCAAGGTTCAGACATACCCAAATCAAGCAGAATTTAATGCAGATCTAGTTGGACGGAGGTTCGAACTCTAAGATAAAACTGAACTAAGTAAAGCATCATAAAACTTCCAAACGAATAACAAGTTATTCGGTTGCAAGCTTAGGGGACTAGAGTATATATAATAGCATCCGGAGAACTAATCAAAACCCCATAAAAACGATTACCTCATTCATCTTGTCACTTTCAAGAACGATCTTGGCACCCTGATGTAGGCGGCTGCTAATATCGGAGAGTTGAAACGGCTGGCTGCTTGGATTACCCTCGAACTGATCGGAAACGTTCCAATTGTTCGCATACTCGACCAACGAGCCGAGACTGTTCCCACTCTCCGTGCGAGTCAGAACTTTACCTCGGACATGTTGGGTAACAACCGCCGCCGCCGGACTCTTGTGAAGAGCAAGCTGTTTATCAATAGCCGGGGTAACAGTGCCTTTGGCAGAGGAAATCCCCTTGCGCAGCGCATCAGCAATTGTAGGCTGAGATGAGCTGGAAAGTCCTTTCTGAGAAGGCAAAGGCTTGGTAACAACGACCTTTCTTGACTTAGGAGAGGCGTCAATAGGAGCCGATACCTCGGCACTTGGAGCAGCATCCTTGGGAGCCGGAGGAATTACGGTTGCAGAGGGCGCCGAGATATTGATATCCTCGGCTGGAGTTGGTGTCGCAGTAGAAACCGCGGGGGTCGGAGGAATCTCAACAAAAACATCAGGGTTCACGGAGGAGGCAGCAGGTTCGGCAGGAATATCTGTGGGCCGAGATGTATCGGCATCAACAAGAGGAATCTCAGGCGCATCATGGCAGGGTGGCGTCTGATTCGGAGCAGCACGAGAAGCAACACGAGCAGGACTCGGAACTCTGGTATCCTCAGGAGGCGGAGGAGAAGGCGGCCGAGTCGTACGACTCGTCATGCTGGGACCACTGGGCTTAACAGAGAGAGGAGCCCTGCAAATACAGAAAAGGTCAAGTAAGAAGGGAGAAAGAGAGAAACAAGAAATACAAACAAAACTAACTCACGCAGTAACCCCGGGCATAGTTTTACGCTTCGGAGGATGCTGGGCTGACTTCTTTACTCGCTTCCTGGGAGCAGCTTCTGAGGCATCAGCCGGGCTCTACGTTTCCCCAAGGTAACGGGATGCCAGGAGGCAAGAGGCTCGACGTTGTGAACCTGACCGGCCGAATTAGCTGGTAAAATAGAAGCCGAAAATACATAAGAATTAGCATTGCGGCAACTACCTCTAGAAATTGGACCTCATCCGAATCACCTTCCTCCTCGTGGGCCGGGGCCTTGCCACGAGCGCGAGCCGGAGCGAGATCCGTCTTGGGAACGAACTCTTCTGAGTCCGGCTCCCTGCTGTCCGGAGTATTCCGATCCGCAGGCCACGGGAGTGCCAAAACCTCGGCGTCCTCAGTCTTCTGCTCCTCAAACCTCTGCAGAACAAGAAAGAGAAAAATTAGCAAAAAGAGTCACGGACGCGATTAGGAAGCAAAACACAAAGGCATAGACTTACCTCGGGAGGGGGATGCTCGCGGGTGAACGGCTTCAATCCCCAGGCCCAGTCCTCCGGCATCTCCGTCTTAAAGATAGCCCAGACACGTTTGAAGATGAGGTAATTGTCCAACTCCACCGTCGAGACTCGGTTGGGATCGAGAGGACCGCTCGTGTAGCAGAGCTTGTGCGTGCGTTTCTGGAAGGGGTAGATCCGTCTGCTGATGAAGGTAGTCATCAGATCCTCTCCGCATAGCCCGGAGCGCATCAACTCCTTCAGCCGAATCTCAAAAGCCTCGGCCAGAGCATGACTCTTCCTCGGATTATAGGTCCAGTTCTTCTTGGAAGGGGTGCCAATGGAAAAGGCAGGAAGCCGAATCCTATCCTTATTTCCAGAGTTCTTGACATAAAAGAACGACTTGTGCCACTTCTTACATGATTCTAAGCCTGCAACGCGAGGAAATTCGGATTTCCTCCGAGGTGTAATTGACGCGGCGCCACATTGGGTAAGCAGCTTCTCGGACGGATGAAGAGATTTGTCTGGGACAACGTTGGATCGAATATGGAAAAACTTTGACCAAACGTGCACAGACGGCCATAGGCCGAAGTATCCCTGCGAGGCACAGATAAAAGCAGAGAGAGGCAATGGCATTAGCTGGCAGGTGATGCGGCTGTAGGCTGTAACTACCTCAGTGAACTACGCTCCTAGATACAAGCCTGGATGAGTGATAGTGGTTGAAATAGTACGGTGGGGCCCCAAAAGCCACTCACTGGTAGTCCTTTCAGACGTCCCAACCACTACCCTCTCAACGGGACTGTCAGACGGGCGTGGTCGAAGCGAAGGGATCAACTACGACACAAGTGGGTATGTACGCAAGCCACCATACAAGAGTACATCGAGCCACACCATCTAGAAAGAAAGGAATATACCAACGCCATACGGCAAGATTCAAATGACCTGGATAAATCTATATTTTAGGATAACTCCTCATACAACACACATCGAGTATCATGCAGCGGCAAACAAGATCCGAGTACGGATAAGAAGCAAATCGGCATAAGATGCGGAGAAATAAGCACATCCCAACTACAGGTCTCATGGATCCCGTTCCCGAATCTCTACACCGAACGATCGTTGCCCCCATCATCGCTTCTTCCACCCAAAGATCCGTCACGAGAAGGTACCGCTCATCTGAATCAAGAATTTATCGTGTGAGACCCTAAGGGTACTCAGCAAGTCTTAATGCCTCTAAAGGGGACACAACCTGGGGTGACGCAGTTGCAGCAAAAGATAAACCCTAGTAATTCTACAGATAAACGCTAACCATCCGCCTAACCAATGATAGACGGATGTCCGTGAATTTAAGAACAACAGTTATAATGGTAATCTCATCCGATCCATCCTCCTCCTCGCTACCAACAAGGAAGCGATTTAACAACCCCATCCGTTGGCAATTTTATTAACCATTCCATGAGTGTTGCACTATTTACTAGTCAAGTTACTTAGTCAAATTAAGGCGGTACTTTAGTTATGCTTGTCTATGATCAAGAAACTGTGCTCCAAGTCGTCCATATCCGCGGACACGGCTTTCGTAAAGTTTTACCCGCGGGTACACCAATAGCAACACACGCCGATCAACCTCGGAAAAACCAAATCAAAACCCAACGAGGCTTTCACGGTGAACAATCACAAGATTCAGAAATATTTCGGGGCCACCCTTTGAGTAGATCCATAGCGGAGTAAGCAAGCTCAGACGGACTCAAGGTTAGCGCCAATGGTACATGCGGCAGGAACCCAAAGTGTGGCTGGGCTTGTCGATACCGTAATCACTCCGCCTTCCTAAGCAGTCAGGTGCTCCTTGCACAATTTAAATACTGAAGTAGCATGGCATCGATGCAGATCGTAAATAAAACCTCAAACTAGTTTGTGGCCCCAAGAAATAAGACGGAATCAAGCTCGGCCTGGGGGTCCCATATACCTCCGGATGTGGATAGCGATAAATCAAGGAACAGGAATCAAGTACTCGGGGTCTTACGGACACAAGTGAGCAGGAAAAACCAAATAGCAGATGTTGCTCACGGTGCCACTTTCTTTAGTTATCCCAGAACTACTCGAGTTAAGTTGTTTAGGTACCTCATTATTCATCGACCAAGACAAACCCTACACATGCTGTTCTCCGACTCGCATGGCTCAAACAACTCCTATAGTAATGGCTCATGGGATGGAGGCACAAGCTTGGTGGAGTTTAAAAGTAAAGGCTATGCATACTTGGGATTCAATTTAATGCAATCGCGACTCAATGATGCAAGAATAAGATAGAGGCAATAGGTACTGTATGTATGCAAGCATGTGGAAGTGCTTGCTGTCAACTCGTTGTAGCAAGGGACGGGTCAGGTAGTGCTCTGGTTCTCTTGATACTGACCCACAATGTCTATCCGAGAAAAACCAAACAAACAAGGCCAACATGAATATAGAGCACAAGCATATGAATAAGATGCGTCAAACAAACAATCATGCCATGATGAATGATGCACAATTTACATGGCAAGAAAGGTAGCATGGCATGGTGAGGTGTGGAGAACAAGAAAGTAACATTTAATTGGGTTTTAGTCACCTTTTGTTGTCATAACAGTTGTTGTTCACTATATTTTTATATGATGCATGCTGCAGTTGAAGTCATGGATAGCATAAACAGAAAGGTCTCGTCGAGCTGATCAATTTAGACTCATCATTTGCTAAATTTGGGTTTAGGAATTAAAAGTTATGAATTATTTAAATCCTAGTGGCAATTTGGGTAATTAAACTAAACTTGGAATTTTACTTGTGCAAAAGTCAAAATAGATGGCATATTTGGAATCCTCTCATTTTTCTGATATCCAAACATATATTACTTGTTCAATTTGGATTTACAAATAAAAAGTTATTTAAAACTGACTAGAATTTGAATTTTGAATTTATTTAAACAGTTTTGAATTTAAACAGTCCTAACGTTTCTACTCGGTGACCCAGCTCTGGTCATGACAGGTGGGGCGGGGGTTCTCTGCCCTGCGCCTTCGGGAACATACTGAGACTGGGTTGAATCGAACGCCAGAGCCTATTTGCAAAATTGCAACAGACGACAAGGGCCAGTGGACCGCGGGTTGGCGAGGCAAAAGGGTAGGGGTTATGTGCAAAGCGACATGCGGGCCTTGTGGATCTTCCTTTGGCGAATGCACACGCACGCTGAGAGGGAAAGAGGCGCCAGGCTCGACCTCGATCGTGACGCAGCCAATGGGGCGGCTACCACTCACCGGGCACAGGGAGGTGTTAGGAGGGGCTAAGCGGCTAGGTGAGCTGGTGCTTGTGACGCAGAGACGCCTTGAGACGCAACGCACTGTGAGCCGACGCAGGGACCGCAACCCGAAAGCGACTCGGGGAAGATGTCTGGGATACTCGTGTGCTCACCGCGGGCGTGCCGGTGTGGTCGACGTGGCGCGGGGAGCAGGCGATCGGCGATGAGGCTGGCGGCGCTAGGGTTTCTCGGGCGCAGTCTTGGCGGCTGCGGTCCGTCTCCTCCTCGACGGCGTGCGCAGGCGTGGTGTAGGGGCTCGTCTGGTTCTCCTCGACCACTTACAGCAACACTCCACCGGGTAGATCGACGGGGGCAGGGGTAGACGGGCGGTGTGTGGCGAGGGGGAAGTTTGGGGTGGTGGAGAAGGAGGCAGAGGAGGGGAGCGGGGCAGGGACCTTGGGGCGGATCTGGGTAGCGCTGAGAGGGGGTGAGAGGGGATAAGAACGCCAGGGGGGAGGAGGCTAGCGTGGGGGAGGGATTAGCTGGCCAGGGAGGCGCCGGCCACCTCCATTCACGTCTCGCACGCCCGCCAGCAAGGCAGGCACCTGTGGGGGGTGGGTAGGGGGCGGCTAGGGAGGCAGGCGGTGGGGTAGGGGCAGGCGGTGGGCTGAGGAGAGAAAGCGAGAGGAGGGAGAGGGCTCGGTCTAGGGTTTAGATAGCTAGGGAGGGGTCCTTGGTGGTGTGGGGGGCAGGTAGGGTGCTAGGGTGGGGGCAGCATGGCAGGTAGAGAGAGGGGCCGAGAGAGAGGGATGGGGCATGGGGAACATGCTAGGTAGGGAAGGGGGTGGTACTAGGGTTTAGTTAGAGGGAGGTGTAGTTTAGGGTTTAGTTTTAGGATAGATGTAATTAGGGTTTTGGTTTAGGGTAGAAAGGGGAGAGAGGGAGCACTTGGTTTTGCATAGACTAGGTGGGTTTGTGGATTAGCTAGTTTGGGGTTTGGGGTTGGATTAGGGTTTTTGCTAAGAGGGGGAAGAGATGGTGGTTCCTAAGGTTGATCATGCATGCTCCCATACAAACACACATGATCAAGCAAAAGAGAAAGGGGGAAAGATAGGGAGAGGTGAACAAGGTGATGGGGTGGTCCTCCTTTGGCCCATGCATGATCCAAGCAAGAACAAACAAGATCCAAAGGGAGGGGGTTTTAGAGGGTGCATGCCACATTAGCACAAGTGTGCATGGGACATGGGGTAGGGTTTTAGCTACAGGATGAAGAGAGAGAGAAGATAAGGAGAAACAAACTACAAGCCAACACATGATTTAAACCAAGGAAGAAGATCCAACTAGGATTCAAATAAAACCAAATACTAGATTAGGTGGCACTTGCATGGCCCATGCAACATAATTAATGCCCAATGGTTATATTGTGAAAACAACATTATTTCATGTGGCTTTAATCCTTGCATTCCCAAAAAGTGGGCAGAGGCCAAGCAAAACATGATGGGTGGATCCAACCAACAACATGAGCTAGAGATAACCCAACAAAGCCAAGCTCAGATTAGTTGGGTGGTGGATTATAAAAGGTGGTGAAAGATAAGGTGGTGGAGTCAAAAAGAGAGATGCCCCCAACTCAACTTGGGCATTTAACAATTTATCAAGACCCAAATACAATATCAAGAGGCAAATACAATTAATCATGCACATGAGATAAGAACCAAACAAGAAAGGGTTTTATATGATGCTCAAATGCAAGGTGGTATGATGATATGAGCATGATATGATGATGATGCAACAACTATATGTTGGAAGTGGCCCTTTTTATTATTATAACTAGTAGCATTACAGGGGTTAGACAACTGGGATGCTACAACTCTCCCCCACTAAACAGGAATCTCGCCCCGAGATTCTAGGAAATAGAAGAAGATACAAAGAGAGAAGGATGGTTGACACGGAGTTCATCTTCACGCTCCCATGTGGCTTCATCAACAGAATGGTGTGACCACTGCACCTTGCAAAACTTGATGGACTTGTTGCGAGTCCTCGTTCATGGTCTCAAGGATTTTGGTGGGGTGTTCTTGATAGACAGATCTTCTTGGAGGTCGATTAGTTCATGATCCACGGTCTTGCGGGTCTTTGAAGCACTTCTTGAGCTGAGAGATGTGGAAAACATCATGGACTTTGAGTTTTTCCTAAGCTCTAGTGCATAAGCAACCTCCTCTTCTACCACGTATCTTGAAAGGACCGATGTATCTAGGAGCCAACTTTCCTTTGATACCGAAGCGGTGTGTTCCTCTCATGGGAGTGACACGAAGGTAGAAGAGATCACCAGGCATATACCATATCCTGTGCTTCTGTCATAGTTGCTCTTCCGACGACTCGAGCAATCTTCGTGTTCTCCGAATGATATGCACCTTCTCCTGCAGGTTACAATGTCGAGCCAAACCAGATTCTTTCTCCACACTGACCAACCAATCGGAGTTCTGCACTTGCGACCATAGAGAGCCTCGAATGGTGCCATCTTCGACTCTTCGAAGCTGTTGTTGTAGGAGAATTCAGCATATGGAAGGCATTCCTCCCACTTCATGCCAAAAGAGATGACGCAAGCTCTAAGCATATCCTCCGAATCTGATTGATCCTCTCCACTTGTCCTTGAGACTGCGGGTGGTAGCAGTCTGAAGTTCAACTTTGTTCCCAAAGCTTTTGGAAACTCTCCCGAACTTTGAGGTGAAGATGCTCCCAGTCGAGCTGATTTCAAGTGGAACCCCATACAAAGAGACAATTCATTGATATAGAGCTCAACTGAATTCCGTAAATTGTTTCTTTGATTTGGGAAGAAATGAGCCACTTTAGAAAGCCCATCGATGACAACAAAAATTGCATTGTTGCCCTTCTGCGACCTTGGAAAGCCGTGATGAAGTCGATCTCAACTTTCTCCCATTTCCATTCGGAGGCTTCAATGGTGTAGAAGACCAAATGGTTTCGATGGACAGCCTTGACTGCAGCGAACATCACATTCGAGACATACTTGGCACAATACCGTTTCAACCAGGCCACCAAGATTGTGTTTTCAAGTCCATGTACATCTTTGTGCTGCCGGGATGGATAGAAAGAACGAATCATGTGCCTCCTTGAGAACTTGGTCTCGCACCGGGTAGTTTGGAACAAACATCCGGTGTTCAAAGAAGAGCGTTCCTTGATCATCAACATGAAAGGACTCATACTTCGGAAGGTCAAGCTTAGCGATGAGCTTTTTGGTGTGCGGATCACCAAGCTGACGAGAGCGAATCTGTTCTTCCAAGAGAGGAGTAGCCAGAAGGTTCAGGAGATGCCCTTGTTCCACAATTTCAAGGTTGAGCTGACGGAATTCCTCGCACAAGAGAGGTCACGCTCTTCCACCATGAGGTTGCTGACATAAGCTTTTCTGCTAAGCGCATCTGCCATGACATTTGCTTTGCCTGGAGTGTAGTTGATGGTCACATCAAAGTCATTGATTGCTTCAATCCATCTCCTTTGCCGTAGGTTGAGATCCGGTTGAGTGAAGATATACTTCAAACTCTTGTGGTCCGAGAAGATCTCACAACGGTTACCAAGCAAGTAGTGCCTCCATAGCTTCAAAGCAAAGACCACTGCTGCTAGCTCAAGGTCATGTGTGGGATAGTTGATCTCATGCGTCTTCAACTGACGAGAAGCATAAGCAACCACCTGTCTCTCTTGCATAAGGACCGCACCCAATCCTTGCAAAGAGGCATCACAGAAGATCTGGAAAGGCTTAGATGTATCTGGAGGAACCAAGACTGGTGTGGAAGTGAGCTTCTCTTTGAGTGTCTCAAAACTTTCTTGACAAGCAGGAGTCCACAGGTACTTCTTGCCTTTCTTGAGGAGGTCGGTAAGAGGCTTTGCTATCTTTGAGAAGTTCTGAACAAAACGACGGCAATAGCTAGCCAAGCCGAGAAAACTCCGCACTTCCTTGACATTAGCAGGAGGAAGCCATTCAACTATTGTTTTCACGGTCTCCGGGTTAACTGCAATGCCCTTGGCAGAGATGACATGTCCCAGATATGTTACTTCAGGCAACCAGAACTCACACTTGGAGAACTTTGCATACAAGCGGTTCTCACGAAGCTTGTTCAGGACACACCGCAGGTGCTCTTCATGCTCCTCCTTGGACTTGGAATAAACCAGAATGTCATCCAGATATACCACCACAAACTTGTCAGTACTCCATGAAAACGGAGTTCATCAGCCTCGAGAAGGTAGCAGTGCGTTGGTGAGAACGAAGACATGACCGTGTACTCATACAGCCATAGCGGGTGGTGAAAGCTGTTTTGGGCACATCCTCTTTGCGAATTTTGATTTGGTGATAACCACTTCTCAAGTCCAGCTTAGAGAACACCACAGCTCCTGCCAGCTGATCAAATAGATCATTTATCCGAGGGAGAGGATATTTGTTCTTGATGGTTTTAGCATTTAGAGCCCGGTAGTCAACACATAGCCTATCGGTTCTGTCACGCTTCTTCACAAAGATTGTTGGGCTACCCCAAGAAGAAGTGCTGTGTTGAATGAAACCCAATTTCTCTTGTTCATCAAGTTGTCGTTTGAGTTCAGCCAACTCAGAAGGACCCATTTTATATGGCCTCTTGGAGATAGGAGCTGTTCCAGGTTCAAGCTCAATCACGAATTCAACCTCGCGATCCGGAGGCATACCTGGCAACTCTTCGGGAAAGACATCCGGGAACTCACAGACCACTGGTACCCTCTGAATAGCTTCCATAGCATCATTATTGAGAGTTGCCAAGGAATAGAGCTGGACAGCAGGAGTCAGACTTGGAGAAAAGACTATGTGGCCTTCAGGAATCTTCAGAGACACTGAGCGTTCAGCACAATCGATCACAGCTGCATTTGCTGTCAACCAATCCATGCCCAGGATGACATCAATGTCAGAGTTGCCCAGGACAATCAAAGAAGCCAAGAATGAAGAACCACCAATCTCAACTTGGTTGCCATGGCTGATTTGAGCGGCTGCCATTGTTGCTCCAGGAGAAAGAACCATTAACCGCTTTTTGAGAGGAACCAAGACTAACTCATTGTCGTCTGCAAACTTGTGCGACACAAAAGAATGCGATGCACCAGAATCAAAGAGAACTCGTGCAGGGACTGAGTTAACCGAAAGCATACCCATTACAACTCCAGGTGCGAGCTCAGCTTGAGGCGTTAGCGATTGGCGCTTGATGACCCGGCTTAGTGTTGATGTTGAGAGCCCGAGGCGGTGGTGCACGAACAAGGAGAGCTTGTTGCGAGATCTTGGCGAGGGAGAGCTTTGTTCTTCATTGGGCAGTTCCAGCTGGGATGTCCATGATCTCCACATGTGTAACAAGCACCGTGAGGACGTGGAGCAGAGTAGCCAGGGACTCCGCCAGGCGCTCCAGGGTAAGGGTTGTTGTAGCCCCTGGGAGCCGCAGTGGTGAAGTTTGGTGGCCTTGACGTGAAACTCGCACACCATTGTGGAGCCGGGAGCGACGGTGGGGTGTTAGGAACCCAGACACGCCGCTTAGAAGGAGCTGCCATAACTGCAGAGCTTGATGCATCCCTGTTATGTTTCTTGGACCTCGAACATCCGCCTACTTGCCTCTTGTAGTGCTTTGTGTCAGTAGTTCCAGAAGGTTGCCTCTTGCATGCGTGATTGCATACTTGATCGACGCATTGAGCCCTTACCTGAATCTTTTTTGCTTTTTCTTGTCATCCGATACCTCATCACCACCATAGCGAGACAGGTTCATGAAGTTCCTGATATAGGTGTTGACATTATCATTTCCCGCTTGAGTTGAGGAAAGCCTCCTTCATCCTTTCCATCACAATCTCCGAGAGAAACTGCCTTTGAAAGCTGCGGTGAACCTCTCCCAAGTTGGTGGAACCCGGCAGCTTGCCTTCAAGTAGTTTTCCCACCAAAGAGCTGCGTCTCCTTGAGAAGGTGGGTAGCACACTTGACCCACTGCTCGGAACATCAGCCTCGAGCAACCTTGAGATCTCGCGCAGCCAATCATCCGCGTCAAGAGGTCGGTAAACATCAAACCGACGGGGTTGAACTTGAGGAAGCTCTTGATGTCACCACGCTTGGGAGGTGGAGGAAGTGGAGCAAACTGCTCCTTCCGACGCCTTCCTCAAAGCCTGCTGGTTCTCTTGCATTGCCGCCAAAGCATTAGCTATGCTTGACAAATGAGCCCAGTTCCGGAGGAATGTCCTCTTCAGTCCGGCGTGGGGGAGCCATCCTGTCATTGATATAAAACTCAAGTCAGTACTATAATGGAGAATGATAATAATCCAAAATAGTACCAAGATGGAATTAACCAAGATTAAAGGATACAATTTACTGAGATGATATAAAAATATCAACAAAGTTCATAGCACCTCAAAGATATTAAGCATATCGCACACGACTGAAAAGGAGTGTGGTACACAAATATATCCAAGAAATTTTTTCCACAAATTTCGGCATTAAAATACCAATAGATGCGGAAAATTACTTAACGAATCAAGATTAGTGACTCTACCGATTCAATATACAAAAGCGAATGATACAAGTAGTGGTATGGTCGCGACTCCATCCCGCACTCAAATCATTACTCCGCACATGAACAAGTGGAACACATATCCTAACCCCTTCTTCTCACGACGAAACCTAAAGATTGGTACTACGGAAACGAACACCCCAAACAAGATAGCGTTGATAAAGCGGAAGATAGATTGCGTCGGTTTACAAAAGCCTGTCGGTATGGAATGTACCAACAGTTGATAACCAAAGGCAGATAAGATAACAACTTGGATGCAACAGATAGACAAGGGATTACACACACACACACACTCACAACCTATGGTACTACGGAAACCCAGAACACGTGAATCCTAGTTTGAACTTTGAGAAGAGAATTGGAAACGTTACACTTCCTTACCAGAAAAGGGTGGGTGGGCGGGTAAGAAGAAAAAGTGGAAGCAGTCCTACTCGCTTTTGTTTTTCCCTAATATACATAACTACCAAAATATTTGCTAGATCGACAACGACTGCTTGGTGAAACCTCAAGGTCGGGATGGCTCGATACCAATTGTAACTACCTCGGTGAACTACGCCCTAGATACAAGCCCGATGAGTGATAGTGGTTGAAATAGTACGGGGCCCCAAAAGCCACTCACCGGTAGTCCTTTCAGACGTCCCAACCACTACCCTCTCAACGGGACTCAGACGGGCGGCGAGTCGGCGAAGGGATCAACTACGTACACAAGTGGGTATGTACGCAAGCCACCATACAAGAGTACATCAGAGCCACACCATCTAGAAAGAAAGGAAATATACCAACGCCATACGGCAAGATTCAAATGACCTGGATAAATCTCTATTTTAGGATAACTCCTCATACAACACACATCAGAGTATCATGCGGAAGCGGCAAACAAGATCCGACTACGGATAAGAAGCAAATCGGCATAAGATGCCAGAGAAATAAGCACATCCCAACTACAGGTCTCATGGATCCCCGTTCCCGGAATCTCTACACCGAACGATCGTTGCCCCCATCATCGACTTCTTCCACCCAGTATCCGTCCTGAGAAGGTACCTGTTCATCTGAATCAAGAATTTATCGTGTGAGACCCTAAGGGTACTCAGCAAGTCTTAATGCCTCTAAAGGGGACACAACCTGGGGTGACGCAATTGCAGCAAAAGATAAACCCTAGCAATTCTACAGATAAACGCTAACCATCCGCCTAACCAATGATAGACGGATGTCCGTGAATTTAAGAACAACAGTTATAATGGTAATCTCATCCGATCCATCCTCCTCGCTACCAACAAGGAAGCGGACGAACAACCCCCCCATCCGCTGGCAATTTTATTAACCATTGCATGAGTGTTGCACTATTTACTAGTCAAGTTGCTTAGTCAAATTAAGGCGGTACTTTAGTTATGCTTGTCTATGATCAAGAAACTGTGCTCCAAGTCGTCCATATCCGCGACACGGCCAGAAAGTTTTACCCGCCGGGTGCACCAATAGCAACACACGCCGATCAACCTCGAAAACCAAATCAAAACCCAATGAGGCTTTCACAACCGAACAATCACAAGATTCAGAATATTTTGGGGCCACCTTTGAGTAGATCCCAAGAACGAAGTAAGCTAGCTTCGAGACGGCCTCAAGGTTAGCGCTAATGGCTGTAAGCGACTGGGAACCCGAAAGTGTGGCTGGGCTTGTCGATACCACGTAATCACTCCGCCTTCCTAAACAGTACAGTGTGCCCCTCGCACAATTTAAATACAGAAAGTAGCATGGCATCAAGACAGATCGTAAATAAAACCTCAAACTAGTTTGTGGCCCCAAGAAATAAGACTAATCAAGCTCGCCTGGGGGTCCCATATACCTCCGGATGTGGATAGCGCGATAAATCAAGGAACAGGAATCAAGTACTCGGGGTCTTACGGACACAAGTGAGCAGGAAAACCAAATAGCGTATGTTGCTCACCGGAGCCACTTTCTTTAGTTATCCCGTAACTACTCGGGTTAAGTTGTTTAGGTACCTCATTATTCATCGACTAAGACAAACCCTACACATGTCGTTTCTACGACTCGCATGGCTCAAACAACTCCTATAGTAATGGCTCATGGGATGGAGGCACAAGCTTGGTGGAGTTTAAAAGTAAAGGCTATGCATACTTGGGATTCAATTTAATGCAATCGCGACTCAATGATGCAAGAATAAGATAGAGGCAATAGGTACTGTATGTATGCAAGCATGTGGAAGTGCTTGCCTGTCAACCCGATTAGCAAGGGACGGTCAGGTAGTGCTCTGGTTCTCTTGATACAACCCTACAAAGGTCTATCCGAGAAAACCAAACAAACAAGGCCAACATGAATATAGAGCACAAGCATATGAATAAGATGCGTCAAACAAACAATCATGCCATGATGAATGATGCACAATTTACATGGCAAGAAAGGTAGCATGGCATGGTGAGGTGTGGAGAACAAGAAAGTAACATTTAATTGGGTTTTAGTCACCTTTTGTTGTCATAACAGTTATTGTTCACTATATTTTTATATGATGCATGCTGCAGTTGAAGTCATGGATAGCATAAACAGAAAGGTCTCACGAGCTGATCAATTTAGACTCATCATTTGCTAAATTTGGGTTTAGGAATTAAAAGTTATGAATTATTTAAATCCTAGTGGCAATTTGGGTAATTAAACTAAACTTGGAATTTTACTTGTGCAAAAGTCAAAATAGATGGCATATTTGGAATCCTCTCATTTTTCTGATATCCAAACATATATTACTTGTTCAATTTGGATTTACAAATAAAAAGTTATTTAAAACCTAATAGAATTTGAATTTTGAATTTATTTAAACAGGTTTTGAATTTAAAAGTCCTCTAACGCTTTACTCAGACCGACCCAGCTCTGGTCATCGATGTGTGGGGCAGGGGTTCTCGCCCACACGCCGGTTCGGGAACATACAGATCGCGGGTTGAATCCTGGAAACGCCAGGAGCCTATTTGCAAAATTGCAACAGACGCTGACAAGGGGCCAGGCTGGACCGCGGGTTGGCGAGGCAAAAAGGGTAGGGGGTTATGTGCAAAACGACATGCGGGCACTGTGGATCTTCCCCTGCTGGCGAACTGCACACGCACGCGCGACAGAGGGAAAAAGGGGGCGCGCCAGGGCTCGACCTCGCGACCGCGGACGCGCCAGCGAGGGCGGCTACCACTGGGCTGGGCCTGGGGAGGTGTTAGGAGGGGGCTAAGCGGCTAGGTGAGCTGGTGCGCGACGCGGCGACGCAGAGGACGCGCGCGCACGCAACGCACGCAGAGCGTTCGACGCAGGGACCGCGCAACCCAGGAAACGACTCAGGGGGGGAAGATGTCTGGGATACTCGTGTGCTCACCGCGGGCGTGCCGGTGTGGTCGACGTGGCGCGGGGAGCAGGCGATCGGCGATGAGGCTGGCGACGGCGAGCGCTAGGGTTTCCTCGGGGCGCGGCAGGTACTGGCGGCTGCGGTCCGTCTCCTCCTCGACGGCGTGCGCAGGCGTGGTGTAGGGGCTCGTCTGGTTCTCCTCGACCACTTGCAGCAACAATCCACCGGGTAGATCGACGGGGGCAGGGGTGGACGGCGGTGTGTGGCGAGGGGGAAGCTTGGGTTGGTGGAGAAGGAGGCAGAGGAGGGGAGCGGGGCAGGGACCTAGGGGCGGATCTGGGGCGCGCTGAGAGGGGGTGAGAGGGGATAAGAACGCCAGGGGAGGAGGCTAGCGTGGGGAGGGCTGGTGGTGGCGTCGGCCACCTCTGCTCACGTGCTCGCACGGCCAGCTGCAAGGCAGGCACCAGGGGTCTGCAGGGGTAGGGCGGCTAGGGAGGCAGGCAGGTGGGGTAGGGGCGCAGGCAGGTGGGCCTGAGGGAGAGAAAACGAGAGGAGGGGAGAGGGCCGGCTCGGGCTAGGGTTTAGATAGCTAGGGGAGGGGTCCTTGGTCGGGTGTGGGGGCAGGTAGGGTGCTAGGGTGGGGGCAGCATGGCAGGTAGAGAGAGGGGCCGAGAGAGAGGGATGGGGCATGGGGAACATGCTAGGTAGGGAAGTGGGTGGTACTAGGGTTTAGTTAGAGGGAGGTGTAGTTTAGGGTTTAGTTTTAGGATAGATGTAATTAGGGTTTTGGTTTAGGGTAGAAAGGGGAGAGAGGGAGCACTTGGTTTTGCATAGACTAGGTGGGTTTGTGGATTAGCTAGTTTGGGGTTTGGGGTTGGATTAGGGTTTTTGCTAAGAGGGGGAAGAGATGGTGGTTCCTAAGGTTGATCATGCATGCTCCCATACAAACACACATGATCAAGCAAAAGAGAAAGGGGGAAAGATAGGGAGAGGTGAACAAGGTGATGGGGTGGTCCTCCTTTGGCCCATGCATGATCCAAGCAAGAACAAACAAGATCCAAAGGGAGGGGGGTTTTAGAGGGTGCATGCCACATTAGCACAAGTGTGCATGGGACATGGGGTAGGGTTTTAGCTACAGGATGAAGAGAGAGAAGATAAGGAGAAACAAACTACAAGCCAACACATGATTTAAACCAAGGAAGAAGATCCAACTAGGATTCAAATAAAACCAAATACTAGATTAGGTGGCACTTGCATGGCCCATGCAACATAATTAATGCCCAATGGTTATATTGTGAAAACAACATTATTTCATGTGGCTTTAATCCTTGCATTCCCAAAAAGTGGGCAGAGGCCAAGCAAAAGATGATGGGTGGATCCAACCAACAACATGAGCTAGAGATAACCCAACAAAGCCAAGCTCAGATTAGTTGGGTGGTGGATTATAAAAGGTGGTGAAAGATAAGGTGGTGGAGTCAAAAAGAGAGATGCCCCCAACTCAACTTGGGCATTTAACAATTTATCAAGACCCAAATACAATATCAAGAGGCAAATACAATTAATCATGCACATGACATAAGAACCAAACAAGAAAGGGTTTTATATGATGCTCAAATGCAAGGTGGTATGATGATATGAGCATGATATGATGATGATGCAACAACTATATGTTGGAAGTGGCCCTTTTTATTATTATAACTAGTAGCATTACAGGGGTTAGACAACTGGGATGCTACATAGGCCGAAGTAATCGAGGAATTCCCTAGAAAAGTCACTAAGGGGGAGACCAAACCCACGAGCGAAGTGTGACATGAAGACTACATATTCGCCCTCCCTAAGAACTGGAGAGGATTCGCTGCCGGGTAGGCGACAAGTTACCTCGGCAGGAATCCGGCGAGTTCGGATTAGCCACTCGATCTCTCGGCGGGTGACAGAAGAGCCCTGCCACGATCCTTGCTCGGGCCCAGAGGCAGCATCGTCCTCCTCAATAAGGGAACCACTGACGGAGCTCGACATGGGGTCGCCGAAGGAATCTACGAAGGAAGAACTAGCGGCGGCGGAAAACTTAGAACTGCACGGCCCCGTCGTGATTCTACGCAGAAACGGCGGAGGAGCAGCAAGGGAGCTACCATGCGAAAATGAAAGGGAAATAGAGGAATCTAGAGGAGAGCCTAGGCGATGGGACCGGAAGGACTCACCGGCGACGACGCCGGAGCAAGCGAACAAGGATGAGGCTGACAGAGCAGCGCGGCGGGGTCCTTGCCATCGGAGATCCAGATGAATGCACGGCGGCGGAGTCGTGAACGGGCGTAGAAGCGAGAGGAAGAAGGGCGCAGGTGAGCGGAGGGGGAAAGTGAATCTCCCAACCCCGTGGCCCTCTTTATAACTAAGCCGCCTGCGAGGTAGTGGGATCGTGAGTGTGGCGGTTGACCGTGTAGATCGTGTGCGCCGCATGAACGCACGCCGCTAAGAGGAACCGCACCAAGGACCACACGATGGAAAAGAAGGTCACGATCCCCAACGGAAACGGCACACGAGGCGTCGCAGCGGCGGTAAGCGCAGCGATAACAGTAACTGTCGAATAATCGTAGAGGAACAAAAAACTAGAGAAACAATGATGAGTATGACACGTAGGACGAGGCGTACACGAGAAGATACGATGATACCGCGAACGAGAAAGAGATAACTCGGAAACAATGCAGAACGAGTGTCATGAAACTGATACGGCCCGGCCGAGGTTGTCGGCGGGGCCATACCAGCTTTGGGGACTAATGTTGGGGAGGTGATCCCGGATAGGGTAAAGACGGGGAAAGACGAAAGGGTTTTCCCCGTCTAGTTTCCGAGTTACATTCTGAGTCGGCCGAATCCTATAGAGGTTGGCCGAGATAGGAAAGGGCAGGACACTTATAATAATGGCAAGACATTACCCGGCCGAAATACTGCGTAAGTCGGCCGGGTTAGCCCGAGTAATCTTAATGCAGGTGAAGGACAAGCCGAGTTACGCGAGGCAGGGCCGAATGATACGAAGCTTGCAGGAGAAGGAGAAGCCTAAAGTCAAACTCTAGCCGCAGGCTAGGGAGAATCTGAGCGGACCCAAGCACTAGGGACAAAGGCGCAGAGTGACGGAGGGGCAGAAGGAGGTCATGGAGGTGATAGTCCTGAAGCCCGAGGCGCGCAGGAGGGGCCCTCTGGAACTTTGCCGTCATTAGTAAAGCGACAGGGAAAGGAGGCCGTCGAACTACTATATTGGGACAAGCATATTCCTCGAATATGCTTGCCACGTCAGCCCTAAAGGAACCAAGGCTCTCCTTTATAAGGGGAGGATTGGACCCTCAGGAGGGCATCGGCTCATTTAGGACCGTTAGGCTGGTAAAGTTCTTCCTTTCTCCTTGTATACATCTCAAGTAGCACTTGTAGCCCAAGGAAGGAGAAATAAAGATCTTTGCCTTAGTCTTTTGTGTGTAGAATCAACTGCATCTTCCCTCCCCAGATCCCTCTAGCATCCATTGGCCCCATACTTTAGCCTACCCATGGCATCTGCTGTGCCACCACCACGACACTCTTCCTGCAGCGTCGTCGTCCCGTCAAGCGCGCCGCCGCGAGCGGGCCCCTGTAGTGCCGCCACCCGGGTCCCTTCCCGCGGCCTCTCCTCATGTGTGTCCGCCTTCCCCGCTCGTCCTCGTGAGCGCGCGTACTCCTAGATGCTCGCCCATGTCGCCTCCTTCCTATGTAGGCCCGCCTTCATGGTGTGTTCACCTGCAGGCTTCATGGTGCCTCGCGCCTCGCTCTGTACCATGCGCGTCGGGGACCCTGTCTTGCCGCTGTTGGTGAGCTATTCTGGTAGGTGAGGCCTCCGTGGGGAGAACCTGCTAGTGCGAGAGACATCTCCAGGCGGCCGCAGCAAGGGGAAGGGAAGGGAGGCAGGGAGGAGCGACGCGGCGAGTTGACCATCATTTTTTCTTGACGTATAGATCGCTTGGCGGTGGCACCTGCAGTAAATTTATTCAAGTCTAGGGGCAAAAGCGTCTTTTCAAGGCGGACGGAAATTTTCTGGAGGTGACGAACGGTCCCAATATTTTTAATAGTATAGACTTCGCTACCAAAGATATGAACCTACTAAAAAGGTAAAATATAAAATATAATGATGTGATACCGCGACACTCCCCCAAGCTTGGAACAAGCCAAGGGGATTCCAAACCTGATGAAGAATTACTCCTTCGATGGTGGTAGTCCCTTGTCATCATCAGACTTCCAAGGTAAAGGCTCCCCATCCACAAAGGATGTCTTGGTTTCCACAATCCTAAAACTAGCAGTAGATTAAATTTAGCCTCATACTCATAGTTTTCATTTTGTATGTCGTAGAGATCTGCTTGTAATTGGTTTGTGGCCTGATGGAGTGAGAGGATTTTGTCTCGAAGCTCAGCAACCTCCTCCTTCCATCCTGTCTTCCAAACTGCCTTCTCCTTTAGGGCCTTGAACTTCTTTCATCTGCACCTTCCAATCCTTGAGAATCAACTCCTTAGGATGAATCTTCAACTCATACATATACGGATTGATGACAACCGCGAAGGAATCCTCTATGGGTGATCCAGAGGAAGACATTTTAGCTCCAAAACTGAGAATCTGCCTGACAGAAACAGATCAAGATAGAAACACGACGAGAACATAATACACGAACCTCGGGGGATCCGGGGGTATATATTAAGAAGTTTCAATGCATAAGGAAGGTACAGTGCAAAAATGAGGCGGACACAGAGTTCAGGAGGCTCACACCGCCTCTAGGAGCGGCCAGCTGGGGGCTCACACCGCCTCTAGGCGCGGCCAGCTGGGGGCCCGCGCCTAGGGTGGGTGTGGCTACCCTGGCCTCCGTTTCCTCCTATGTTTTGCCTCATAGCCTTCCGTATGTAATAAAAACATCAAAAATATAGAAATATAGGGTTTCCACGAACCTTCAGTTTTCACCACTTTTTACCTAATCAAAGACGGACTCTGTAGATTCTGGTGTTTGGTTTCTAATAAATTCTTACGGAGTCACCATTTGAATAATATCAACATCTTCATTATAAGAATCTCCAGAAATATAATGTTTTAGCCTTTGACCATTCACCACATGTGTAGTGTTGTCCTTCAAAGAAGATATTTTGATAGCCCCTGAACGATACACTTCCTCAATAAAAAAAGGTCCTTCCCATTTTGAGAGTAGTTTCCCTGCAAAAAATCTAAGGCGAGACCTTTATAAAAGAACTTTCTCGCCAACATGGAATTCCCTTTTTAGGATTCTCCTATCATGCCATCTTTTTACTTTTTCCTTAAAGAGTCTAGCATTTTCATCAGCTTCACTTCTCCACTCATCTAAGGTACTCAAGTCAAGCAATCTTTTCTCACCAGCAAGTTTAAAATCTCTATTCAGTTCTTTCACTGCCCAATAAGCTTTGTGTTCTAATTCTAGTGGCAAGTGATAAGCTTTCCCATAAACCATTATGTAAGGAGACATTACCATAGGATTCTTATAAGCAGTTCTATAAGCCCATAAAGCATCATTCAACATTTTAGCCCATTTTTTCCTAGATCTATTAACAGTCTTCTGCAAGATAGATTTAATTTCCCTATTGGAAAGTTCTACTTGCCCACCGGTTTGGGGGTGATAAGCTGAAGCAATTCTATGGTTAACATCATATTTGGCAAGAGTCTACCTAAAACCACCATGAATAAAATGAGAGCCTCCATCAGTCATGAGATATCTAGACACACCAAACCTAGGAAAAATAACATCTTTAAGCATTTTTAAAGAGGTCTTACCATGAGAACTATTTGTAGGTATGGCCTCTACCCACTTTGTAAAATAATCAACAGCAACAAGAATATGAGTATATCCTTTTAAAGGAGGAAAAGGACCCATAAAGTCAAATCCCCAATAGTCAAAAGGTTCAATAACAAGAGAATAATTCATAGGCATTTCATTGCTTCTAGAAATATTACCAACTTTTTGACATTCGTCACATGATAGAACAAACTTCCTTGCATCCTTGAAAAGGGTATGCCAATAAAATCCAGATTGTAAAACTTTTTCTGCAATTCTATCTCCAACATGATGTCCTCCACAAGCACTGCCATGGCATTTCCTCAATATATCTTGTTGTTCATATTCTGGAACACATCTTCGCATAATACCATCTACTCCTTCTTTATATAAATGTGGGTCATCCCAAAAGTAATGCCTTAGATCATAAAATAATTTTCTTCTTTGCTGGGCTGTAAAGGTTGGAGGAAAATACTTGGAAACAATAAAGTTAGCATAATCAGAATACCAAGGACTCTCATGCGGGCTTACCCTTATTGCATCCAACTATTCATTTGGAAAACTATCATTAACAGGCAAAGGGTCAAAAGAAATGTTTTCTAAACGAGATAAATTGTTAGCAACAGGATTTTTAGCATATTTCCTATCTACAATATGTAGATCAAACTCTTGTAAAAGCAACACCCATCTAATAATCCTAGGCTTAGCGTATTTTTTTCATAAGGTACTTAATAACATCATGATCGGTATGAATAGTAACCTTTGAATCAACAATATAGGTTCTAAACTTATCACAGGCAAAGATCATAGCTAAGAACTCCTTTTCAGTAGTAGCATAATTATTTTGAGCAGCATCTAGAGTCTTGCTAGCATAATGAATAACATTCAACTTCTTATCAACATGTTGCCCAAGAACAACACCCACAGCAAAATCACTAGCATCACACATAATTTCAAAAGGTAAACTCCAATCAGGTGGTTGAACAATAGGAGCAGTAGTCAAAGCTTTCTTCAAAGTTTCAAAAGCTTCCATACAATCATCATTAAAAACAAAAGGTACATCTTTTTGAATAAGATTAGTAAGGGGCTTTTGAAATTTTGGAGAAATCTTTAATAAACCTCCTATAGAAACCAGCATGACCAAGGATACTATGAATACCTTTTATATCCCTAGGGCAAGGCATCTTCTCAATTGCTTCAATTTTGTCTCTGTCAACATCAATGCCTCTTTCAGAAATTTTGTGTCCAAGAACAATCCCTTCATTAACCATGAAATGGCATTTCTCCCAATTAAGAACAAGGTTAGTTTCTTCACATCTCTGCAAAACTTTATCAAGGTTGCGCAAAAAATTATCAAAAGAAGTTCCATAGATGGAGAAATCGTCCATGAAACGCTCCACAATTTCTTCACAAAAACCATGAAAGATAGCAGACATACATCTCTGAAAGGTAGCAGGAGCACTACATAAACCAAAAGTCATACACCTATAAGCATAAGTTCCATAGGGACAAGTAAAGGTGGTTTTCTCTTGGTCTTGCGCTTTCACCGCAATTTGAGAGACCCAGAATAACCATCAAGAAAACAAAAGTGGGTATTTTTAGACAACCTTTCTAGCATTTGATCAATAAAGGGTGAAGGATGATGATCTTTCTTAGTAACTTTGTTAACCTTTCTAAAATCAATGCACATCCTATACCCAACCACTACTCTTTGGGGTATAAGCTCATTATTTTCATTAGGCACAATGGTGATTCCCCCTTTCTTTGGGACACAATGAACAGGGCTAACCCATTGACTATCAGCAATAGGATAAATAATACCAACATCAAGGAGTTTTAATACCTCATTTCTTACCACATCCTTCATCTTATGATTTAGACGGTGTTGGTGCTCAACAACTGATTTTGCATCAGGTTCTATATTAATAGCATGCTGACATATAGTAGGAGAAATCCCTTTTAAATCATCAAGAGTATACCCCATAGATCCCTGGTGTTTCTTCAATATTTCGAATAACCTTTCCTCTTCCCTTCTTGAAAGTTTAGAACTAATAATAACATGATATATTTTCTTATCATCTAAATAAGCATATTTAAGATCATCAGGTAGAGGTTTTAATTCAAAAACAGGATCCCCTTTGGGTGGTAGTGTGGTACCCAAATCTTCCACAGGTAGATTATGCTTAAGTAACTCAGGTTGACAAAGGAAAACCTTGTCAATCTCATTTCTTTCCTTCATGAAGACCTCGCTTTGATGATCTTCCATAAACTGCTGCAAGGCATTGTTAGGAGCAAGAGAAATAGAAACAAGTTGTTCAACCCTGAAATCCTCATTAGGAAATTCATTTTCATAAGGAGTTTTAGAAAATTTGGAAAAATTAAACTCATAAGACTCTCCATCAAACTTAGTCAAAACTTTTTCCTTCCTACAATCTATGATAGCCCCACAAGTATTCAAGAAAGTTCTACCAAACATAATAGGACAGGTTTTACTAGCTTCAGAACCAAGTACTGGAAAATCAACAGGATATTTAATCTTACCACAAAGAACCTCCACATCTCTTACAATGCCAATGGGACATACTGTCTCTCTATTAGCAAGGTGAATAACCACATCAATGTCCTCAAGCTCACAAGGACCAATTTCATGCATAATTTCCCTATAAAGCTCATAAGGAATAGCACTAGAACTAGCACCTATAGGGGTTCGTAGCATGGAAAACAAAAAAATTCTACCGCATGCACACAAACAAGACAAGATCTATCTACTAGATTGTAGCAACGGGTCGATTAGAGTACTCACCCTCTAAGATTCCAAAGAGGTTAATGAGAGCAGATTCTTGTGGGTGATGTAGTCGTACACTTGCCGATCTCAAGATCACGTAGACTATCCTTCCGGTGCTGTGTTTCGGCAGCGCTTCCGCAGTCGTTCACATGTTTAGTACTCGATGAAGACCTTCCTATCCCTTGTTCCAGTAGGCAATAGAGGTTGTGGTTCTCCCCTCGCGATTCTGGCAGCACGACGACGTGGTGTCGGAAGTAGAGAGAAGATCCCGCAGGGCTTTGCCTAAGCCGGTGCGGGTTATGGTGGATCTAGGGTTTCCGACGATCTAGGTTTAGAAGGCCGGTGAGGAGGAGGTGGACTCGGTGGCGCCTAGGGAGACAGCGCGGCGGCAGCGGCAAGCGGCGGCGACACGGCTTGGAGGTGGGGAGGGATGGTTGTGTTGCTTTGGGGCAGCCCCTTCCCTCTATTTATGAGAGGGAGGGCAGCTTGGGAGAGGGGGGTTTGAATGCTTCCCCAAACCCAAGTTGGAGAGGAAGAAGGACTCTTTCCTTCTTCCACTAGGAAACCATTGTTCCAGTTTGACTTTTCAAACCTGCCTTTTGAATTTCAATTTAGAGCTTTATTTCTCTCTCGCAAATGCCCAACCAAGTGACCTAGGACATGATCCAATCATTCCACTTAACCATGACACATTCATGAACCATTCCCCTTCCAGTCCGGTGAACCTTCTAGACCCTTCTAGAACCTCTCCGATGAAAACATCGAAATCATTCCCGAACTCCGAAATCGGACTTTCCTTATATGAATCTTATTCTCCGGACCATTACGGATCTCCTCGTGATATCCTGGATCCCATCCAAGACTCCGAACAACATTCGGTCTCCCTACTTACATTCCATATCTACTAAACAACATCGAATCCTTAAGTGTGTCTTCCTACGGTTCGTGAATTATGCAGACATGACCGAGACACTTCTCCAATCAATAACCAATAGAGGAATCTGGAAATTCATATGGCTCCCACATATTTCTACGATTACTTTGCGATCGAATGAACCATTTACATACGATACCAATTTCCTTTTGTCTCGCGATAGTTTATTTATCCGAGGTTTGATCGTTGGTATCTCTACATACCTAATTTAACCTAGTTACTGATAAGTACTCTTTTCTCGTTCCCGTGATATGTGATCCCTTGGGAGCCAGTCACATGCTTGCAAGCTAATTGGATGACATTCCTGTAGGGTTCGTAGCATAGAAAACAAAAAATTTCCTACGATGGGAACTAAGTACCAAGATCTATCTATTAGATACAAACAACGGGCTGATGTATATCCGTAGAGAACATACCCTTGAAGACTGACAAAGCTTAACGAGTTCGACTCGTGGTTGATGTAGACGATCTCTTGCCGATCTCAAGATCGAGAGGAAATCCTAGCGTCAGAAATCAGCAGCGCATCCGTGCTCGCACACACGTTCGAGGCACCGAGCAACCTCCGCCTCCTCTCTCTAGCGATGCAGCGGAAGCACAACTCTTTATTGCCGAATAGCCACCGGGAACATGTATCTCGCTAGTCCGAGACCATGGGGGATAAATTCTAGAGGGGGAGAGATCCTTCACAAGGAGGTGTGAGTGAGAAGTGAGGAGAGGGGTTCCTTTTATAGGAGGAGGGGAGAACCCCAAGGGTGTGGCCGGCGCATGGGGGCTTCCCCCTTGCCCTCCCCTCTTCATGTGGGTGGACACTCCACTCACAAAATTCCTTTAAATTCCCTCCACTCAAAATCCCACTCAAACTTGCCATTAAATTTCCACCAAATTTAATGCAAACTCTCATTAAATAAAACTCTTTTATTTTATTCAGAATTTTGTAAATTACTTTAATGACAAACATTCACAAATAACCCCTTGCTAGAATTCTATTTCACATGCATAACCACTTTATGCAATTTCACCCGAAAACCTGTTTCGGTATCTAGTGAAATAAATTCCTGCGCTTGTTCATTCTTTCGGCATGAAACTTTTGCTTCAATTGGATGTCGGTGTCTCTTAAGTGTGTCACCCTATGGTTCGTGAATAATGCGGACATGATCGAGACCCCTCTCGGATCAATAATCAGAAGCGGGATCTGGAGACCCATACTGACTCCCACACATTCAACGATGACTTTCTTGTGATCGTCGGAACCTTTTACGCTAGTATCTTAATCCCTTTGTTTCATGATATATTACATGTCCGAGATTCGATCATCAGTATCTCCATACCTAGTTTTATCTCGTTACTGACATGCACTCTTTTCTCGTTCCCGTGATATAACATTCTAGTGATCAAATCACTTGCTTGCAAGTAACCAATGTGATATCACCGAGAGGGCCCAGAGTATATCTATCCGTCATCGGGATGAACAAATTCCACTCTCGGTCCATGGGCCTCAACATAACACTTTATTAGTTCTGAATCCATCTTTATAATCACCCTGTTACGGTGTGACGTTTGATGTTATCAAGAAACTCTTCCGGTGTTAGTGATTGACATGATCTCATGGTCTAAGGATTAGGATCACTGCGTAAGTTGTTATAGCAATATAAACTCAATGACTTTGATCGTAATGCTATACTTCGGATGAATGTTCATCACACCATTACACTAATGTTGTGATCCCGTTATTAACAACATCCAATGTCCATGATCAGGAAACCTTGATCATCTTGTTAATCAACGAGCTAGTTTATGAGAGAGGCATAACTAGGAACTTTCTGTTTGTTTATTAAACACACATGTATTAACGTTTCCGTATTAATACAATTATAGCATGCAAAATAAACATCTATCATATACTTGTAATACACATAGTAAACACTTTATTATTGCCTCTTAGGGCATATTCCCTTCAATTCCACTGAGAGGGCCCAGAGTATATCTATCTGTCATATGGATGGACAAATCCCACTCTTGATCCATGTGCCTCAACACATACTTTCCAAACACTCAATGCCACCTTTATAGCCACCCAGTTACGGTGTGGTGTTTGATGTCATCAAAGCATCCTTCCGGTCATGGTGATTAGCATGATCTCATGGTTGAAGGAATTAGGTTACTATGTATCAGAAAGCTTATAGCAAATGAACTAATGAAATGACTTGATCTTTATGCTATGCTTATCTATAGGAGTATGTCCATCACACCATTCTCCTAATGATATGATCTTGTTTTTAATAATATCTCAATGTTCATGATCGAGAAACCACGATCATCTATCAACCAACAAGCTAGTGTTACAAAGAGGCTTTACTAGGGACTCTAATTTAGTTTAGAAATCACATAAGTATTAATGTTTCCATTTAATACTATTATAGCATGAATGTAAACATTTATCATAAACACAAAGATATAATAATAAGCACTTTTATTATTGCCTCTAGGGCATATCTCCAACGGCACCAATATCACATAAACCATAATATAAATGATCACAAATTCTAACAGAAAGCACAGGGACACTAGATTTTCTAGCTTTTCTAGGATGAGAGACAATATTAGAAGCGTCTTCATAGAAAATAATGTGTTCATCATCTATATTTTTAGCGACAAGATCTTTCACAATAGCTACCACAGGTTCAATGTTTATTTGCTTATCAGGTTCCACAGTTTTCTTTGCACTTTTGCTAACCACATTAGTTATGATAGAATGTTCCTTTACCTTAGCAGGAAAAGGGATTTTCTCAACATAAGGTTCATACAAAATAGGATCAACAGTACAAACTTCAATGCTAGCAGGAACATGGGTAACGATGTCTTTATAAGGAGCATGGTACTTGTCCCACTCCTTTTGGGGAATTTCAATATAAGAGGCAAAAGACATAAAACACTTTGCAAGAACTTGAGAATTAAGACCATACTCAGTACTAATATCACGGAAGTCATCAGTTCCCATAAAATATTTAATGCATTCATAATCATAGTTTATACCTGACTTTCTTCCTTTGTCATTCTCCCATGCTTCAGTGTTCTCTTGAATACGGTCTAGGAGATCCCATTTAGCTTCTTCCTTCATACATGTGAATGATCCAGCACAAGAAGCATCTAGTAAATCTTTATCATGAAGATAAAGCCTACCATAAAAGTTATTGATAATAATATTGTTAGGGAGTTCATGAATAGGACATTTAAGCATTAGTAACTTCAATCTCCCCCAAGCTTGAGCTGTACTCTCTCCATCACGTGGACAAAAGTTATATATCAGATTCCTATCCTTATGAATCTCACTAGGAGGATAGAATTTAGAATAAAAGAGAGGTACTATTTCCTCCCATTCTATGGATTGTCCATTTTCAGCAGCTTATACCATTCTTCAGCTCTTCCTTTCAAGGATATAGAGAGTAACTTCTTCTTCACCTATTTAGTTCTGATACCTGCACACTTAAACAACCCGCATAATTCATGGATAAAGAGCAAGTGATCACCAGGATGGACAGTTCCATCCCCTAAATAATAATTATCCACACGATCAACAATACTTATAGGTATATTAAAAGGATCTATCTCAACAGGTGGTGGTTCATCTACTACCCTAACAGTGGTAGTAGTTTTTCCAAACAAAAAAACCAAGTGGGTTATCCATATTGGAAACAAAGTAACAAACAGAAATAAAAGCAATACTCATAGTAGAAGTTTCCTTTACCAGTTCCACTCTTCAATAGCGCTTCACTCCCCGGCAATGGCGCCATAAAATAGTCTTGATGACCCACAAGTATAGGGGGTGTATTGTAGTACTTTCGATAAATAGGAGTGTCGATCCGAACGAGAAGGAGAAGGTGTTGACTAGTGGTATGGAGCAAGAAATCTCTATAAATACTTAGCAAGTGGCCCAATCCTTTCTTAGCAAAGGACAAGCCGGTGGAAATACTAATAAGGACCAAAAGTTCTCGAGGACACATGGGAATTCTGTCAAGTGCTTTACGTTCATATAGCTGAGTAGTCTTCTTTGGTTTTGTAAGTGTTGTGTGGGTGAACCTGTGCTAATGTGTCGACCTTACTTGGACTAATACATACTTGTGATGAAACCCCTTGCAAGAATCCGCAACTATAAGAAAGCAATTAAGATATAAACCTAACCACAGCCTTAAACTCTGAGATCCTACGCTCCCTTATGCAATGGTGTCCTAACGGGGGTTCAGGTTTGTGTCACTCCGGCAACCCCACAATTAGTAGCCAAATACACAATGCATTCCCCTTGGCCCATAAATGGTGAAGTATCATGTAGTCGACGTTCACATGACACCACTAGAAGAATAGCACCACAACTTAAATATTAAAACATTGAATAATATATCAACACAAATCCACTACTAACAACATGACTTCTCCCATGTCCTCAAGAACTAAATGAACTACTCATGAGACATCATATGGATCAAGATAAAAGATTATATGGTGATGAATAACAATATGAACATAAACAATAATCCAATGGTTTCACTCACAAGCATCAACTACAATAGTAATCAACACCGGGAAAGTTTCTCCTAAGAACTATGCAAGATTCAACACAATTGTTACAGCGATATGGAGTGATGATGATGGTGCCGGTGGACATGATGGTGTGGATGATGATGATGATCCCGATGAAGTCTAGCTTGATGATGGTGTTAATGGCGACGATCTCCCCTCTCCGGGAAGGAATTTCCCCGGCAAAAATCTGTCTGCCGGAGAGCTCTTTCTATCTCGGTGTTTTTCGCCCCGCGGAGGCGATGGAATCTTTCTGTGGTCGCCTCTCCCGTGTAATAGGGTTCCGAGGAGAATATATAGGGGAGAGGGTAGACCCAGAGGTGGGCCACACCCCTGTAAGCGCGGCCTAGGGGGGGCTCGTGCCTGGGGGTGGTGGGCCCCCTATGGACATCTCCGCCTCGCCTTCTGGGATTCTTTGCCTTCTGGGAAAATAGGATTTTCCATAGTTTTTCTGGTATTTTCCTGATCTTCGCGAAATTGCATCAAAATACCTATTTTTCCATCAGAATCATGACTCCTGCAGTTCATCCTCCAAGAATCATCCAACATGCAAAAACAGATGAAAAGACATAAGTTGCACCTCTTAATATGAAATATATCAATGAATAGAGGCAAATTATGATATAGAATGGTGATGAAAATTGGATGTATCACGGTTTCGCGTCATCGTCTCCGTTGCACGGCGCGCGCGAGATTCTAATCCTAGCTCTACGGCGGGGGTCGTTTGGGGCTTACCAGGGCTCCAGCTAGATACGGTGAGGTGGGCGAACAAGCTTGTCGACGATGAAGGTTCGAATGGTGGTCGCGACGGCTCCTGGGATGGCTCCTAGCGATGGCTTCATTCTATCACTGCAACGGCGGGCTCCGATGAAATTCCGGTGATGTGGTGCTCGCCTTGCTTCGGGGATGGGTCAGAGAGGTTACTGGGTGAGAGGGGAGTGGAATGGTGTGTGTTTTGAGGTAGGGGGTCTATTTATACCCCAACGAGAGGGGCAGTGTGGCATGGCTCAAGCTCGTCGGCAACGTCGTTACAGTGTTCTATCGGCATGGCTGAGGGCATAGGTCGACGCAGGGCTTCATGGCGGTCGCCATGCGCACAGTGGCATGGAGAGGCGCAGTCTTAATCGGTCGGGGGTGTCCATGCTCTGCTCCGGTACCTCGGGCGTTATCATGGCGTCTGAGTCACGTCAGAGGCGCAGGTCAAAAGCGGTGGTCGGTCGAGGCCGCGCGTGGTGGTATGCAGGCGAGCAGGGAGAGCGAGGCACGGGTTGCGTGTCGCGGGGCGCTCGGCGGCGCGGCGATCAGCATGGTCGAGAGATAAATGGGCGCTGGCGGCTGGCTGCTCACGTCGGGCGTTGGTCGAGGCGCATGCGGTGAGGCGGTGAGGTCACGTCGGTGCGGCGTGTAGCAGTGTGTCCATGTCGGGATGGAATGGTGAGCTCAGGTACGATTTTGCACTAGGCAAATGGAAACTGAGAGAGGATCAGTTGCACGGGATGGTACTAGGGTGAGTAAGGGCGAGTAGTGGAGGCTGTATTGAGTACAAAGATGATCACAAGATTGATCGCAACAGTGTATAGTTGGAAAACCTGTACTGTGCTCACTAAGTGTTTGATTAAATGGCCACATGAACTAAACATTTGAATTTTCAAATTATTTTTGGTGTATGTGTTGGTCATAAGCTTGGTAGTCTCTGGGTGCAAGGGTTTGCCAAATGGTGAAGGTTTTGAGTGTTTTGCAAAAATGGCTATCTTGATGCCTATGATAGATTCAATTTTTAAAAGTCTCTCAAATGCATTTGAATTTGTTTCTGTAAGTTTTGAAAGCTCACTTGTGTTCATTGGCACTTGGTCTAGCAAGGTGAGAAAAGAAATGGAATTGTTTCTGTTTGAAATCATTTGCTAGAGATGCTCAAAGTGAGCTAAGTGTTAACTTTTGCAAAAATGTCCATTAGCTCATATGCTTTATATATTAATTTTCTTTTCCTTTGTTTTGGGTTTGATTTGACCTAGATGATATGGTTTTGATCTTTAAACCAAACCTCATCATTTACAACAAACAAACATGGCAAAACAAGAATTCACTATCATTCATAAACACACATGCATTCATAGTTTTAAAATTAAAAGCTTTTGTTAACCCTAATTTTGGTTGATTGGAAATTGATATCTTCATTAATATTTTTGAGATGTTACATAACTATCTTCAGAATTTATACTTATAATTTTCTTTGTTACCAGTTACATTTGTATTCCAGATAACTCTTCTATTACCTTTAGGAGTGAGTTAACTCCACCAATTATCATATTGATTTGATTCTCTACAAACACTCCCATCCTATAGATGATATCTAAAACTAGCATTGCCACTTACCTCTTCTTACTTCTTTCTCTAAAGGCTTTAAAGTGGATAATAACAAGATTTAATAGATTGAGATTTGATAGGTTAAGAATTGATAATCCATAGTTGATTACTCAACATTGATGAACAACAGATATTAGGATATGGTTCAATAGAGATGATATGAATTGATATGGAAAGAAAGATGTTTGTAAAGGGTCTTGACTTGATTTCATTCCTACTCAATACAACTAAAGAGTTAAAGTTAGGTATTACCATGATGCTCATGGTAGAAATATATAAGGATAGATTTAGTTATTAAATTATTGTTACTTGGGTTATATTCATGAGTTGTAGTAATGAAAACTATGATATGATCACTTAAGGATCAAATATTAATCATTAAGTAATGTGTCAAGGTTTAGTTTTATTACATTTGATCTACCCTTAGATCAAATCATATTTACCCAAAATAAGGTTTTATCAAAGGTCATATTGCAACTTATCGCAGTCAACTTTTAATCTACTTCAATTCCATCAAGTTAAGAGAAGCTTCAATCACTTTGACTAGTTTTATTCAAAAGCGCGAAAATTATTCGGATTTTCTATGCATGAATGTAATGCACACATCTGAGTTCGGCTTATTTGTAAACTCTAATGCTGGGATGTTACATGCAATAGCTCAAAGCTTTTAGAAACCATCTTAACTTAGATAAGATATAATTTGGGGTGTGTATCTCTTGTATCATAAATTGTACCAAGCCGGTTTGTTGTATAAAGATTCAGCAATCAGATTAGATCATGAACCATTGTAACAAAACATTGATGTAATCTATTTTAAATTGTCGATAGAGCCGGCTATATGACAAGGCCCTCAACCGAATACAATACCTCCCACAAATTACTATGGCAAGAACCGGTAAGCGCCTTCGAACGACACAAAAATAAGGAAAATGATACATATCCACCGAGGGGCAACGACTCGCGATCCCCCGGATCGCTGCCTCGCTGGTTTCCGTCTCGTGAACGAAGCGACGCCATGCCCACCTTATCCCTATCGCCCATGTTTTGTTTTCTCTCTCCGTCGTTTTCTTCCCCAGCAACCGCCCCACCGCTGCTTGCCGTGGCCCTTCCCAGCGTTGCTTTCCTCGCCGGCGCCGCCCTCCTCGCATGGAGCTCCCCTCTACCCCGCGTCCTCCCCTACGCCGGTGCTGGCGCCCGCCTCCTCTTCCGCCCACGCCTTCCCATTGCGGCACCCATGCTTCTCCCCTCCTATTCGAGCTCTGATCGTCCATGTTGCTGCCATATGCGAGCTCCTTCCAGGTTTGCGGTCGCCAAGGTCGCCTCTGTCAACAACAACGGCCATCTCCCCCACAAGGATTTTTGCTACATTCGACCGCCAACTGTGCTACAGGAGGTCACCGACGTTGCTATGTACTACGCCGATGTTTGCTACCTGCACTGCACAGTGGTGCTACGTGTGGCTGGCAGCGGTGCTATGTGTGTCCGACAGTTGTGCTACGTGTGGGCTTAGAGCTTGCTACGTGTGGCCGACGTCGGCGCTACATGCAGCTATGTGAGCCTGAGGCGGTGCTATAAGGTTTCTGACGAGATCTCCGGCGAGGTCTGTGGCGAAGTTGAATTTGCTACAATAGAACATTTTTTTGCTATAACCATTTAGTGATTTTGCTACAATAGCACAAAGGTTTTGCTACAATTGTTCTCCGGTTTTGCTATATTAGCACTATTCTTTTGCTATATAGTTTTCGGCGAAACTCCAGCAAGATATGCGGCGAAAGCCTTTGGCGAGGTCTACCGACGAAACCTCCGGCGAGGTCGGATATGCTATATTAGCACAACTTTTTTGCTACACGGTCGCTGGTGAGGTCTCCGATGAAATCTCCGACAAGGTTCAGTCTGCTTTTCTATTTTCTAACCAAGCGAAACTATATGTAGCAAAAGCGAGATAAAATAATGAAAAATAGATCTGACCCATCGATCTGGGCAGATCTAACGTCTGGAGACCCGAGGTCCCCGGAGACTGCCCCCAAAAAATAAAGATCAAAGAAACCGCACGGCAGCACTATTTATAGAGAGCACACACGGATAAGCTACAAGGTTAGTTGGAGCATAAAAATACCGAACGGAACCAGAATCGTGGAGATCGCGAGAAATCAACTCTCTCCGTCCTAAAATAGATATCTTAGATTTGCTAAAATATAAATGAATCTAGACACTATTTAGTAGATAGGTTCATCCAAATTTTGACAAATCTAAGACATTTATTTTGGGACGGAGGGAGTATTATTACTCTGGCCTCTTACAACCAGATCTCCCGTGCAACGTGCAGTCAGGGGCGGTTCTACCGGGTAGGCTTCGTATGGCTCGAGCCTACCCTTCAATTTTGCGAGAAAATTATCAAATTTATATGTTCTAATTGTGTGGCCATGGATCGGAGCTTCTCCTGGTTGTTAGTTCATACTCCCTTCATTTCAAAATATAAGATGTTTTAGTTTTGTGAAGCGAATGTATCTAGACTTTTTTTAGTATGTAGGTTTACTCAGGTTTGAAATGAATCTACATACTAAAATAAATAGATACATTTTTTTCAAAAACCTAAAACATCTTATACGTTCTGGACAGGAAGAAGCAGTGATGAGAAGAAAAGAAGCAACGAACCGTTTTTAGGCCTTGTGGTGCGTTAAAAATTTAGCCCGGGCGACAGTAGTGGTCCAGTTCAACAGGCCAAGAGAGGCTTAGGGATTACTGGGTACACGACGCGTACAGGTACACCAGTAGCAGCCAAAAATCAATCGGTATCACCACTTGGGCAAGGTCGCACGGGGCAGCGGAAGACAGCGACGCAATTCCAATCTGTCAAACTCTCGGAACTGCAAGCATACGTAGGGTACGATCGGCTGGGTTTAGATTTTAAGTAAAGGAAACTGTCGATCCATCCGTTCTCCGCCGGTTGTTCTTTGCAGGCTTCCAGCCCGGTTAGGTAATTGATTGGCTCAAGTTATTTGATCCTTCCTATTGACTAATTGTTGAATTGGGCACTGATGCGGCATATTTTTTTGTCAATAAATTAGCAGATGAAGAAACGCTCACTCTCATCACGTGACAACAATTCAGCTGATTTGCGTCGCTATTATACACCCAAATCCACTACTTCGACTGCTCGCAGCATAATTCTCCCAATTGACGAGAGCACAACAATTTCCTCAACAGATGAGAGCACTCCAAATCCATCAGCCGAGGAGACCCAGATCTAGAAATCAATGTAAGCATAAATACAACGGATGACAACACACATCAACCAAAGAGGCTTCAATTAGAATTTGATCCGAATGATATTATTGCTGACCCTGCTCTTCGGATACCCATAAACAATAATGCTAATGAACTTAGAAGTGAAGTGAGGAGGGCATATTTGTTGAACGGTCCAACTTAAGCAACTGGATATGTATTTCCACAGACATTAGATGGTAAAATCTCGAGATCTTTTCAGAGATCATGGTTTGATAAATATGATTGGTTGGAATATAGCATGGAGAAGGATGCCGCCTTTTGTTTCTATTGTTTTCTTTTTAAGAAACCAGTACAGCCTAATACATTTGGAAATGATGTGTTCTCCAAAAGTGGATACACACGTTGGAAGACCGCTACTGATGCATTTAAAAAACATGTTGGTGGTCCAGGTAGTTTCCATAATATTGCAAGAGGTGAATGTGATGATTTCAAAAATCAGCTGTCAAGTGTGTCTAGTAAAATGTGTACATACTCTAAGGCGACCGATATTGCATACAATATCCGTTTGACAGCATCACTACATTGTGCAAGATATCTCAGAGAACAGGGGGAGGCTTTTCACGAACATGATGAATCATCTACATCCATCAACAAGGGGAATTTCAGAGAGTTGTTGGATTGGTACAAAGATAAGAATGATGAAGTAAAAGAAGCTTTCGAGAAAGGGCAAGGTAATGCACTTATGATTTCTGCAAAAAATTCAAAAAAATCTTGCAAAATGTTGCGTTGAAGAGGTCACAACTGTGATTAAGAGTGAGATTGGAGACAGAAACTTTGCAGTCCTAATTGATGAGGCTAGAGATTCATCTATAAAAGAGCAAATGGCCTTCATTGTGAGGTTAGTCTTACAAATTCTATATTTCTTTAAGTGCACCTTTTATGAATTATTATTATTGTTTTCTTACCACACTAAAATTATGTGCATGTAGATTCGTAAATGAACAAGGGAAGGCCATGGAAAGGTTCCTTGAAATCAAGCATATCTTGGATTGTACATCTGCTGCATTAAAAGAAGCTCTGGTTCGCCTTCTTCATAAGCACGACTTACCTATATCCAGGCTACGTGGGCAAGGCTATGATGGAGCTTCAAATATGAGGGGAGGAGTTTAATGGTTTACAAAAACTGATACGAGACGAGAGTCCTCATGCTGTCCATTGTTTCGCTCATCAACTACAGTTAGTGGTTGTAACTGTTGCCAAATGCAGTAAGTGTATAGCTGAATTCTTCAACCAGGTTCCTTTGATAGTTAACCAAGTTAGTGCATCTTGTAAGAGAAAATATGCACTGATTGCTAAGCACCAAGATGTCTTATTGGAAAAGTTGGAAAATGGTAAGATTTCATCTGGAAAAGGGTTGACCATGGAGAGCGGATATTTTCAGCAATGAGTATTATCAATACAGATTTGCGGAACAAGATATCAGATGGGTGGTTAAATGACTTGATGGTATGCTACACTGAGCGACAAATATTCAAAAGTATTGAGGATGCTAAGATCATGAAGCGCTTCCAAGCTATGAAGAACCGTACTAGACATCTGCCTAGAAAGAACCATTGAACTTTAGTGGTACGTATAATTATTTAGAACGTTGGCTATTATATCATACAAATGTTTCACTAATTTTTCTAATCCACCATGCAGGTCAGCTGGATATTTGATGATTTTTTTAATTTATGAGACTACTTGTGCTCTATGTTAGAGAGTAGCTACTTAGAACACTAAGATATTGTGTTTCTTAATTTAGTGGTTGTTTTTTTACACTATCATTCATTGATATAAGAATCTGAAGAGCATATGACCATATTGCTTTCTTTAAGTCATTCTAGTTATGATTTTTTTTATTTTAAGCCTATCCTCAGTTTTCGTTCTAGAATCGCCACTGCGTGCAGTAACTAATGTATGGTTAGCTATGGTATTTAAATCGCAATATATGGAATATGTACATGCTTCACATGCTAATATTATTACTACTGATAACTTAAGCGCCACCGGGTGTTTTGCACATTTGCAACCACGACAAGCTAACATACGTTCATATGTTTTCTTCAAAGCCACGCAACTGAAACTTAAACCAACATGCACATCGGTTTTCCTCGGAACAGGCCGGCTTCTAATTTTCCGTCATATAAGTTTTCGATCAATCGCTGGAGATTCCACGCATAAACTTGCCAATCTTCCCACCACTGCGATGCTCATATCGCAACATGAGCGATCCGATGAAGACCCCGAGAATAGTCCCACCACAAAGATACAGCGCCAACTGCGCGTCGTAATTCTGCATCTGACGACTGTTTAAGCAACATGGATAAGTCAAGCACATGAGTTAGGATCGATTAATAATAATAATTAGAGTCCAGCGGATTAGGAATAAGGGTATCGTGTTTACATCAAAGCTGCATGCTCAACTAGCAGTCTCTTCAGTTCTTCTACTTCTCTGACGGACGTGACTTCCTGTGCATAAAAAATTCAGTTCCTTTTTGTTCTTACAAAAACCATCTGGTTACTACGTACAAAAAAATACAGTGTCCGGAGATGCGGAGAGCCATTTTCCAAGATTTATCTGCGACTAACAATTGGTTCAACAACACATGGACTATGTGATACACGTTTTGAACTGGTTATTGGTTAGAAATAAATCAAAGATAAAGTACAAGAAAACTGCACCTTATATTTCTGGACGGAGTTCCAAACCAAACACGCCTCCCAAGTAAACGTGCCTTACATAAGATGGCTAAGCTAAAATGGACTAGGTTCGCGAAGCTCGGCATTTTTTGTTGAACAAAGCCATTCTCAGCGAAGTTGTGGAAAGCAAGTCAACTGACTCTGAACGCATAAAGAGCGACCATCTATGGATCCATTTTTGGTTGAACAAAGCCATCCTTCAGTGGGCTTGCTTCTCTGAGATTGTCATCCTGACATGTTGGAACATTTGGAAACAGATGAATGGGATGTTTTTCGAAGGTATCAGGCCTACTTTCAGGGATTGGAAGTCTGGATTTGTTCCAGATATATATCACTTTTCTTAAATATAGGGTGAAGGATCCAGTTCTACACAATTTGTCATCACGGATTGACAATTTGCTGTAGTCCTTTAGAGCTGGCTTGTACATACTTGTTACCATCTTTGTACAGTTTTTTTTTAATTTTAATAAAATTTGAAGTTGTGGGGGGTTTTCCAATAGTCCAGCTTAAAAAAAAAAGCAGGAAAAATAGAGAAGACGTTTCTTTTCGGTTCCTGTACCACATATACATCTCTCCATAGAGAAGTTGCGGAAAGTAAGTAAACTGACTCTGAACGCAAAAAGATGGACCATCTAGAGATCAATTTATTCATCTGCGTCCTTGTTATGCAAGCTTGTGACTTCCGAAGGTGCAGGTGCAAAAGAAAATTTCAAGTAGGATCAAATATATACCCCTATAATATCAACCATGAATTCCGAATTCATCCATCCCCCCAGGACAGGGTAGGAAACGGCTAAGAGCATCTCAAGTAGATCTAGGATATATTCCGAACCTGGACATCCGGGATCGGGGCAGGTAGAAAACGGTTATCCAGTTCGAGAAGTCCCCAAACAGAACAGATGCGGATATGCGAACTAGACATTTAAAACATAACTCCCGCGAGTTTTGCACATACGAATTCATCACAAACACCACGAGTTCATCATCACGAAACTCCACCTCCATCTCGTCTTCGTCCGCAGTCACCTCCTTCTCCTCCTAGGCGACAGGGAAATCACATAAGTTGGTCTAGTGCTCCTCCGACGCTGCAAGGCCCTACTGGCGGCGCTAAATGCCAAGGGATTGTGGTGACGCTGCTCCTCCCGCGCTGCCGCCCGCACCGAGCGTGAGGGGCACATGCTGCTCGGACTTGGGATCCTCCACCTCCACCTCGTCGACCGTCGTTGTCATCCACAACCACCACCTCCTCCTCCTAGGCGACGGGGAAATTAGGGGAGTGGCTTCGATTTGGCCCTCCCCGCAGACCGTATATATAATGGTGGAGTGAGCTCAGATCCAGGTCCCTGGATATATTTATCTAGGCTAGCCAAATATTTGGGATTTGTTCGAAACATGGAACCGACACAAAACTGGATAACGACGGGGTTATATAATTTTAGCTTGATATATGTGGGATCTGCTAGAGATGCTCTAAACTATAGTGCGCCAAATACAGATACTAAACCTTGTTGTTTCAGTTTTCTTGAAGAAAAAAAGGCTAAACTTGTGGTCGATTCGTTGGGAATAGACAGCGATTTGGAGAAATTAGGTTAAGCATAACGGCGGTGATACAATTTAGAAGATTCGTCGAGGCCCACATGCTATTGGAAAATTTCAAGCGTGTGGTTTCTCTAATGGTACGTATGCGCTTTAATTTTGCGGTGCTACGACGGGATCGATGGGCATCAGAGGCGAACCTGAGAGGAGCGGTGGGCGACGCCGCGGGAGCCCCTTATACGCCGGAGAGCTGCGCCGGCCGGGACCCTCAACTTCCCGGTGAGATAGCGCAGCGCCATATGTACCACCACGGCACTACCTTCCCTGCTAGGGTTCGATCTTCGATGATCGCGCGGTCCACTTTTTTTCTCGAGGTGGAGGTGGAGGTTTGCCCTAGCTTCCGGAGGACGGAAAACACGCCGCTTCTATATTGTTTTTTCTTTTCTTTTATTTGACGTTTGCGCAGTGGCCGTTTTGGTGTCTGCGGGGCAGACGAGCAGCTAGTGGGTTGTGGTGCGGGTTTGAATTCGTGGGTCTTTGTCGTGGCTTGCAGCCGGGCACGATGGAGCGAGGAGGCGGCTAGGAGCCAGGACAAGACGAGTCGTTGGAGCGTGCTCGGTAGCCTTTACGCAAGTACCACGTGTTTTTCGGGGATAATTCCCCAAAATCCACCGCATACTCCTGCTGACACGTGTTCTTTAAATAGTCCTATATCTTATTTTTCTATAAATATATCCGTTTTTGCTATAAATAGTCCTGCTTTAGTTACATGTAGCAGAAAACGGTTTGGTCCAAAAATAGAAAAACAGACTAGACTTCGCGGAGATTTCGCCGGAGACCTCGCTGGCGACCGTGTAGCAAAAAAGTTATGCTAATGTAGCAAAACCTGATCTTCCCGTAGACCCGCCAGAGACCTCGCTGGAAACCCTGTAGCAAAAAATTTGCGCTAATATAGAAAAATCATAAAAATATTATAGCAAAAAAATTGTAAAATGTTGCAAAAATTAATTTCGTCGGAGACATCGCTGGGACTTTGTAGCAAAAAAATTTGCTACCATAGCAAAACCTACTTTCTCGGACATCTTGTAGCAACACTTTTACAATATTATAGCAAACACATAGAACAGTTTTAGCAAAACAAATACATGTATGTAGCAAATTCCCTACCACATCAAAAAATTCCCAGAACACAACCCTCGTCATCGATAGCACCTCCGGACACCGTCAGTAACAAGTCGGGTCGCCTTAAGTAGCAACTCTATCAGTCGTCTGTAGCGCCGTCTATGACCACTGATTCCCAACGCCACCTGCAATACGTACCGCGGGAGAGTCATGTCGTCCTCGACGTCGCCTCGTAGCACACAATGGGGGCGAGCCCCACGTCGTCCCCAACTTGCTACACGTATATCTGGAGAGGCCCGGTCGTGGGCGGCGCGCAGCAGGGCGGAACGCGACAGGGCAAGGGCGGCAGGGAGGTGGCACGCGGCAGGATGGCTCGCGGCAACGCGGAGGGCGGCGCGCGGTAGGGAAGAAGGCGGCAACGCGCGGCATCACGAAGGGCGGCTCGCGGCATGGCAACGGGTGCTAGCTCCGGCGGGATTAACTCGATTCAAGGATGAGGCGGACTGAGAGAACGGTCGTAATTCGGGATCCGTCTGGCGGTAGCGGCAGCGCCGCCCTAGTCCGGCGACAGTGCTGGCGGCTGGACCGGATCCCCGCGGCGGCGGGTGTTGCACTGGGCCGGATCTCGCGATGATGGGTGCTGGCGGCTGAAGTGGTTCTGTGGCGTCATATCGTTTGGGAAGCGAAACATGGGGTGAGCCCACATAAGCACGGGCGCGAGATACTCGGGGGATCGAACGGAACGATCCCGGGGGAATAGTATCCGTTTCCTTTACGCAATGGCCTTTGCGCAGTTGCCCGTTTCGGTGTGGTGTGGTGCAGGAGGTGTTGGGAATATGCCCTAGAGGCAATCATGTATGATGATATTTCTAATTGTATTCATAAAGATATTAAATAGTCCTTGTATAAACATCTGATGTGTATCATTGAATATGTGATTCGGTTGTGGAACTATACATTCATGTTGTTTGTACTAAATATCCTTGGTCATTGAGGTTGTGTCGGACACACAACTTAGACCAATGTGAAAGTTGGCTTAATGACTCGGTTCCACTTGTCATGGGCATGGAGATGCTATTCCAACTTACACAGATTCGTCTAAAGAGTTTAGCGAGTCGGATTGACCCAAATTAAGGTACAACGAATAAGTTATCATTTTTATATCTCAATCAATGTAATCCTTAGACCTGAGATTATTGCATAGTCCGAGTTGAGGATCACCGACTTAGGTTCTGTCAAACGCTGATTCGTAACTGGATAGTTATAAAGGCAGAGTTCGGGTTGACTTAGAATCAAGCTACGTGATATGAATAACCACTTGGAGAGATATTCTCTGGGCCCTCTCGTGAGATATGATTCGAAAGGCATGGCCATGCACGACTCGGTTAAGTGTTAACTGAGGCGATCGACTAAGAATTAGTCGGGTGAATCACTTATCTCGGATCGAGAAGAGAGTCAGACTATTTAAGGGATGACAAATATTCGTCTATAGTCTGACAAGGTATATCGTGAGGAAAAAGGTACTCGGACGCAAGTCACATTGGAAAGACAAGTCATCATGACTCTTTGGTACTTGGGAGTCGTCACGTTCTACTAGGAGGCGCTACCGAATGATCGAATGAGAGTCGGATTCTAATCGTGTTCATGTAGCCATGAGCCCGCGGGGTCACACACTTAAGAGCGGGAGCAAGTTCGGATTGGATCTGAACTGGAAATCTGGTTGGGTTGGACCCGAGCCTGATTTGGACTAAGTTAGTGAGTCGGACCCACAGGGACTAATATTATATGGGCTTTAGTGAATGGGCCGCGCGATCAGAGCCCACATTCACTCCCTATATATAGTGGAGCACCGTAACCCAGAAAGGTTAATCGTTGATCGGTTAGGTCATTCCATGTGTTGGAAATCCTAGCTCCACAGCAGTCCTGCCGTCGTATCGATCCTAGCAGTTCGCCGCCAGTGCTCCTCCTTGTACGTGTGGATACCAACAGAGGTGTTGTAAGATCAGCATCAGGACGATTGGATCGCAAAGGACTGCACTGCATCAACTGACGCGCTTTATCAGTAATTCGTAACTGCGCGTCTATTGGTAAACCTCGTGGCCTTCTACCTCGGCTAGATCTTGGGATCACCACGTTAAAGGAAAAAGTTTTGTTTTATCTCTGCGTGGCCCAATAGTGGTATTAGAGCGATAGCTTCTGGTTTTAGGCTCGAGATCTCGCATATGTGATATGCGTTGGCTGTAGATGAGATCTATGTGATGTTTCGTGGTCGATCTATGAGATAGATCGGTTTTGTACGAGGTTGATTGGATCAATTATACTCGGGGGAATGGTAGATCTGATTTTCGTGATCATACTGCTGAGGTCGTGGAACAACATACTCCTACCGGTTAGCTTCCTCCATCGGGGTAGACTGTGACACGTAAATCCAGAGGCGGTGATCGAAGATCAAAAAGTTTGATCGAATCGGAACAATGGTCGGAATCCATGTCCGGATCGTAGATGAGATCTACGTTTTCGGAAAAATTGCCGGGCGCTGCTCGCACCCACGAGGGACGCTGCCCCTTCGGTCCCCGCCCGCTATCCAGCTAGCGGGACCGACGGCTTCTCCCTGTCGTAGCGCCTTAGATGTCGTTGCGAGTTTTACATTCATGTGCATGTGATGTATGTGTGCAATCCATACATAATTTGCGAATCACAGTTTTTGTCAGTCGGTTGAAGCCTAGGTGCTGTCATTTTATTATATAACGACCTGCGTGTCGGATTCTCTATGTAATTTACTTTACTAAGCTAGTGTAGCTGTTTGGAGAATCCGGATGACATGCAAGGCTATATACATGTCGGCGACATGGAGTAAGACGGCAAGTGACCAGAGTTGGCACGAGTCGGATTACATGCTTTGTGGAGATGGAGATCGCCATGAAGGGAGCCATACCATTTCACATTATAATTGCTTTATTTTGTGTTATTGTTATGTCTTTGTTTTACCTCTATTAGATAGTCGGTAAAATTTATTCCCTCAAAGAAGGTCTAGTCGGTTTTCCCCGCCAGTGTTTGAACCATCACAAGTCGGACATTTTTGGTAGTGGGTGTAGGGTTCGCAGCATAGAAAACAAAATTTTCCTACGATGGGAACAACTATGTACCAAGATCTATCTACTAGATACAAACAACGGGCGGATGTAAATCCGTAGAGAACATACCCTTGAAGACCGACAAAGCTTAACGAGTCCAAACTCGTGGTTGATGTAGACGATCTCTTGCCGATCTCAAGATCGAGAGGAAGTCCTAGCGCCGCAAAACAGCAGCGCATCCGTGCTCGCACACACGTTCGAGGCACCGAGTAACCTCCGCCTCCTCGCTCCAGCGATGCAGCGGAAGCACAACTCTTTCTTGCCGAAAAGCCACCGGGAACATGTATCTCGCTAGTCCGAGACCATGGGGGATAAATTCTAGAGGGGAGAGAGATCCTTCACGAGGAGGTGTAGTGTGAGAGGAGGAGAGGGGGGCCTTTATAGGGGAGGGGGCACCCAGGGGCCATGCGCCCAGCCATGGGGCTGCCCCACCTCTTCCACATTCATGTGGGTGGAGCTCCCACTCAAAATGAAAAGCCTCCACTCCCATTAAAAAGCCTCCACTCATAAATCCACTCACATGCATTAAATTTCCACCAAATTTAATGCAAGCTCTCATTAAATAAAACTCTTTTATTTATTTATTCAGAATTTTGTTAATTACTTTAATTAACAAACATTCACATAAAACCCTTGCTAGTATTCCATTTCACATGCAGAACCAGTTTCAACAATTTCAACCAAAGCAGTTTGGTGTCTAGTGAAATAAATTCCTGCGCTTTCCTTTTCTTTTCGGCATGAAACTTTTGCTCCAAATGGATGTCGGTGTCTCTTAAGTGTGTCACCCTACGGTTCGCGAATAATGCGGACATGATCGAGACCCCTCTCAGATCAATAATCAGAAGCGGGATCGGAGACCCATACCGATTCCACACATTCAACGATGACTTTCTTGTGATCGTCGGAACCTTTTTACGCTAGTATCTTAATCCTTTTGTTTCGCGATATATTACATGTCCGAGATTCGATCATCGGTATCTCCATACCTAGTTTGATCTCGTTACCGACATGCACTCTTTTCTCGTTCCCGTGATATAACATTCTAGTGATCAAATCACTTGCTTGCAAGCTAATCAATGTGATATCACCGAGAGGGCCCAGAGCATATCTATCCGTCATCGGGATGAACAAATTCCACTCTCGATCCATGGGCCTCAACATAACACTTTATTAGTTCTGAATCCATCTTTATAATCACCCTGTTACGGTGTGACGTTTGATGTTATCAAGAAACTCTTCCGGTGTTAGTGATTGACATGATCTCATGGTCTAAGGATTAGGATCACTTCGTAAGTTGTTATAGCAATATAAACTCAATGACTTTGATCGTAATGCTATACTTGGATGAATGTTCATCACACCATTACACTAATGTGACCGTTATTAACAACATCCAATGTCCATGATCGAAACCTTGATCATCTTGTTAATCAACGAGCTAGTTTATAAGAGAGGCATAACTAGGAACTTTCCATTTGTTTATTAAACACACATGTATTAATGTTTCGTATTAATACAATTATAGCATGCAAAATAAACATTTATCATAAATAAGGAATACGATAATAACCACTTTATTATTGCCTCTGGGCATATTCCTTCATCTCCCACTTGCACTAGAGACAATAATCTAGTTTGAAAACTTTGTGTATTGAACACCTATGGCTTTACGGTGTTCCAAATACGCATTGCAAGTGGTTGACATAATCTCTACGGATCGGCTTTCAGTCCGTGTGTATTTGCATGTCTTTGCGTCTTCACGCATCACTCATTCTCCAATGAGATGGCATTGTATAAATTTGGTCTTTTGGTGAGACCTTTAGTTCCTTGGGGTTAAAACACATCGATATTATTGTCATACAATATATCTTTAGTGTTAGCCCGTTGCGAACCACACCTTAGTTTGATAACAAACTACTTGACACAAATTCCCTCCTTTGCTGCTACTATAGCAGTCATATACTTAGCCTTTTGTGGTAGTATTCGTCACAATGTCTTAACTTTGGAACTCTTCCAAATCCATCATGGAATCTCCTTTCCATTACATTGTGCCACCCATAGTTTAAATTGAGATAAACTTAATTTGTATGTTGTGACAAAACTAGTATCAATGTAACGCTTTACAATGAACTATTTGTAATTGTTTGTCACCTCTACACAAATATATTCTTAGTTCTTCCAAAAGATCATAAGAATATCCTTACTATAGTCCAATGATCATTTTATGATTCATTCTGGTATATGCTCATAACACTTAGAGCATAGGACATATCTGGATGTGTACATATCATGGTATGATTGATCAAAACATTCTCGTGGTTTCACTCATCAAGTGTCAAAACACTTGAATCTTGTTTCACTTATTAAGTGTCGATACACTTGAATCTTGATTCAATTCCTTTCCATGCGACAAAAACCGTTTCTTGTTGATTCTATATTGAACTCCTTCAATATCTCATATATGTACGTTTGGCACAACCATATTGGCGTTACAGTCTATCCACTATAGACATTCACGCTAAATATTCGGGTTTTGCCTAAGTCTTTCATCGAAATGAAATTCTTAACCTTTGTCAATAAAAGATACATCATTTCTAATCAACAAGATGTCCTTCACATAATGTATTAGAAACATGTCTCAGCGCTCCCACTTAATTTCTTGCAAATGCAAGCATCTTCATCGTCTCCTGATGAAAACTCGTTTTCATCATGGTGAAGATTCCAACTCATGATGCTTACTTCAACCATTGAAGTTTGCATGCCCTTTTAGCATCCTTTGAATTTAACAAAACCCTTTGGACCGTGTCATGTACACGTCCTAGGTAACCATTCTATTAGAAGAACTTTGTTTTGTTTATTCATCTACCATATACCAAATTATATGTAGTGGTTGCTACTTTAATCCGTTCAGACTAAATATCGCTATGAAAGATCAAATCTTGTCATAGTCAACTCTTTGAACATTGTCATAAAATACTTTACAACATGTCGAATATTTCATAGATGTGAGACATCCATGTACATTTCTTTATAGATCCAAATACGACCGATAGGTTTTTACACCTTTCCGGAGGGTCTTCCAAGTTCAAAACTTGATTTCTCGTATATGGAACTATCACGGATTTTATGGCTTCAAGCCATTTGACGGAGGCAGGGCCCATCATCGCTTCTTTGTATGTATTCGGTTCATCATTGTCAAACAATAATGATTTACTCTCAAATCTTAGCATTTGATTGTTTAACCGACCTTCTTGGTTCAATAGGAACGTTAGACCTCCGTGACCACAACCTTTGAGGCACATAAGCTATGAGCATTATGGCAGCCTCCAGAACGATTTCCGGCGCTGCGCAACTCAGCACATTTAGTTAAGGTTCGTTAACCTTATCAAAGTTCTATTGTCCTCCCGCTTAACTTTTATGAAAAATTCCTTTGTCAAGAAACTTCACATTTCAAGCGACAAACCCTTTTGTCCTCGGTGTTAAGGAGGAATAACCAATTGTTATTCAAAATAACCTACAAAGACATGCTCATCCGACTTCGGTTGTAAACATCTTACTTATGTTTAGCATACCAAAATTTAAGAAATGACAACTTGGGTTTTACCCCAAACCATAACTTCGATGGTGTCATTTCAACGGATCAAGATGGAGCTCCTTTCAGTGTAAAAGCGGTAGTCTCTAAAGCTTTAATCTTTTAAAACATAATGGCAGTTTTATAAATAACACCTTTGATCCAACCATGTCTCACAAGGTTTCATTACAAATCTCAAACACTCCATATTCCTATGGTGTTTCGGGAGATGTAAATCTAGGTGTTTTGCTAAACTTGCAACTCAAATAAATCCCTTTATGATAAAATCATAATTCATTTATTTTTCTTGTTACACTTGTAACTCAAATAAATCCCTTTATGATCAAATCATAATTCATTTATTTTTCTTGTTACAATGATTTTCCACTTCATCTTGAAAGTCTTTGAAACATTTTCAAATATTTCATACTTCTTTCTTATTAAGTGAACATTCACTCAAAATTCCGGAGAAAGCATATGAAGTTGAAACCCATCGCTTACGACTACACATAATGGAATACATACATCGATATGTATAAATTCCAATATTTTAGTCATTCGTTCTTCTTTGGCCTTTGAACGAAGTTTTAATTATCACGTGGAAAGTCTCACAAGCGTCACTTGATCAAATCAAAGACTCCAAAAATCCATGAAAATGGAGATTCTTCATGTTTTCTTTCCAATATAATTTAAATGATGTCACTTCATAAGTGATCTTTCAATCATTTGTCTTGCAACATTTTAGCATTAGGTTTTATGGATGTGATTTCTTCAACTAGATTTGTAAATCATCCATCTTATATGGAATATGGTAATTATTTGAACAACCTTTGTTCTTATAATACCTGATTCAAATAACAATTATTAAAACAAATCTTGAAGTCAAGCTTTGATGTCAACGAGAAATACAAACAACGGTTTGTTTGTTTTCGATGAACATCATCACATATTCTCTTGCTAGTTACTTAGGCCATTGTGGTTCATGAATTGCGTCATTCCGTATGAAATTTCATACCAACCAATTCGGTATCCAATACCCAAGAACCACATTGTTTAACAAGCAAAGAATACAACCATAACATGTATATCATATATATACCTAAATTGGATATTTCCAATCTTTTCTTTTCTGCCAAATATATTTTATAGATTCTTTTTCAGCATTTCCTTTTCCTTTTAAAAGAATCTATCAACATCAAAAGTGGCGCCATATACATGACACATAGTCCAAAGCGTGTATATTCAAATAATAATACCTTTGGACTTGCACTTTGAAGTAGATCACCATCATCAAAATGATCGGTATTCTTTCAAAATTCATTCTTTAGTAATCTTTTAGTGTAGTAAACATTTTACATACATATTCTATTCACCCTTATCATGACGACTTTCATGATCAAGCTACTTTAGCTTATAAAGGCGAATCGTGAGTATAACATTACTTTCCAAAACCCTTTTGGACGATTAGGATGTCTAGCATCTCCAACCTTTGTAAATTCTCATCCAATATGAGAACATATATTATACTCTATCATATTGCAACCAAAACATTGTTTCAGATATCGTTATATCTGCCACACATGATGGTTTCAAACAATTCTTTCAGCTCCTAGATAAACTTGATGTTTAAATCAAGAATCATGGAGGCAAACATGATACTTAAGATACTAACACTGGAATTGTTACTCTCGATTTAATACCAATTATTAAATTTCACGGAGTAAATAGAATTTTGCTGAAAGTTTGCAATAGGACTTTAAACTTTAGATTGACACTCAACACAATACGATACCGGTTCGTAAAGTATATATCCAGAATTCTATAGTTCTATTATCTCAATTACAACTATGCATATGGTGGTGAACGAATGCCAATGACTACAACAAATTATGCAAATTCACTTTGATTTAATTTATGATAAATTGAGTTCTACTAATCCAAATTAGAAATGAACTCCCACTCAAAAACGACATCCCTCGTGCCTTTTGGTGATTACATGAACCAAATCCACTACACCAAGTCCGATCATCACGTGAGTCGGTGTAGCTTCAAAGCGAGCATCAAATGGGCATCATATCTACTATATGACTCATGCTTAACCTTTCGGTCCGTGTTCGAGGCCATGTCTGTACATGCTAGGCTGCCAAGTAAGAACCTTAGTATTCGTGTGTAACTGTCTTACACCGAAATATGGTCGTGGATCCAAAAACACCCGATCATCACGTGATGTCTTGGGCGGCGAGAACATAATCGGTGCATACTAAAGGAAGAACACATTCTTATCTTGATATTTAAATGAGGGATCATCTTATTATGCTAATAAAAGCAAACAAGCAATATAAGATGCTATCAAACATCACATGTTTATTAGTGGAATGATATGGTTCCGCCCGTGATATGATCTCTATCATGTGCACCGTGGTATGATCACTATCATACCTCTATGTGTAAGTCCAAGGTCTATGGAGATTACGTTATGTGTGTTGTAAGAGTATCATCTCATACTTCTACTTACAACATCACCATATCATAACACTAGCCCAGCAACAATCTAAACTAGACGCCTCTAATTTATCCATTGCAAATTTTACGTGGCTTAGGGCTTTCGAAGATAGAACCGTTCTTACCTACGAACATGAACCACAACGAGGATAACCAAATTGTTGACAACTCGTTGCAAATTAGATATTGACTATAGTAGGAGAGACAGACACCCGCTAGCCACTTATGCAAAACTAGTTGCATGTCAAGCGTGGAACAGGTCTCATGTGCGAGGACATGTAAAGTTTGTCCGGGCCGCTTCATCCCACTATGCCACCAATATCCAAAGTACAACTAAGAAGCAATAAAATGATCATCATCGCCCACATACTCATATGTGTATTACCCGTGCAAAGCATCTACGCATAAATCCGGCTCTGATACCACTATAGGGTTCGCAGCATAGAAAACAAAAATTTTCCTACGATGGGAACAACTATGTACCAAGATCTATCTACTAGATACAAACAACGGGCGGATGTAAATCCGTAGAGAACATACCCTTGAAGACCGACAAAGCTTAACGAGTCCAAACTCGTGGTTGATGTAGACGATCTCTTGCCGATCTCAAGATCGAGAGGAAGTCCTAGCGCCACAAAACAGCAGCGCATCCGTGCTCGCACACACGTTCGAGGCACCGAGCAACCTCCGCCTCCTCGCTCCAGCGATGCAGCGGAAGCACAACTCTTTCTTGCGAAAAGCCACGGGAACATGTATCTCGCTAGTCGAGACCATGGGGATAAATTCTAGAGGAGAGAGATCCTTCACGAGGAGGTGTGGTGTGAGAGGAGGAGAGGGGCCTTTTATAGGGGAGAGGGGCACCCAAGGGGCCATGCGCCCAGCCATGGGGCTGCCCCACCTCTTCCACATTCATGTGGGTGGAGCTCCACTCAAAATGAAAAGCCTCCTCCCATTAAAAGCCTCCACTCATAAATCCACTCACATGCATTAAATTTCCACCAAATTTAATGCAAGCTCTCATTAAATAAAACTCTTTTATTTATTTATTCAGAATTTTGTTAATTACTTTAATTAACAAACATTCACATAAAACCCCTTGCTAGTATTCCATTTCACATGCGAGAACCAGTTTGACAATTTCAACAAAAGCAGTTTGATTGTCTAGTGAAATAAATTCCTGCGCTTTCCTTTTCTTTTCGGCATGAAACTTTTGCTCCAAATGGATGTCGGTGTCTCTTAAGTGTGTCACCCTACGGTTCGCGAATAATGCGGACATGATCGAGACCCTCTCAGATCAATAATCAGAAGCGGGATCTGGAGACCCATACTGATTCCCACACATTCAACGATGACTTTCTTGTGATCGTCGGAACCTTTACGCTAGTATCTTAATCCTTTTGTTTCGCGATATATTACATGTCCGAGATTCGATCATCGGTATCTCCATACCTAGTTTGATCTCGTTCCGACATGCACTCTTTTCTCGTTCCGTGATATAACATTCTAGTGATCAAATCACTTGCTTGCAAGCTAATCAATGTGATATCACCGAGGGGCCGAGCATATCTATCCGTCATCGGGATGAACAAATTCCACTCTCGATCCATGGGCCTCAACATAACACTTTATTAGTTCGAATCCATCTTTATAATCACCACATTACGGTGTGACGTTTGATGTTATCAAGAAACTCTTCCGGTGTTAGTGATTGACATGATCTCATGGTCTAAGGATTAGGATCACTTCGTAAGTTGTTATAGCAATATAAACTCAATGACTTTGATCGTAATGCTATACTTCGGATGAATGTTCATCACACCATTACACTAATGTTGTGACCCCGTTATTAACAACATCCAATGTCCATGATCAGGAAACCTTGATCATCTTGTTAATCAACAAGCTAGTTTATAAGAGAGGCATAACTAGGAACTTTCCATTTGTTTATTAAACACACATGTATTAACGTTTCCGTATTAATACAATTATAGCATGCAAAATAAACATTTATCATAAATAAGGAATACGATAATAACCACTTTATTATTGCCTCTCGGGCATATTCCCTTCAATGGGCTCATAAAATTGAGGTGCTGCCAATTCTTTCCGACTAGGTGGGTTCGAGTCAAACTCTTACTGCGGAAACACTCGGTAAGCTAGACGGGTATATCATAACGGTTGTGGGGCACGGGGAAAAGTCGGATGGGAGCCGGGGCATGTGATGCCACCCGTCCAACATGAGTCGTATGAGATACGATTGACAAGGAGTTGTCTACCTAGATCACTTGGCGGCTAGCAGTGATGCTAAAGCTCACTAGCCGACTTGCTTATTTAGGGTCCTAAATCACTAAGTAACCATCGGAGGGGTGTTGGTTCTAGTGGGAGCATAAAATATTAAAGTGTTTAATATGCTTGCTCTTTTATGAATACATGTCTTAAGTGTTTTGCATATTTTCTGTTGTAGGTCATGGCACCAAGTAGCAGTCACTATCAGATATCCGGTTTTACATTGAGAACCATTCTTGAGAAAGATAAACTAAACGACACTAATTTTACCAACTGGTATCAAAATCTGAGAATTATTCTCAAACAAGAAAAGAAGGACCATGTCCTAGACAACCCACTTCCAAATGAGCTGAATGAGAATGTGACTGTCGCTGCCACCAACGCCTACCGTCGGGCTAAGGATGAGTCCATGTCTATTAGCTGTCTTATGCTTGCTCACATGGAATCGGACTTGCAAAAGCAGTTCAAGCATGTTGAGGCCTACGATATGATCGAAAGCCTCAAAAGTATGTTCCAGGCTCAGGCGAAGACTGAGAGATATCAAGTCTCTCAGGCTTTGCTGAGCTGCAAGCTTAAAGATGGTGATCCACTGAGTCCGCATGTGATCAAAATGGTTGGTTACGTGTAGTCTCTGGAGAGGCTTGGCTACCCCATTAGCGAAGAGTTCGCTACAGATATAATTCTGAACTCTCTTCCTAGTGCATATGGGTAGTTCATTTTGAACTACTACATGCATGGTATAGATAAGAAGCTCACTGAATTACATGGGATGCTCAAACAGGCAGAGGCGGATCTCAAGAAGGGCACCAGTCAAGTGTTGATGGTGCAGAATAAGGCTAAGTTCAAGAAGAGTTATTGGACTAAGAAGAAGGCTAAGTCGGGAGGAAAGAAGGCTCAGGACCCGGTCCCAAGCACTTCCTCAGGGACTAATCCATCTCCTTCAGTCGGATCCACTTGCTTCTATTGCAAGGCGGATGGCCACTGGAAGAGGAACTGCAACAAGTTTTGGCTGATAAAGCCAAGAGTGGAGGTATGACTTCTGACTCAGGTACACTTGTTTGCAATGTTATAGACATATATCTTGCTGATGCACCTAATAGTTCTTGGGTATATGATACCGGATCAGTTATTCACATCTGCAACTTGTTGCAGGGATTGGTAAGAACTAGGAGCGTAGCAAGAGGCGAGGTTGATATTCGAGTCGGCAACAAAGCAAGAGTTGCTGCGTTGGAAGTCGGCACGATGCAGCTTCATTTACCTTCCGGATTCATTATGGAACTGAAAAATTGTTATTATGTTCCAATGCTCAGTCGAAACATTATTTCTGCTTCATGTTTGATGAGGCAAGGCTATGAGTCGAATATCAAGAATAATGGTTGTTCTTTGTATTTGAATGATATGTTTCACGGCTTTGCACCCGTCTAGGACAGGTTATTCATTTTGAATCTTGATGGTGAGTCGGTTTATAACATAAATGTTAAAAGGTTGAAACCAAATGATCTGAATATGACTTACTTTTGGCACTGTCGGCTTGGTCATATAAGTTGGAAACGCATGAAGAAGCTCCATGATGATGGACTCCTAACTTCGTTCGACTTGGAGTCGTTCGAGACATGCGAATCTTGCCTACTCGGCAAAATGACCAAGACACCTTTTGCAAAGAGTTGTGAAAGGGCGTCCGACTTGTTGGGACTAGTACATAGTGATGTATGTGGACCAATGAGCACGACAACCAAGGGTGGTTATGATTACTTCATTACCTTCACTAATGATTTGAGTAGGTATGGATATATCTACTTGATGAAACATAAGTCGGAAGCCTTTGAAAAGTTCAAAGAATTCCAGAATGAAGCACAGAATCAACTCGGCAAGAAAATAAAGTTTCTTCGGTCGGACCGAGGAGGCGAGTACATGAGCCATGAGTTTGATGACCATCTGAAAAGTTGTGGAATAGTTCCTCAACTTACTCCGCCAGGAACGCCGCAAAGGAACGGTGTTTCGGAAAGGCGAAATCGGACCTTGTTGGACATGGTACGATCAATGATGAGTCGGACAGATCTGCCTTTATCATTTTGGGGTTATTGTCTAAAAACAACGGCGTTCACACTAAACAGAGTATCATCAAAGTCGGTAGAGAAGACACCGCATGAGATGTGGGCAGGCAAAAAGCCGAGTTTGTCTTTTCTTAAGATTTGGGGTTGTGAAGCATTTGTCAAGCGACTTCAGTCGTACAAGCTTACGGCCAAGTCGGATAAGTGTATTTTCGTGGGGTATGCGGGGGAAACTTTGGGTTACTACTTCTACAACCGAGAAGAGGGCAAAGTGTTTGTCGCTCGGAACGGTGTCTTCCTTGAGAAAGAGTTTCTCAGTCGGGGATTAAGTGGGAGAACGGTGCAGCTCGAAGAAATTTGAGAGGAACCGTCTAGTAGCGAGTTGGAAAAAACCTTGGAGGTTGAGCCGGTCGTGGTAGCTGAGCCGGTAGCAGCACCTATACTACGAAGATCGGCAAGATTATGAAGTGTTCGTGATGTATTAATGTTAGACAGTGATGAGCCGACAAATTATTCAAAAACGATGGTGGGATCTGATTCTGAGTCATGGCTTGGAGCCATGAGATCCGAGTTAAATTCCATGGATGAAAATCAAGTTTGGAACTTGGTTGATCTGCCATATGGTGCAAGACCCGTCGAGTGCAAATGGGTCTTTAAGAAGAAAACTAATATGGATGGAAATGTTTTTGTCTATAAAGTATGTCTTGTTGCGAAGGGGTTTCGACAAGTTCAAGGAGTTGATTACAACGAGACTTTCTCGCCCGTAGCGATGCTTAAATCAGTTCAGATCATGTTAGCGATGGCAGCCTATTTCGACTATGAGATATGGCAGATGTATGTCAAAACGGCTTTCCTTAACGGAAATTTAACCGAGGACGTGTATATGATACATCCCGAGGGTTTTTTCAATCCGGATAATGCTGACAAGGTATGTAAACTTTAGAAATCAATTTATGGGTTGAAGCAAGCATCTCGGAGTTAGAATATTCGCTTTGATGAGGTAGTCAAATCGTTTGGCTTCATCAAGAGTGATCATGATTCTTGTTTATACAATAAGTTTAGTGGGAGCAAAGTAAACTTTCTAATCTTATATATGGATGACATATTACTGATTGGAAATGATGTCTAGATGTTGCAAGAAACCAAGGAATCATTGGAAAGGAGTTTCTCAATGAAAGACTTGGGTGAGGCAACATATATTCTCAGAATCCGGATCTATAGAGATAGATCAAGAAGGCTCATTGGATTGAGTCAGAGTACATATTTGGACAAAGTGTTGAAGAAGTTTAACATGGAGTCGTCTAAGAAGGGGTTCTTACCGATGTCTCATGGTGTAAAACTTAGCAAGACTCAGTGTCCTTCGACAACTGATGAGCGAAGTCGGATGAGTGCGATTCCGTATGCTTCTGCAGTCGGATCCATCATGTATGCCATGATTTGTACTAGGCCGGATGTTTCGTATGCTCTAAGTGTTGTGAGCAGATATTAGGCTAATCCTGGAGAAATCCACTGGACAACGGCTAAAAATATCCTAAAGTACTTGAGAAGGACTAAGGATATGTTCTTGGTTTATGGTGGTGAAGATGAATTCAGTGTAAAGGGTTACACGGATGCGAGTTATCTTACCGACTCTGATGATTCTCGTTCGCAATCCGGATACGTGTTTATTATAAATGGAGGTGATGTGAGCTGGAAGAGTTCCAAGCAAGAGACTGTGTCTGCATCTACAACAAAGGCTGAGTATATTGCCGCTTCGGAGGCAGCAAAAGAAGTTGTTTGGATGAGTAATTTCCTCATGGATCTTGGTGGGGTTCAGGGATCGTCCAATCCGTTAGACGTGTATTTTGACAACAATGGTGCGATTGCACAATCCAAGGAACCTAGACAACACCAGAAGAACAAGAACATACTCATGTGGTACCACCTGATTCGCCAGTTCGTGGATCAGGGTGATATCAAGTTATGCAAGGTACACACGGATGCAAATATTGCGGATCCGTTGACAAAGTCGTTACCACAGCCAAAGCATGAGGCGCACCTGAGAGCCATGGGCATTAGATGCTTAGACATGTGATGTCGGAAGATTGACTCTAGTGCAAGTGGGAGACTATTGGAAATATGCCCTAGAGGCAATCATATATGATGATATTTCCCATTGTATTCATAAAGATATTAAGTAGTCCTTGTATAAATATCTGATGTGTATCATTGAATATGTGATTCGGTTGTGGAACTATACATTCATGTTGTTTGTACTAAATATATTTGGTCATTGAGGTTGTGCCGGACACATAACTTAGACCAATGTGAAAGTTGGCTTGATGACTCGGTTCCACTTGTTATTGGCATGGAGATGCTATTCCAACTTACACGGATTCGTCTAAAGTGTTTAGCGAGTCGGATTGATCCAAATTGAGGTACAACGAACAAGTTGTCATTTGTATATCTCAATCAATGTAATCCTTAGACCTGAGGTTATTGCATAGTCCGAGTTGAGGATCACCGACTTAGGTTCTGTCAAACGCTGATCCGTAACTCGACAGTTATAAAGGCAGAGTTCGGGTCGACTGAGAATCAAGCTAAGTGATGTGAATAACCAAGATGGGATTTTGCCCCTCCACTTGGAGGGATATTCTCTGGGCCCTCTCGTGAGATATGATTCGGAAGGCATGGCCATGCACGACTCGGTTAAGTGTTAACCGAGGCGATCGACTAAGAGTTAGTCGGGTGAATCACTTATCTCGGATCGAGAAGAGAGTCGGACTATTTAAGGAATGACAAATATTCGCCTATAGTCTGACAAGGTATATCGTGAGGCAAAAGGGACTCGGACGCAAGTTATATTGGAAAGGCAAGTCGTCATGACTCTTTGGTACTTGGGAGTCGGCACGTTCTGCTAGGAGCCGCTACCGACTGATCGATTGAGAGTCGGACTCTAATCGTGTCCAAGTAGCCATGAGCCTGCGGGGTCACACACTTAAGAGCGGAAGCAAGTTCGGATTGGATCTGAACTGGAAATTTGGTTGGGTTAGACCCGAGCCTGATTTGTACTGAGTCAGTGAGTCGGACTCATAGGGACTAATATTATATGGGTTTTAGTGAATGGGCCACGCGAGCAGAGCCCACGTTCACTCCCTATATATAGTGGAGCACCGTAACCTAGAAAGGTTAATCATTGATCGGTTAGTTTATTCCATGTGTTGGAAACCCTAGCTCCACAGCAGTCCTGCCGTCGTATCGAACCTAGCAGTTTGCCGCCGGTGCTCCTCCTTGTACGTGTGGATACCAGTAGAGATATTGTACGATCAGCATTAGGACGATTGGATCGCAAAGGACTGTACTGCATTAACTGACGCGCTTTATCAGTAATCTACAACTGCGCGTCTAGTGGTAAACCTCGTGGCCTTCTACCTCGGCTAGATTTTGGGATCACCACGTTAGAGAAAAAAAAATTATTTTATCTCTGCGTGACCCAACAGGAGGCATGATACCGCCCGCGGCTTTGACCAATAACCAAGACGGCCACGCCGGTCCGACTCGTCACAGACCTGAACCGGGCTGCACCTGACCAGCATCAGGAGCGTCGCTTCGCTTGTGATCGATCTACGCTACCTAAGGTATATATGTACCAAAAAATATTATGTGTGTTTTCCTCGTGGCCTTGGACGATCAAATTACCAATTCTATCTCTTGATATATAGATTTGATAAGTATTACGGTACTAGATCATTTCTATTGTTTTGTTTCCCGTTCACCTGGTGTACTAGGAGAGACCAGTAGCTAGGGTCATCTTGCACGTATGTCGATCGTATGATCTCGTGATGCACATGTATAGAGACATACTAGTCAGCTTTATTCTCTACTTAGTTGTTTTGATCGATCACTTGGCACAAGTGAAACTCTCTGTTCAACATCTGTATTTGCCGCCATTGATCCTGCAAACAGTAGAATAGTGCCTGCCGCTAAAAATCGCTCCTACATACTTCTTCCATTTGTGTGAATTGTCAGAAAACCATCCGCATTCACTAGTGCTTGACATCGTAGCAAAGATTATTTTTGTTACAGCACATCTCGTCAGTTACATACTACTAGTAAGCAGATAAAAACCATCTGTATGAAAAAAAAACAGATAAATACCATACTCAAATTTAGATAATAAGCCAAAGCGCCGCATAACTCTAAGTTATTAAAACCTTCTAGTACATTCTCAGAGCAACCATGCATGGTACGGAACCGAGTAGTACCATGAACCATCATACTAATATAAGTACATACTGGTCGAGGTCCAAAAGGAATTTGGCATGGACTGTCAGAGGTAGCAAAAACATATCTAGTTTTTCACGACGGACAAACGGAAGTCCAATACATAATTAATGGGAGAACCGGTCATGACGCGCAGCTAACATCAATTGGCTTGGCTCGGGGCTTTGGACGATGCAAGAGGAACGTCCCCACTGTTAAACTATGTTGCATGCGGATGGAGGAGAAATTGGCGCTTCCTTCACACCATCGCCAGAATCCAACCTTGAGGAACCTTCAACCAAAGCTAACAGATGTGAGATGCTACTAGTCAAAATACTGGTATACGATGTGTTTGAACTGTGAACAAACAAGCTAGCTAGCTTCCAGTTATGTAAAGAGTACTAGTAGAAACTGTAATCAGATACAACAGAACATGACTGGACTATATATAAGAGCGTGGTACTGTCCAAGGAACTAATGGTCTAGTGTAGTAGTATGAATTAGAGAACATGAAGTAGAACTAGGATCTGGAAATTAAAGCAGCTGGATATAGTGCCAGGAAAATTGAGTTTCAAAATATCAACGTTTTGCCCAAAAAAGTCAAGATGTATCTTTGTACAGTGAAGATGCGAAGAAAATGATCTCCGCCTGGGTCTTACACCCTAGTTAGTACTTAATTACACATAACTAATAACAAGGTAACATGTATAAATTGGCAAGAATAGCGGAAGCAGATGCCAACTGGCACTAATTTAGTACAGATTTATGCACTGAGTTTCAGTTAACAACAATGAAAATTAGGTTTATGCAAACATTCGTTAATCACCAAATGTACTATATCCAGTGCATAAACTAGCTGCTAGTGAAAAGGCTAGACATAATAGTTGGACTAAATTGTTTGTCTTCTACCAAATCATCTTACCCTAACTATGCACAAGAAAAAAAATCTTAACTTAGTGTACTGTATGAGATCTGGATGCCTAACTACAGCCCATATGCCAATACTCATTACTGATAATACCGCAATACTTGACTTGCAAGGTGCGTATAGAAGTACTAAGAAAGGTACTGTGTTGCTGGAAAAATGCGAATGATGATATGCCCTCTTCAAGAAACTCAAATTTGATCAGTTCAAGGAACTTTCTCTGAAAAAAATGTTATCGAGAATATGCCTTTCTCAGGAAATTCTGGGCAACTCAAACATACAGAAGCAAAGTGATGTGCATTAATATCAAAAGGAAGGGCTGAAAGGAAAAGAAAACTATCCTTCGTGGATCTCGCTGTGACAATATTGGTACTTCGGAACTAAAAGGTACACAGGATCCAAATAGTAGTGAAGCCAATTACTTGGGTGATCTAACTCCAGACTCCAATACTTAAGTCTATCCAAGGATTACTAAACAAAATTGGCAGTAGCATTTTGAAGGCCTATGCAGTACAAGTATAGTAGTACTACATAATTTTGCTTGGAGAAAGCTAGATGCAAGAATCAAAAACAAGGTAACAACTATGTTAACCCAACAATTGTAAAATCGTCATGTTTATGTAACACATGCTGCTCATGATCAGACACTCAGCGTAACAGAGTAGCAAATGAAATATGCAACAGTGGAATGATACACACATAAAACATGAACCATGAAATTAAGATAGCTAATGCCCAATGGTACCACACACACACACGTACGTACAGTCACACATCGCACATTAGAAATAACTAATGTAGCCAAGCAATTTGTGTGCACATCACTCTAAACAGCAGCTGCTTCCTATGAATTAATCTCTGCCTGCCTAGATATGTGTGTTTATACAATGTATAAGCTTTGCTATCACTCGTTGAACAATTCAAGGAACTCTGTTTCTGGAGAAATGTTCATCAGAATATGCATTTCTCAAGAATGGAATGATACAGAGTAGCAAATGAAATATGCAACAGCGGATACACATATAAAACATGAACCATGAAATTAAGATAGCTAATGCCCAATGGTAGAACACACAGTCACACATCGCATATTAGGATCATGCACACGCCATTCTACATAATAAACGCCATAATAGACTGTACCATATTAGGATAATGATCATGCACAAAATTGGCAGTAGCAGTTTGAAGGATCATGTACAAACGCCATAATAAATTCGCACAAAAAAAAAACGCCATAATAGACTGCAACGAACGGAATAGCACGTAGCAGAAAGACCAACTTTATCAATAATAATCAACAGAAAATGCTAATAAGGGGCGGAAGAGTTCCATGGATGCATGGGAGACAGGGAGATAGATTACCAAGGGAAAACGCCGGTGGGAGCTCAAACGGGAAAACGTGCCACGAAGAGGAGCTGCCTTTCTTGTGCGTCTTGGCTGGTTCAAAGGGCTTGCACTCCACGACCTCCCTCGTGCGCATGTCGACGCCGAAGAGGCGCTCTTCCAGGAAGAAGTAGACCACGTCTGGATTCTTGGGGTGGAGGAGCGCGAGCACGGGGGCCTTCTCCGGCAGCCCCGCGGCCTTGTAGGTGTCACCGGCCCAGATCTCGGAAAAGCTGGCCTCGTACTCCATCGTCCACTCTGCCGTGGCCGCATCAGCCAGCGTGCGCATGGAGACCTTGGGGGCGCCGTGGCTCGCGCAGGTCATCTCGACGCAGCGGAACGCGCCGTTGCTGAGCTGCACGAGGCGGCGGGATCCGAGCTCCCTCTCGGAGCAGTAGCCGCAGCAGCCATGGCCGCGCTCGACATCCCCTGCCGGGAGCTGCACGTACTCCATGGCCGTGTCATCGGGGAAGGGGTCGAAGCCAAGGAGGCCCGCCACGTTGTCGACCCACCAGAGCTTGCCGCCGTGGGAGACGACGTCGGAGAAGGTCCAAATCCAGCGCGGCTGCGGGTTGGCGACCCTCTTCTTGACCCAGGCGCCGGTCTCGGACGAGAAGAAGAGGAGGGTGGCTTCGTGGCCGCCGACGATGTGCTGGAACTCGACGACCATGAAGCCGCGAACGCTGCCGCCGTCCGGCGCGGCGATGACGCCGAGGTCGTTGTTGAAGATGAGGCCGTCGGGGTCGGTGACGGGCGAGGCGGCGGAGGAGGAGGAGGACAGGTCGCAGACGACGAAGCGTGGTCTGGGGACGCGACCGACGCGGAAGGAGCGCTCGACGCCGTCGGGGCCACGCCAGGTGCGCAGCTCCCCGTCGTCCCGTTCGGAGAGCGGCGGCGGGGTGAGGAGGAGGAGGAGGCCGGAGGGGTTGGCGGCAAGGACGCAGGGGAACTTTTGCCTGGCGGTTGGGTCCGGCTGGAGGGGGCAGACGCTGGGGTGCAGCTGTTGGAATTTGCCCACAGATCGACTACATCAAATTAGACGAACAAACACGCTCGAGAAATCTTATGGCTAAGGGCTCGTATCGTGCCCTCTAGACTCACACATACACTTGCCTAACTAGAAAACCTCCCTAGACTAAGACATGTACACACCACACATACCATAGACTCACATAGTCCTAGTGCTACTCGGACACTCTTATCAAGATTAAGCTAACAATCTCTCCCTAATCTTGATGAGTAAATGGCACCGGAAGTCACACAACTTATCTTATATGTGCATTTAAGTCACATAACTTGCAAACTAAACTAACAAGTCACACAACTTGTGAACCCGTGCATCTGTGGTCACAAAACCGGTCAACTAGGTGGTTTTTGACCAAAACCGGTCATACACAGACTAAACAATAGATAAAAATCATTTAAAAAGTATGGATTAAATAATGGAGTAATGAATATTGGCACATCATATGGATAAGTAACAAATGTGTGAATCTATAATACATTAAGTTTTTATAGCCCAAAGTAAACATATTTTGTTATCAAATACTATATATAACAAATTCAAAATCCATACTTTTTTGTTTCAAAACATTTAAAATTTATTTCGAGAATACATATGTGTGGGCTAAATAACTCTGGTAAGTTTCAGTGAATAACTCGTTTTGTTTTGGGCAAGAGAAAAAAAATCTAGTTGTATTTATAAAAGCACGTATTTTTGTCAAAGATTTGTCTTTTTTTTATTTTGCAAAATAAAACGTATTTTTGTCTGAAACTTGTTGTGTACCTTCTGATTGTACAAATGTTTGTGCGTGATTTTTTTTCAGATTTTTTGAAGTCTTAAAAATATATGTTTCATTTTTCTAAAAAACGAGCTCTAGTGAGCTGGTAAGCATTTTTCTCGTGAGCATTCTATACATTTACCAAAATAAAAATACAGGTTTTCTTTGTAAAAATTTAATTTGTCTATGACCGGTTTTGGTCAAAAACCACCTAGTTGACCGGTTTTGTGACAACGAGTGCACAAGTTCGCAACTTATGTGACTTGTTAGTTCAGTTTGTAAGTTTTGTGACTTAAGTGCACATGTGGGGTAAGTTGTATGACTCCCGGTGCCATTTACTCTAATCTTGATTGACTACTCTTCGTCTTCCATGCTTCTCTGATCTTGAATCGTTGTAGATCCGCGTCTTGTCTAGGTCTCGCACACGACAAATCTAATTGGCTCTCCCCAATTTTGACTTGGCGAATTTATGGAACAACTCAAGTATGATCCGGACTACCCAGCCACGCTAGCAAACCTTGTGGAATCGCACCACCCGTGGAACACACGTCCACCCTAGCGCAATACATGCCGACCTCCTGGCGTGGACTAGACCATCCACTTCGGCCTCATGTAGAGACATGGCCTCATTGAAGAGACTCACCTTCACTGGTTTACCGTCCCCTTCACACTTGAACTTGATCCTCTCGTCGAGACACATAGACGACCTGATCGAGGCACGCAAATTGCGTCTTCGTCCATACGATAAACAGTCCCTCAACCTTCATTCGCTTCAGCTGCAACGGATCCTCACAGAGACAAGCACTTGGACACGACAACGACTCACAGACGCAACACCGACTTAACGTGCTACCTTGCACACACTTGACTCCTTTACTTATACTCTCCCGGACGATGATCTTGACAAGATTCTCCAGCACCATACCCTGGCACCACCGCGCTCATCAACGATCATCCCCATCCACCACTTTACCGACGACGCCTCGCCCGCTATCTTCCTCCTTGTCACTCCTCCGAGCGACGACCGCCGGACGCCTCACCGATGACGGCATGTTCGCCGCCTCCACCTGGTCGCCCGTCCCGAGGCGCTAGTCGGATCGCCTCCCCGGGGCAAGCGTGACTTCAAATCTTCCACCTCGCTCTGATACCAATTGTTGGAATTTGCCCACAGATCGACTACATCAAATTAGACGAACAAACACGCTCGAGAAATCTTATGGCTAAGGGCTCGTATCGTGCCCTCTATTTTCTGTTTATTTCTTCTTTTTTTGCTCTCACACGGTGTGTTACAAGACTCACGGTCTACCCTTGCTTATATATGCAAGCTAGACCTGACTAATATTAAACCTAAACCATCACGTACACACGTACGGATACTACTAGTATTAGGACTCACACATACACTTGCCTAACTAGAAAACCTCCCTAGACTAAGACATGTACACACCACACATACCACGGACTCACATAGTCCTAGTGCTACTCGGACACTCTTACCAAGATTAAGCTAACAGCAGCGCGACGGTGGTGACGCGGGGCGGCGCGGCGAGCGCGAGGGAGAGAGCGGCGCCCTGCGGGATGTCGGCGGAGGCGCTGGCCTCCCGGCTCAGGATGACCCACAACGGAGGCGCCATCGGCTCGTACGGCAAAGCAGCACAGCGATGGGACTTGGGTCCGGCGGAGGTGAATGCTTTTGGTTGGATGAGGATGGGGGATGGGGGATGGGGAGCGGGGGTTAGGGTTTTAGGGGCGTGGTGGGGCTGGGTTGTTCGTACGGGTTTGAATTCTGTCGGCTTTTGTAGACCGCGACGAGACGATGGTGGACTGGATGCCAGGAGGTGGAGCGAGGGAGAAAGCGAAGCACGCAGCACGGGACGACGTGTTGGCGTTGGATCAGCGCTGCTATCTCTTTCGTGCGGAATCTTTTGGCAGTTGCCGTTCCGGGAGAGCGATCGCGTCGTGCGCAGCAGCCACACCGCCGTGTCGTCGACCAGTGCAACGGAAGGATCGACCCCACGTGCGTGGCGATGCGTCCATCGGCGCATAACGTACACACGTGTGTGCGTTGTGTACGCGACCCAATTCCTGAGCAGAAATTTGAGTTGCTCCAACCTTGACTTCCAACACTTTTTTTTCGTGAATAGAACCCTGGTATTAAAAAACATCGAACAGTGTAAAGCATCCAAAAAAAAGCGGAAATTATAACCAGATCCTTGAGAAGCCTTTCATCTTCAACCTTGTGTCGACGGCGCACCGCCGCGGCCGCACCTCTGTGTGGCGGCTTAACGTTGTTGGTTGCGAACGGAAAGTCGACGGACGGGTTGCGAAGACCGCATCCGTCCCGAAGACGAAGACGAAGGATGAATTGTCGATGAAGCTCCTTGACGATCCAAAAATCCCCACATCCAGACGAAGTCCTCGAAGTCCACACCACTCCCACAAGCTTTCGACATCGCCGAGAGATGGGGTTGAAGACGGGGAGACCTTATTGGAAGAGACGCCCACTACCACCACCTGAGCACCGTCCCACCAAACTTGAACCCTAAAAAACAAGGACCCTCCCGCCGATGGGGGCCTAGATCCACCCCAACTCCATGGCCCGATGGACAAAGAAGTGAGGAGGACTGGCGGCCGTGCCGACTGGAGGCAACAAGATCTAATCGCCTAGGCAGGGGCGAGAGAGGAGAGGAACGGTTCTGCGCATGACATTTCTCGTACTAGATAACTATATCCTGCTTCCTCGATCGGGCTTTTCCGTGTTCAGATTATCCCGCGTCTGCTAGAGATGCTCTATAGTGGTAAGGCCTATCTATCACCGGACTAACGAATTAAAAACAAAAAAAATAACTTGGTTATTACAATATGGAGCTCCAACGTTAGAGATCAAGTGGGATCCCACCTAAATCACACTTCTAGTTCAGCAAAATGAACTAGAAGTGGGATCTCACTTGACACCTTATCCAATGTTTCATGCCCGCCTAATCCCAAGGGTTAGCTTACCCCCTATGGTTGACAAGACAAGGGTTGGGCATTGACGACACGCTCTTAAAACGCCTAGCTCTCCTTCGTTTCCAAAGCCCCCAAGGAAGCAAGTCCCCTTGCGTCGGTTTTATTCCACATTGGCCATAAAGCACCACAACTCCTTGACCAAGATGAAGTGTTTTGCAAGGTATTCAAAGTAGGACAACCAAGCAAACCTTTAATTCCATTCCAAATGCGCAAGGCGAACATGCATTTGGATTGATAGAGCCTACAGTTAGGCCAATCTCATTGTTGGAGCCTTTCTGCGTAGAATTAGCCGTGAGAAAAACTTGTATTTGGGGGCGCCTAATTGCTCCAAACTACCTTCATCATGATTGAGGTGATGGTATTCTCCAGTCGTGCCCTAAATGTCGAATCCGCTATAATAGAGACCCGTGACCAGCATCCGACTGAAAAAACCAACATCTTTGGACAATGGTAACAAGACCGGTAACCTCACGAAAACTTGACGAATAGTGGGTAGATAGAGATGTCCTATGTTTTTTGCACGAGAAAGATATAGCCCCATCATCATCTTAAAGAGAGGTGCGAGTACAACACTTCCCGTCGTAGTCTCTCCATTTGTTGTCCACATTTCTCTTCTTGCCGAGGAGTCATATCTAAAATTTGGTGAGGCGGATCAAAAGTGATATATCAGTAATTACACACAGGAGCTGTGAAAGAGGTTCACCGAAAGATCGGCAGCGTGTCTATAATAATCATCACGTTATTCTCTTTAGAACTATATTCTAGTAATACTAGATTATATTAAAAGAATTCTTACAACTAGTATCAAGAGATCGACGCTACCTTCCATGTCCGGCCGCAAACTCGAACGTAAATGCAATATGGATCTATCACACAAGCAACTAGCTCGCGGATGATCTCTCACGAAGTTAGCAAACACAAGCACACACCCCATGGAAGTTAGAACCCGTACGTAGGAAGATGATCTAGTTAAGCCCTAATTCGGCAAAGCGCTTAGGACGCTTCTCCAGAACTCAATTGTCTTGTCGGTCTGTAGCTTCTCCCCCACCATCCTCGCCGCCAGTGGCGACCTCTTGAGCTTCTTTGCGATCTCGGCCCCAATCATCTCCAGAAAACTCCGGTCCTCCCCTTCTTTCACGCTGCCTTCGAGAGCGTAATGCAATAACAGCTTGCGGAACACGTCTTCAGACAGCTCCGGCATGGGGACGCACCTCGTCTTCGTGGCGCCGAGCGCCAGCAGAACGTCGACGTTCCGGCTCGTCACGAGCACCTTGCTATCCCGTTCGCAAAACTCGAGCGGGGCCAGGATACGGCGGAGCCGCTCCATGCGCCGGACGTCGCCGCACCCGACGTCGTCCAGGTCCAGGTCCAGCACCAGGAACACGCGCTTCCCGCCCAGCTCCTTCTCCAGGGTCCCCTGCATGGAGCCAGCGTCATGATGATGGCAGCACCGCGCTCTTCCTCTCGCCGCCTCCAGCATGTCCGCGAACACGTCGTCCACGGCGAAGTCCCTGGGGACGTACACCCACATGGCGAGGTCGAAGTAGCGAGCCTGTTCGACGCGGGCGTACACCAGCTGCGCGAGCGTCGTCTTCCCGCATCCGCGCGCGCCATGGACGCCGACCACGGAGTAGGGGCAGCATCCGGGGCCCTGCTGGTCCTCGTACCCGACCGTCCTGTGAAGCATCCCCACGATCCTCTCGCAGTCCACGTCCCGGGGCAGCAGCGGCTTCTCCGGCGGAACCCCCGTGGTGCGCCGGTCCGTCGGCAGCTGGCCCGCGGCCTCGAGCGCGGTCATCTCCCGGTGCGCCTCGTCGATGACGCTCCTTACCTGGTCTACGCTCCTGTTAAGCTTCTTGATCTCCGTCCCGGTACCGCCGGAGACGGTGTGGAACACGGACCCGAGCTTCTTCTTCGCCCAGCTCTGCTCGTGGAACGGGTTCGTGCTCGCCGGGAGGGAGACGAACTGCCGGTGGCGCGCGAGGACCTTGTCCAGCGTGTCCTCGGCCCGGTGGCAGTGGAGCCTGAGCCGGCCCACTATCTCGCGAAGCCGATCCGTGCGGGGACTGGTGATCCCCACGACGACGTCCTGCTCCTCTCTCACGGCCGCCTCGATCTTCGTCAGCATCGGCTCCAGCTGTATCAGCTGCTCCGTCGCGTCGGCGCCCAGCAGGGCGTGGCCCTTGGCGATCAGCCTCGATATGATGCGCGACACGTCCTCCTCTGGCCTCTTCACGCTCGTCGCGGTCTTGCCCGCCGCCGCCGCCGCGGCCAGCACCATAGCCGCCGTCTTGCCGCCGCGGTGCTCCAGCAGGGACTTCCCGTTTGTTCTCTCGAACGAACTAAACATCTCGATCGATTTGCTTGCCGTTTGATGCTTGTTCTTTCCTCCTAATTAACTTGTTGCCCGATTGAGAGTACGTGTGCTCGTACGTGTCCTATATAAAGAGGACCGATGGAGATCGAGCGTGAGAGTACAGAGTCAGTCTCCCTCTCCAACCCCATCAATTTGCTCTTCTCTGACTCGAACCGATTGTTCGATCGTGTGCGTACGATGGAAATCAACCATGACTCGGAGTCTTTCAAAAAAAAAAACATGACTCGGAGTCCTTTCTTAACTCCATCGACACCTCTTCTCTTGTCCGGACTCGGATCGTCCAATCTTATGAGATGATCATCACGTTCTAATTAACCATGTATGTTCACACAAAAAAACCTAAGAAGTCCATCTAGTACAAAATAACTCTGATTCGTGTTTTGGTGAACTTCTACCATTTTTTTTTAAATGGGCGTATTTATTAACATAAATGTTTAATGTTTACATCCGGCCTCTGCATAACTAAGATGCACACAGCCACAAGAACGACAGAACAAGGAAATATAAAGGTAGACAAGCATTACAAAAAAGCACTATCGAAATAATTGTCTTTAATCTAAGGTAGATCAATCCTTAAATCACGTGGCCATCAATATCGAGAGAAAATATCCCTCGTCGTGTCCTCCAATCGCGTACATCCCTTCACAAATAAGTCGCAAAACTCCATGCGTTAGAGAATAGTCCATGATTGGAGGATAGCCGTTGCTCGATAAATAACCTGCAGAGGAGAAGACACAATGTTATTAAAAATCTTTTCATTTCTACAAAGCCATAGCGATCATATAATGACAAGTGCTCCCACACAAAACAGACTTATGTACTTATCAACAATTTCATACAACCAATTACCAAAAACATTAGTTACTGAATATGGAGGAGCTAAACCAGAAGCTATTTGGATGAATGACCATATAGAGCGAGCAAATTTGCAATGGAAAAATAAATGACGAATTGTCTCATTGTGATGACAAAAAACGTATTGTGTATTTCTATGCCAATTCCTCTTTGCAAGATTATCTTTTATTAGAATTACACCCTTACGTAGATACCATGCAAATATCTTTTTCTTAAGGGGTATTTTTATTTTCCAAATTTTACTATTATCATCACTGCGATATCAGATTGAACCAATGCTCTATATAGTGAACCAATAGAAAATTTACCACTTTCTAGTAATTTCCATTTGAACACGTCAATACCGTCCGACAATTGTATCATGGATAATCGTAATTGTAGATTGTTCCAGGATACCAGTCGAGGACCAATGAGACTTCTTCTGAAAGACACATTGGGAGGATTTTCTTCTATCACTGTGGAAATTGTATCTCCTTTGTGTCTAACAGTCGAATATAGAGCTGGATATTATTCGCGAAGATTAGTTTGGCCAAGCCACTTATCTTTCCAAAATCTAATCTGTGATCCATCCTTAATCTCGAAAGCACTAAAACCAAAGAAATGTTTTTGGTGGCCATAAGACCAACCCAAAAATGTGAATCACCGGGTTTTTGGGTGAACTTCTACCATGCATGCCGTGAACATGGATTTTCTACAATCCATTCGGCTGGCAAGTAGTATCAGAGTATTCTATTTTTTCTTCCGTAAATAAGAATGTGAGAACATGTATAATGAGGTGACGATTAGCCTTCTTTTCGAGTTGGCACGTTGAATTTTTTCTTGGAAGCTGGAAGAGAGAATGAAGAAAGACAAAGTTATCTTCACTAAGGTAAAGGGATGACCCCTTCAAATAATGGAAGACTATTTTCTCCATTGTAACATATATCATCCCATATTGACCCAATGTTTTTCAAAAAAATAATTAATTCTCTTTAGTTGCTATAGGGATAACAAATAATGCATTAGATTATGGCTTACTTCTATTGTCTTCTATGTATGACACTAAGGTATAAGAAAAGACTCGCCTTTTCTACCATTGGACGTGTCCCAAAAACATGGTGTTGTCTTACTACTCGAGTTGCTGGTGGTGTGTTGTGTAGGGCATAATGATCAATAGCTCTTTCACCGCACTCGACGCGCCTGGCCCCCTCGACCTTCTGTCGGTTGTTCGCTGCAAGGAGGTAGCTGATTTTTTTCCCTGATCAGGGTTTTACTCCTTTTTTGCAGGCATAAGGGAGACGATGTTCACGACGATGAGGGTGGAATGCCAAGGACAAGGAAATGGTCATGGGTAAGGACAGTCTTGGACTACAGGTTTCTAGTATGAAGGTCGACACTACTCAATAGCAGGGTTCATCCTCTAATGGAAAATCGGCGGCTCAACATCTCAATGATCCTATTGTTATGGCAGTGACACCGCTGAATTCCAACTCGCAAATTCCACGTGGAAAGGAGATACTAGCTATTGCACGAATCTTATCACCGTTTTCGGGATCCTCTGGGTTTGGGATGTCGGTTGGTTCCAATGATTGATCTCAGGAAGCTGCAAGTAGAGTGAGACCCAATGTGATGGGCAGAATGCTGACACAGGCGGCAAACAACACACCCTCGCCTGATGGGACGCAGGCAGTAGCTGAGTCGCACATAGTAGCTGGGCCATTCGCCGCGATGGACTTGCCTTCTGCCCAGCTGGTGGGCGGTCTTCTTGGGCCGCAACCGCTGCACCCTCAGCCGAATGGGCCAATGTTAGGTGTAGTGGTCGGGGAGGCTGCGAATCCACCATCTCCTCCCCTGGCTCTTGGACGAGCCAGTTATTTGAAGGGGCTGGTGGTACCCAGTCCTTTCCATCTTCTTCATCGGGCCTGGAGGGTGCTAGGCCGCACGAATGGGCGGGGAAGACGCCATCACCTGCCCATGATGAAACTGTTGTGACCATGCGGAAGGTTGCGACTGCGACACCACCTTCCCCTATGGCTATTGCGGTTGGTTCTCCTGCTGTGTTCCCGACCCATCGCACACTGTCACGTCAGAGTGTTCATCTTGTGATGGGGTTGGACGGGTGATGGATGAGAAATATAGCCATCCACATCCATATTTAAACTAGATATTATTCATATTTATGATGAAATATCTCTCTAAATCCCGCCACTAATGCCTAATGATCAAAGGGGTATGTAATCCTGTCTTTCTATTTTTCCCTACGCAGATAATGACGTTTGATAATGGGAATCACAACATTAAAGTCAAAGATACGAGATTTCCAAAAACTCAAAGAAACCAAGAGACGTGAAGTGGAGGTAGAAGCTTTAATGACCAACTATACGGCTGGAATAAAATTTCGGTCGTATAGTTGACACCGACACTTCTAGGTCAAACAGAACAACTTTCATGAAGGGACCTCTATATAAACAGGCCTCAGGCAACGAGAAAACTCTCTCTCGACCATCTCTTCCATCCCCTACCATCAGAAACCACAACACCGGAGGGATAGATCTAGCTCTAATCTCCAAACCTTTCTCCACCACCATAGTCATATTATACCACTTGTAATAGTAGATCTCATCTCCAATTGGCAACATTGTAAGACTACTATTATCAATCTCATGATTTCCATTACAATGTTTATGATTATTGATTTCATCTCTGTGTGTGAGTAATTCTCCTTGGGCCAAGGGCTTCGGCCTAGCCATGTGGATGCTATTTATCATAGATGAGATCATATATTAGTTTGTATGACATGATGATTACTGTACCCTATCTTGCCTCAATCTAACGACTTGTCAGGTACCCAAGACCCCAAGAATTGATCCAGGTATAGGGAGTGTGAGTAATGACTAATCTACATGATGGGAACCTGTAGCATCCCAGTTGTCTAACCACTGTAATGCTACTAAGTTTAATAATAAAATGGGCCACTTCCAACATATAATTGTTGCATCATCATCATATCATGCTCATGTCATCATGTCCCCTTGCATTTGAGCATCATATAAAACCTTTTCTTGTTTGCTTCTTATCTCATGTGCATGATTAATTGTAGTTGCTTCTTGATATTGTATTTGGTTCTTACTAAATTGTTAAATGCCCAAGTTGAGTTGGGGGCATCTCTCTTTTGCCTCCACCACCTTTCCCTCACCACCTTATAATTCCACCATCCAATAATATGGGCTTGGCCTTTTGTTGAGTTATCTCTAGCCCATGTTGTTGGTTGGATCCAACCATATATCTTTGCTTGGCCTTGTCCACACTATGGAATGCATATGGATAATGCCAGAATTATAACCTTGTTTTCACAAGAGTAACCTGGCATTAATTAATCTGCATGGGCCATGCAAGTACCATCCACCCTAGCTTTGGCTTTTGTTTGGATTTCTAAATGGAGCCTTCTTCTTTGCTTGATCATGTTTGGATAGTATAAACCTAGCTACCCCCTCTCTATCTTTGGATCTTGCTTGTTCCTTTGTGGATCATGCATGGTCCATTAGAACCACATCATCACCTTGACCATCTATCCTCCCTCTTCTTCTTTTCTTGTCTGATCTTGCTAGAGCTTGCTTGAAGCTTGCATAACCAAGATTAGTACCCTCCACCTTCTTACCCTTGCAAGCAAAAGACCCTAATTAAATCTATCCTAAAAACCAAAACCTAAACCCTATTTTATATCTATCCTAAATCCAAAACCCTATTTTACTATTAACCTAAACTAAACCTTAAACTACTTTTTCCTCTAACAAAACCCAAACATTCTCTCTCTCTCTTCTTTTCTATCCTAAACTAAATCCACTTTGCATACATCCTAACATAACCCCTACATCTAATTCTACCTCTAAACCAAACTAAAACTACACCCTAATCTACCCCCTCTTACCTAGCAAAACCCCCATGCCCCTAACCTACCTAGCTCGGCCATCCTCCCTTACATGCTGCCCCACCCCAGCTCGCATCTCTCCCTCTCTCTTCCTGGCCACACGTGACCAGTACCACCCCCTCACCCTATGCCCTAGCCGACCATCCCCTCTCCCCTTCCCCTTTTTCTTCCTCTCAGCTAGTACCTGCCCAGCCTGCCCACCGCCACGACCGCCTGCCCCACCGCCCACCACCCTAGCGGCCTCGCCACCTGCTGCCCTCCTAGTCGTGCCGATCACGTGATCGAGGAGGAGGCGCCGAGACGACCTACCCTCCCACGCTACCACCTGCCTCAAGGCGCCCTTATCTCCCCACCTCCCTCTCGTCTCACCCAAGACCCCAGATCCACCCGCATGCCCCTGCCTTTCCCTTCCTTCCTCATCGCCACCGCTCTACCACCGCCTCATTGCTCGGACGGTGAAGGGAGGCTGCAAGGTGTCGAGGACGTTGCTGGAGCTCGCCTGCGACGCCCCGGAGCCGGACGCGAGGAGGGGAAGGACAGAACCCGCCGGAGCCGACGACGCCGTCGCCAAACCCTAGATCGTCGGAGCGCCAGCCTCGCCGTTGATCGCCTCTACCCCTGGCCGTTTCGAGCACACCGTCACGTTCGCGGTGAGTTCCTGAACCTCCCTGACAAACTCCCATCCTCGCTCGCTTCCTGGTTGCGCCGTTTGTTTCGTCGAACGCCCTGCGTGCGCCATCGCCTCGCCACCTGCCGCCAGCACCGCACGCCGCATCACCTTACCTAGCCATGAAAGTGACCCCAGAGGCGGCGGCAGCCACCGCAGCGGCACTGCACATGAGCCCTGCATCCTGTGATCGAGCCCGCCTCGCCACGCCACGCCACAAGCGCGACGAGACGCGAGAAGAGAACAGTGCCACGGCCCTTTGCGAAAACCCTTCAGCCTCTGTTTTGCCAGCCCGCAAGTCCTCGAGGCCCCACACGCCAGCGTCTGTGGGGATCTTGCAAAAAGGCTCCCCGGAGAAACGTGTTTTAACCCGCAGTCCTCCCCAGTGCCGCGTGTGTGTTTCGCAAATTGCCCCCTGTCCTTTTTGTTCATCCACCCGCGGTCCAGCGTGGCCCCGCTGTCAGTCTCTCTGAGCGTTTTATAAATAGGTCCCTGCAGTTCTGTTTATTCAACCCGAGGTCCAGGTTGCTCTCAGGCACTGCCGCGTGGGCCAGAGATGCCCCCTGGCCCACCTGTCTGTGACTCAGGCTAGCTGAGGCTGGGTGAAAAACGTTTCAGAGCTGTTTTTAAAATTCAAATCTGTTAAATAAATCCAAATTTTCAAATTATTTTCAGATTTATATAACTTTTGCATGCTTTATCCAAAATAGACAAATGATATATGTTTTGGATTCATAAAAATGAGAAGAATTCAAATATGCCATCTGTTTAGGGTTTTGCACCAGTAAATTTCCAAGTTTGTTTAATTACTTCAATTGCCACTAGAATTTCTTAATTAAATAACTTTTGTTTGGAAAATCCAAATTAAGCATATGAGTAGTCTAAATTGATCAGCTCGACGAGACCTTTCCGTTTATGATATCCATGATTTCAATTGCAGCATGCATCATATAACTATATAATGAACAACAACTGTTATGACAACAAAATCTGACTAAAACCCAAATCAAATGTTATTTCCTTGTTCTTCACACCTCACCATGCCATGCTACCTTTCTTGCCATGTAAATTGTGCATCATTCATCATGGCATAATTGTTTGCTTGACGCATCTTATTCATATGCTTGTGCTCTATATTTATGTTGGCCTTGTTTGTTTGGTTTTTCTGATAGACGAAAGGTGGGTTGTATCAAGAGAACCAGAGCACTACCCGTAACCGTCCTTTGCTTCAACAGAGACACTGTGCAAGCACTACCACATGCTTGCACACACAAGACCTATTGCCTCTATCTTATTCTTGCATCATTGAGTCGCGATTGCATTAAAATGAATCCCAAGTATGCATAGCCTTTACTTTTAAACCCCACCAAGCTTGTACCCTCCATCCCATGAGCCACTACTATAGGAGTTGTTTGAGCCATGCGAGTCGAGAACAAAGATGTGTAGGGTTTGTGAGAGTCGATGAATAATGAGGTACCTAAACAACTTAACCGAGTAGTTCGGGATAACTAAAGAAAGTGGCACCGTGAGCAATATCTGCTATTTGGTTTTTCCGCTCACTTGTGTCCCGTAAGACCCCGAGTACTTGATTCCTGTTCCTTGATTTATCGCGCTATCCACATCCGGGAGGTATATGGGACCCCCCTGGACCCGAGCTCGATTCCGTCTTATTTCTTGGGCCACAAGCTAGTTTGGGGCTTTATTTACGATCCTGTACTTATGCCATGTTTACTGCTTTATTACGATTGTGCGAGTAACGCATAATCGCTTTTTGAAGCGGAATGTTTACGCGGTGTCGACAAGCCCGCTTGGGGTTCCTGGGCGACACGCCCATTGTCGCAGACCTTGAGGCCGCCTCGAGCTTGCTTACTCGCTATGGATCTACTTAAGGGTGGCCTCAAATCTTTCTCAATCTTGTGATTGTTCACCGTGAAAGCCTCGTTGGGTTTTGATTTGGTTTTTCCGAGGTTGATCGAGTGTGTTGCTATTGGTGCACCCGGCCGGTAAAACTTTCTCAAAGCCGTGTCCATGGTTATGGACGACTTGGAGCACAGTTTCTTGATCATAGACAAGCATAACTAAAGTACCGCTATAATCTGACTAAAGTAACTTGACTAGTAAATAGTGCAATACTCATGGAATGGTTAATAAAATTGCCAACGGATGGGGGTTGTTCGTCCGCTTCCCTGTTGGTAAGTAGGGAGGAGGATGGATCGGATGAGATTACCAGTATAACTGTTGTACTTAAATTCACGGACATCCGTCTATCATTGGTTAGGCGGATGGTTAGCGTTTATCTGTAGAATTGCTAGGGTTTACCTTTTGCTGCAATTGCGTCACCCCAGGTTGTGTCCCCTTTAGAGGCATTAAGTCTTGCTGAGTACCCTTAGGGTCTCACACGATAGATTCTTGATTCAGATGAACAGGTACCTTCTCAGGACGGATACTGGGTGGAAGAAGCCGATGATGTGGGCAACGATCGTATGGTGTAGAGATTCCGAACGGGATCCGTGAGACCTGTAGTTGGGATGTGCTTATTTTCTCGGCATCTTATGCCTATTTGCTTCTTATCCGTACTCGGATCTTGTTTGCCGCCCGCATGATACTCGATGTGTCTTGTATGAGGAGTTATCCTAAATTATAGATGTATCTAGGTCATTTGAATCTTGCCGTATGGCGTTGGTATATTTCCTTTCTTTCTAGATGGTGTGGCTCGATGTACTCTTGTATGGTGGCTTGCGTACATACCCACTTGTGTGTAGTTGATCCTTCGCCGACCACGCCGCCTCTGAGTCCTGCTGAGAGGTTAGCGGTTGGGACGTCTGAAAGGACTACCGGTGAGCGGCTTTTGGGGCCCTGCATTATTTCAACCGCTATCTCTCATCCAGGCTTGTATCTAGGAGCGTAGTTCACCGAGGTAGTTACAATTGGTATCAGAGCCATCCCGACCTTCAGGGTTTCAGCCAAACGGTCGTTGTCAGTCTAGCAAATATTTTGAGTAGTTATGTATATTAGGGAAAAACAAAACGCGAGAGTAGGACTGCTTCCACTTTTCTTCTTACCCTCCCACCCACCCTTTTCTGGTAAGGAAGTGCAACGTTTTCAATCCTCTTCTCAAAGTTCAAACTAGGATTCACGTGTTCGGGGTTTCCGTAGTACCATAGGATGTGTGTGTGTGTATGTGTGTGTAGTCCCTTGTCTATCTGTTGCATCCAAGTTGTTATCTTATCTGCCTTTGGTTATCAACTGTTGGTACATTCCATACCAACAGGCTTTTGTAAACCGACGCAATCTATCTTCCTTTTGTATCCGACGCTAGCTTGGTTGGGGTGTTCGTTTCTGTAGTACCAATCTTTAGGTTTCGCCGTGGAAAGAAGGGGTTAGGATATGTGTTCCACTTGTTCATGTGCGGAGTAATGATTTGAGTGCGGGATGGAGTCGCGACCATACCACTACTTGTATCATTTGCTTTTGTATATTGGATCGGTAGAGTCACTAATCTTGATTCGTTAAGTAATTTTGCGCATCTATTGGTATTTTAATGCCGAAATTTGTGGAAATTTTTTCTTTGATATGTTTGTGTACCACACTCCTTTTCAGTCGTGTGCGATATGCTTAATATCTTTGAGGTGCTATGAACTTTGTTGATATTTTCATATCATCTCAAGAAATTGTATCCTTTAATCTTGGTTAATTCCATCTTGGTACTATTTTGGATTATTATCATCTTCCATTATAGTACCGACTTGAGTTTTACATCAATGACAGATGGCTCCCCACCGGATCGAGGAGGACATTCCTCCGTAATCGGCTCATTTGTCAAGCATTGCAAATGCTCGCAGCCATGCAAGAGAACCAGTGCGCTTTGAGGAGAGCGTCAAGGAACGAGTTCACTCCACTTCCTCCACCTCCCAAGCGTGGCGACATCAAGAGCTTCCTCAAGTTCAGTCCTCGGTTTGATGTGTCCGACCGACCTCTTGATGTCGATGATTGGTCACGAGATCTCAAGGCTGCTAGAGACTGCGATGTGCGCCGTAACAGAATGGGTAAAGTGTGCTACTCACCTGCTCAAGGGAGACGCAGCTCTATGGTGGGAAAACTACCTGAAGGCTAGCTGCACTGGGTTCCAGCCCACTTGGGAGAGGTTCACCACAGCCTTCAAAGAGCAGTTTCTCTCAGAGATTGTGATGGAACGAATGAAGGATGCTTTCCTCAACTTGAAGCAGGCAATGATAACGCCAACACCTACATCAGAACTTCATGAACTTGTCTCGCTATGGTGGTGATGAGGTATCTCGATGACAAGAAAAGGTAAGAGATTCTGCAAGGGCTCAATGCGTCGATCAAGTATGCACTCACGCATGCAAGACCGCAACCTTCCCGAACTGCAGCATATGGCACTACAAGAGGAGGCTAGTAGGCGGATGTTCGAGGAGTCCAAGAAGCACAAAGGGATGCATCAAGCTCGCAGAATGGCAACTCCTTCTAAGCGTGTCCGGGTTCCTAACACCCCACCACACTCCCGGCTCCACCAAGACTCATGAGCTTCACGCCAAGGCCATCAAACTTCACCACTGCGGCTCCTAGGGGCTACAACAACCCTTACCCTGGAGCGCCTGGCGGAGTCCCTGGCTTCTCTGCTCCACGCCCTCGCGGTGCTTGCTACACGTGTGGAGATCCTGGACATCCCCACTGGAACTGTCCAATGAAGAACAAAGCTCTCCTCAACCCCGCCAAGATCTGCAACAAGCTCTCCTCGGTTCAGGCACCACCGCCGGGCTCTCAACATCAACACTAAGCCCGGTCTGCGGTTGTTCGAGCTAATCGCTAACGCCTAAAGCTGAGCTCGCACCGAGTTGTCATGGGTATGCTTTCGCTAACTCAGTCCTCGCACGAGTTCTCTTTGATTCGTGCATCGCATTCTTTCGCTTCCGTCAAGTTTGCGCTGAGAATGGGTTAGCATGCATCCTCTTACAAAGAAGTTAATGGTTCTTTCTCCGGGCAAATATGATGGCAACTAAGATCAGCCATGGCAACCAAGTTGAGATTGGTGGTTCTTCATTTCGCTTCTTTGATTGTTCGGGCAACTCGACATTGATGTCATCCGGCATGGATTGGTTGACAGAAATGCAGCCGTGATCGATCAGGTCAACGCCAAGATCTCTCAAGATCCCTCAAGGCCACATAGTCTTTTCTCCAAGTCCGACTCGATGTCCAGCTCTATTCCTTGGCTGCTCAATGATGACGCTATGGAAGCTATTCGAAGGTACCAGTGGTCCGTGAGTTCCGGATGTTTTTCCGAAGAGTTGCTGTATGCCTCCGGATCGCGAGGTTGAATTCGTGATCGAGCTTGAACCGAACGACTCCTATCTCCAAGAGGCCATACAAAATGGGTCCTCGAAATGGTGAACTCAAACGACAACTTGATGAACAAGAGAAGTTGGGTTTCATTCAAGATAGCACTTCTTCTTGGGGTAGTCCAACAATCTTCGTGAAGAAGCGTGACAGAACCGATAGGCTCTGTGTTGACTACCGGCTCTAAATGCTAAAACCATCAAGAACAAATATCCTCTCCATGGATAAATGATCTATTTGATCACCGGCAGAGCTGTGGTGTTCTCTAAGCTCGATTTGAGAAGTGGTTATCACCAAATCAAAATTCGCAAAGAGGATGTGCCCAAGACAGCTTTCACCACTCGCTATGGCCTGTATGAGTACACGGTCATGTCTTTCGCCTCACCAACGCACTGCTACCTTCTCGAGGCTGATGAACTCCGCTTTCATGGAGTACCGGACAAGTTTGTGGTGGTATATCTGGATGATATTCTCGCTCTATTCCAAGTCCAAGGAGGAGCATGAAGAGCACCCGAGGTGTGTCCTGAACAAGCTTCGTGAGAGAACCGCTTGTATGCCAAGTTCTCAAGTGTGAGTTCTGTTACCAAGTAACCTATCCGGGGCATGTTATCTCTGCCAAGGGCATTGCGAAACCCGAAACCGTGAAGACAATAGTTGAATGGCTTCCTCTCGCTAATGTCAAGGAAGTGCGGAGTTTTCTCGGCTTGGCTAGCTATTGTCGCTGTTTTGTGCGTAACTTCTCAAGATAGCAAAGCCTCTTACCGATCTCCTCAAGAAAGGCAAGAAGTACTGTGGACACTGCTGCCAAGAGAGCTTTGAGACACTCAAAGCGAAGCTCACTTCCACACCAGTCTTGGTTCCTCCGGATACATCCAAGCCTTTCCAGATCTTCTGCGATGCCTCTTTGCAAGGATTGGGTGCGGTCCTTATGCAAGAGAGAGGTGGTTGCGTATGCCTCTCGCTTGAAGACGCATGAGGTCAACTATCCCACACATGACCTTGAGCTAGCAGTGGTCTTTGCCTTGAAGTCGTGGAGGCACTACTTGGGTAACCGCTAGAGATCTTCTCGACCACAAGAGTTTGAAGTATATCTTCACTCAACCGGATCTCAACCTTCGCAAAGGAGATGGATTGAAGCCATCAATGACTTCGATGTGACCATCAACTACACCCTGTGCAAAGCAAATGTCATGGCAGATGCGCTTAGCGTAAAAGCTTATGTCAACAACCTCATGGTAGAAGAGCAAGCCTCTCTTGTGCGAGGAATTCGCACCAACCTCGAGATTGTGGAACAAGGGCATCTCTGAACCTTCCGCTACTCCTCTCTTGGAAGAACAGATTCGGTCTCGTCGGCAGGATCCGCACACCAAGAAGCTCATCGCTAAGCTTGGCACTCAAGTATGAATCCTTCCATGTTGATGATCGGCACGCTCTTCTTTGATCACCGGATGTTTGTTCCAAACTACCCGGTCCGAGATCAATTGCTCAAGGAGGCACATGATTCGTCCTTTCTATCCATCCCGGCACAAAGATGTACATGGACTTGAAAACACAATACTGGTGGCTGGGTTGAAAAGGTATTGTGCCAAATGCCTCGGAATGTGATGTCTGCCAGAGTCAAGGCTGTTCATCGAAACCATTTGGTCTTCTCTACAGCCACTGCAACCTCCAGAGTGGAAGTGGGAGAAAGTTGAGATGGACTTCATCACGGGCTTTCCAGGTCGCAGAAGGGCAACAATGCAATTTTGTTGTCATCGACAAAGCTTCAAGTGGCACACTTCTTCCCATCAAAGAAACAATTTCTGGACTTCAGCTATCGAGCTCTATATCAGGATTGTCTCTTTGTATGGGGTTCCACGAAATCAGTGCACTGGGAGCATCTTCACCTCAAAGTTCGGGAGAGTTTCCAAAAGCTTTGGGAACGGTTGAACTTCAGATCGCTACCACCCTCAGCAAGGACAAGTGGAGAGGATCAATCGATTCTCGAGGACATGCTTAGAGCTTGCGTCATCTCGCTTGGCATGAAGTGGGAGGAATGCCTTCCATATGCTGAATTCTCCTACAACAAGCCTTCCAGAAGAGTCTGAAGATGGCACCATTCGAGGCACTCTATGGTCGCAAGTGCAGAACTCCCATTGGTTGGTCAGGTGCAGGAGAAAGAATCTGGTTTGGTCCTGACATTGTGACTCAAGCAGAGGAGAAGGTGCATATCATTCTGGAGAACCTGAAGATTGCTCAGAGTCGTCAGAAGAGCAACTATGACAGGAAGCACACAGATATGGTATATGCCCCTGGTGATCTCGTCTACCTTCGTGTCACTCCCATGAGAGGAACACACCGCTTCGGTATCAAAGGAAAGTTGGCTCCTAGATACATCGGTCCTTTCAAGATACGTGATAGAAGAGGAGAAGTTGCTTATGCACTTGAGCTTCCGGAAAAACTCAAAGTCCATGATGTTTTCCACATCTCTCAGCTCAAGAAGTGCTTCAAAGACCCCGGCAAGACCGTGGACCATGAGCTAATCGACCTCCAAGAAGATCTCTCTTATCAAGAGCACCCCACCAAAATTCTTGAGACCGCAGAACGAAGGACTCGCAACAAGTCCATCAAATTCTGCAAGGTGCAGTGGTCACACCATTCTGTTGATGAAGCAACTTGGGAGCGTGAAGATCAACTCCGTGTCAACCATCCTTCTCTCTTTGTGTCTTCTTCTTCTTCCTAGAATCTCAAGTAGATTCCTGTTTAGTGGGGAGAGTTGTAGCATCCCATTGTTCAACCACCGTAATGCTACTAAGTTTAATAATAAAATGGGCCACTTCCAACATATAATTGTTGCATCATCATCATATCATGCTCATGTCATCATGTCCCCTTGCATTTGAGCATCATATAAAACCTTTTCTTGTTTGCTTCTTATCTCATGTGCATGATTAATTGTAGTTGCTTCTTGATATTGTATTTGGTTCTTACTAAATTGTTAAATGCCCAAGTTGAGTTGGGGCATCTCTCTTTGCCTCCACCACCTTTCCTCACCACCTTATAATTCCACCATCCAATAATATGGGCTTGGCCTTTTGTTGAGTTATCTCTAGCCCATGTTGTTGGTTGGATCCAACCATATATCTTTGCTTGGCCTTGTCCACACTATGGAATGCATATGGATAATGCCAGAATTATAACCTTGTTTTCACAAGAGTAACCTGGCATTAATTAATCTGCATGGGCCATGCAAGTACCATCCACCCTAGCTTTGGCTTTTGTTTGGATTTCTAAATGGAGCCTTCTTCTTTGCTTGATCATGTTTGGATAGTATAAAATCCTAGCTACCCCCCCTCTCTATCTTTGGATCTTGCTTGTTCCTTTGTGGATCATGCATGGTCCATTAGAACCACATCATCACCTTGACCATCTATCCTCCCTCTTCTTCTTTTCTTGTCTGATCTTGCTAGAGCTTGCTTGAAGCTTGCATAACCAAGATTAGTACCCTCCACCTTCTTACCCTTGCAAGCAAAAGACCCTAATTAAATCTATCCTAAAAACCAAAACCTAAACCCTATTTTATATCTATCCTAAATCCAAAACCCTATTTTACTATTAACCTAAACTAAACCTTAAACTACTTTTTCCTCTAACAAAACCCAAACATTCTCTCTCTCTCTTCTTTTCTATCCTAAACTAAATCCACTTTGCATACATCCTAACATAACCCCTACATCTAATTCTACCTCTAAACCAAACTAAAACTACACCCTAATCTACCCCCTCTTACCTAGCAAAACCCCCATGCCCCTAACCTACCTAGCTCGGCCATCCTCCCTTACATGCTGCCCCACCCCAGCTCGCATCTCTCCCTCTCTCTTCCTGGCCACACGTGACCAGTACCACCCCCTCACCCTATGCCCTAGCCGACCATCCCCTCTCCCCTTCCCCTTTTTCTTCCTCTCAGCTAGTACCTGCCCAGCGCCCCGGCCCACCTGCCAGCGACCCTGCCCAGCGCCCCGGCCCACCTGCCAGCCACCCTAGCGGCCTCGCCACCCTGCCGTGCCCTCCTAGCCGTGCCGATCACGTGATCAGAGGAGGAGGCGCCAGAGACGACCTACCCCTCCCCCACGCTACCACCTGCCCCCCTGGCGTCCTTATCTTCCCCACCTCCCTCTCTGTCTCACCCAGCACCCCCCAGATCCACCCCGCATGCCCCCTGCCTCTCCCCTTCCTTCCTCATCGCCACCGCCGTCTACCACCTGCCCCCGCTGTTCTGGACGGTGAAGGGAGGCTGCAAGGTGTCGAGGACGTTGCTGGAGCTCGCCTGCGACGCCCCGGAGCCGGACGCGAGGAGGGGAAGGACAGAACCCGCCGGAGCCGACGACGCCGTCGCCAAACCCTAGATCGTCGGAGCGCCAGCCTCGCCGTTGATCGCCTCTACCCCTGGCCGTTTCGAGCACACCGTCACGTTCGCGGTGAGTTCCTGAACCTCCCTGACAAACTCCCATCCTCGCTCGCTTCCTGGTTGCGCCTGCTGTTTCGTCGAACGCTCACAGGCGCCATCGCCACCCCGCCAAAGACCGCACCGCATCACCTTACCTAGCCGCGAGTGACCCCAGCAGAAAGCAGCCACCGCAGCGCTGGCACCACAGCGCCCCAGATCCTGTGATCGAGCCCTCGCCACACAGCGCGCGCCGCATCGACGCGAGAGAAGAGAAACAGTGCCACGGCCGTCCTTTTGCGGAAAACCCCTTCCAGTTCTGTTTGCTGCCAAGTCCTCGAGGCCCCACACGCCAGCGTCTGTGGGGATCTTGCAAAAAGGCTCCCCGGAGAAACGTGTTTTAACCCGCAGTCCTCCCCAGTGCCGCGTGTGTGTTTCGCAGATTGCCCCTGTCCTTTTTGTTCATCCACCCGCGGTCCAGCGTGGCCCACTGTCGATCTCTCGGCGTTTATAAATAGGTCCTCAGCTCGCTTATTCAACCCATGGTCCAGGTTGCTCTCGAGCCTGCCACGTGGGCCAGAGATGCCCCTGCCCACTGTCTGTGACTCAAAGTTAGGCTGGGTGAAAACGTTACGTAGCTGTTTTAAAATTCAAATCATAAATAAATCCAAATTTTCAAATTATTCTCAGATTTATATAACTTTTGCATGCTTTATCCAAAATAGACAAATGATATATGTTTTGGATTCAGAAAAATGAGAAGAATTCAAATATGCCATCTGTTTAGGGTTTTGCACCAGTAAATTTCCAAGTTTGTTTAATTACTTCAATTGCCACTAGAATTTCTTAATTAAATAACTTTTGTTTGGAAAATCCAAATTAAGCATATGAGTAGTCTAAATTGATCAGCTCGACGAGACCTTTCCGTTTATGATATCCATGATTTCAATTGCAGCATGCATCATATAACTATATAATGAACAACAACTGTTATGACAACAAAATCTGACTAAAACCCAAATCAAATGTTATTTCCTTGTTCTTCACACCTCACCATGCCATGCTACCTTTCTTGCCATGTAAATTGTGCATCATTCATCATGGCATAATTGTTTGCTTGACGCATCTTATTCATATGCTTGTGCTCTATATTTATGTTGGCCTTGTTTGTTTGGTTTTTCTCGGATAGACACTGAGCAGGGGTTGTATCAAGAGAACCAGGAGCACTACCCAGAACCGTCCTTTGCTTCAACAGAGACACCAGGCAAGCACTACCACATGCTTGCACACATACAGTACCTATTGCCTCTATCTTATTCTTGCATCATTGAGTCGCGATTGCATTAAAATGAATCCCAAGTATGCATAGCCTTTACTTTTAAACCCCACCAAGCTTGTATCCTCCATCCCATGAGCCACTACTATAGGAGTTGTTTGAGCCATGCGAGTCGTAGAACAGCATGTGTAGGGTTTGTGAGAGTCTGATGAATAATGAGGTACCTAAACAACTTAACCTGAGTAGTTCTGGGATAACTAAAGAAAGTGGCACCGGTGAGCAATATCTGCTATTTGGTTTTTCCTGCTCACTTGTGTCCCGTAAGACCCCGAGTACTTGATTCCTGTTCCTTGATTTATCGCGCTATCCACATCCGGGAGGTATATGGGACCCCCCTGGACCAGAGCTTGATTCCGTCTTATTTCTTGGGGCCACAAGCTAGTTTGGGGCTTTATTTACGATCCTGTACTTATGCCATGTTTACTGCTTTATTACGACAGCGAGGTATCGCACACTGCTTTTGGAAGCGGAATGTTTACTGTGTCGACAAGCCCGTTTGGGGTTCCCAACACGCCATTGTCGCAGACCTTGAGGCCGTCTCGAGCTTGCTTACTCCGCTATGGATCTACTTAAGGGTGGCCCCTCAAATCTTCTCAATCTTGTGATTGTTCAGTCGTGAAAGCCTCGTTGGGTTTTGATTTGGTTTTTCCGAGGTTGATCGAGTGTGTGTTGCTATTGGTGCACCCCGGCCGGGTAAAACTTTCTGAAAGCCGTGTCCGCGGTTATGGACGACTTGGAGCACAGTTTCTTGATCATAGACAAGCATAACTAAAGTACCGCTATAATCTGACTAAAGTAACTTGACTAGTAAATAGTGCAATACTCATGGAATGGTTAATAAAATTGCCAACGGATGGGGGTTGTTCGTCCGCTTCCCTGTTGGTAAGTAGGGAGGAGGATGGATCGGATGAGATTACCAGTATAACTGTTGTACTTAAATTCACGGACATCCGTCTATCATTGGTTAGGCGGATGGTTAGCGTTTATCTGTAGAATTGCTAGGGTTTACCTTTTGCTGCAATTGCGTCACCCCAGGTTGTGTCCCCTTTAGAGGCATTAAGTCTTGCTGAGTACCCTTAGGGTCTCACACGATAGATTCTTGATTCAGATGAACAGGTACCTTCTCAGGACGGATACTGGGTGGAAGAAGCCGATGATGTGGGCAACGATCGTATGGTGTAGAGATTCCGGGAACGGGGATCCGTGAGACCTGTAGTTGGGATGTGCTTATTTTCTCTGGCATCTTATGCCTATTTGCTTCTTATCCGCATCGGATCTTGTTTGCCGCCCGCATGATACTACGATGTGTCTTGTATGAGGAGTTATCCTAAATTATAGATGTATCTAGGTCATTTGAATCTTGCCGTATATGGCGTTGGTATATTTCCTTTCTTTCTAGATGGTGTGGCTCGATGTACTCTTGTATGGTGGCTTGCGTACATACCCACTTGTGTCGTAGTTGATCCCTTCGCCGACCACGCCGCCTGCATGGTCCCGTTGAGAGGTTAGCGGTTGGGACGTCTGAAAGGACTACCAGTGAGCGGCTTTTGGGGCCCCGCCGTACTATTTCAACCGCTATCTCTCATCCAGGCTTGTATCTAGGAGCGTAGTTCACCGAGGTAGTTACAGAACCCTAGTGACAGAAATGGTAGTACGGCTGTATGCGAGGGATTTACTTGGGATTAATAGTGACAGCACGATGCATATCATTAGTTCTCTTTCTTCTATGGATGATACTAGTAGGTTATTGATATAAGCGGTTGCGGAGGCAATAGCAATTATGGATGCACTATCCACATATAATTATCTTGCAATAATAATTACATGCATACTTTATTATTATCTTTTATTCCCATCTGATGTTTTGCATAGCTACAGGTAAAACCGAAAGCCCTAGGCCCTCTCTCTCTATCATCGACAACAACAAAAGATCGCAAACTCTTGGTCTGGTAAAACACAAAAAGAATTCTAAAACTCCCAAAGGTACATTAAAGTAACTTTACTACGCTTTCTGCTTCCCGAGGATTCAATAAACTAGGTATACTAGGTAAAAAGAGTTATACTACATCCGTAATCCGGACCAAAGGTATCAACCCTTTTTCTAGCACCATTGCCAGGGAAGCAATAACTACCCTGGTAAAGTTAGTAGGATCCTTGCTAGTTTTAATTCTTGTTTTAATTTTGTTAGTTTGCTTTCATTCTTTATATTAAAAACCAAAAAAAATAGTTAGTCTTTAAATTCTTGTTTTACTATCATTAGTATTTGTTTAAGAAAATCCAAAAAACATAGAAAATATGGCTGAAAAGAAGCTTCGGGAGTTTGCAACTCCCAACAATGATTATTTGTGTACTCCTATTACACAGCCATCAATTACTGCTGAGGACTATGAAATTAAGCCCCACTTTTTAAGTTTTGTTCAACAGAATCAATTTGGAGGCTCTCTTGTTGAGGACGCAGGTATGCACATGAATACTTTCACTGAAATATGTGATATGATGCACATTAAAGATGTTGACCCCGATGCAGTCAAGTTGCACTTATTTCCTTTCTCTATTAGAGGAAGAGAAAAATAATGGTTGCTATCTTTGCCTAGAAATACTATTGCATCATGGGTGGAGTGTACTTCTTTATTTATGACTAAAAATTTTCCACCTGCAAAGACTATGCAACTAAGATCTAATATTACTGGTTTTAGACAGGAAGAGCGTGAGCCAATAGCGCTTGCATGGGAGAGGATGAAGGGATGCATGAGAAACTTTCCCAGCCATGGGATGGAAGATTGGTTAATCCTCCATTTATTTTATAATGCTCTTAACCCTGTATCTAAGTCTATGCTTGATACTGCAGCTGTAGGAACATTTATGGGTGAACAAATTACCGAAGCAAAGCAGCTGCTAGATAATATGCAAGACAACCATGTGCAATGGCATGTGGAAAGATCAAACACAAAGAAGGTGAACTCTGTCACACCTCGGGAAAATAAAGAACTCAATGCTAAGCTAGATGATCTCATATTAGCCGTCAAAGGTAAGGAAACCTAGGTAAGAGCTATCCCAGAATCAAATAAATAGATTTCATAGCTCGTAATGATTATAACCCTACTTGGAAGAAGAACTATAATCCCAATTTCCAGAAACATTACTCTAGTCCTGCAGGCAACTCTAATAATAATATGGGATCAAGTAATGGTAGTCTCCAAGAAACTCTTAAGTCCTTTATGGACTCGCAAATGAGAAAAATAATATCCTTGTTAAGATAACGGAGAACCATGATAATATTCTTGGAAAATTGTCTAACCAAGCTGTAAGTTTGAAGAATGGTTTGCAGGCCCTCCAAGAAAAAACAAGGAAAGATAACCGAGAGTCATACTCTCATTCTAGCTTAATTTGCAGGTAAAGCTGAGCCCAATCTGGTTGAAGACCTCAAGATGATAAGAATCCAAAGGGAGGAGCCTGAAGAACTTGACTATAGCAATGATCCTTCTCCAAATTACGCAGTTGAAGATCTTGTGAAAAGGATCAGTATCAAGATTCCGGTAAGTGAAGGAAACAAGGAAGCTATGTATCAACACTTCATTAATCAAGTAGCAATAAAGGTACGTGAGCTTGAGGAAGAATATAAGAAAATTGCTGAAAAACTACTTGTTAAGTTTGATGATATATTTGAGCCTACTATTAATATTAAAGTTGGGACTAATGAGATAGATGCACTTTGTGATTTAGGTGCAAGTGCTTCGAAAATTTTAGCGAGTCTTTTTAATAAGTTAAATCTTGGATCTTTTGAAATCACCGAGTTAAAATTACATCTAGAAGATTCTACCTACAAACAAGTTGTAGGGATTAAAGAAAATACTTTAGTTTACATTAAAGGCTGTCCTACTCTCATTGATTTTGTTATTGTTGACATGCCCAAAGATGCTACTGCTCCTATCATATTAGGCCGTCCATTCTTAAGAACTATTAAGGCTTTGATTAATCTGCATGAAGGGAATGTGAAGCTTCAATTGCCTTCGTGGGATCCTTTTGTTATTCATTTTCCCAGGAAAAAGAAAGCCAATCATGATGAGAAGGAGGCCATCACTTTGAAGGCCAACTATTTTGGAGTGAGTGTTCCACTCATCTGGCCTAAGTGAGTGATACGTTGTAAACGTATCTATAATATTTGATGCTCCATGCTTGTTTTATATCATTTATCTTATGTTTTTTCTACACTTTGAGGTTTTTTATACACTTTATGGAACTAACCTATTGACAAGATGCTGCAGTGCTAGTTCCTGTTTTCTACTGTTTTTGGTTTCAGAAAAGCTAAAAAATGAATATTCTTGGAATTGAACGGGACAAAAGCCAATCTGCCTATTTTTTCGGAGCAATACGGAAATGCGAAGCAGAGACAGAGTAGGGCACCAGGGTGGGCACACCCTATGGTGGTGCGGGTACCCACTGGTGGCGCCACCAGGGGGTGTGGCCCCCGGCTGCCTCCTCGCCTTGCCCTTTCGTATATAAGAAGCCCCCGAGGCAAAAACCCTAGATGAATCGGCCTCCATCCACAAAAAGTTCTGCAGCACCGCCGCCACCGAAGGGGAGATTCGGGGGACAGAATCTCTGTTCCGGCACCCTGCCGGGACAGGGAATTCCCCCGGAGCCATCTCCATCGATCTCCATCGCCATTGCTGATTCCCATGATGAGGAGGGAGTAGTTCTTCCTCAGGTCTAAGGGATCCACCGGTAGCTATGTGTTCATCTCTCTCTCTCTCTCTCTCTCTCTCCATGCGTGATCATATTGTGGTCATGAGCTTTGTAATAAAGTAGATCTACTCTGCTACTCAAGTGCTTTAATAGGTCTCCGGCTCTCCCCACGTGTGTGAAAGTGACAGCGTGCACACCTTGTGGCACTTAGGCTATAGATTACATAAATACTTGTCATGAGTTATATTTGTAGTTGGATGTCTTTATGAAATTGTGGTGTTATCTAGACGGGGATTGCAAAATTTAAGGAGTGCTTTTGTAGCCCTACCATGGATTAGAGTTATCCAACCGGAGAGTAGTTCACAGTAGTATCATGAAGAGAAGATATTTATATGAGAGTGTCCACTAGTGAAAGTATGATCCCTAGGCCTTATTTCTAAACATTGAAACACCGTTTACAACTAGATCTGTTGCATGTTTGCTTGTTGCCATCTTTTTTTCAGACTCCCTTTAGTTTCTTCCTCCCGTCAAGCTCTTTTCTGCCACATCAACAACACACCATCGATGTCTTTTCTGGCACCGTTGTTGAAAGGACATTTACTGTCAGAATCAATTTTGGTGTTCGTTAACAACAAGTAGATCATTTTAAAGTATGTTACTGTCTACATGTTGTTATAATGCTAAGTGAAAAGGACCCTTACACTATGGAAAGTTTCCTGCAAGCTTGACATGTTTCTAGAAATTCTAGACCGGAGTCTCCGGTGTGGATTGGAGTTTCCGCAGGAATCCCCGAAGGAGGCTACAAGTTGCTGCCTAGGACAGTCTGATAGGGGCCCCGGAGTCTCCAGTCCAAGCCTCAGACCGGAGTATCCGGTGTTGCTGGACCGGAGTCTCCGGACCACTTGGCTCACAGAAGGGCTGGGACATTCTGCATGCTGGTCCGGAGATGGACCGGAATCTCCGGTGTAGAGCAGAGTCTCCGGTGTGTAGATCAGAGTCTTCGGTCTGACTTTTCTCCAACAGTCAGAAAACGGTTTGTGTGTGGGGGGGAGGGGCTGCTGCTTATAAATAGGGGACATTATCCCCTTCCTCCAGCGGCTCGGCTCACTCAAGAACACTAACCCCATTTGATCCACCAAATCAACAAGATCTCTTCATCCAACCATCCAAAGTCATTGATATTTGGAGAATCGAAGGAGGAGGCCTTGATCTACAGCTTCACCAAGAGAGATCTTCATTTCCCCCTCATTCACTTGAGGGCTCCATGCTCTAGTGTTTCTTTGGAAACCCTAGCTTTGATTTGGTTCTTACAAGCTTGTCTTTTATTGTTTTGACAGCTTGCTTGTATTTGGGAGCCTCCAATTAAGTTGTGGATGTGTGCCCCGAACTTGTTGTAAAGGTGCCGGCTTCCGCCTCGAAGGTTGCCGATATAGTGGAAGGTGAATCGAACCTCTTGGGATGAGGTTCATCGGAGAACAAGGGAGGCCTCTCATGGTGTTGGTGGTTTGAAACCACCACCTCTCCAAACGTAGACGTACTTCCCCTCAAAAGGAAGGAACTATGGGAAACAAATCCTTGTGTCTCCATGTCCACTACTTTGGTTACTTCTATCCTTTACCGCACTTTACTTACTTGTTCTTTCTTAGTGTTGTTCTAGTTAATGCTTGTTTGACATATAGGTAAATTCACCTTAGTTGCATAATCTATAGAATTTAACTTTCTTGTCAAACCCTAATTTGAAAAAGAAGAAAATTTGAAGTAGAACCTATTCATCCCCTCTAGGTGCCCATACGATCCTTTCAGTTGTCTTATAATCATCCATACTACTTGTATTTCACTATCTCTTCAGCGAACTAGTGCACCTATACACCTGACAAGTGTATTGGGTGTGTTGGGGACACAAGAGACTTCTTGCATCTTGATTGCAGGATTTCTTGAGAGGGATACCTTTGACCACTTCCTCCCTGAGTTCGATAAACCTTGGGTGATCCACTTAAGGGAAACTTGCTGCTGTTCTACAAATCTCTACACTAGGAGGGCCAACAACTGTCTACAATAATAGAAGTGTGTAGACATCAAGTTCTTTTTTGGCGCCGTTGCCGGGGAGGTAAGGTAAAAGGTACTCACATCCTCCTGTGTGAGTGCTCGAAGTTATTACCTTTAGATTCTGCAATTTTGTCTTTTTGTTTCTTGTTTTCACTAGTTAGGCTTAATGGAAAACAACAAAAAAATTAGAGACCTCTATAGCATTTATCTTGAGTTAGGTGATACGTCGAAAACATATCTATAATTTTTGATGCTCCATGCTTGTTTAGTATCTACTTTGCTTTGTTTTTTCTACACTTTGAGGTGTTTTTATATGTTTTCTGGTACTAACCTATTAACAAGTTGCCATAGTGCCAGTTGCCTGCTTTCTGCTGTTTTTGGTTCCAGAAAAGCTAGTAAGGAAATATTCTCGGAATTGGACGGGACAAACGTCAAAGTCAATAACTTTCCATGGGAAACAAGAAGTCCAGAGGGGAGACGGGGAGGCGTGCCAGGGCAGCCACACCCCCTAGGCGCTTGTGGGCCCTGCCCCGCGCCTAGGCAGGGTGTGGGGCCCATGGCCACCGCCTCGGCCTCCCCTTTCGCCTATAAGAAGCCCCCATTGCAGAAACCCTAAGGACCTGATCAATATTCCACGAAACCTTCTATAGCCGCCGCCACCGTCGTCCCTAGATCGGGGGGGGGGGGATCTGAAGTTCTTCCCGGCACCCTATCGGAGGGGAGATCATCCCAGAGGCCTTCTCTCTATTATGATGTGTGAGTAGTTCCACCTTGGACTATGGGTCCATGTAGTAGCTAGATGGTTGTATCTCCTCCTTTGTGCTTTCATGTATAGATCTTGTGAGCTCCGTTCATGATCAAGATCTAATCTATTCGTAATCATGCATGTTGTGTTTGCGGGGATCCGATGGATATTGAGATTATTATGTTGGTTTGATTAATGGTTTTGTCTTCATGATTCTATCATGTCTGTGTTGTTTGTGATCTTGCATGATCTCCATTGTTAGTAGCTATCTTGGCCAAGTAGTTGCTAGTGACTCCAAGAGGGGGTATTTATGCTCGATAGTGGGTTCATGCCTCTAGTTTCCAAGGGAAGTGAAAATAATCTCTTCGGTTGTAGATGTGCTGTTTCTACTAGGGAGAAAACAACGGTCTCTTGTTCATGGAACATGTGGACTATTTACCTTACACACTTTTCTTAAAGCAGTTTTCTGTTGCTTGCAACTTAATACTGGAGGGGGTTCAGATGATAATCTGAAGGTGGACTTCTAGTCATAGATGCAGTTGGATGGCGGTCTATGTATATTGTTGTATTGCCCAATCGAATCTCATAGGATCTTTCTGACTAGTAATTGCATTATTATGCCTTGCTCGCCTCGCCAATTGCCTCCGCTTAATTTGTTTACCCTTCATGCCATGTTGTTTATCTAAGGAGAGCACCTCTAGTGAACTATGGACCCTGGTCCAATCTTTACCATTCATACATATTCCACTGTTACTTCTTTACTTGCTGCAAACCATTACCTTCCACACCATACGTTTAATCCTTTGTTACAACAAACCGGTGAGCTTGAAAACCTCACTGATTCATTGGGGCAAAGTCTTGAGTTTGTGTTGTGCGGGTCTCCGCGTTGCTTGCAACACCTGTGTGACGTTTCCTTCCTCCTACTGGTTCGATAACCTCGGTTTCTTACTGAGGGAAAACTTGCTGTTGTGCTGCTTCACACGTTGCTCTTGGGGTTCCCAACAAGACTCCACATCAAGCACCAAGTTCTCTAGCGTCACCAAGGAGTCATCATTAGGACATGAAGTGTTTGAAGAGAAAATTAAAAAACCTATGCAACTTTATTTGCATGCTAATAGCAATGTTATTAGTATGAATTCTTTGAACACCATTATTTCTAATACTATGGAAACGTCTAAGCTTGGAGAAGCTAGTTTTTTATGAAAATGATCCTTTTAGTTCCCCAGCTTTGGAAGATGGCTATTATATTGCTTATGATGATACGAAACCTCCAATATATGATGATTACAATGATGAATATGATATTTTTAGTCCACCTACTATTGAAGGGAAAATTAATTATGATTACAATATGCCTCCTATATTTGATGACTATGGTGATGAGAATAATAACGATAGCTATTTTGTTGAATTTTCTCCCACTATAATTAATAAGAATGACTATGCTTATGTGGAGAGTAATAATTATTTTATGCATGTGGCTCATGATAAGAATGTTTTATGTGATAGTTATATTGTTAATTTTATTCATGTTGCTATTGAAAGTTATTATGAGAGAGGTAAACATGGTCTTATGCATCGCAACAATATTAAGTTTCCCCTCTTTATGTTGAAAATTTTGAAGTTACTCTTGTTTTATCTTCCTATGCTTATTGCTTTGTGCTTTCATGACTTGTTTCTTTACAAGATTATTTTACATAGGAAGTGGTTTAGACATAAATTTGTTTTATATTTTCTTATTGATGCTCTCTTTTACTTCAATTCATATTTCTTATGTGAGCATCTTCTCAAACTATCAATCCTAACTTAAAGGCGTTAACGAAAAGTACTAATTGGGAGATAACACAAATTTCGTTAGGTTTTTTTTTGTTGAGTCTTGGAAGTTATTACTTCTTTAATAACCTCTCCTTATCCTTTTTGTTTGATTTTTGTGCCAAGAATAACCTCTAATGAGAGGGAAGTAAGATTTGGGGAAGTGCTGTCCCTTAACAGATTTTTGTGCTTCAGTGTAAAAATCCGTGAAAATCTCCGCATGTCGGATTGAGCTGTAATTTTCTGAGTAAATGCACCAGGTTGTTATATAACTTTAGTTAGTTCAACACTTCTCGATTTGAGCAACATAAGATCTTCAAAAAAATCGGGTTTTACCTGCTGGTCTGTTTTGACAGATTTCTGCCATTATTTGCATTTGCCTCTTTATCGGTTTATTTTTGAGTTCTCTTTGATCACTTGATATTTTAAAAGGAACTACTACAGTAGAATGTGTTCTAATGGAAGTTTTACTTGTGTTAAAACTAAACCCCAAAGGTTTATTATCTTGAACACACTAATGTTGCTAATGAAGAATTGTGTGAAGTTTTGTATGAAGGAAATTTTCAAGTGTAGGGGAAGAAAGATGTGATGAGATGAAGAATGGAAAAAATCTGAAGCTTGGGGATGCCACTCGTGTCACCCAATTCAAGAGGTACAAGCATCAAAGCTTGGGCATCCCCTTCTTCATCAATAAAAATCTCACGTCTTCTATCTAGACACTTCGTTTTTATTGTTTCATGCACTGTTGTGTTGTTCTTGGAGCGTCTTAGTTTTTGTTTTTGGTTTTCATTTGCTTAGTTTGCTTGAATAAATTAGTTGGACCCCCGCTTTCGCTGTGTTGTTTCAAATAAGTTGATTTGTGTTGGAAAAGAGTAGAATGCTTCTTGCTTATAGTGGTACAAAGGGAGCTTGTTTTGACTGTGACTTAGACTTTATCATGTCATGCTAGATGTTGTTTTGACCTTATTCTTAGTGATTATTTCTGTATCATGACTTGTTCCAAACAATTGAGATTGCTTAATGTGCCTTGAAAGAATCATGCGTTGTTTTAGCATACAAAAGCATAATATTGTGGTATTCTCCTTTGATGCTTTGTTTGGGTTGACTTGGCACATGCTCACACCATGTTATGACTATGAACCAGTCACCTTAGCCTCTATGATCATTTAGTTTTTGACTTGTGATACCACTTTATGCTTTGATTGATAATGTTTTGTCGCTCTGCATGATTATGGCCATTATTGCTCTTTTAGTTGGCCGCTCCCAGTCTTTCGCTAGCCTCCACTTGTATTAAGTATGCTCTACTCATGCATCCAACTCCCAAGAAACCAAGTTATTCCAAAGAGTCCACTATAAATTACTATGCATGGTGTGTTACACCATTCCAAGTATATTCTTGTTTTATCTATCTTCCAAATTAAACTTGTTATGTGAAAATTTGTGATTAAAGCTCTCACAAACTTAATGGCACACTTTATTTTTATTACCCCTAATAAACTTTAACCATTGTGTCATCTATGTTGTATATGCTTGCACTTATCATTTGGGAATTTGCAGAACCGTGCTGTCATGGGGAACGCTTTCAACACCTGCAAATATCTACCCAGTTGATATCATGCTCTTTTGTTTATGGATGTCAGCGGTGTGAAATAAAAGGGGAGCTTGTAAGTCCATGGAGTTATGTATGTGTGTTATATAAATGCCTGGGCCGCTAGCCTAAGCCATGCCTAATCATGCTGGAAACTTGCAGCATAACTATAGTGAGCAATATATGAAGCCTTCTTCTTATAAAAAAGAGAGAGATAGAAAAGAGGAAAGAAGAGAAAAAGCACCATTTTCCCATGGTAAATAAGAAGATTGCTGAGATGCTCATTGTCTGTTGCCTTCTCATTTTGATATGGGATAGCTCCTGTGTCATGGGGAAAGGGGTACCCCGTTGGCGGTTCTCTATGATACACATATACTTACTATGACAAAAACTTACCGGTAACTAAAGTTGAGTAGCATGAGGAATGGACCTCATACTCAAGGGACATGAGATTGCCAACTTATATTTTGTCAAGCATATACTCCATATTTTGTTCACTTTAACCTTAATCACTTCAAGATGCTTATGATGGGGGTAATGAGAGCTGAAAGCTAACAAGTACCATAATTTTTGGAAGCTCTTTATGAAACTTGAAATCCTTGCTTCCCTTTTGAAGGGCCTTTCTTCTTACTTTTATATTGATTCTCCAACTTCTATCTTTAGGCACCAATTAAGAGAGAATAGTTGCCATTCTTAGTTCTATGTGCATTGTCCCAAAACTTATTCATTGATTCATAATGTTAATATTGCTTGTTCTTGAACTATTTGTATCTAGTCACCCTTATGAGCTTTGAAGGTGTCCTATGCATTTATGTTTTGCTACTCCATGAGGGACAAGCTGAATGCCACTATGCTATGTTTTCTATATGTGAAACAAAAAAACGTCTTCCAATGCATTGTTATTCATGATATTTGTTTGTATCCTTTCATGTTGCAACATAGTTGCTATGTCTTATTGTTAGAACTTCATCTTTCGTGCTCATGTTTAGAGTACTTTGATCCCAGCTTTCAATGCTTACAAATACCTTGATCAAGATTGTGATGGTGCATGTCACCTCAAAAATTATTCTTTTTATCACTTACCTACTCGAGGACGAGTAGGAGTTAAGCTTGGGGATGCTTGATACGTCATAAACGTATCTATAATTTTTGATGATCCATGCTTGTTTTATATCATTTATATTATGTTTTGTCTACACTTTGAGGTATTTTTATACACTTTATGGAACTAACCTATTGACAACATGCCGCAGTGCCAGTTCCTGTTTTCTGCTGTTTTTGGTTTTAGAAAAGCTAAAAAATGAATATTCTCGGAATTGGACGGGGCAAAAGACGATCTGCCTATTTTTTGCGGAGTAATACGGAAACACGAAGCAGAGACGGAGTAGGGCACAAGGTGCGCACACCCTATGGTGGTGCGGGTACCCCCTGGTGGCACCACTAGGGGGTGTGGCCCCCCTGGCCACCTCCTCGCCTTGCCCTTTCGCCTATAATAAGCCCCGAAGGAAAAAACCCTAGATGACTCGGCCTCCATCCACAAAATGTTCTGCAGCTCCGCCGCCACTGAAGGGGAGATTCAGGGGACAGAATCTCTGTTCCATCACCCTGCCAGGACGAGGAATTGTCCCCGGATCCATCTCCATCGATCTCCACCGCCATCTCCATCTATCTCCATCGCCATATCCATCGCCGTTGCTGATTCCCATGATGAGGAGGGAGTAGTTCTTCCTCAGGGCTAAGGTCTCTACCCGTAGCTAACACAAGGAATTATTACTTTGAATAAATTCATTTCTAGCAAAACAAAAAATGATTTAAAAGGGCTATTTTAACTAACTTGATTTTAAATGAATTTCCCACTTTTATAAATGACCAGTAGGTGTTTTGAAATGTTTAGAACCTTTTTAGAAACCACTTTTTCAATAAAATAATCTTTTGCATGCTTGCATGCATTGTTTTGTTTTCATTATTTTATGTGGTGAATTGTTTGAATGATAGTTTTGAATATGTGCTTGCTTGATTGAATTGCAGTGAACTTTGAAGAGTGTGATAATTCCAAGGTCAAGGAGTGAACCTAGTTTCTCTACTAAAAAAGCAAGTGGTGCTTCATATATTTTGTCCTATGATTTTGACTATGCATTAGTGATATTTTTAGTAGGACTTGCATGGAATTTTTACTAAGTATATATGCTATGCCTTGGGAAATCCTAGTAGATGTTGTCTTAGTGGGATTTTCCCTAAGTTAAGATTCTTGCTACTATTATGCTTAGCTTAGCTAATAGAAAACAAGGGTGGATTATTCATGGTATGAAATATTTCTAAGTCTATGACTTTTGTTTTTGCTTAATAAAACAACTATGTGAATGAATCACCTGGGTGGAATGGTGAGAATGGTTTGTGTTGAGTGGTTACACAAGGCCCATGTTGATGGCTACCTTGTGTATCACACTTGTGGAAAGCCACCCAGGAACAAAGAGATTTGAGATGTTAAGTGTTGAGAAGCTTCTAGTGCAACCACATGGCAATATGGGCTCTGCCTTGATCATATAGGTTGCAATAACTTAGCCAGATGGACATAAGGTGGTAGGGGTGATAGGATGGAACACGTCCATTTGGTCTAAGGGAAGGCTTCTGAAAGATCTCGTCTCGATGCATGTCGAGTCTTGTGGGGAAAGTGCACCACTTCTCGAGAGGGTAAAACCCAAGTACTTAGCCGTGTCCCTGGCAATGGACAATTTGAGCATCAAGACATTGAAGCTATCAAGGATATCCTCATCCAAATTTCTAAGTTAAAAGCTTGTGGTTGAAAAAGGGTTAAAGGTTCACCAATTTCTATTGGTGGTTCCTTGGGTGATTTTGACAAACAAAAACTTAGTGTTTTCAACTAATAAGGAAAACCTTATTTTGAGCAAAGAAAGCCTAAGCTACACCTAGCCAAATACATATAGATGTTAGATACCATTATTCTACTATAGTATCACTTGCCAATACAATTCAAATGTATTGACCCTTGTGGCTGTAACTTATTATGTTGAAGGTTTGTTTGATGTTAGTGAAGTTTGTTGAGTAGGGATTACAAGTCTACAACCAACATGATTGCCTGTGGCACTTGAAGATGAAGGACTCCATGCTATATAGTTATATCTGCAGCATTGTAATAAGATAGACAAATGAGCTATGTAAGATGTAATGAATTATTTTATTCCTGGTTATAAGTTTTAATATGACCTTTGTTTCATGACATTAGATCTTAAACTATGGATGCTAGCTATTCGATCCAGGGACTAGCATTGTAAACACAGGGATCTCTACCTTATCAGGTTGGGACCTCTACAGATGGTATCAGAGCACTATGTTGCCTGTAGGATTGTAACCCTAGGATTGGACAAAACCCCTTAAAAATAGGAGTTGTATTTTGTTCAAACTTATTTACAAACAATCTTGTAAACTCTTTCCTCAAAATTTTATTTTGATTCTACATCTCTCCCTTTTCTACTTGATGGACAAAAACTTCAACATGAGCAAGGACTTCACCATCACAAATGACTTCAGCTTAAACATCACCAATGACTTCAACATAAACATCTCAAAGGACTTCAACTTTAGTTTCACCAAGGATTTCAACTTGGACATCGCTAAAGGACTACAAGTGAGACAAGAATATTACTCAAGACTTGGAGACTAAGAAAACACAACTTATAAGAAACCATTATCACCCTTGAGCTTAGTGATAAAGATGCAAGAATTTTTCCAAGGATACCATGATCTTGTTCATGAAGAAGCAATTAAGAAGAATGGAATGGTCTCAAGTGAACCCCATAATTGGACCACCACACTAGTGTTTAGTTTAAATCGATTTATTGATCATCACCAACTTATGTGGTGTAGAAAAATATTTTGTTGCCTAAAAATATGCTTGAATCATGTTGTTTGATTAGAATGCATGATTGTGATTGCTTGCACATTGATTTGTGTGATTTGTTGTGTGTGAGTAGAATTCCTTCTCTAGAAATCTTCTGCCTAATCTAACCCCCATCCAACCCAAACAGATGACTTCTCCAAGAGACCTCAACTCCAATAACAAGGATGGTGACAACAACAACCAAGAGATACACATGATAGAACAACTACTAGCAACCCAAGCCCAGTTGAATCAAGAGACAACTTAGTTTTTAGCCAACAACATTGAGTTAGACCCAGCCATGCAAAAATTCTTGGAAACCCAATCTCAATTGTTGCAAAGGATGACCAATCAAATGATCAACATGAGAAGCAACCCTTCCCAAAGAAAATGTGACAACAATGATATCAAGGATGATATTATAGAAGGAACTCAAGCTTGCAAAATCTGTGGAGACATGGAACACACTTACAAAGAGCATATGGACCAATGCCCTAATTGTGAAAAGAAACATCCAACTAGACAATGCCCCACATATCAAGTTACTTGTTTCCTATGTGAAGTAATTGATCATGTACCTATCCAATGCCCCATCTATCCCATAGTTCAACAGATGAAACAAGATGGAATGCATCAAGTCTTTGGAAACCTCCATAAAGGAACAACCTCTACCAAGAATGATGAAGACAAAGTCAAACCTCGGTTTGCACCTCCATACATTATGACTCACTATGGTGGACAAAAGAGGAAACATGGTTGTTATCCTAGGAACCGTTCAAAGAACCAAGGAAGTTTTCCCACATTTGTGGTTAAATATGAAGAACATGAACCAAGAGAACTCCTAAGTTTGGAGAGACCCAAAAAGAAGAAGGATATTAGCCAAGTGATGTGCAACAAATGCAAAGAGCTAGGCCATTATGCATTACATTGTCCTGAAAAGGAGAAAGTCAAGACAAGCAAACCTATGAGAGACATCAACCTTGTCACCTGTTTCATATGTGGAAACAAAGGACACTATGTAAACAACTGTCCAGAGAAGATACACCAAGATACCAAGTAAGCCAAGATGTAACCTACATGAAAATATTTTAAGGGTGGTAGTACCCTAGTTGTCTTGAAGCCAACTTGTAACCTCTAGCCTTCCCGAATCTCGGGACGATATTACTTTTAAGGATGGTAGTTTGTCACATCCCAAAATTTTCCAAATTTTGAAATGTGAAAAATAAACAATTAAAATAAACAATTGTTGAAATTTAGGGTGAAAAGAAACTTTTTGCTTCTAAATGGAAACATAAAAACCTTACATGAACAAAATTTGAATAAGAAAACAACAAATAATTATTCCCAAGTCAAATGCATTCATGCATGGAAATAATCTTGAACTTAAAACACTTGGAAAAATAAACCAAAACCCTAAAACCCTAAAGAAAGGAATCATCTCCAAGATCTCTCTAAGACTATGGCTTTGATCCATATAAAAATTCAGCAACAGACATTTCTAAATGATCAAAAATGATAAACAAAAATATTACAAAACCATGGAAATTTATTTCACTCAATTTGAAACCATGGATAAAAACTTATGAATTAAATAAGATAAAAGAAAATAAATTCCAAAGCTAATAAAGCTCCTAACTCAAATAAGCACTAAATTGTGAGCAAAGTAATCCTAAAATAATTTAAAAATATAAAGAAATATTAAATAAAATTCTACAAAGTGGAATCACAAATTTTGGAAAGATATGGATTTTATAGGATATGGATTTTATAGGATAAAAAAGAAATAATTAAATAAGAATTAGTTGCAAAGACTATTTAAATCTTGGCCAAATCCATAAGCAAATGGAATACAGATAATCCAAATAAAAATAAAGGAATAAAGATTATTTAAATACAATTATATGGGCTTTAACCATATTCAATTTTATTTGAATAAAGACAAAATTGCCTAATATAAATGATTAATTAAATCATGAGAAAAATAATTGAAATTGCCAAAATGGATTAAAAGTTGTCTAATTAACTTAAAAAGAATAAAGTATTATTTGAATAAAATTTACATGGGTTTAAACATTATTCAATTTTATTTGAATAAAGACAAATGCCTAATTTAAATAAATAATAAACCATAAGGGAATATTTGAAATATTCCAAAGTGAATTAATTAATCAACACATAACTTGATTAAAACCTACTGGAGATATTTGGAAATAATCTAAATTCAAATTAGTTTGAAATCAAATACTTTGAATTGAAAACATAAAATAGAAATAGAAAAAGGTTTCAGAAGAAAAAAAAGGGGAAAGAACCTGCCCAACTAACCTACCTAGCCCAGCAGGCACACCAAGCCCAACTCCCAGCCCACACGGCACCTCCCCTCTGTCTCTGCCTCGTTCTTTTCTCACTCGCACCTGTACCCCTCACCTCGCTGACGTCTAGGCCCCACAACCACCTGGCATTGTCGTCTTCACCCGCTGACCCCGCCTCCAACTCCAACTCATCGTTTCTGCCATTGATTTCTCGGCTTCAATTCACATAAACGCTGCAGTAAATCAACCCCGCGACCATGCCGTCTTAACCGCCTCCCTCTTCCCTCTCTTTCCCCTCAGTAGACGCATCCCAGGAGCCCCTAGGCTGCCCAAATTTCTGGCTTGAACCTCACTGCCTCCGACGAGCTCTGGTGCAAATTTCGGCAAGCTCAGCCCTTTACCTACCCCCTAGTGCATGCTAGCTTGCTCCCCATCGACATGCGCATCTTCCCGTGTCCTTTGCTTGCTCGCGCGCGCCCTAGAATCTTGGCAACGACTACGTCTGAGCGCCACCGTCTCCTACCATAACTCCGGCGACCTCTCCTGGTAATCTCTGACCGCGCCTCTCCCTTTTGTTGATGCTCTTGCACTCTCCTCTTACTTGCGCATCTAACATCGTCCTCCTCTTATATCCGCGTGCCTCATAGCGTTGCCTCCAACAACGGCTGTTCGTGCCCGACGCCAGAGACATCTCCGATGAGGAATTGCTGTCTCGCCCGTGCGCCCCTTCATCGATGGCGACCACGTTGAGAATCTACACGCTTCAGAGAACCCGGTGAGCTCCTCCATTCCCCCTCTCGCTTCCTAGAAACGTTGGACCACCACTGATAGAGCCGCCGCCACCGCTCACCGTCGCTAGCGCCACCCATCCCTGGTCGATGCACTCTGAGTCGTTGGATGCATAGCCAGTGGTTGAGTTAGATCATTTGGGAGAATCGTTTTTGGATGATCTGTGCCATGCGATGTTAATTAGATCTGACGGCCCATGTTGCTTGATCCGAATGAAGCGGTATCAACCAATAGGAAACTGACGCATGGCCAGTTCTGTCTGTTTAAAAATCCAGAAAATGGTTTTGAATGATTGATTTTGTAAAATTCATAACTTTTGTTCTGCTTGGCCAAAAATTACAAATTTTATATCAATGGATTCCAAAAAATATAAAATTTTCAACTATGGCCTTAGTTTAGTATTTTGCTTCTGAAAAATTAGGTGTTTTTGCAAAAACATTATTAGGACTAATTTGGATATAAAAATTGTTTTAAAAATGATTTTTGAGTGAAATCTTTTGCAAATGGATTTGATTTGAACCCTCTGACCATAAAAACTAACATTTGGATTTAAAAATAAATTTAGCTAATACAAGGAATTATTACTTTGAATAAATTCATTTCTAGCAAAACAAAAATGATTTAAAAGGCCTATTTCACTAACTTGATTTTAAATGAATTTCCCACTTTTATAAATGACCAGTAGGTGTTTTGAAATGTTTAGAACCTTGTTAGAAACTAATTTTTCAATAAAATAATCTTTTGCATGCTTGCATGCATTATTTTGTTTTCATTATTTTATGTGGTGAATTGTTTGAATGCTAGTTTTGAATATGTGCTTTCTTGATTTAATTGTAGTGAACTCTGAAGAGTGTGACAATTGCAAGATCAAGGAGTGAACCTAGTTTCTCTACTAAAAAAGCTTGTCAATGTGCTTTGGGACTCGCATTTTGTAGCTTGTCAATGTACTCTCTCTCCTAATCCCTACCATCAAGGGAATTCAGATCAAGAAGTTTGAGAGGAAGTACTTATGGGGATTCAGGGTTACTCAGGCAGGACGCCAGACAGAGCCTCCAACAGAGGAGATTGCCTTCAAGATACTCCATGATGACCAAGAGAGAGGCCTCGACATTGCGATGCAAGATCTGATAGGACGCCTTTGTGGACGTCACTATGCCGAGCTCAAGGACCACTACTTCCATTTCTTTGGGAGACGTGACAAGGACGGAGAGGCTATAGAGTTGGACGAGGATATTAAGGAGACCATCAAGCCTGTGTGACACTACCTTCAAGACTTAGAGAGTCTCATTAGGCACCTTGATACTGATAGGACCAACATGATGCTTGGCAATGATGAGCTATGTGTCTAGCTTAGGGAGAAGGACAAGGCCTTCGAGGAACAAGAGGAGCGCATCAAGGAGATGGAGAAGAAGTTTGAAAGGAAGGAGAAGAAGTTAAAGAGCCAAGAGAAGAGGACCCAGGATAGGAACAAGAAGATCAAGGACATGGAGACTAAGTTGGAGCTTGAGGATCTTTAGCTTGATGCAGATCATGAGGTGATAGAGAGGATGCGTTCACAGAAGAGAAGGCTATAGGAGAAGGTTGAGGCTTTGACTGCAAGCTTGGAGGAATACAAGGCAGGATTCGACGTAGCAGGACTTGCTCTAGTGGAGGAGGAAGTTGACATGGAGGAGTAGAGATGCCTATCTATATACTTATTTATCTTATCATTTTATTATGAGTCGCATTAATCATCCAACTTGTGGATGACTATGCTAGTGTGTTTTATCTTTGCAAATTTGTTGTTCGTGATGTTTTGAACCCTAAAAGTTTATCTTGTGTTTGCTTGTTTGTGATTATTGTTATATGTTGTATTGTGCATGATAGGATCTATGAGGTTATTTATCCTTACTTATCCTTATTGAAACCACAGATGCCTCCTCGTCGTGCCAATCCCAACAAAAACAACAACAATGGCAATGATATGCAATAGTTGATGACTGCACAGACACATCTGATGCAAATGATGACTCAGTTTATGGCAAATCGCAACCAGAACCAAAACAACAACAACAACAATAACAATAGAAACAACCAGAACAACCCACCAGCTTTTGATATGCTCACAAGGTTTCTAAGATTAAGGCCTGCTAAGTTTTCTGGTACAAATGATCCTATGGTAGCAAATGATTCGCTATGTTCTGTGAACAAGGACTTGGTCACCGTTGGTTGCACTGATGCTGAAAAATTCAGATTTGCAGCTCACTTACTGGAAGGACCAGCAGCTACTTGGTGGGATAACTTTCAAGTCACTAACCCTATTGAAGAAGTGTGTAAAATCCCAAAAATATTAAATTAGAATCACCAAACTCTAATCACCAAATTTTGGGTTAACAAAAACTTTTCCAATAAAAATATGAAAGCATTCATATGAGTGTGCATTAAAATGTGGATTCTTTTGAATTGCCATGATTATGTGTTTCTTTGCTTGTAAAATGATTCTTAGGTGAAATAAACATCATCTAAACAATCCCCAAACTTTTCCCAAAGACAAACAAATCAAAACCATCAAATTAAGTGAATGGTCACTTTTGCCAATTTAACTCCCATCCCTACTTTGGCTATCTCTAACTTTCAGAAATTAATAGAAACATGTATAGATCTTTGCACCCCTTGATAGTACTCATAACAAAGTATCAAGGCCCACTTTGTGATCATCCAGAAACATTCAAATGCATAGTTTAAATGACAGCTTAAAATTGAATCTATTTCATATGGGAAGATCCCACTTTTTCAAAAACCCCTCAAACCAACTCAACTTTCAAAACCCAAGCCTCTACAGACTCACCAGCACATGCCTAGAACACCCACCAAAAATAATTTCAAAATTCAAAACTTGAGTTCATGCGGCTATTTCATCAAACAGCTTGCAGATACAAATCAAACAAAATCAAAACACTATGTTGAGCAGTGTTTTGGGCCTAACTTGTTCCCTCTCTGGACACCAGTAGCCTTAGTAGAACATCTAACAACCATAACTAATCTCTAGCACTACTGTAAGCTGGCCATTGTCATCAATGGTGAGCAGGCCGAGTGCATCATTGCCACCCCATGGTCGACAGCAAGCTATGAGCAGCACTAGCCTCGCCAACCTTGTCTAGGAGCAAGCTAGCACCCCACGGCCACTCCCTGTACCATCCGCAAGCAATGCCATCCACTGGACCACACGCCCGAGCCATGCCAACCTTCTCTGCAAGCATGCCGAGAGCGCCTGCGTCGCCACGCCGACCAGCACCTGCATCGCCGCCTCGCCGTGCACGCGTGATCACCATCGTCCCAAAGAACCCCAGACACGCCCGTTGCCGCCGCCACAACCACGCGTTGTGCACCATTAAAATCCCGTCACGCTGCAGAGCACCGCAGCGTTCCGACCGATCAAGACCGCCCACGCCGCCACCACGTCGTTGAGATTCTCCAGGAGCACAACACCGCCTTCTCACACCCACGCCGATAGCCCTCAGGTTGCCGACCACGACGAGCTCAGCTTGCGCCCGTCGGTCCCCTCTCGCCACTATAAATAGAGGCCTCCCCCGCTCGAATTCTTCACACCATTTCACTCCCCTCACCTCACTGATCGTCCCACCTCATTCCCAGAGTAAGGCGAGCAGCGCATCGCCGGAATTTCACCGAAGTCCACCGCTGCTGGAGGAGAAGGAAGCCGTCGATTTCGTCCACCCCAGGAGCTGCCGCGACCACCCATGAGTTCGTCGTCGTCGACTTCGTCGTTCGCCCGCATCGCCGACCTTCGCCTGAGCCCCGGTGAGCCTCCCACGACCCCCACTGAGCCGCTAGGGTTCGATCTTGCCGATGAATAGTTCATCATCGACGACGACCCTCAGCCGTCGATCTTCATTCTAATCCAATGCACCATATCTCCCCGTACCGCTTCGCGTTTAATGAGTAGCTTACCAGTAGACCCCCTATCAGTTGCGCCCCGCGCTGCAGAGTGACACTAGGCCGGCCCGTTAACCTTTCCCGCGCAGCCCACTTGTTTGAATTTAGCTTTTTCTATTTATATTCAAAATCAGTTCTGTACCTAGTTTCAAAAATCAACCCAGCTCGACTCAGTGAACCAAATTGAATGAAACCAATTTTTTTGAAAGATATTGAAATGCTTAATCCAAGCCCGTTGGATTCAAATCATTTGAATCTATAGATCAATCTTGGTAAAAATAACAAGTCAAAAGATTTTCTGCATTCAAACATTTTTCAAATTTAAACCATAATAGATTTTGAGTTGATTCCAACTCTCAAAAATCACATTTGATCATACCTTTCAGAATATATAAAAACATATGGGTTTACTTACAGAAATAATGTTCAAGTAATAAAAGAATCCCACATAGACATTTCTAGTCACTTTATTTAATTGAAATAAAAGGTTAAACCTTATTAAATTGTGACACCACTTTAAATCACATTCTCATGTACTGAAATATGTGGTGATGACATGTGTCAACATGATTCCATGTTTGGTTTGGAGAATATTAAATCTTAAGTAGTTTTTCAATGAGTAGAAATTACTTTTCTAAAAATAAATAAATAATGCAAGTGCTTTAATCTTGAATGTTAGTGAGGATGCTAGATCATCTATAGAACCCTTGTGTGTGATGATTGAAAGTAGTTAAGTATTGTTTGGTGATTGTGTACCTCGTATTTTTTTATAGACGCTAGTACCGACCAAGGATACGAGGAGGAAGGAGGATACTACGAAGAAGAAGCCGAGGAGAACTTCAACCACTGCTCTGCACAAGGCAAGCCTAATACTACTAGTTGATTGAGCAAGCTAACACTTGCAATTATGGAAGTTAGATAACCTATGCAATGCACTAAGCATGCTTGGTTGGACACATTTGATGATACCCAATCCTAGTTTTACTTGCAAGCTTCATACTTTATTCCTTTATCAAAGCTATTACTTAGGGCTTACTTAAGTGAATTGTAGATTATAGAAAGATAATTGAAGGTTGCATAAAGAGCATAAAATTTGTCCTAAGCTAGATAATCCTGATGTCATCCCAAGGCATGAGATTGAACTTAGTTAAACTCCACTAGTTTACCACCCCTCATTAGTATTCACTCCCATTTGTAGATGCTAGTGCTAAGCATAAAACTTGATCAACTTTAGATGGGAATACTTGGTGGAAAAATGGTTATGAAAACCTTGGAATGATGGATCATTCTATTGAGATGTTTTGACATGTGTTTCCGAATACCAGGTGATTTTGGTGATGAAAATGTTGAGGCATGAGCCTTAGCCCTTTATAAAACTGATGGTTGTCGGGATGCGATACCATTCCAATTTTATCGTACAACCACAATACCCGAAGATTGGGTAGGGCTTGACCTAAAACTTATATACCTTAGTATTGGTTCCCTCATGGCCAAGGTTTGAGCTGAGGCTACCTTGTGAAGATTGTCCACCTGTGCAGTATCCAAGATGACAGTTGGTCATGGTTGGGAGGCCAAACTCACAGGAGAGGTGCTTATACTAGGGCGTGTAATTGAAAGGTTAGGATTGATTATCCGCATACTGAGTATGGTGAATTCAGGATTTGTTCCTCACGGATGTATCGAATGTTGTGGTGAAAGTGTACAATCTCTGCAGAGTGTCAAACTATTCGAATAGCCGCGTCCGCGGTTATGGACAGTTGGAGTGGCCATACTGTTCCCCCGTCAGATGTTTTCAAAATGACTTGTGAAATGGATTGATATTTTGACTTGACCACAACAGAGTTGTGATATGAAATACAAGTTCCCACTTAGGTATTATAAAATTTCAACTAGCTTTTCTTGCTTCTGAACTTAGTAGAGGTAAATCTGACTTTTTGCAAAACAAACATAGAGCTTAGTGTCCTATTACAAAAACCCCCTTCACTTGTTAGTATTAGTTTGCGAGTACTTAAAGAGTACTCATGGCTTTGTCCTGCTATTCCGTGGCGGACTATGAAGAGGAGTATCGGAGGATGGACCCGGAAGGTTACGACATCTAGGATCATCTCCCATCACAAGATTGCCTCGACCGAAGATGGAGCTTCGCCTACGCTACCGTTACTATTACGTATTCCGCTGCTTGAGTTGTATTAAGAACTGGATCATGAGATCCTTATTTTTGTAAGACCTTATGTATGGTTTGTAATGGATGATGTACTGTGGGATACAATTCTATTATGTCTCGCAAAAATGGTAATCCTGGGATTGCGATGTATGGCATAACAGGCATCTGGGATTAAAAATCCGGGTGTTGACAAAGTGACTTGGGCAATGTTTGAGGATGGATTCTGCACTGCTCATATTTCTTTAGGAGTGATGGGGTTGAAGAAGAAGGAATTTCACAACCTTAAATAACACCACCGCAGTGTTGCAGAATATATTCAAGAGTTCAACAATCTGTCACGCTATGCACCAGATGATGTTGACACTGATGCAAAGAGGAAGGAGAAGTTCCTTGAAGGTCTGAATGATGAGATGTGCATGCAACTATGTTTCTTATGTTCCAACTTATCAATCTCTGTGTGACAAAGCTACCATCTTGGAAAGCAAGATTAAGCAAGTTGAGAATAGGAAGAGGAAACACCATTTTGATAAGCATGGATCAGGATCATCCCACAAGCATGCTTATGGTGAAGGTAGTGGAAGTTCTGGATCCCACAAACATGGGAATCATAACAACCACCACAACAGTAACCATCACCACGATAGTAATAAACATCATGGACACAACAATGGAGATTACCAAAACAACAAAAGTGTACACAAGAGTCACGATAGTGGACATGGCAATGGGAATAAGCCAGCTAAGAGAGACATCAGTCAAGTCGAATGTTTCAAGTGCAAGAAAACATGGCACTATGCCAATGAATGCCTAGAAAAGAAGACTGATGGGTCTAACAAGCCAAATCCTTTTCAGAAGGGACATGTGAATCACATCAATGTAGAGGAAATCCAAGAGGAGTCTGATGTTGTGGCTGGTAAGTTCAAGATTAATTCCTTTCCAGCACTTATCCTTTTTGATACCGACGCATCGCATTCATTCATTTCAAGATCATTTGTAGACAAAAATAGACTCCCAACTGAAACAATTGGATGTCCTATTAAAGTAAGCTCCCCAAGTGGAGAGATGATAGTAAATTTTGGATGTCACCAACTAGTTCTAGAGTTTGGAAAGTACAAATTTCCAGTTAGTTTGATAATCCTAGAATTCCAAGGATTGGATGTAATATTAGGCATCGATTGGATGACCCGTTATGAGGGAGTAATAGACTGTGCTAGACGAACTGTTACACTCACAAGTCCAGAAAAGAAACAGATTAGGTTCAAGTCCAACTTTGAACCCAAAGGGAGTAAGTTAAATTCTCTTAAGGGGGTTAGCCTAGACAGTGTACCAGTAGTGAAGGAGTACCCTGATTTGTTTCCGGAGGAATTACCGGGGATGCCACCAGATAGGGATGTGGAGTTTCTGATTGACTTACTACCAGGATCTGGACCCATAGCAAAGAGACCTTACAAGATGTCGGTAGATGAGTTAAAAGATCTCAAGAAACAGCTTGGAGAACAGTTGAAGAAAGGATATATCCAATTGAGTTGTTCGTCTTGGGGTGCACTAGTTTTGTTTGTTGAGAAGAAAGATAGAAGTCAGAAGCTATGCATAGATTATCGATCACTTAACGAAGTGACCATAAAGAACAAGTATCCCCTACCCAAAATCAATGATCTCTTTGATCAGCTAGAAGGAGCTCGTGTGTTCTCAAAAATGGATCTTCGATCGGGTTACTTTCTGCTAAAGATTAGAGAACAAGATATACCAAAGACTGCTTTCACCACTAGATATGGATTGTATGAGTATACAGTGATGCCATTTGGACTAACAAATGCACCATCTTATTTCATGAACATGATGAATAAGGTGTTCATGGAGTTTCTTGACAAATTTGTTGTGGTGTTCATCGATGACATATTGATTTATTCCAATAGCAATGAAGAACATGAAGAACATTTGCGTTTGATTCTTGAGAAGCTCAGGAAACACAAGTTGTATGCCAAGTTCAGTTAATGTGAATTTTGGTTGAATGAAGTTGGATTTCTTGGACATATTGTGTTCGAGAATGGTATAGATGTCGATCCTGCAAAAGTATCAGCTGTAATAGAGTGAGAATCTCCCAAAACAGTTAAAGAAGTCCGTAGTTTCCTAGGCTTGGCAGGATACTATAGAAGGTTCATCGAGAATTTCTCGAAAGTAGCTAAGCCGATGACGGAGTTAGTAAAGAAAGAAAAGAAGTTTGAATGGACTGAAGCATGTGAGACCAGTTTTCAAGAGTTGAAGAAAATATTAGTGTCAGCACCAGTGTTATGTTTGCCAGATCTAGAGAAAGATTTTCAAGTATATTGTGATGCATCTCAGCAAGGATTGGGTGGAGTATTAATGCAGGAAGGAAAAGTGGTGGCTTATGCCTCGAGACAACTCAAGACTCATGAAGTAAACTATCCTACACATGACTTAGAGTTGGCCTCTATTGTCCATGCACTCAAAAAAGGGAGACACTATCGGTTGGGTAAGCGTTGTGAAGTGTTCACCGATCACAAGAGTCTGAAATACATTTTCACCCAAAAAGAACTCAACATGAGACAAAGAAGATGGCTAGAACTTATCAAGGATTACGACTTAAGTTTGCAATACCATCCCAGGAAAGCAAATTTCGTTGCCGATGCATTAATCCGCAAGGTTTATGTGAATGGCCTCACCGAAGGAGAATTGCCAGATGATTTGTGCGCTCAATTTAAAGAGCTAAGATTGGAGATAGTGCCTGAAGGATATCTTACGTCATTGGAAGTTCAACCAACGCTATTGGATAAAATCAAAGAAGCTCAAAAGTTGGACAAGGAAATAGAGGAAATCAAGAGTAAAATTGGTAAAGGAAAGGCAAATGGATTCCATGAATATGAATAAGGAACCTTATGGTATGGAAAGCGTATCTGCATTCCACAAGATCCGGAACTTCGGAAATTGATCCTGCAAGAAGAACATAATTCACCATATTCTATTCATCTGGGCAACACCAAGATGTACATGGATGTGAAGGAAAGATTTTGGTGGAACAATTTAAAGAAAGATATCTCGGAGCACATTGCTTTGTGCGACGTGTGTAGTCGAGTAAAAGCGGAACATCAGAAACCGGCAGGGTTATTACAACCACTACCAATACCTGATTGGAAGTGGGATAAATTCGGTATGGATTTTATCACAGGACTGCCAAGGACTAGATCCGGATACGATTCTATATGGGTTGTTGTGGATTGCTTAACAAAAGTGGCTCATTTTATACTCGTAAAGACCACCTATACAATTGTTAAATTAGCCAAGATCTATATGAACATTATTGTGTGTCTACATGGAGTACCTAAGAGTATTGTGTTAGATAGAGGAACTCAGTTCACTTCGCATTTTTTGAGACAACTACATGAGTCATTGGGAACTAGACTAGAGTTCAGCACTGCTTTCATCCTCAGACTGATGGACAGACAGAAAGGACCAATCAGATTTTGTAATATATGTTGAGAGCTTGTGCACTAGTTGGGATTAAAGTCTGCCATACGCAGAATTTTCTTACAATAAAAGCTACCAATCAAGCATAGAGATGGCTCCATTTGAATTCCTTTATGGAAGGAAGTGTACTACACCATTATTATGGAATGGAGTAGGAGAAAGAAACTTATTTGGACCAGATCTGATCAAAGAAGCCGAAGAGATAGTCAGAATGGTAAAGGACAGATTGAAGATAGCCCAATCCTAACAAAAGAGTAATGCAGATCCAAAACATAGAAACATAGAGAGGTCACCTATGAGGTAGTTGATAGAGCTTATATTAGAGTCTCACCACTTCGTGGTGTGAAAATATTTGGAGTCAAAGGGAAATTGGCACCCCGTTATGTAGGACCATTCAAGATTTTGAGCCGTAAAGGAGAAGTGGCCTATGAGCTAGAACTACCAGAATCTCTGTCAGCGGTTCACAATGTGTTTCATGTAAGCCAGTTGAAAAAGTGTCATCCAGAGATGGAAGAAAGTTCGTTAAAATACACTATACCACTAGAAGAAGTTCAACTAGAGAATGATCTCACTGATGAAGAGAAACCTATCAAGATTCTAGAGATAGCAGAAAGAGTCACTCTTACTAAGACAATCAAGTTCTGTAAAGTACAGTCGAACCATCATACTGAAGAAGAAGCAACTTGGGAAAGAGAATATGAGCTTCGGGAAGATCACCCTCACCTATTTGCTAGCTAATCCGAATCTCAAGGGCGAGATTCATCTTAAGGGGGTTAGATTTGTAACATCCCAATTTTCATCAAATCAAAAACATTCTCATTAAATTCATATCATCATAGCATGAGTGCATTGCACAAAACTTTTCAACTTAAAAACACCAGGAAAACCCTAAATTCTAAACTCCTTTTATATGAAAGGGTAGAGCTTTGTTTTTATTTTGTTTTAGTACCCCAAAATGATTTGGAGTGGTTTGTTGTGTTTAGAACACTTTTAACCACTAGAATAATCACACAAAATTTTAGTGAAAATTTGGTTTGATTTGGAATTTTTGATAGTTCAAATCTTATTTAGAAAATCAAAACAGAAAAAGAAAAAGGCTAAGAGGAAAACACAAACCAACCAGCTAACCTACGCGGCCCAGTAAGCAGCCCAGCAGCCCACCCGGGTTTTCCTTCTCTCCCCCTCTGTTTCTCACCGCGCTGCGCCGCACCCCTTTGTTGATAGGCGGGCCCCATCTCCACGTCACCCCATCATTGTAAATCTCGCGCCGAAGACCCACGCTAGCTACCGTTTCTCCCCCTTTTCAATCCGAATCAATTCGCATTGATTCCTCTTGATTGCGTGCATGATTCCCTCCCTGAGTCTACTTAACCCCCTCAGCCTCTGCTCCATTTCCCCCACTCCACAACCTCTGAGCGCCGCCAGGCTACGCGTATTTCACCTCGCACCACCGCAGCTCCGACGAGCTTCGTCAATGAATTCCGGTGAGCCCCGTGCGCCCCTTGCCCTGTAGTTCATGATGTCGGGCTCGCCATTGTCTTGAGCTTCTTCTGACACTCGCCGTTAACTTGATCGTGGCCTGTAGGCTCGCCCTCATCAACCTCTGCAAGCACTCGACGCCAGTTCAACTCCGACGAGCAATCCTAGCCGTGTCTGTGTGCCCCTCCTTTGTCCGTGACCACCACTGCCTCCACGTCGTCACGGCGACTCGGTAACACCCCTGTGCCCCCTCCCTTACCTCTGGATTTGACGGAGCACCATCGACAGACGCGCCGCTGCCTCGCTCGCCATTTGCGCCGCCCATCTATGGCCAGTGCGATTAGATCCGCTGGATCTAGGTCCAGCGATTGAGATTAGAAGCCAGAGCAAAGCGGTACGGGCAGATCTGAGCCACATGATCTCAGTGCGCGCGTGTGATCCGCGCGAACCGGTACGGGCCAATCAGATTGCGCTGCGTGTATGGGTTTTCGATTTAAAATCCAGATTTGATTTATTATTTGTTCAAACTTGAAAAATTCATAATTTTTATCTGTAATTCAGAAAAATACAAATTTGGTGTTTATGGATTGAGAAAATTATGAACTTTATTTATGTGGCCTTACTTTGGTCATTTACTTCTGTAAAAATAGAGTTTTGTGCAGAGACTTTTGTAGGGCTATTTTGGCTATAAAAATTATTTTTGTATATTATTTCTAGGTGGTTTTGTGATCTTTAGACTTAAATTGTATACATTATCTTCTATACCGTAGAGTTTGGTTTTAAATTTTTTTTTTGCATCTCATTGCATATTTGCATGCATTCATGTTATTTTGGGTGATATATTGAATTGTTTATATTTTGTTGTGTAGATTTTGTGGATAGTGAAGTGTGTGATTGTGAGGATTGTACCTATTCTCCTAGCTACCAAGGCAAGTGATATTTCATCTTATGTCCTATTATTTACCTATTGCATGATTATTATTTTGGTAGGACTTGCATGATAGTTTTCTAATATATTGCTATGCTATGGAAAATCCTATAGATTATATCTTGGTAGAATTTTCCTAAGATAGGAGATAGTATGCTAGAATGCTTAGTCTTGCTATTAGAATTAGTGGGTGGAAATTCATGTTATGATATTATGGAAAGATTATGCCTATGTGTTTTTGGACTAAGAAAACAACCTTGTTAATGAAACACCTAGGTGGAATGGGACTTGTATGGATTGTGTTGAGTGGTTACTCAGGGCCCATTTCTATGGTTTACCCTGGTATCACACTTGTGGATGGCCACCCAGGAATAAAGAGATTTGAGATGTTTTGTGTTGCGAAGCTTCCAGTGCAACCACATGGCATATGGGATCTTCCTTGACCAACTAAGCTGCAAGAACTCACCCAGATGGACAGATGGTGGTAGAGTTGATAGGATGGAACGCATCCATGGTGGTCTGAGGGATTGCTTCTGAAAAATCTTGTCTCGATGCATGTCGAGTCTTGTGGGGAAAGTGCACCACCTCTCGTGAGGGTAAACCTAAGTACTTAGTCATGTCCCCGGTTATGGACAATTTTGAGCAACAAAGACATTGAAACGGTTCAAGAATCTCCTTGTCCCGATTTCTATAAGTTAAAATTGTGGGTGAACAAGGGTAGAGGTTCACCAATGTCTATTGGTGGTTCCTTAGTGTTTTGTAAAACAAAACTTAGTATTTTCAAACTAGTAGGATAAAACTTGCTTTTTGCAAAGCCAGCCTGATCCACACTTAGCCATATTCATGTAGTTGTTAGATTCTACTATATATTTATGGTATCACTTGCCAATACAATTCCAACTATATTGACCCTTTGTGGCTGTAACTTATCATGTTGCAAGTTACTCTAATGGTGAATAGGGTTATGAGTCTACACTCAACATGTTTGCCTGTGGCACATGAAGATGAAGACTTTATTTTTATGCTTTGTATTGAGAACTCTAAATAAGTTAGCCTTGGGCTAAAGAGTTGTAAGAACTATTGTAGTCCTGTAAATTCGATGTAATAATGACCTTTATATCCGTGTACTTCATCTTAAACTGTGGGTGCTAGCAATTCGATGCAAGGACTAGCACTGCAATCACAAGGATCTCTACCTTATTGGGTGAGATCTTACAAAGAAGTTCCTTATCAAGACGAGCAGCCACCAAACCGGTTCGCTACATATCAATACTTCCAAGAACATGGACGAACTGTGGAGGGGATGCATAATCTCGCCCTGAACCTCCGAGAAACCACTAGTAACTTATCAGCTTAATTTGCAAACTGGAATTACAACTTTTCCCGCCACCACAATGATTTGAAGGGCTTGCAAAAGCCTAAGCTTGGGGAAGTTTCCTCATTATATTTATTTGGCATCCATTTGTTTTTTTATTATTTCGAGGTTATGCTTTTAATTTGAGTTTATAAGCACTCATGTTAGTTTCCCCAACACTTTATCTTTAATTATTTTATTTGTTTACAAGATTTTTAAGCTGAGCTTTGCCGCCAATTTTCTATTCTTTAATCCCCTCTCTCAAAAATAACAAAAATATATTTCCATTTATCCTTATTTTCCCTTTATCTTTCCTATTCTCCTCGAGGTTCTCACATATTTGCAGGAGAGTGATTGACTTCGAGTTTCCAAGGAACAAATCAAAAGGTAAGAGAGAAGTGGAACCAATATTGAGAGGTATGCCTTATGACTCCTCACTTTTGAATTTTGATAAACCCATGCTAGTTAGTAGTAAATGTTAAGATATTATATTGGTGGAGTGAGTCTTTGTAACAGAGTAAAATTTTGTTTGCATGGGTATTTAGTTGAGTATGTTTTGTTCCATCTCTTGTAGTTAACCAAGTCTTGCCTAAAAATTTGCTAAAGAATTATAATAAGAAAAAGTCTCATAATTGAAGGCTTGGGTGTTGTAGTGTTTAGCTTGAAAGCTTATTCCTAGAGACACTCAAGACCATAGAAAATAATGATTGACTTGATATCTCTCTTTGAAAAGATTTGTTCAAGTGAATTAATGTTTAGCGGTTTTTGTGAGCATGAAAAAGTTTGACTACTAAATCATAAGAATTATATAGCTTTATGCGTGTCAAAATTTATGGGATGCCAACAACTCCACTAGCCTACGAACGATCTTCATGGATGAAACTCCTAGATTTAGGCTATGAGTTGATTAAACATATGTAGCAGCAATGGTATAATGGGTAAGATTCTTGGTATTCTTGTGTAGTTGTATTCATGATGGAATCACTCCTCTGGCTGATATCAGTAATCATTATGCAAAAGGAACAAAACCCTCAAGTGTCCATCACAGCCCGATAAAATAATTATAGAATTTGGCATGCTCTCAATTACTTAAGAACTAAAATTCTTGAAGGACAATGAATAGAAATGTAGTGCTTGAAAAGTCTTGACTTATTAATGTGGGAGAATTGAGATACTTTAGTGTATATGCTTTTCATGACAAACTCTCACACTCTCAATTATACATGGTTATTGTCACATCCCAAGATTTTCCAAATCTTGTAATGTGAAAAGTAAATAAACAAAATAAATAATTATTGAAATTTAGGGTGAAAAGAAACTTTTGTTTCTAAATGGAAACTTAAAATCCCATCTTGAATAAACTTTGGTTAATGTTTGAATCTAATTAAATTCAAATCAAGTGGATTGCAATCTTCATAAATGCATCTGGAAATTTAAAACACTTGGAGAATAAACCAAAACCCTAAAACCCTAATGGAAGAAAACATTTCCAAGCTATCTCTGAACCTATGGATTTGATCCATATAAAATTTGTCAAACAAACATTTCAAGATGATCAAGAATGACAAATAGAAATATTATAAAACCATACGAGTTGGATTCACTTAATTTGGAGCCATAGATAAAATCTTATGAATTTAATAAGATAAGGAAATTTAATTTCCAAAACTAATAAAGCATCTATCTAGAAATCCATACCAAATGGTGAGCAAATAATCCTAAAAAGATTTAAAAGTTTAAACAAATATTAAATAAGATTTTACAAATTGGAATCACCAAGTTTGGATCTGTAAATAAAAAGATATGGATTTTATAAGATAGAGAAAGAAATATTAAATAAGGAATATTTAAATACCAAATTAAAACTTGGCCAAGGCCATAAGCAAATGGAATGATTATAATCCAAATCCAAATAAAATAAATAGATAAAGTATTTTCCAAATAAAATAAAGTGGCATTAACCAAATTCTATTTCTATTTTGAATAAAGATAAAATCCTTATTAGAAATGATTAAATAAATCATGGGAAAATAATATTTGGAATTTACCCAAGTGGAATAAATGTTATTTACATAACTTAAATGGGACCAAAGGAATCAACTAAATAAATTTATGAAATTAAACCATATCTTCTTTGGAATAAAGACAAGTACCCAAGTTAAAATGATTAATAAATCATATTAAAAATATTCCAATCAATTCAAAGTGAATTATTTGACACCCTATTAATGAATAAAACTTACTGAAAAGGTTTTATGGAAAAAATGAAATTTAAATAAGGATTAAAAATATATTTGATCTTATTTGAATTTAAAGCAAGGGCCTGTTTTAAATAATTAAAAGACCCTAAAAAGAATAAAAAGATTTATTCCAAAATTGACTTCAGAATATATAAATAATGAGTGTTTGAATCCACACAAAGTTTGAGAGAAGTTTGAATTCAAATAACTGTTTGAAAAGTTTAAACAAAATCAAAACAGAAATTAGAAATGGAAAAAGAAAAACAAACCAGTACAAAAAATGAAGCAAGCAGCAGCCCATTCAAACCCAGCCCACTGCCCAGCAGCCCACTCTCACTCCCCCCGAAGCGTTTTCTCCCACTCACGAATTGACCCGCACAGCGAATGACAACCGGACCCCACCCCCACTCTCTCACTTGCTGTCAAACATGCCCCACAGCCACGTCACCGTCTTCAACCGCGTGACCAGTTCTTCCTCCTTCTCTCTCCCGTTTCTGCCGATTGATTCGCGTGGTAAATTCGCGTCAATGCCGAGTAATTCCTGCCCCCTGACCACGCTCACTTAAGCGCCCGTTTTCCCTCTAGCTTTTCCCCCAGTCCTCACACCACCGGAGCCCCTAGGCTGCCCGTATTGCTTGCGACAACCTCTCTGTCTCCGACGGACTCCGACGTCGATTCCGGCAGCTCCACGTTGCCCCTCGCCCCCTCGACCACACACGCGTGTTCCACAGACCCTGGCGCATCTCCTAGTGGCATCAGCTTGCTCGCGCTTGACCCGCAGCGTCGGCAACGACGACAGCTAAGCATCGCCGCCGTCGGCCTCGACTCCGGCGAGTGCCCCAGGTAGTGTCCGTCCGCCCCTTCCCCTCTCGTTGACACACGCAGGTTCTACTCTCACTCGCGCGTCTAACGCACCCCTTATCTCGCTCTTCTGTGCCTTGTAGCCCCGCCCCCAACAACGAGCAGAGGCGCCCGACGCAGACGTGAACTTCGGCGAGGAATTACCATCGCCCCAGTGCGCCCCTTCGCCAACCCCGAGCACGTCGAGCATCTACGTTCCACGGCGAACACTGTGAGAACATCCACTCTCCCCCTTCCTTCCTGGAATATCCAGAACGCATCGCCAGAGCATGCCGCCGCTAGTCGCCGTCGCCAGCTCCGCCAACCTTTGCTCAAACGCGCAGCAGCCGTCCGATCCAAATCCGAGGCAGGCGATAGATCGACTTAACGAAGGGGTAAGGACAGATTTGTGCCACACGATTCGCATTAGATCCAACGATCCTCAGTGCGTGATCCGAACGAATCGGTACCGACGAATAGGAACAAGCCACATGGCCCTGTCTGTTTTAATAAAAACAGAATTGATCTATTTGATGTTCTAAATTGAAAAATTCATAACTTTCAAACCACATGTCCACATTTTGCAAATTTTATATCAATGGATTCAGAAAAACAAGTACTTTCTGACCATGCACTTTGTTTAGTAAAATTCTTCTGTTAAATTGATTGTTTTTGCAGAAACTTGTGTAGGCATATTTAGAATATAAAATTTGTTCTAAAATGTTTTTTGAGATAAAACCTTTGGCAAATGGATTTTTTTGAACCTACTGACCTTAGAAACCAACTCATGGATTTGAAAATGTATTTGGTAAAGCTAAAGAGTAAATCTTTGATTTAAAACACTTCTAGTCAAATAAAAATAATGTTCATGTGTTAAAAATGTTTTTGGAAGAAAACCTTTGGGAATTGTTTTTTTAAACTCTCTGACCCTAAACACCAAGTTTTATGATTTAAAAATGTATTTTGTGAACCCTATAAAAATTATTGCTTTGCTAAAGGCATTTTCAACCACATAAAATATTGATTTGGTTTAAAAATGGTTTATAGGTAAAATCTTTTGCAAATAGTTTTGCCACTTTATAAAATGACCAATAAGTGTTTTTAGAATGTTATAACCCATTACGAACCACTTTTCCAAATAAAACAATCTTTTGCATGCTTGCATGCATTGTTTTGTTTCTATTATTTTATGTGATGTTTGCTTGAATGGTAGATTGAAATTGTGCCTTGCTTGATTGAATTGTAGTGATTTGTAGAGTGTGATCATTGCAAAGACAAGGAGTGAACTTATATTCTCTACCAAAAAGGCAAGTGATGCTTCATACTTTTGTCCCATTATTTTCACTATGCATTAGTGATATTTCTAAGTAGGACTTGCATGGAATTTTTACTAAGTATAAACTATGCCATGGGAAATCCTAGTATACGAAACCTTAGTAGAAATTTCCTAAGTTAAGACTCCTACTACTATCATGCTTATCTTAGCTAGTAGAAAACAAGGGTGGATTATATTTCATGCTATAGAATATTTCTAAGTCAAGGACTTGTGTTTTGTTTAATAAAACAACTAAGTGAATGAATCACCTGGGTGGAATGGAAGGAATGGTTTGTGTTCAGTGGTTCACAAGGCCCATTTCTATGGTTTACCTTGTGTATCTCACTTGTGGATGGCCACCCAGGAATAAAGAGATTTGAGATGTCAAATGTTGAGAAGCTTCAAGTGCAGCCACTTGGCATTATGGGATCTGCCTGGATCATATAGGTTGCAATAACTTAGCCAAATGGACAGTTGGTGGTAGGGGAATGATAGGTTGGAGCGTGTCCATTCTGGTCTAAGGGAAGGCTTCTGAAAGATCTTGTCTTGGTGAAACCAAGTCTTGTGGGGAAAGTGCACCACCTCTGCAGAGTGTAAAATCTAAGTACTTAGCCATGTCCCTGGTAAAGGACAATTTGAGCATCAAGACATGGAAGCTATCAAGAATCTCCTCATCCCAATTTCTAAGTTAAAACTTTGTGGCTGAACAAGGGTTGAAGGATCACCAATTTCTATTGGGAGATGCCTTGGGTGATTTTGTCAAGCAAAAAACTTAGTGTTTTCAAATGATAAGGAAAATCTATTTTTAGCAAAGCAAGCCTAAGCTCCACTTAGCCAAATGCATTTAGATGATAGATAACAATATATTACCATAGTATCACTTGCCAATACAATTCAAATGTATTGACCCTTGTGGCTGTAACTTATTATGTTGCATGTTTGTTTGATGATAGTGAGATGTGTTGATTAAGATTACAAGTCTACAACCAACATGTTTGCCTGTGGCACTTTGAAGATGAAGGACCCCATGCTATAGTTATTTCTGCTGCATTGTAATGAGATAGCCATAAGAGCTATGTAAGATGTAATAAATTATTTTATTCCTGGTTATAAATTTGTATTATGACCTTTGTTTCTTGATATTACATCTTAACTGTGGATGCTAGCTATTGATCCAGGGACTAGCATTGTGAACACAGGGATCTCTACCTTATTAAAGGTTGGGAACCTTACAGATGGTATCAGAGCATTGTGTTGCCTGTAGGATTGTAACCCTAGGATTGGACAAAACCCCTTAGAAAAATAGGAGTTATATTTGTTCCAAAACTTATTTACAAACAATCTTGTAAACTCTTTCATCAACCTTTTGGTTTTAACTCTACATCTCTTCTATCTCAACTTGATGGATAAAGCCTTCTCCATGACCAACGACTTCAATATTTTCACCAAGGACTTCATCAACTCAAGTGACTTCAACCTTAGTCTCAACAAGGACTTCAACTTGCATATCAGTAAGGACTACAAGTGAGACAAGAAATATTACTCTAGACTTGAAGACTAAGGGAATACAACTTAGAAGGAACCATCATCACTTTAAAGTTTTGTGACCAAGAATTTTCCCAAGGAAACCATGATCTCATTCAAGAAGAATCAACCAAGAAGGATGGAAAGATCTCAAGTGAACCATATAGATGGACCACCATATTAAGTATAGATTAAACACACCAACTTATGTGGTGTAAAAAAAATATTTTATTGCCTAAAAATGTGCTTGAAACTTGTTGTTTGAGCGGAATGTTTGTTTGTGATTGCTTGCACATTGCTTGTGTAAATTGTGATGTGTGTGAGTAGAACTATTTCCTTAGAAATCTTTTACCCATTCTAATCCCAATCCAACCCAAACAGATGACTACTCCAAGAAACTCCAACATCAAGGATGGCAACAACAACAACCAAGAGGACAACATGAGAGAACTCATAGTAACCCAAACCCAGTTGAACCAAGTGACAGCTCAATTTTTAGCCAACACCAGTGAGGTAGATCCAACCATGCAAAGGTTTTTGGAAACCCAAACCAAATTGTTGCATAAGGTGACAGATCAAATGATCAACATGGGAGACAACTCTTCCCAAGGAGTTTGTGACAACAAGGATGCCAATGATGATATTCTAGAAGGAACCCAAGCTTGCAATATTTGTGGAGACAAGGATCACACTTCCAAGGAACATGAAGATCAATGCCCCAATTATGAAGAGAAACATCCAACAAATCAATGCCCCACATCTCAAGCTACTTGTTTCCTATCTGAAGGAAATAATCATGTCCCTATCCAATGCCCCATCTATTCCATAGTTCAACAAAGGAAACAAGGTGGAGTGCAACAACTGATTGCAGACTACCATGAGAGAACAACTTCTACCAAGAAGGATGAAGACAAAGGAAAATCTCAGCTTGCACCTCCATGCAATATGTCTCAATTTGATGGACCTAAGAGGAGACATATGTATTATCCAAGTAAAAGATCAAGGAGACCAGGAAACTTTCCTACCTTTGAGATAAGATATGAAGAGCATGAACTAGAAGCACTCTTAGCTTTGGAGAAACCCAAGAAGAAGAAAGACAAAAGTCAAGTGCAATGTTGCCATTGCAAAGAGATGGGACACTATACCAATGAATGTCCAGAGAAGAAGAAAAAGTATAAGGAGATTAGCCAAGTGTGGTGCAACAACTGCAAAGAGTTAGGCCATTATGTGTCAACTTGTCCACAGAAGATACGTGAAGAACTCAATCTTATCACATGTTACAATTGTGGTAACCAAGGACATTATGCAAGCAATTGTCCAGAAAAGATGAAGCACAAGATAAAGCCTATGAAGGATCTCGGCCTTGTCACATGTTTCAAGTGTGGAAACAAAGGACACTATGCAGATGTTTTCCCAGAGAGGTTTCAACAAGATCCCAAGCAAGCCAAGAAGTAATCTGGTTGGAAATTTTCAAGGGTGGTAGTACCCTAGTTTCTTTGAGCCAACTTGAAACCCCTATCTTCCCCAAATCTCGAGACGAGATTTATTTTAAGGGTGGTAGCCTATCACATCCCAAGATTTTCCAAATCGTGTAATGTGAAAAGTAAATAAACAAAATAAATAACTATTGAAATTTAGGGTGAAAAGAAACTTTTGTTTCTAAATGGAAACTTAAAATCCCATATTGAACAAACTTTGGTTAATGTTTGAATCTAATTAAATTCAAATCAAGTGGATTGCAATCTTCATAAATGCATCTGGAAATTTAAAACACATGGAGAATAAACCAAAACCCTAAAACCCTAATGGAAGAAAACATTTCCAAGCTATCTCTAAACCTATGGATTTGATCCATATAAAATTTGTCAAACAAACATTTCAAGATGATCAAGAATGACAAATAGAAATATTATAAAACCATATGAGTTGGATTCACTTAATTTGGAGCCATAGATAAAATCTTATGAATTTAATAAGATAAGGAAATTGAATTTCCAAAACTAATAAAGCATCTATCTAGAAATCCATACCAAATGGTGAGAAAATAATCCTAAAAAGATTTAAAAGGTTAAACAAATATTAAATAAGATTTTACAAATTGGAATCACCAAGTTTGGATCTGTAATAAAAAGATATGGATTTTATAAGATAGAGAAAGAAATATTAAATAAGGAATATTTAAAGACCAAATTAAAACTTGGCCAAGACCATAAGAAAATGGAATGATTATAATCCAAATCCAAATAAAATAAATAGATAAAGTATTTTCCAAATAAAATAAAGTGGCATTAACCAAATTCTATTTCTATTTTGAATAAAGATAAAATCCTTATTAGAAATGATTAAATCATTCATGGGAAAATAATATTTGGAATTTACCCAAGTGGAATAAATGTTATTTACATAACTTAAATGGGATCAAAGGAATCAACTAAATAAATTTATGAAATTAAACCATATCTTCTTTGGAATAAAGACAAGTACCCAAGTTAAAATGATTAATAAATCATATTAAAAATATTCCAATCAATTCAAAGTGAATTATTTGACACCCTATTAATGAATAAAACTTACTGAAAAGGTTTTATGGAAAAAATGAAATTTAAATAAGGATTAAAAATATATTTGATCTTATTTGAATTTAAAGCAAGGGCTTGTTTTAAATAATTAAAAGACCCTAAAAAGAATAAAAAGATTTATTCGAAAATTGACTTTAGAATATATAAATAATCAGTGTTTGAATCCACACAAAGTTTGAGAGAAGTTTGAATTCAAATAAATGTTTGAAAAGTTTAAACAAAATCAAAATAGAAATTATAAATGGAAAAAGAAAAACAAACCAGTACAAAAAAATGAAGCAAGCAGCAGCCCATCAAACCAAGCCCACTGGCCGAGCAACCCACTCTCACTCCCTCCCGAAGCATTTTCTCCCACTCACGAATTGACCCGCATAGCGAATGACAACCGCACCCCACCCCCACTCTCTCTCACTCGCTGTCAAACAGGCCCCACAGCCACGTCACCGTCTTCAACCGCGTGACCAGTTCTTCCTCCTTCTCTCTCCCATTTCTGGCGATTGATTCGCGTGGTAAATTAGCTTCAATGTCGCGTAATTCCTGCCCCCTGACCACGCTCACTTAAGCGCCCGTTTCCCCTCTAGATTTTCCCCCAGTCCTCACACCACCGGAGCCCCTAGGCTGCCCGTATTGCTTGCGACAACCTCTCTGTCTCCGATGGACTCCGACGTCGATTCTGGCAGCTCCACGTTGCCCCTCGCCCCCTCGATCACACACGCGTGTTCCACAGACCCTGGCGCATCTCCCAGTGGCATCAGCTTGCTCGCGCTTGACCCGCAGCGCCGGCAATGACGACAGCTGAGCATCGCCGCTGTCGGCCTCGACTCCGGCGAGTGCCCCAGGTAGTGTCCGTCCGCCCCTTCCCCACTCGTTGACACACGCAGGTTCTACTCTCACTCGCGCGTCTAACAGACCCCTTATCTCGCTCTTCTGTGCCTTCTAGCCCCGCCCCCAACGACGAGCAGAGGCGCCCGACGCAGACGTGAACTTCGGCGAGGAATTACCATCGCCCTAGTGCGCCCCTTCGCCAACCCCGAGCACGTCGAGCATCTCCGTTCCACGGGGAACACTGTGAGCACATCCACTCTCCCCCTTCCTTCCTGGAATAGCCAGAACGCATCGCCAGAGCATGCCGCCGCTAGTCGCCGCCGCCAGCGCCGCCAACCTTTGGTTAAACGCGCAGCAGACGTCCGATCCAGATCCGAGGAACGCAATAGATCGACTTAACGAAGGGGTAAGGACAGATTTGTGCCACACGATTCGCATTAGATCCAACGATCCTTAGTGCGTATCCGAACGAATCGGTACCGGCGAATAGGAACAAGCCACGTGGCCCTGTTTGTTTTAATAAAAACAGAATTGATCTATTTGATGTTCCAATTTGAAAAATTCATAACTTTCAAACCACATGTCCAAATTTTATATCAATGGATTCATAAAAACAAGTACTTTCTGACCATGCACTTTGTTTAGTAAAATGCTTCTGTTAAATTGATTGTTTTTGCAGAAACTTGTGTAGGCATATTTAGAATATAAAATTTGTTCTAAAATGATTTTTGAGATAAAACCTTTGGCAAATGGATTTTTTTGAACCTACTGACCTTAGAAACCAACTCATGGATTTGAAAATGTATTTGGTAAAGATAAAGAGTAAATCTTTGATTTAAAACACTTCTAGTCAAATAAAAATAATGTTCATGTGTTAAAAATATTTTTGGAAGAAAACCTTTGGGAATTGTGTTGTTTTAAACTCTCTGACCCCAAACACCAAGTTTTTATGATTTAAAAATGTATTTTGTGAACCCTATAAAAATTATTGCTTTGCTAAAGGCATTTTTAACCACATAAAATATTGATTTGGTTTAAAAATGGTTTATAGGTAAAATCTTTTGCAAATAGTTTTGCCACTTTATAAAATGACCAATAAGTGTTTTTAGAATGTTATAACCCATTAGGAACTACTTTTCCAAATAAAACAATCTTTTGCATGCTTGCATGCATTTTTTTGTTTCTATTATTTTATGTGATGTTTGCTTGAATGGTAGATTGAAATTGTGCCTTGCTTGATTGAATTGTAGTGATTTGAAGAGTGTGATCATTGCAAAGACAAGGAGTGAACTTATATTCTCTACCAAAAAGGCAAGTGATGCTTCATACTTTTGTCCCATTATTTTCACTATGCATTAGTGATATTTCTAAGTAGGACTTGCATGGAATTTTTACTAAGTATAAACTATGCCGTGGGAAATCCTAGTATACGAAACCTTAGTAGAAATTTCCTAAGTTAAGACTCCTACTACTATCATGCTTAGCTTAGCTAGTAGAAAACAAGGGTGGATTATATTTCATGCTATAGAATATTTCTAAGTCAAGGACTTGTGTTTTGTTTAATGAAACAACTAAGTGAATGAATCACCTGGGTGGAATGGAAGGAATGGTTTGTGTTGAGTGGTTCACAAGGCCCATTTCTATGGTTTACCTTGTGTATCTCACTTGTGGATGGCCACCCAGGAACAAAGAGATTTGAGATGTCAAATGTTGAGAAGCTTCAAGTGCAACCACTTGGCATTATGGGCTCTGCCTGGATCATATAGGTTGCAATAACTTAGCCAAATGGACAGTTGGTGGTAGGGGAATGATAGGTTGGAGCGCGTCCATTCTGGTCTAAGGGAAGGCTTCTGAAAGATCTTGTCTTGGTGAAACCAAGTCTTGTGGGGAAAGTGCACCACCTCTGCAGAGTGTAAAATCTAAGTACTTAGCCATGTCCCTGGTAAAGGACAATTTGAGCATTAAGACATGGAAGCTATCAAGAATCTCCTCATCCCAATTTCTAAGTTAAAACTTTGTGGCTGAACAAGGGTTGAAGGATCACCAATTTCTATTGGGATATGCCTTGGGTGATTTTGTCAAGCAAAAACTTAGTGTTTTCAAATGATAAGGAAAATCTATTTTTAGCAAAGCAAGCCTAAGCTCCACTTAGCCAAATGCATGTAGATGATAGATAACAATATATTACCATAGTATCACTTGCCAATACAATTCAAATGTATTGACCCTTGTGGCTGTAACTTATTATGTTGCAGGTTTTTTTGATGATAGTGAGATGTGTTGATTAGGATTACAAGTGTACAACCAACATGTTTGCCTGTGGCACTTTGAAGATGAAGGACCCCATGCTATAGTTATTTCTGCTGCATTGTAATGAGATAGCCATAAGAGCTATGTAAGATGTAATAAATTATTTTATTCCTGGTTATAAATTTGTATTATGACCTTTGTTTCTTGATATTACATCTTAACTGTGGATGCTAGCTATGATCCAGGGACTAGCATTGTGAACACAGGGATATCTACCTTATTAAAGGTTGGGAACCTTACATTTATACTTTATTGTTCAAAGGCAAGCTTATGAGTTGATTACATGACATGGCATAGAGTTTAATCATCTGAATCATCCATGCTAACAATAATCTTGCTGCGCTATAAGAATTCATTAAAAACCGCATGATATGCTTGCCATTACTCTATCTATGCTGAAGTTTTTCAGATTAATAAAGTGGAGGAAACATGAGACTGCCAATCATGAGTAAGATCATCATCTCCTTATTTCAGTTTAAATGTTGAGTTCCTTTTTGATTTTGGTTTTCTTGCTCGAGGATGATCAAATTTAAGCTTGGGGTGGTTGATGGCTATGAAATATAGCCATCCACGTCCATGTTTAAACTAGATATTATTCATATTTATGATGAAATATCTCTCTAAATCCTGCCACTAATGCCTAATGATCAAAGCGGTATGCAATCCAGTCTTTATATTTTTCCCTGAATAGATAATGATGTTTGATGATGGGAATCAAAACATTAAAGTCAAAGATACAAGATTTCCAACAACTCAAAGAAACCAGGAGTCGTGAAGTGGAGGCAGATGCTTTAACGACCAACTATATGGTGGGAATAAAATTCTGGCTATATAGTTCCCGCCATATATTTTCCACCAACACCGCTAGGTCAAATAAAACAACTTTCATGAAGGTGCCCCTATATAATGAGGCCTCGGGCAGCGAGAAAACTCTCTCTCGACCCTCTCTTCCACCCCTTCCATCAGAAACCACAACACCGGAGGGATAGATCTAGATCTAATCTCTAAACCTTTCTCCACCACCATAGTCATATTCCACCACTTGTAATAGTAGATCTCATCTCCAATTGGCGACATTGTAAGACTATTATTATCAATCCCATGATTTCCATTACAATTTTTATGATTGTTGATTTCATCTCTATGTGTGTGTGAGTAATTATCCTTGGTCTAAGGGCTTCGGCCTAGCCATGTAGCCATGTGCATGTTATTTATCATAGATGGGATCATGTATTAGTCTGTATGACCTGATGATTATTGTACCCTCTCTTGCCTCAATCAAAGGACTTGGCAGGTATCCAAGACCCCAAGTATTGATCCAGGTATAGGGAGTGTGAGTAATGACTAATCTGCGGGATGGGAACCCGATACTTCCATTTTGCATCACTATTATATATCATAATTTACTGTTATTCATTAATATATTTCTTATTAAGAGGTGATACTTATGTTGTTTGATCTATTTTTGCATGTTGGATAACTTTTGGAGGATGAACTGCCGGAGTCAGGATTCTGATGAAAAAAGCGGTGTCTAGATGCAATATTCGCGAAGATCATAAAATTCTAGAAAATACACGGAAAATCCTATTTTTCTAGAAAACGAAGGAAGCCGGAAGGGGAGGCGAAGATGAGCCACAGGGGTCCCACATCACCCCTGGAATGGGCCCACCCTGGGTCGCACCAGCAGGGGGTGTTGCCACCCTGGCTCATCTCCTGCTTTGCCCCTTCACCTATAACTTCCTCCCAAAACTACAGAGAGAGAAAGAGCTCCGCGGGCTGGAAACTATAGAGAGAGATAGATCTCTCCGGTAGGCAGATTTCTATCGGGGAAATTCCTTCCCAGAGAGGGGAGATCGTCGCCATCAACACCGTCATCAAGCTAGACTTCATCGGGATCATTATCATCATTCTCACCACCATCTCCACCAGCACCATCATCGCCACTCCATCCCGCTGTAACAATTGGGTTGAATCTTGCATAGTTCTTAGGGGTTCCTGGTGTTGATTACTTTTGTAGTTGATGCTTTTGAGTGGAACCTCTGAATCATTGTTTATGTTCAGATTGTTATCCATCATTATATCATCTCTAATCTTGATCCATATGATGCCTCGTGAGTAGTTCATTTAGTTCTTGAGGACATGGGAGAAGTCATGTTGTTAGTAGTGGAATTGTGTTGAGGTATATTCAATGGTTTGATATTTAAGTTGTGGTGTTATTCTTCTAGTGGTGTCATGTGAACGTCGACTACCTGATACTTCACCATTTATGGGTCTAGGGGAACGCATTGTGTATTTGGATACTAATTGTGGGGTTGCCGGAGTGACAGAAACCTGAACCCCCGTTAGGAAACCTTTGCACAAGGGAGTGTAGGATCTCAGAGTTTAATGCTGTGGTTAGGTTTTTATCTTAATTACTTTATTGTAGTTGTGGATGATTGCAAGGGGTATAATCACAAGTATGTATTAGTCCAAGTAAGGTCGGTACATTAGCATAGGTTCACCCGCACAACACTTATCTAACCAAAGAATATTGATCAACTATATCAAGCGAAAACACTTGATAATATTCCCATGTGTCCTCGAGAAAGTTTGGTCCTCATAAGTAATACAACTGACTTGTCCTTTGCTAAGAAAGGATTTGGCCACTTTCTGAAATTATTTGTTGTCTTTATTTACTTGCACTTTATTTCTTTGCATTATCAAAAAACCGTAAACATCCATTTTCTAAGTATTTACAGAGAATTCCTGATCCAAACCACTAGTCAACACCTTCTACTCCTCGTTGGGATCGACACTCCTATTTATTGAAAGTACTACGATACACCCCCGATACTTGTGGGTCATCAAGATTATTTTCTGGCGCCGTTGCCGGGGAGTGAAGTGCTATTGAAGAGTGGAACTGGTAAAGGAAACTTCTACTATGAGTATTGCTTTTATTTATGTTTGATACTTTGTTTCCAATATGGATAACCCACTTATGGATAACCCACTTGGTTTACTATTTGGTAAAGATACTACCACTACTAGGGTAGTAGATGAACCACCACCCGCTGAGATAGATCCTTTTGAGATACCTACAAGAATTGTTGATCGTGTTATGGATAATTATTATTTTCGGGATGGAACTTTCCATCCTAGTGATCACTTGCTTTTTATTCATCAATTATGCGGGTTGTCTAAGTGTGCAGGTATCACAACAAAACAAGTTAAGAAAAAGTTACTCTCTATATCATTGAAAGGAAGAGCTGGAGAATGGTATAAGCTGCTGAAGAATGGACAAGCTATGGAATGGGAGGAAATTGTACCTCTCTTTTATTCTAAATTCTATCCTCCTAGTGAGATTCATAAAGACCGGAATCAAATATATAATTTTTGGCCTCTTGATTGAGAGAGTACAACCCAAGCCTGGGGGAGCTTGAAGTTACTAATGCTCAAATGTCCTATTCATGAGATCCCTAATAATATTATTATCAATAACTTTGATGCAAGGCTTTATCTTCGTGATAAAGAATTATTAGATGCTTCTTGTGCTGGATCATTCACATGTATGAAGGAAGAAGCTAAATGGGATCTTCTAGACTATATTCAAGAAAATACTGAAGAATGGGAGAATGGCAAAGGAAGAAAGTCAGGTATAAATTATGATTATGAATGCATTAAATCTGTTATGGGAACTGATGACTTTCGTAATATTAGTACTGAGTATGGTCTTGAATTCCCAAAAATAAGTGGAACAAGTACCATGCACCTTACAAATATATTGTTAATCATGTTCCTGCTAGAAATACTGAAGTTTGTACTGTTGATCATATTTTGCATGAACCTTATATTGAGAAAATACCTTTTCCTACTAAGGTAAAGGAACATTTTATTATAGCTAATGTGGTTAGCAAAAGTACAAAGAAAATTTTTGAACGAGATGAACAAATAAATATTGAACCTGTAGTAGCCATTGTGAATGATCTTGTCACTAAAATGTAGAAGTTGGGCACATTATCTTTTGTGAAGATGCTTCTAATATTGTCTCTCATCCTAGTAAAGCTAGGAAAGCTAGTGTCCCTGTGCTTTCTGTTAGAATTGGTGATCATTGCTATTATGGTTTATGTGATATTGGTGCTAGTTCTAGTGTTATTCCTTATGAGCTATACAGAGAAATTATGCATGAAATTGGTCCTTGTGAACTTGAGGACATTGATGTGGTTATTCACCTTGCTAATAAAGAAACCATTTGTCCAATTGGTATTGAAAGAGATGTGGAAGTTCTTTGTGGTAATACTAAATATCCTACTGATTTTCTAGTGCTTGGTTCAGCAGCTAGTAAAACTTGCCCTATCATTTTTGGTAGACCTTTCTTAAACACTTGTGGAGCTATTATAGATTGTAAGAAGGAGAAAGTTTTAACTAAATTTGATGGAGAATCTTATGAGTTTAATTTTTCCAAATTTGCGAAATCTCCTTATGAAAATGATTTTCCTAATGAGGATTTAGAGTTGAACAACTTGCTTATGTTGATCCAGTTTTTGACCTTGAACCTCTTTTTGATGATTTTAAGTATTCTCATTCTAATAATAATAATGTTTCTTGTGACAGTTACATAGTTAACTTTATTCAAAGTGCGATTGAAAGTTATTATGAGAGAGGGAAACATGGTTTTATGCATCTCAATAATATTAAGTTTCCCCGCTTTATGTTGAAAGCTTTGAAGTTGCACTTGTTTTGTTTTCCTATGCTAGTAGCCTTTTGTTTCAATAATTTGTTTTCTCACAAAACTCCCTTGCATAGTAAGTGTGTTAGACTTAAATGTGTTGGATATTTGCTTCTTGATGCTCCCTTTCACTTCAAATCCATATCTCCCATGAGAACATCATTGAAATTATTATACCCATCTTAATGGCTTTAAAGAAAGAGCTTTTGGGAGACAACCCATTTTAGTTTGCTTTTGATTTTTGTTTCTTTGAGTATTGGAAATTATTACCTCAGTAATAAACTCTCCTTACCATTTTGTTTGGTTTTTGTGTCAAGATTTGCCTCTTTTGAGAAGTAGGTAAGTTGTGGGAAGTTGCTGTCTTGGGATAGATTTTTGTGTTTCACTGTACAAATTCGTGAAAAATCCCAGAACGTCGGATGGATCTGTAATTTTCTGTGCTTGTGCCCCATGTTTTTATCCAACTTTCGTTAGTTTTGCACTTTTTTATTTGAGAAACAGAAGATTTTTTAAAAATTCAATCTTTACCTCTGGTCTGTTTGACAGATTTCTGCCATTATTTGTATTTGCGTCTTAAATCGATTTCCTTTTAAATTATTTTTGGGTTTTTGAAAGGAGTTGCTACAATAGCTTATGTTTGATGGATTTAAGTTGAAATTTTAACCCAAAGGTTATTTGTCTTTGCATACACTAATGTTGCTAATGAAGATTATGTGGAGCTTTCAATGAAAGAGATTTTCAAATATTGGGAGAGAATTATGTAAGGAGATGAAGAATGGTCAAGGGATCAAACATTATATTTCTAGAGATTATTATAATGAATATGTTTATACTATTCAAATGGTGACTCCGGAAGAATTTATTAGAGACCAAACTCAGGAACTTGTAGAGTCCACTTTCGAATAGGTAAAAGTGCTAAAAATAGAAGGTTTGCGAAAAACTTTTCTTTTTGTATTTTTGCAGTTTTTATTCCGTATGGAAGGTAACAAGACGAAAAAGGGAAGGAAACGGAGCCCGGGTGGCTCACACCACCCAGTGGCGTGGGCCCTGTGAAGAATAAAAGTGCCAATGCAACATGAATGCAACTAGACTCAAGACACAAAACTAAGAAAGTCACCTAGTAACTTTTGGGTTGCCTCCCGGGAAGCGCTCTCTTTAAAGCCATAAAGCTAGGCTAGAATGCTCCATACATTACCCGCCTGAATCCCAAGGGATATCGACTCGAGGTGAGGTTGTACATACCAGCTTGGAGCATCTTAGAGTAGAGTTCGGTCGGAGTCATACCTGCTTACGATGCATCGACATCATGTAGATGAACAAGTTCTCGCTTTCAAGCTAGTGTTGATGAACCAAGCTTGGTGAAAATTCCTCTATGTATAGCTAGAATTAGAGGATTGAAGATTCATCTATAATTCTTAAATTTTTTACTTTGGTTACCTTTGTAGGAGAACACTTCATAATACTCTTCTTTCATAGCAGGGAGTTTAGGACCCTGCATGTTAGTATAGCAAGGTTCTATGTCTAGTTAATTATTATTACTGCTCTCCATATGAGTGTCTAGGCACAAGGCTTCCGCAGAACAATTATCAATAGTTTTAGCATCATAAAAATCACTACTAGAGTGAGAGGCATCACAAACAAAAGTTGTAGTGTGACTCTCTTTGTCAACCTCACCTTTTTGTTCCTCCTTTTCATCGACTAGTGTATTAATAGCAATGATAGAATCAAAATTAGGAGTTGAAGGTGTGAGCGGGTGATCAATCCGTTCTTCCTCCTCTTCCTTGTGCTCCTTTTCCTCTCCTCTCTTTAGTGAGTCCTGCAAAAGGTTATCTTTCTCCATGGCGGTTTTAGACCGCTTCAAATAATATAATACCAATGCATTACTTTAAATTATTTTCATAAAATAGGAATATGAGGTATACTAAATTAAAAACTCCATCAAGTGCTTCACATTCAACATCAATACTTCGTAGTCTATATACCATTTCAGATGCACCTTTAAAAAGAACGTATTCTAATACCTCCAAACTAGCATAGGATTTATCTCTATTTTAATTTGGTAGAGTAGGATTGTTGGAACACTTACATTGAAAATTAAGGTGGTCATCTGTTTTACAATTTGTGCAATAAGATCCATCACTAATACGCAACCATAATGAATGCCCTTCCAATAGGTTCATCATTTTCTGTATTAGATCATATCTAGCAACTGTGCTTGATCAATTTGAATCCTTCATCTCCTCCAATTCTTGTATTATAAATTTAACATAATTTATCTCGGAACACATGATTAGTAGCAATAGATTTTATAAATTTTGGGTTTTGTAATTATTTTTTTATTTTTTTCAATATAAAATAAAGCAGATAAGATAATAGTAACAAACACTATATGCGAGTGGATAGGTAATAACCAAACGCTATGCTCCCCGGCAATGGCGCCAATTTTATGACTGGGTTCCTGCACCAACAACAGGGTTATTGCAGTACTTGTAGCAGCAAATATTTAAAATTTTTGTCCCGATGGAAGATCAATGAATGGAAACAACACGACCCGGCATCCACGTTGTCAATGCGGCCATGTTTCGCACCCAAACCTTGGTTTGGAAATAGCCTATTCTATAAGTTACTAGGATAAATGAATTTAAGATGATTTGTAACAACTACTACTAGAACTAGAAGAAAACTAGAGCAGAAGTAAAAATAGAAAGAGGTGAATGCAATGAGATGAAATATTAATGCTATGATTCCTCAAGTAATGTTGTGTATACCGGTGTGCATGATAAGTGCTTATGGAATAACTATAAACTATACTTCTGACGGTCCCTCAAATACTGTTGTCTCCCACCGTTGGTAAGTGGCTACCACACAACTCAACTATCCACACCCTCTTTGTACATGGGTCATATCACAAGAGAATAATGTATTAAGGTAACAAGAACAATTAAAGTAATAATACCAGAGAAAAGGCATTAAGTTCTATGGACAACTGTACTCCTAAGCAAGTGTGCTAGTCACAAGATATCTCGTCTGTCACTTTGGGGTCAAGCAATTCACAACACTATAAATATCTATATCATGAGTGATCTTGGGGAAACTCTAGGCGGTACATCCTAAGCTACTATTGCCTCCACAAACCACTTATAGCAAATAGCCTATTAGTTATACCCATGGAAGAGCAGAGTCTAATGATAAGTTTTGTGAAACACCGTGAATCCCTAGTAAATTCCTCAACAATGGATTGGACGTCTCCAATCACTAGAATAATATCATGAATGGAACAATGTAAAGAGAAAGCACAGACATGTTAATTAACAAGAACACATCACACTTCAATTACTCAAATCATCATAACATTAATAAAAGAGGGTTCAAGCCATGTTACAACGGATGAAGGAGTAGCGGCGATGGAGATGGTGATGACAGCATGGTGATGGAAGCATCCTCCTTCTCCTCCTCTTCTTGCTTGGACGGCTTGATGGTGTTGATGGAGATCTGGATCTTGGTGGAGCTGTAGAGGCTATGGAGGCGGCACGGTGGCAGGGCACTGCCGTGGAGGCGGTAGATGGGATCTAGATCTTGTATATGGTGTATTATTATGTTTCTTGACTCCTCCCACTTTTATATAGGCCTTGGAAGTGCCCTAGGTCACCCCCAATACCGTAATATGGCTTAGGGAAGGTTCTGGAGCAGTCCAGGGTCGAAAACAAGTTTTTTCTGACCTTTTTTCCAACTATACGGCCAAAACTATACGACCGGAAAAAGGGCTCCGGTCGTATAGTTGGTCGTTAAACTTTCGGGCTCTTCTGTATTTGGTCGCCATTTCTTCATACGAATTCCGTTTTGGATGTTCTTGGGCTTGTTGGATTCGTATCAATGAGGGCTACAACACAGTGGTCTTGGATCTTTATTTTAAGAAGTTGGAAAAATTCACTTTTTCCAACACCTCAAATGGCTAAGTCTAGTCCTTGTAGCTTCTCCATACTATGCTCTCTTTGTTCCTTTGCCTTTGTTTTATCCATAATCATCATCAACACCTACACACATGTCAATGACACGGAAGAGGGATAAAAATTCTACCTAAACTACTAAATGTGCAAAGCTCATATGAAAATGAATGAATAACAGAAACCAAGCATATTTGGCATAACTGCAGCTAGATAAAGCATGAGATGGGTGGTTGATATGCATAAAATACTTCTATAAAAGGGTACATAAATTCCACTCATCAGTCATATATTACCAATTTTTAAAATGTCTGTTTGGAGCCCTAGAGAAAGGGAACTTTGCTATGGATAAGTCCCGAATAGATTATATACCCCATATTTCCGATGAGGAAAACAACCTATTAACTACTCCTTATACCGAGGCAATCATCTCCTAAAACTTTTTAGTGTTTTGCACTCTTGACAATTAGAGTTGTTTCCTCTAAATTTTGGTGAAATAATTGTATTGTCTAAGATTAATGAGGCAGAAAGTATCCAACAATATGGGTCAATATGTCTCCTTAATGTTAGCTTTAAGATATTCAACAAGGTTGCAACAATCAGACTCAGCTGTCTGGCAGATCATGTGGTTCGTCTCTCTTAGACTATTTTCATGCAAGGTCATAACATACTCGATGGATTGGTTTTCCTGTTGGGGTTTTGGTGCAGAAAACAAAAAAATCTTATTCTAATCGCTCTAATGCCCAAGATCTATCTATTAGTAATGCGGTAATGGACGAGAGGTTTTGGATATATACCCTTGTAGTCTGAAAGAAGTTAACGTGTTGAGGGTAGCGTGGTTTATGTAGTCGTTCTCTTAGCCGACCTCAAAGCCACGAAGCTCCTCACAGGTCACCCCATGCTCAGTCACCGTGCAGCAGTCCGGCTCATGACATCCAAAGTTCCCTAGGTGTTGCACCTCGTGGCTTCGTACACATATGGTGTACGACGAGACCTCCGTCTCCCCGATCCCGCCGGGAGTGCGGAAGTAGATCTCCAGCTTCAGAATCCCCGCAGCGCAACGACACCCGCGGTGAAGCCTTGTTTGCATGGCCCTAACTTGGGGGCCATGGTCACAAGGTATAGAAAGAGAGGGAGAAAGTAAACCAAAGGACTTCTTAAATTGTGTGTTTAATCCCATCCATGGGCACACCTTTATATAGGAGGAGGGGGCATGCCCACTCCCTTACGTTAGCCATATAGGACTAAAGGAAATCAGGAAAAAGCTCAAGGGAAAATCCCATCTGAATGGGCCAAAAACATTAGCCTAGCTGGATCAATTCCATGCAGCAGCCGGGTGGGCCAGAGGGACCTCCCGTGGCCCAGCTCGCTGAGCCACCTGTAGCGCACGTGGCCCATGGCGCACGTGGCACCCGGTGTGGCCCATGGCGCACGTGGCACCCGGGGTGGCCCATGGCGCACGTGGCACGCGCGGCCTAGCCGCGGCGGCTAGCAGCCCGGGAGGACAGGCGTTAGGGAGGGAGCGGCTAGGTAGGCCGCGATAGACCCACCTTGCGCCAGCCCGTTTTGCCTGCGTGGCCCGTTCTGCATGGCCGGGGGGAAGTGGTCCCACCACACGCGCACCCGCGCCCGCCTGCGTCCACCAACATCCGCCCGCGAGCGGTGGTGAGTATCCGTCGCCCGCTTAAATATATAGAGGTAGTTTTTTCTACTGTTTTCGTTTTCCCTTTATCTGAGTGACTTCCCTAGGTCAATGCCCTCCAGGGTTTTGGCCTAATGTGGAAGTTTCCCTATAAATTTTAATTTAAATATTTATTTATAATTAACATATAATAAATATATATTATAAATTGCCATTTATCTGAAATACCTTTCGGTCCTTTCCTTTATTCTTTTCTCCGAACAACTTTGGATCTCTCCCTAGAACAATTCTGATTTCTCCTTCTCTACTTAGATTCCAACTTACGGATGATCTCCAGCTCATCGTACCCTTAAGTGGATCCGCTCATGGCTCGGTAATGGCATATACATGATCTCTATCAATGATCAACAGCAGGACCGGGATGCCCATGCTGAACCCTGTACATTCCAGATGATGATGTCGTTTGAACCATAAATGTCGAGTCTAATTCCCTTTGTTTCTTCGATACGACTTGTCCGAGATTCGATTGTTCGGTATCAACATACCTTGTTCAATATCGTTACTGACAAGTACTGTTTCACTTGTTACCGCGATATTACATCCTCATGACCTATTCACATGTTGCAACATTATGGATGTAATCTCACCAAGTGGGACTAATGTATCTTACCCATCACTGGGTGAACAAATTCACTTCTTGATTCATAGGACTCAACCTGTTCCTCTGGATACCCAACATACACCTTTATAATCACCATTTCACTGAGTGATGTTTGATGTAGTTAAAGCAGCCTCGGGAGACATTGATTAATATGATCTCATGGTCTAAGGAGAAGGAGACTACGTTTCTGACTATTGCAATGATGAACCTTGTGACTTGATCCTGTCGCAATCTTTGAGGAAATGTTTATCACATAATCCACTAATGATATGACTTTATTGTCAGCTACACTATCACCCATGATCAGGAAACCTTGATCATCTGCTGCTCAACGAACTAGTATGAATAGAGGCTACTAGGGACTTTTGTTTCATATCACACCTGTATCAGTGTTTCCACTTGATATAGTTATAGCATAATATGAAACTATTACGAACTTATTGGGATAGGAAAATAATAAACCTTTTATTATTTGCCTCTAGGGCATATTGCCTTCAGTCTCCCACTTGCACTAGAGTCCAAATAATCTAGCTTGCATTTACTAATTATAAACCATATCACATATGCATTTATTGATCATGCACGCTCATGGGAAACATCTTGTCCTTGTTCTGTTTTACCAGATCGGTATGTCTTTTGCTAATCATTAATGTCTACCTAATTTTGATATTCTCTCCATTATCTCATAATGGGTTAAAGTATTCGTTTGCTGATAGAGTGAGACTTTTATTCTATTATTTACAATGACTGTCAATTAGTCAATTTAACTTTCACTTTTTTCATGTAAAATTTTGAAACACAATTAGCAGAAGTCAAACTTCTTTAGCCAAAATATAATTTTATCTTTATGTAGATCCTGGTGCATAAATTGCACCTATGTGACTAACTTTGCTTCTTACCATTTAAGAACAAACTCAACTCTAGTTCAGCCAACCAGATCCTTGGGTCATATTATGTTGCATGTACAATATGGTTATATGGAAGAACATATGACCGAGGCATAGAAGAAGCAAAACATCTCTTTCTTTCTTTTAACCATAGTTGTAATATTGAGTCTAACTCAGTGCTTCATACAATCAAGAACTTCTTTATTTACCTTGTTCCATTATGAACTACTTTAGAATCTTTCCTAGGACATTATGAACATTTCCAGAATCAAGTCCAGGAAGCATTCTATAATAATGTCTATTAAACTTACCAATCTATCTCAAAAGATTCAATGTTCAATAACTGTTCAACTTCATCCACATTTACTAACTTAAATACCATTGATACCAATCACATCATTCATATATGTCGTCCACAAAATTCAGAATGATGACATGCTCCCACTTAAATATAGGATCCATATATGAGATCCAGGGATTTCACTTAGCTCCCACCCAAAATTTAGGTCCTCTCAATAATCTTGGACATTCCAAAAATTCTTTGATCATCATCAAATTGTGAATCTTTAATGTGAGTTCCAATATCCATATATTTCTGGTGTAAATCCAATAGACTCAAGCATTGCTACATATGTAGTTAACTCCTTGAATTTGTCCAAACATACTTTGTGACAAATTGAGCTTTATGTCTTTCATTAAGTTTCATTTCCTTCTTATGACTTTGAAGTCATTTATAAATATCAAGTAAGCATCTTTACTTACTAAGATCAAGTAACATATTACTTTGCAATCTTAAATGTAACTTAATATAGGATGATGGGGATATGCCGAGTGGGGTATACCCAACATGACGTTTCCTATAGGCCCATGCTGCCAGCGAGTGGGCCTGCAGGACGGCGACTAGATCACGGCCCAAAAAGGAGCTAGGCGACTGAAAGCTAGAGGCCCAGAAGCGTAGCTAGGCCCAGTCGGATTAGGTCAAGCGCCCTCCGAGTCATTATCCAACTCGGTTGTAGATATGTAAACCCTAGCGAGGTGAGTCTATATAAACCTCCCTAGGGTACGCATAGAACTCATGTTCCATCATACACCCCCCTGCAACTCGTCGCCTATTCGTCGAGCTCACCCTTGTACTCTCTCATCAATACAATCTAGCAGGAGTTGGTCTTTACCCTTCGGGGGGCCGAACCTGGGTAAAACCCTGTGTCTCCGCCCTCATCTCGCACCGCAGATGGATGGCCGCCCTTGTCCCTCGTTCTACTATTCGCTGCCGATTGCAGCATCTGTCGTGGCCATTCCCACGACAGTGGCGCCAACCGTAGGGCCTGGCTGCTCAGGCATGTGTTCTGCAGCGAGATCCAATCTGCCAATCAAAGAGACAATCGCCATCGGCCGCATGATCGCCATCGGCGAGATCCTCCAGATCTTGCCGAGTGGCTACGTCCTGGCGGCACGCGTCGTCACACACAACGTGATCATGCCAGTCGGCACGATCAACCTCTTCGTCGGCTTCACCGATGTCATCGTCTCGGAGGACTCAGCTCGCATCTGCGAGTCGCTACCGCGCAATCGGCTCTCTGAGAGTCAGGTCCGCACCATCCACCGCCTTGCCTCCGAGTACGACTCGTCCAACAGCAACGTGGCCGAGACCAGCATGGCCGCAGATGATGCAGCCCTCAAAGACGACACTGACTCGGCGACCCCGGCGTCAGCTGCCGGATCCATCGTCGCCACGTCACCCGCAGGCTCTATCACCTAGGCCTCCAACATGGGGGACTTCGAGGATCCTTTCATCCTCGGGATCTTTGTCTCGGACTCTGGGTCGGAGAACTCCGGCGAATTCCACGCCGGATCAGGCCGCTTCGTCGTGACCTACATAGAGAGCGGCACGAGCGCCCCGCAAGACCCTTTCTCTATGCCAATCCCGCCAACCGCGACGTTGACCGAGGTCGAGGAACTCCGCCTACGAATGGAGGAGGTAGTCCGCAAGGAACATGCCGAGTGCAAAAAATTTCGCCTCGAGCAAGTAACGGCACAGGATCTCTAGCTCTACCACTTGCGCCGCATCAGGTCGCGCCTGAACCCCACCGTTCAGGGACGCGCCCTGAACTTCAACGAAGAGAACGACCCGGCCCGCATGGCCGTCCGCGTGGCATGTGAGAATGCGCCACTAGGAGGAAGCGCCCGACCGCCACCGGGCGCAACGGCGAATAGTGCTCCCCAACCGCCGCCCTATCGCACACCACCCCCGGATCAACCAAGGATCATGATCTCTCCGCAAGAGCGGGACGCGAACGGCCTCCCGCTCTTCTCCACTCCAATGGACAACGTCATCGCGAGTAGAGCCGCGGTCGACATCATCAACGTGATGAGTGAAGGCGCGTTGTAGATCCAGTACGCCAAGGCCCTACTCTCCAAGGCCATCGAGCAGCAAACCGCATGCTCCGATTTGCAGGGGCGCATGTACTCCCACTCTTCAAGAAGCAGGGCGGCCTCGAGCGGCCGCCCATATATGGCAAATACTCTCAATTGCCCACCTCCCGTGCCCCTGCAGCTCCAGCCGTGACCCGCGAACGCGACACTCTCCACCAATGACCCGCGACCGACGAACAACATGGTCGCTGCCAACGGGCAGCCAGTCGACACGGACCCCACATCATAAAAAACTAGAGCTGGCACGCACGCCAGCCCGACGACCTGAGGCACACCCTCACCAACCGACGTGACAGCAAACCAAGGGGATCGCTCAGCCGAGTCGGCCCCTAGTGCTTCGGCCCAATGATCCGAGGCAAAAAATACCCGATGAACTTCAAGGCGCCAAAGGAGATCGAGAAGTACGACCCATCTGTGTGGCTATACACATACCTCATGGCGATGGGAATCGTCGGACACACCGACCTAATCGCCGCTCGCTACCTTCCCCTGATGATGGAGGGAGCGAGCCGTCAATGGATCAACACCCTCCCCGCAGACAGCATCGACTCCTGGGAGGATATGCGTGATGCCGTCGTCAAGCATTTCGAGGGCTCCTACACCCTCTCCACCACCATCGAGGACCTAGAGCGATGCGTCCAGGGACCCCCGCGAGTCAACTCGCAGCTGGGTACAGCGGTGGCAGGATCTATGGTTCAACGCGGCCAGTGTAACATCCCAGCATTTAGGAACTAACGAAGGGTAGATTTAGGAATTTGAGATGTTGCATGCATTCATCTGTGAAAATGTGGGTAAAATTTTCGCCAAATAAAAACCTAAAGTGATCAAAGTTTCTTTCATGCTTTGAGCTTAGGTATAGTATTGAAGGATGATTGCTATAGACTTTGATATGATCTTTGTGGATTTGAGTGTTTTGGGAAATTAAATTTGAATTTAAAACTTGAGTGTTTGAATTGTAATTCAAAAGGATTTTGAATGATTTGAGTATTAGATTTAATTAAGAGATAACCAATAATAATTCAAACATTATATAAAGAAAGCAATTAAGAATAATCTTCATTTCAAAATATTATTCAATAAATAAGATACACAATGTAACATATGAAAATAAGCAACAATTCTTAAAATAGTAAATAAATAAAAGAATAAGATTTTTGTATTGATATTAGTACAATCTTTATTACAATAGAATAAATTAAAGATTACAATTGAATCTGAGACATATTACAAGTGACTATGCTATGAATAAAAAGGAAAACCTAAAATAAAGTCTTAATCTTCAAATCTGGTACCTGCAAAATAAAAAGAAACTTAAAAGAAAGAGAAAGTTAGGATTAGAATAATCTACTCTCAGAGTTGACAGTGAAGTGCACTGTTCACCTTTCCATCATTGAGTAATTTAAGGGGCAAGTTTCACCAATATGAAAGAAGATATCATTCATATTTTAAGACATAAGTCAAATAAATAGCAAGGGGGGCAAGTTTCACCAGCCAAGTAAATGGTAACCTGATGAAAGTAACTATGAAATTCAGAACATATCCACAACCCATGCAGCAGGCACACATGCAGCACATACACCAAACTGCATGGGTGTGCTGTCAGCACCAAAACAACAGCACAATCAAACGAAACCATCAACACAGCCGTGGGAAGCCAATCCCCACACCATTCCATTGTTCTTACACACCAAGCACAACAGCCAGCAGCTAAACCCAGCCAAAGCCAAGCTAAATCACACCAATGAAAACCTTGGATCACACCACCAAAATGGTGACATAAGGAGGGGTGGATCAGGTGGATAGAAAGACCAAGATCAAGCCATTAGGATCAGGAGATGAAGGGCTAGATCAAGGACAAGCCAGGAGCTGGAAATACCAGGGGAGCACCAGATCAAGCTACCACAAGATCAACCACTAGAAACCACAACATCAAATAAGTGTGGTGAGTAAAATATACCATCACATGATCTATCTATCTAGGATTAGACAAGCATTCATGATCTGTCTATTACTCAAATTATCATAAAGCACCCAAGTGGGGTGAATCCATCACTGAAGTTTTTAAGACACTAAAGGCAATCAAAAAAGTATGAGGATCCAACTAGATCTCACAACAACATCATTGACCTAGCTATCAAGCTATATTTCAATTCAAGAATGAATATAGCTAAGAATTAAACTTCTAGGCACATCTCTAAGATAAGAGTAGCACCTTAGAAATTAATCTTATGGATATAAGTAATCAAGCCTACCATCATTTTTTCCCCATCTTTGATTCAAGAAACAGTAGCTGGTATCACTACCAGAACCCATCCATGTGAATCAACAAGATAAAGGTTTAATCCCTAAACCTCAGACCAACATCATGGATCTTAGGGATTTAAGAAAGGAAAATTTCTACTTACCTTTAATGCCAAACTCATCTTAAGCTTGAACCAAACCTAACCAAACCAAACCAAGAAATAGAACTTAATCTTGTGTGCCATACAAAGATGGTGTCACAAGAATAGTTCTACATTAATAAGGTTAAGCATTCAATCTTCATAGATTCAAACAACCAACTATAAAAATCATTTTCTTGTCATCACAGGAATCATACTCAGGAAAATGATATACATATTTTCACTGTAGGAGATCATTTTGATATCAGTTTATATATGAAATCTTAAGCCAACAGTCCTAAGACAGTGAATTCATCACACAACACCCACTGTCACTAACCAAGAAATGATAGTGGTGTGTTATTAAACCACTAGATTCCCAAGTATTGCTTCTAAAGAAACTTTACCAGTTGAATCATATAAAAATTAATCCATAGAATCATCTGACAAACCACTAGCATCACCACAACTAACCATCAGCAGTACTCCATAGTAAGGCACCACTTAACAGGTTCCAGGATCATCAACACATGATTCAATTCATCAGTTATTTAATCAACAACAGGGTGTGAACCCTAAGAAGAATCAATCATCTTAATCAGGACAGGATAGTAACCAGAAAGGCCACTACCAACATCTAGCATGAGAGGGCCTAGCACAGAGAGCATGAGAGGGAGATGAACCACTCACCGAAGATCCTCGCTGTAGATTAGAAGAGGAAGCAGAGATGGCCGACGACCATGGCGGCACGGGGAGAACCCCCAGGGGGCGCTGCAACCCACACATTGCCACGGCAGCGACCTTAGCCACGTATAGAGGCGAGGAGCATCTCCACGGCACACGACAGCAGCAGCGGCGTCAGATCAACGCCAACCCCAAACCCTAGGATTTGGGATGGCATCGATCTGATCACAGAGGGCTCCAGGTACAAATCCAATTGGATTGGAGGAGAGAGTGGGGCCGACAACCTCATCTTGCACCACGGCGGCGGCAAGGAAGGTCCACGGCGGCGCGAATCGCCGGCGACAACATCGCTGACCATGGGGTCGGGGGAGGAGAGGAGAGAGGTGAGCTCGAGAGAGAACACAAAGTGTTGGGCTGGGTTGGGACAATACCCCTTCGGGGTATTGTTTTGCCTTTGCCCTATTGGGCCACAAGGGCCCAATAAACCGAAACAGCCAGCCCAAAACCATTTAAAGCCTGTTTCAATAATTGGAAAAAAGACCAGAATGCCCCTAAATTTAAATAAATTCTAGAAAATAAAATAAAAGTCCAAAAATTATAAATAAAACATTTTTGGATTCACAATAATCCAAACTATCCAAATAAATTAAGAAATAAAATTTGAGACATATAAACTTTATTAAGAATTTTGTAATTTATATATTCCTTATGGAATTTTACAAAATTATTGAAAGTTGATAAAAATAAATAAAAATCACTTTCATTATATATTAATATTGTAGTATTTTATAAAAATACTAAACAAATATTTCATAAGAATTTTTGGTATTTAAATAATAATTCTTAAAGGAATTATTAAATTAATAAAAAATCAAATAAAAGGAAATAAAGTAAATAAATACAATATTCTTTAAATATTAGAAAAATTAATATTTATAAATTCTTTACTATTAAAAGAATTATAATTTAAATAAATGGGGGATAATACATATAAAGCTAAATGATGCATTACATTACTTTGCATAATCATTTTGCTTCTTTAAATATTGTCCTTACCGGGCAATAATGATGTTTTTGTAGACATAGAAGCTCAAGGTACAGTTCAAGCATCAGACTTCACTACCTTGCCATCACAAGGAAAGTTCATCACTTGCTCATATCCTTTGAAGAGTCTTTATCAAAGTATTTGCAAATTGTGTGTTATCATATATACTCCAAAGAAAGAAAATAATATTTTCACAAATAAAGAAATCATAGATATCATCCTAAGTGATGATATAATGGAGCAATAGAACTTAGGGTTCTATTTTCAACAATGATGAACAATTAGGGACTTAATAACCCCTTACATCAGTGATTCTAGCGCCGTATATTACGTGTTAGCCATGAGATTTGGAATGGGACAGAGAAGTCAGCTGTATCTTCTTCCTCTCGCATGAAGCCGGATGTTCAGGTCGTGGCTGTTATCCTTGTAGCGTGCATATTAATTGGTAATTCGTAGAGGATATGCAGCATATGGGTGGGAACCCTCATCGTCCCACGATAGTTCAATATGTGGGCATGGTGTACACTAAGGAGGCATGTGAGGTCGCGAAGGGGGCAGTGCTTGGCTTGGACCAACTACTGGGCCCCACATCATGGAATTGTGGACGAGAAAGTATGCCCGGTTGTGCAACAAGGAGTTGATCTCTCCTGGGGAAAGTAACGCACCTCTGCAGAGTGTAAGAATTGTAACTTGTTACTCCCTGTTCTGGGAAGGAGCCACGAACGCGGCAGGAAAGGAATTCCATGAAAGTTCTGGTCAACCTATGAAGGATGATGGTCATAGATTTTCATAATAAAATCAATCTTTGAAGAAAGATTTACAAAAAACTGCATCATGCCAAGGATTTATCATCCGAGGTGGTAATTAGAGCATCAAACTTCCCACCTTGCATATAATGAACTTGTTGGGTAACGCGGTTACTCATCCTTTCCTTTGATCCCTTTCTTAGACTCTGAGGATCCCGAAGACGTGCCAATGTATGAAGTTGAATGTCAAGAAGATGTGTTCTACGAAGATCCTGACCTGTCAGGAGGTGTTGAAGGAGTGGATTACGAAATCCGCTATGGTGTTGATGATAACGAGTCCAACTAAGTATCCTAGTTAGTAGTAACCAACGGAGCCGAGCAGCATGAACTCTATAGAATAAGCTGCTGAGCTCAAGTCCTAGTTAGAGTTGCTACTTTTAAATTCCACTGAAACACTTTATATTTTGGGTTGTAAGTTGAATCCTTTTGAAGTCTTGAACTTCTGGTATTGTAATAATAATAATATGTGAATGTTTGTAATATGGACCCGCAATGTTTCTGTTGTACCACTCTAAGGGATGCGATATTTACAGAACGGTGTTCTGTGGATGTCATGTCAATGACTATAGTGTACTACACATGTACTGGTATGCTGGGTCACCGCAGCCGGTATCCACCCGGACACGGCGATACATTGCTTCAAGCCCTCGTGCCGCTATGAGCCATTGGTCGCCAAGCTCAAGAGGGTGTACAAGACACTCGATAACATACCGGACCTCCTCAAGATTGCCAAGCGGTACGCGGAGGAGGACCCGAACCAAGAAACCGACGATGAGTCTAGAGGAAATCACCGCCCGAGCGGCCACGACAATGGGAGATGACCCAAGCTAATCTACAGCAACACTCACATCATCGCCAAGCGTCGCGGTGACGGGTGAGTCGATTTGTCTTCAATGCCGGCTACGTGCCACGCGAACCCAAAAGCTTCCGCCGCGTTGGAGGCCAGGGCCGCGACAGCGGAAACTACAAGGCGAGGATGAAATTCGACCCCGTGGCTCTCCTTAACCAACCCTATGTGTTCCACAGCAGGGAGGGGAAGCCCTCCACGCACTCGACCATCGACTGCCACTCCCTGAAGGAGATCGAGAAGGCACGACGCGCACGGGAGGACCCCAACAACCACCCGCCGAACGGCGGGGCATTCGGCAACGACGTCGGATCTCTCCACACCTTCACCGTTTTTAGCACCAAGCGCGAGAAGAATGTCATCCTCCGCACCGTCGCTGTCAACGCGGTATCCCAAGTTGATGTCCCTCACTTCCTCAACTGGTCCAAGCAGCGGATCACCTGGAGCCACGAGGACCACTCGCCATGGATCGAATATCTGTGGCGATTCGCCTTGGTGGTCAAGCCCAAAGTAGGCGACTACTGGCTCCCCAAGACGCTGATGGACGGCGGGAGCTCCATCAACATCCTCTACCTAGACAAATTCCAGCGACTGCGACTCCCGCAGTCAATGATCGAGACGACCAACACCACCTTCCACGGCATCGTCCCCGGTTGGAAGGTGTACCCGATCGGCAAGTTGACGCTGCCAGTCACCTTCGGCACACCAGCAAACTTCCGCACCGAGCGGATCGTCTTCAAGCTGGTACCCTTCAACAGCCCCTACCATTGCGTCTTGGGGAGGCAAGCGTTCGCCAATTTCATGGCAGCGCCACATTACGCGTACAACGCGATGAAGCTCCTAGGGTCGTGTGGTATCATCACCGTCCATGGCGACCTAGACATGGCCACGGAGTGCGAGGCCAAGGGCGCCGAGCTCGCTGACGCCGTCATCACCGTAGAAGCCAACCACGCGGAGGAGATCCCCAAGTACACGAGCGGGGTCAACAATGACGACCCCACAATACTCAAGAAGCCCAACTCGGATAACGACGGCTCGACTGCATTCGAGGCGACCATGCACACGCGCTCCGTCGAGCTGGTCCCGAGCGACTCCAGCCAGACGGTGACGATCGGGACGATCATGAGCCCATCATAGGAAGGCGCGCTCATCGACTTCCTCCGTGAGAATCACGACATCTTTGCATGGAAGCCATCTGACATGCCTGGTGTCCCGAGAGAACTCGCTGAGCACAAACTCAACGCCGACCCCAAAGCGAGACCCATCAAGCAATCGCTACGGACCTTCAATGAAGAGCGCCGCCGAGCAATCACCGAGGAGGTGCAGCGTCTACTCGCTGCAGGCTTCATACGGCCAATCAAGTACTCCAAGTGCCTGGAAAACCCAGACCTAGTCGAGTAGTAGAATGGGACCTGGAGAATGTGTATCGATTACACAAACCTCAACGGCGCCTGCCCAAAGGAATAGTTCGTCTTCCCATGGATCGACCAAATCATCTACTCAACCGTGGGCTCGGAGTCGCTGTGTTTCCTCGATGCCTACTATGGTTACAACCAGATCAAAATGGCAGTCGAGGATGAGGGGAAGACGACGTTCATCATGCCATTCGGAGCATTCTGCTACACCGCAATGACTTTCGGCCTCAAGAACACCGAAGCGACCTACCAGAGGTGCATGTAGGAGTGCCTTGCGAGCCAAATTGGCCACAACATCCACGTCTACATCAACGACGTGGTGGTGAAGTCTACTCGCCAGGGTGATCTACTCGCCGACCTGGCCGAAACCTTCACAAATCTGCGGAGATACAAGATCAAACTCAATCCAGGAAAGAGCACCTTTGGTTTACCCACTGGACAGCTTCTGGGGCATATAGTCTCTAAACAAGGCATCAAGGCGAACCCCACCAAGATCAACACAATCGCCCGGCTCGGCAAGCCCGAGTGCCTGCGCGACATCCAGAAGCTGGTCGGATGAGTCGTGGCCCTCAGTCGCTTCATCCCCTGCCTAGGCGAGAAGGCAATGCCTCTCTACCGCCTAATGCGCAACAATCCCATGTTCCAATGGGACAAGGAGGCAGATGACGCACTCCACGCGCTAAAGGAGGTGCTACTCGCGGCCCTGCTCCTCGCCGCCCCCGTCGACAAGGAGCCCATGCTCATCTACGTCGCGGCTTCCAAACGAGTTTTCAGCGCAGTCATGGTGGTCGACCGACCAGAAGAGGGAAAGGAGCGCCGGATACAGCGACCCGTCTACTACATCAAAGAAATCCTCACCGAGTCGCGCCAACGCTATCCGCAGTACCAGAAATTGGTATATGCGGTCTTCCGAGCCCAGCGGCGACTGCCGCACTACTTCTGGGAGCACCCAATCACGGTCGTCTCCTCAGCACCATTGCAGGACATCATCCGCAACCGCGAGGCGACTGGGCGAGTCGCCAAGTGGGCCGTCGAGATCGGAGTCCACAACATCAGGTATGAGCCCCGCAAGGCAATCAAGTCGCAGGCCCTGGCGAACTTCCTCGCCGAATGGGAGGAGGCGCAGCAGCCAGAGAAGCTGTCGTACCTCCACTACTGGTCGCTGCATGTAGCATCCCATTTGTCTAACAACTGTAATGCTACTTGGTTTAGTAATATAATGGCTACTTCATATATATAATTGTTGCATCATCATTTTATCATGCTCATGTCATCATGCCACCTTGCATTTGAGCATCATACAAAACCCCTTTTTGTTTGGTTCTTATCTCATATGCATTATTATTTGTATTTGCCTATTGATATTGTATTTGGTTCTTGATATATTGTTAAATGCCCAAGTTGAGTTGGGGGCATATCTTTTATTCAACTCCACCACCTTTCTTTCACCACCTTACAATTCCACCATCCCATTATCCATGAGCTTGTAATTATTTTTCTTTTGATATTTAATCTAGCTCATGGGAGATAGGGTGGGTCCAATTCTACAAATCCTTTTGCTTGGCCCTTACTCCATCTTTTGAGGATGCAAATAAATAAATGCCATGAGATTTTATTTTGTTTTCACAAGATTAACACATGGCATTCAATACTTGCATGGGACATGCAACCATCACCCATTTGATCTCTTTTGGTCTTTCTTTGGTTGTTGAGTGAATCATCTTCTATCCCTCCCTACCACTCCTTGTGTTTGACCATGTGTGTCCTTGATCATGTGCTTGATCACCTCACCCCTCTTCTCCCTCTCTCATCTCACCTTCTCTATTAAACCCTAGTACCTCTCCCTAGCCCCACACCTCTCTCTCTAATCCCCCTCCTTTCTATAACCTAGTTAACCCTAAACCTAGTCTTCCTCTAACCTAACACTAGTTACACCATCTCCCCCTCTCACCAAACCGAGATACCCTACCCACCCCTAGATAAAACCCTAACCCGAGGCTATCCTCTCTCTCTCTCGGCCTCCCTCCTCTCTCTAGCTCTCTCCCTGCCACAAGGCCCCACCAGCCCCACCTGACCACCCTGGGACCATCCCCCTCACATGTGCCTCCCCTGGTTCCCCCCTCTCTCTAAACCCTAGACCTAGCCGAGCCACCCCTTTTTGCATAAAGGTGACCCCCATGTTCCTCTACCCTCTTCCCCCTTATCACCTCAACCACCCCAGATCTCCACCACCTCAGATGCTTCCAGGAGGCTCCTAGGACCTCCTCTTCCTCCCCTCTTCCTCCTTTCTTCCTCCCCAAACTTGCAAGCCCGCCGCCATGCCCTAAACCCTAGCCGCGGCCACCTCTCCCTCTGGACGATCTGGAGCGCGCCAAGCCGTCCCAGGAACGCCAAGGGCTTCGTCTGCTTCCTCTACCTCGTCTAGTACAGCTGGGAGCTGCAGGACCCCGTCGGAGAAGCCTCGCCGCCGCCGTACCCGTGAGCACCAGGAGCTCCGGCCAGCCAGCTACGCGCCAGATCGCGACCGCCCTGAGCTCCTTCGCCACCACCGACGAACTCCCGGTGAGCAACCAAACCCCCTAGACATGGTCCCCTCCCCTCTCGTGCACCGTAGCGCCACCGCCCTGCGTCGAGCACCCTGCGTGCGCCCTTGCCCAGATCACGCCAGGCAGCGTCGGATGCGTCTGCGGCCGTGCTCCCTCACTGTGCCCGTCTTTGTAGCCTTCCTCCGGAGAAACCCCAAACACAAGAGTTGTAGCCCGATGTCCCCTCTGCGTTTTTTGTTTCTACGGCCTGGCGAGACTCGTCGCCGTTTGGTCGCCATCGTCGGCCGGAGCCTCAGCCGTCAGAGCTGCCGTTAGCGGCAGCATAGCCAATATCCGTTTTCGCGAGACCCTGAGTTTTTCCGCTGAACCCACAGTCCACCGACCCCACCTGCAGCGCCGTCCCATCTTGCAAATAGCACCCGCAGTTCGAACCCCTCAACCGCGCTCCCGGATGGCACACGTGTCGGCGGCGATAGCGCCCGCGTGTGGCCCTGGAGGTGTTCTAGCCCCACCTGTCATCTGCTGAGGCTAGAGTAGCTCGCAGTAAGAAAAGTTTTTGTGCGCGCGTGTCGACCCAGTCAGCATCGACCCCACCTGTCACTGGCTGGGGGTGGAATCTGACTGAGTAACAAAAGTCCAGGAATCTTTTCTGTTTCAAATTCAAACCTTTTCAAATTATTTCAAATTCAATTCAGATTTCAAATCTGTTTAAATACAAACTAATCCATAACTTTCAAATGGTTTAGAATTTGAATTCAAACTTAATATGAAAAATGTTTTATTTTTGAATGTTAATTCAAATATTTAATCAAATATTTTCAAAACTAATTCCAACTAGTCAACCTTTGACTTTGACCCTATTTAATAATTTTGACTTTAAAATAAATTTAAATTCATAATTCCAAATAATACAAATAATATATGTTTTTGAATCAGAAAAATGTGAGGATTTCAAATGTGCCATCCAAAATATATTTTGGACACTTTAAATTTCAAGTTGAATTAAATTACAATAAAATGCCCTTGTCTTAATTATTTAATAACTTTTGATTTATAACTCCAAATTTAACAAATGATATGTCTAAAATGATCAGCTCGACGAGACCTTTCTGTTTATGCATTCCATGTTCTGAATTGCAGCATGCATCATATAAATATAATGTAAACAGCAACTAATATGAGGATAAAATGTGGCCAAAACTCAATAAAATGACTTATTCTTGTATTCCACACCTCACCCATGCCATGCTACTTTATTGCCACGCAAATTGTGCATCATTCATCATGGCATGATTGTTTGCTTGTCGCATTTTATTCATATGCTTGTGCACTTTATTTATATTGGCCCTTGTTTGTTTGGTTCTTCTTCGAATAGACGCTGAGGAGGGGATATATCAAGAGAACCAGGAGCACTACCCAGATCCTTCTCTCGCTTCAACTGAGCTGCTAGGCAAGCACTACCACATGCTTGCATACATATAGTACCTATTACCTCTATCTTATTCTTGCATCATTGAGTCGCGATTGCATTAAACTGAATCCCAAGTATTGCATAGCCTTTACTTTTAAACCCCACCGAAGCTTGTTCCTCCATCCCATGAGCCCTTACTACAGGAGTTGTTTGAGCCATGCGAGTCGTAGAACAGCATGTGTAGGGTATGTGAGTGTCTGATGGATAACGAGGTACCTAAACAACTTAACCTGAGTAGTAATGGGATAACTAATGAAAGTGGCACCGGTGAGCAATATCTGCTATTTGGTTTTCACGCTCACTTTGTCCCGTAGGACCCCGAGTACTTGATTCCTGTTCCTTGACTATTCGCTATCCACATCCGGAGGCTTATGGGACCCCCACAGGCGAGCTTGATTCATTCTTATTTCTTGGGGCCACAAACTAGTTTGAGGTTTTATTTACTATCCTATACTTATGCCATGCTTCTTGCTTAAATTACGATTGTGCGAGGAGCACTGTCTTTGTTAGGTAAGCGAGTGTTTTTGCGGTCGACAAGCCTAGTCACATTTTCGGTTCCCGATCGTTTACCACCGACGCAAACCTTGAGTCCGTCTCTAAGTCAGCTAACTTCGCTATGGTAGCTTAATGGGGTGGCCCCTGAAATATTTCTGAATCCTGTGATTGCTTTGTCGTGAATGCCTCGTTGGGTTTTGATTTGGTTTTTCCGAGGTTGATCGAGTGTGTGTTGCTATTTGTGCACCCCTGCAGGGTAAAACTTTCTGAAAGCCGTGTCCGCGGTTATGGACGACTTGGAGCACAGTTTCTCGATCATAGACAAGCATAACTAAAGTACCGCTTAAATTTGACTAAGTAACTGACTAGTAAATAGTGCAATACTCATGGAATGGATAATAAAACTGCCAACGGATGGGGGGTTGTTCGTCCGCTTCCTCGTTGGTAAGCGAGGAGGAGGATGGATCTGTTAATATTACTGTTATAACTATTATTATTAATTCACGGAAATCCGTCTATCTTTGGTTAGGCGGATGGTTAGCGAGTATCTATAGAATTGATAGGGTTTATCTTTTGCTGCAATTGCGTCACCCCAGGTCGTGTCCCCTTTAGAGGCATAAAGACTTGCTGAGTACCCTTAGGGTCTCACACAATAAATTATTTGATTCAGATGAATAGGTACACTCACGAGATGGATACTGGGTGGAGGAGACGGACGATGGGGGCAACGATCATTCGGTGTAGAGATTCCAGGAACGGGGATCCGTGAGATCTGTGGGCGGGATGTGTTTATTTATGGGGCATCTTATGCCGATTTGCTTCTTATCCGTACTCGGATCTTGTTTGCCGCTTCCGCCTGATACTCTGATGTTTGACGTATGAGGAGATATCCTAAAACTATTATATCTATCTAGGACATTTGAATCTTGCCGTATGGCGGTTGCTATATTTCCTTTATTTTTAGATGGAATGGCTCTGATGTACTGTTGTATGGTGGCTTGCATACATACTCATTTGTGTATGTAGTTGATCCCTTCGCCTGCCGATTACGCCGCCCGTTCTTATCCCGATGTTTGGAAATGGTTGGGACGGCCGAAAGGTCTACCTGTGAGTGGCATTTGGGCCCCACCGTACTATTTCAACCATTTCCGCTCATCCAGGCTTGTAACTAGGAGCGTAATTCACCGAGGTAGTTACAATTGGTATCAGAGCCATCCCGCCCTTCAGGGTCTCAGCCAAATGGTCGTTGTCAGTCTAGCAAATATTTTTGGTAGTTATGTATACTAGGGAAAAACAAAAGCGTGAGTAGGACTGCTTCCACTTTTCTTCTTACCCACCCACCCTTTTCTGGTAAGGAAGTGTAACGTTTTCAATCCTCTTCTTAAAAGTTCAAACTAGGATTCACGTGTTCTGGGTTTCCGTAGTACCATAGGTTGTGTGTGTGTGTGTGTGTGTGTGTGTGTAATTCCTTGTCTATCTGTTGCATCCAAGTTGTTATCACAATCGGCCTTTTGGTTATCAACTGTTAGTATATTCCATACCGACAGGATTTTGCAAAGCGACGCGATCTATCTGATTCGTTGTATACCGCCGCGATCTGTCTTACTCTTTGTTATCCGACGTTATCTTGTTTGGGGTGTTCGTTTCCGTAGTTACTAATCTTTAGGTTCATCGTGAGAAGAAGGGGTTAGGATATGTGTTCCACTTATTCATGTGCGGAGTAAGGATTTGAGTGCGGGATGAGGTCGCGACCATACCACTACTCTTATCATTCACTTTTGTATATTGAATTGGTAGAGTCACTAATCTTGATTCGTTAAGTGATTTTGCGCATCTATTGGTATTTTAATGCCGAAATTTGTGGAAAATTTTTCTTTGATATATCTGTGTACCACACTCCTTTTCAGTCGTGTGCGATATGCTTAATATCTTCTAGGTGCTTTGAACTTTGTTGATATTTTAATATCATCTTAGTAAATTGTATCCTTTAACCTTGGTTAATTCCATCTTGGTACTATTTTGGATTATTATCATTATCCATTATAGTACTGACTTGTGTTTTATATCAATCACAGGATGGCTCCACCACGCCGTTCTGATGAGGACATACCACCTGAACTGGGGTCCGTGTTGTCAAACATCGCCAATGCCTTGGCAGCAATGCAGCAGAACCAGCAACGTTTTGAGGAAAGGGTTCGGAGGAATGAGTTTGCTCCGCTACCTCCACCTCCCAAGCGAGGAGACATCAAAAGCTTCCTGAAGTTCAACCCTCGCCAATTTGATGTTTCTGATCAACCACTTGATGCTGATGATTGGTTGCGTGAGATGTCAAGGCTACTGGAGACTGCTGATGTTCCTGAGCAAGAATGGGTAAAGTGTGCTACTCACCTTCTGAAGGGAGATGCAGCTCTCTGGTGGGAGAATTACCTGAAGGCAAACTGCACTGGTTTTCAGCCTACTTGGGAACAGTTCACTGGAGCATTCAAAGAGCAGTATCTGTCAGAAATTGTCATGGAAAGGATGAAGGAAGTGTTTCTCAACCTCAAGCAGGGAAATGACAATGTCAATACCTACATCAGGAACTTCATGAACCTTTCTCGTTATGGGGGCGATGAGATCTCCGATGACAATAAGAAGCAAAAGAGGTTCCAGAAAGGGCTCAATGCATCGATTAAATATGCAATCACACATGCAAGGCCGACGTCTTTTCTGGAACTTCAGCATACAACTCTGTAGGAGGAAGCAAGTAGGCAAGTGTTTGAGGAGTCAAAGAAACACAACCGTGATGCACCAAGCTCTTCAGCTATGACAGCTCCTTCTAAGCGTCGTGTTTGGGTCCCTAACACCCCACCGTCGCTCCCGGCTCCACCAAGACCTGCAAGCTACGCGGCAAGGCCACCAAACTTCCCCACTGCTGCTCCCAGGGGCTACAACCACCACTACCCTGGAGCGCCTGGCGGAGTCCCTGGCTACGTTGCTCCACGTCCACCTGGTGCTTGTTTCACGTGTGGAGACTCTGGGCATCTAAGATGGAACTGTCCGATGAAAAACAAAGCTCTTCCTCCACCCCCTCCAAGATCTGCGGCAAGTTCTCATTTGGTTCGTGCACCACCATCTCGGGCTCTCAACATCAACACCAAGCCCGGGTCTACTGTTGCTCGTGCCAACTGTGTCAACGCCGCTCAAGCTGAGCATGCACTTGGAGTTGTGATGGGTATGCTTCCCGTTAACTCAGTCCCTGCACGAGTTTTGTTTGATTCTGGTGCATCGCATTCTTTTGTTTCTATCAAGTTTGCAAATGAGAATGGGTTAGCGTTAGATCCTCTCCTTAAGCGGTTAATGGTCCTTTCTCCTGGAGCAAATATGGCAGCTTCTAAAATCAGCCATGGCAATCAAATTGAGATTGGTGGCTCTTCGTTATCGGCATCCTTAATCGTTCTGGGCAATTCTGACATTGATGTCATCTTGGGCATGGATTGGTTGACAGCAAATGCAGCTGTGATTGATTGTGTTGAACGCTCGGTTTCTCTGAAGATTCCTGAAGGCCATATAGTCTATTCTCCAAGTCGACTCGCTATCCAAATTTTTCTCTTTGGCGACTCAATGATGATTCTATGGAAGCTATTCGAGTGTTCCGGTCTGTGAGTTCCCGATGTCTTTCCCAAGAGTTGCCGTATGCCTCCGGATCGTGAGGTTGAGTTTGTAATTGAGCTTGAACACGAACGGCTCCTATCTCCAAGCGGCCTTATAAAATGGGTCCTGCTGAGTTGGCTGAACTCAAACGTCAACTTGATGAACAAGAGAAGTTGGGTTTCATTCAACACAGTACTTCTTCTTGGGGTAGCCCAACAATCTTTGTGAAGAAGCGAGACAGGACTGATAGACTTTGTGTTGACTATCGGGCTCTCAATGCTAAAACCATCAAGAACAAATATCCCCTTCCGTGGATTAATGATCTCTTCGATCAGCTAGCTGGAGCTGTGGTGTTCTCTAAGCTGGACTTGAGAAGTGGTTATCACCAAATCAAGATTCGCAAGGAAGATGTTCCCAAAACAGCTTTCACCACCCGCTATGGCCTGTACGAGTACACGGTCATGTCTTTCGGCCTCACCAACGCACCTGCTACCTTCTCGAGGCTTATGAACTCGGTTTTCATGGAGTATCTTGATAAGTTCGTTGTGGTCTATCTGGATGACATCCTAGTCTATTCTAAGTCAAAGGAAGAACATGAAGAACACCTTCGGTGTGTCCTAATCAAGCTTCGTGAGAACCGCTTGTATGCAAAGTTCTCAAAGTGTGAGTTTTGGCTGCCTCAAGTAACCTATCTTGGTCACGTCATCTCTGCCAAGGGCATTGCAACAACCCGAAACTGTGAAGACAATTGTTGAATGGCTTCCTCCTTAATGTCAAAGAAGTGCGGAGTTTCCTTGGTTTGGCTAGTTATTGCCGCCGCTGCTCGTAACTTTTCGAAGATAGCGAAGCCTCTTACCGATCTCCACAAGAAAGGCAAGAAATACCTTTGGACTCCTGCATGTCAAGCAAGCTTTGAGACACTCAAAGAGAAGCTCACTTCCACACCAGTCTTGGTTCCTCCGGACACATCTAAGACTTTCCAGATATTCTGTGACGCCTCTTTGCAAGGATTGGGTGCGGTCCTTATGCAAGAAAAACAAGTTGTTGCTTATGCCTCTCGACAGTTGAAGACGCATGAGATCAACTATCCTACTCATGACCTCGAGCTCGCAGCAGTTGTCTTTGCTTTGAAGCTATGGACGCAGCTACTTGCTTGGCAACCGTTGTGAAATCTTTTCTGATCACAAGAGTCTGAAGTATATCTTCACTCAGCCTGATCTCAACCTTCGGCAGAGGAGATGGATTGAAACAATCAATGATTTTGATTTGACCATCAACTACACTCCGGGCAAAGCTAATGTCATGGCCAATGCTCTCAGCCGCAAAGCTTATGTCAACAACCTCATGATGGAAGAATAGTAGCCTCTCTTGTACGAGGAATTCTGTCAGCTCAACCTTGAAATTGTGGAACAAGGGCATCTCCTGAACCTTCTAGCAACCCCTCTCTTGGAAGAAAAGGTTCGCTCGTCACCAGTGATCCGCACACCAAAATGAGCATCTCCAAACTTCAGCTTCCGAAGTATGAGTCCTTCCACGTCGATGATCAAGGCACGCTTTTCTTTGAACACCGGATGTTTGTTCCGAACTACCCGGGTTTGAGAGAGCAAGTTCTCAAGGAGGCGCATGATTCTGTTCTTTCTATCCACCTGGCAGACAAAGATGTACATGGACTTGAAAACACAATATTGGTGGCGGGTTTGAAACGATATTATGCCAAGTATGTCTCGGAGTGTGATGTCTGCCGCAGAGTGAAAGCTGTCCATCAGAAACCTTTCGGTCTTCTACAGCCATTGAAACCCCCGGAATGGAAATGGGAGAAAGTAGAGATGGATTTCATCACTGGTTTTCCAAGGTCGCAGAAGGGCAACAATGCAATCTTTTTTGTCATTGATGTGCTTTCTAAAGTGGCTCACTTCTTCCCGTCAAGGAAACAATTCTGAATTCAGATTGGTGAGCTCTATATCAACAGAATTGTCTCTCTATATGGGGTTCCGCTTGAGATCAGTTCAGACCGTGGGAGCATCTTCACTTCCAAGTTCTGGGAAAGTTTCCAAAATGCTTTGGGAACAAAGTTGAACTTCAGCACAGCTTACCACCCTCAGTCGCAAGGACAAGTGGAAAGGATCAATCAGATTCTGGAGGATATGCTTCGTGCTTGCGTCATCTCTTTTGGCATGAAGTGGGAAGAATGTCTTCCTTATGCTGAATTCTCTTACAACAACAGCTTCCAGAAAAGTCTGAAGATGGCACCATTTGAGGCTCTCTATGGCCGCAAATGCAGAACTCCGATTGGTTGGTCAGGTGCAGGAGAAAGAATATGGTTTGGCCCTGACATTGTAACTCAAGCGGAGGAGAAGGTGCATATCATTCTTGAGAATCTGAAGATTGCTCAAAGTCGCCAGAAGAGCAATTATGACAGAAAGCACACAGACATGGTGTATGTCCCTGGTGATCTCGTTTACCTTCGTGTAACTCCCATGAAAGGCACACACCGTTTTGGTATCAAAGGAAAGCTGGCTCCTAGATACATCGGTCCTTTCAAAATTCGTGGTAGAAGAGGAGAAGTTGCTTATGCTCTTGAGCTCCCGGAAAAACTCAAGGTCCATGATGTTTTCCACATCTCTCAACTCAAGAAGTGCTTCAAGGATCCCGGCAGGACCGTGGATCATGAGCTAATCAATCTCCAAGAAGACCTGTCTTATCAAGAACACCCCACAAAAATCCTTGAGACCGCAGAAAGAAGGACTCGCAACAAGTCCATCAAGTTCTGCAAGGTGAAGTGGTCGCACCATTCCGTGCATGAAGCCACTTGGGAACTTGAAGATGAACTCCGTGCCAACTATCCTACCCTCTTTGAGTCTTCTTCTTCTTCCTAGAATCTCGGGGCGAGATTCCTGTTTAGTGGGGGAGAGTTGTAGCATCCCATTTGTCTAACAACTGTAATGCTACTTGGTTTAGTAATATAATGGCTACTTCATATATATAATTGTTGCATCATCATTTTATCATGCTCATGTCATCATGCCACCTTGCATTTGAGCATCATACAAAAACCCTTTTTGTTTGGTTCTTATCTCATATGCATTATTATTTGTATTTGCCTATTGATATTGTATTTGGTTCTTGATATATTGTTAAATGCCCAAGTTGAGTTGGGGGCATATCTTTTATTCAACTCCACCACCTTTCTTTCACCACCTTACAATTCCACCATCCCATTATCCATGAGCTTGTAATTATTTTTCTTTTGATGTTTAATCTAGCTCATGGGAGATAGGGTGGGTCCAATTCTACAAATCCTTTTGCTTGGCCCTTACTCCATCTTTTGAGGATGCAAATAAATAAATGCCATGAGATTTTATTTTGTTTTCACAAGATTAACACATGGCATTCAATACTTGCATGGTCCATGCAACCATCACCCATTTGATCTCTTTTGGTCTTTCTTTGGTTGTTGAGTGAATCATCCTCTATCCCTCCCTACCACTCCTTGTGTTTGACCATGTGTGTCCTTGATCATGTGCTTGATCACCTCACCCCTCTTCTCCCTCTCTCATCTCACCTTCTCTATTAAACCCTAGTCCCTCTCCCTAGCCCCACACCTCTCTCTCTAATCCCCCTCCTTTCTATAACCTAGTTAACCCTAAACCTAGTCTTCCTCTAACCTAACACTAGTTACACCATCTCCCCCTCTCACCAAACCGAGCTACCCTACCCACCCCTAGATAAAACCCTAACCCGAGGCTATCCTCTCTCTCTCTCGGCCTCCCTCCTCTCTCTAGCTCTCTCCCTGCCACAAGGCCCTACCAGCCCCACCTGACCACCCTGGGACCATCCCCCTCGCATGTGCCTCCCCTGGTTCCCCCCCTCTCTCTAAACCCTAGCCCTAGCCGAGCCACCCCTTTTTGCATAAAGGTGACCCCCATGTGCCTCTACCCTCTTCCCCCTTATCACCTCAACCACCCCAGATCTCCACCACCTCAGATGCTTCCAGGAGGCTCCTAGGACCTCCTCTTCCTCCCTCTTCCTCCTTTCTTCCTCCCCAAACTTGCAAGCCCGCGCCATGCCCTATACCCTAGCGGCCACCTCTCTCCTCGACGATCTGGGCGCGCCAAGCCGTCCAGGAACGCCAAGGGCTTCGTCTGCTTCCTCTACCTCGTCTAGTACAGCTGGGAGCTGCAGGACCCCATCGGAGAAGCCTCGCCGCCGCCGTACCCGTGAGCACCAGGAGCTCCGGCCAGCCAGCTACGCGCCAGATCGCGACCGCCCTGAGCTCCTTCGCCACCACCGACGAACTCCCGGTGAGCAACCAAACCCCCTAGACATGGTCCCCTCCCCTCTCGTGCACCGTAGCGCCACCGCCCTGCGTCGAGCACCTGCGTCTTGCAAGCCCGCCATGATCACGCCCGGTGCGTCGTCGGATGCGTCTGCAGCCGCCGTGCTCCCTCTGTTTCTCGCCGTGCCCCGCGTGCTGTAGCCTTCCTCCGGAGAAACCCCAAACACAAGAGTTGTAGCCCGATGTCCCTCTCGTTTTCGTTTCTGACGGCGAGACTTCGCCGTCGTTTGTCGCCATCGTCGCGGCGGAAGGCCGAGTCGAGCTGCGCCGTCGGCACAGCGATAGCCATTATCCGTTTCTTGCGAGACCCTGTAGTTTTCCCGCTGAACCGCGGTCCCAACCCCACGGCAGCCGTCCCATCTTGCAAATAGCACCCCGCAGTTCGGAACCCCTCAACCCGCGCTCCCCGGATGGCACACGTGTCAGCGCCCGATAGCCGCGCCCGCGTGTGGCCCTGGAGGTGTTCTGGCCCCACCTGTCATCTGCTGAGGCTAGAGTAGCTCGCAGTAAGAAAAGTTTTTGTGCGCGCGTGTCGACCCAGTCAGCATCGACCCCACCTGTCACTGGCTAGGGTGGAATCTGACTGAGTAACAAAAGTCCAGGAATCTTTTCTGTTTCAAATTCAAACCTTTTCAAATTATTTCAAATTCAATTCAGATTTCAAATCTGTTTAAATACAAACTAATCCATAACTTTCAAATGGTTTAGAATTTGAATTCAAACTTAATATGAATTTTTTTTTATTTTTGAATGTTAATTCAAATCTTTAATCAAATATTTTCAAAACTAATTCCAACTAGTCAACCTTTGACTTTGACCCTATTTAATAATTTTGACTTTAAAATAAATTTAAATTCATAATTCCAAATAATACAAATAATATATGTTTTTGAATCAGAAAAATGTGAGGATTTCAAATGTGCCATCCAAAATATATTTTGGACACTTTAAATTTCAAGTTGAATTAAATTACAATAAAATGCCCTTGTCTTAATTATTTAATAACTTTTGATTTATAACTCCAAATTTAACAAATGATATGTCTAAACTGATCAGCTCGACGAGACCTTTATGTTTATGCATTCCATGTTCTGAATTGCAGCATGCATCATATAAATATAATGTAAACAGCAACTAATATGAGGATAAAATGTGGCCAAAACTCAATAAAATGACTTATTCTTGTATTCCACACCTCACCCATGCCATGCTACTTTATTGCCACGCAAATTGTGCATCATTCATCATGGCATGATTGTTTGCTTGTCGCATTTTATTCATATGCTTGTGCACTTTATTTATATTGGCCCTTGTTTGTTTGGTTCTTCTTCGAATAGACGCTGAGGAGGGGATATATCAAGAGAACCAGGAGCACTACCTGATCCTTCTCTCGCTTCAATCGAGCTGCCAGCAAGCACTACCACATGCTTGCATACATATAGTACCTATTGCCTCTATCTTATTCTTGCATCATTGAGTCGCGATTGCATTAAACTGAATCCCAAGTATTGCATAGCCTTTACTTTTAAACCAAACAGAAGCTTGTTCCTCCATCCCATGAGCCCTTACTACAGGAGTTGTTTGAGCCATGCGAGTCGTAGAACAGCATGTGTAGGGTATGTGAGTGTCTGATGGATAACGAGGTACCTAAACAACTTAATTTGAGTAGTAATGGGATAACTAATGAAAGTGGCACCGGTGAGCAATATCTGCTATTTGGTTTTCACGCTCACTGTGTCCCGTGGGACCCCGAGTACTTGATTCCTGTTCCTTGACTATTCGCTATCCACATCCGGAGGCTTATGGGACCCCCACAGGCGAGCTTGATTCATTCTTATTTCTTGGGGCCACAAACTAGTTTGAGGTTTTATTTACTATCCTGTACTTATGCCATGCTTTCTTGCTTAAATTACGATTGTGCGAGGAGCACTGTCTGTTAGGTAAGCGGAGTGTTTTCATGTCGACAAGCCTAGTCACATTTTGGGTTCCCGATCGTTTACGACGCAAACCTTGAGTCCGTCTCGAAGTCAGCTAACTTCGTTGCGAGTAGCTTAATGGGGTGGCCCCCTGAAATATTTCTGAATCCTGTGATTGCTTTGTCATGAATGCCTCGTTGGGTTTTGATTTGGTTTTTCCGAGGTTGATCGAGTGTGTGTTGCTATTTTTGCACCCCTGCAGGGTAAAACTTTCTGAAAGCCGTGTCCGCGGTTATGGACGACTTGGAGCATAGTTTCTCGATCATAGACAAGCATAACTAAAGTACCGCTTTAATTTGACTAAGTAACTGACTCATGGAATGGATAATAAAACTGCCAACGGATGGGGGGTTGTTCGTCCGCTTCCTCGTTGGTAAGCGAGGAGGAGGATGGATCTGTTAATATTACTGTTATAACTGTTGTTATTAATTCACGGACATCCGTCTATCTTTGGTTAGGCGGATGGTTAGCGAGTATCTATAGAATGTTAGGGTTTATCTTTTGCTGCAATTGCGTCACCCCAGGTTGTGTCCCCTTTAGAGTCATAAAGACTTGCTGAGTACCCCTAGGGTCTCACACGATAAATTATTTGATTCAGATGAACATGTACACTCACGAGATGGATACTGGGTGGAGGAGACGGACGATGGGGGCAACGATCATTCGGTGTAGAGATTCCGGGAACGGGGATCCGTGAGATCTGTGGGCGGGATGTGTTTATTTATGGGGCATCTTATGCCGATTTGCTTCTTATCCGTACTCGGATCTTGTTTGCCGCTTCCGCCTGATACTCTGATGTTTGACGTATGAGGAGATATCCTAAAACTATTTTGTCTATCTAGGACATTTGAATCTTCCCGTATGGCGTTGCTATATTTCCTTTCTTTTTATATGGAATGGCTCTGATGTACTGTTGTATGGTGGCTTGCATAAATACTCATTTGTGTATGTAGTTGATCCCTTCGCCTGCCGATTACGCCGCCTGTTCTTGTCCCGATGTTTGGAAATGGTTGGGATGGCCGAAAGGTCTACCTGTGAGTGGCATTTGGGCCCCACCGTACTATTTCAACCATTTCCGCTCATCCAGGCTTGTAACTAGGAGCGTAATTCACCGAGGTAGTTCCACTGCACTTCAACGGTCCAAGAACGCAGACGGCGCAAGGGCAGGAATCATCCTCACGTCTCCCAAGGGCGACAAGCTACGCTACATCCTGTACCTCGACTTCACCCCCTGCACCAACAACATGGCTGAGTACGAGGCCCTCCTCCACGGCATGTAAACAGCCAAAGAGATGAACATCAACATCCTGTGCTGCTATGACGACTCCGACCTCGTCGCCGGACAAGTCACCGGCACCTGCAACGCCATCTCCCCCACCATGGCAGCTTACCGCCAACCAGTGGACCAGCTGGGGGGCCACTTCGCCAGCTACTCCGCTGAGTGGATCGACCGACGCAAGAATGAAGAGGCCGACGCCCTCTCTCGCATCGGGTCGGCTCGCCTCGCGCCACCTGCAGGTGTCTTCCTCGAGACCATCACCAAGTCATCCGTATATTCCCTGAGGGATATCATCATCGGGATACCACTGCAACCAGAACCAGCCCTGGTCGCCATGGTCATGGAGCCAACCGACTGGACCGCGCCATATGTCGCCTACCTGGAGGGAAGGAACCTACCCGCAGACGAGACGGAGGCCTGCATGATAGTACGCCGCTGCAATTCCTTTGTCATCATCAACGGCGAGCTCCACAAGCGTAGCGTGACCGACGTGTTCCAATGATGCGTACAACCTGCAGAAGGTCACAAAATCCTCCAAGACATCCATGCCGGTGACTGTGGCCACCATGCTGGCGCTTGGTCCTTGGTCGCCAAGGCCATGCGACATAGCTTCTACTGGCTCACCGCACACGCTGACAGGGTCGACATCGTCCAACACTGTGTTGGGTGCCAGAAGTACGCCAATCAGACTCACATGCCAAGCTCAGCACTTAAGACCATCCCCATCACCTGGCCATTCGTCGTGTGGGGCATGGACATGGTGGGAACCTTCAAGAAGGCCCCCTCCGGCTACACCCACCTCCTAGTCGCAGTCGACAAATTCACAAAGTGGGTGGAGGCCAATCTAGTACGCAAGTGCAACGAAAAGACAGCCGCCAAGTTCCTATGCGAGATCATCTATCTCTATGGCTTCCCACACAGCATCATCACGGACAACGTCACCAACTTAGCCAAAGGGGCCATGGCCGAATTTTGCGAGGAGCACAACATACGACTCGGCCTCGCCTCAGTCACCCAGCCGGAGTCCAACGACCAGGCGAAACGTGCCAACCAGAGCATCCTCCACGGCCTAAAGCCGCAACTGCAAGTTCCCCTCGAGCGAACCCCGGGGTGCTGGGTCAAAGAACTCTCCTCTGTCATCTAGGGCATCTGTACCTCCATCAACAGGTCGACCGGCTTGACCTCTTCTTCATGGTGTATGGCGCCGAAGCCATCATGCCGACCAATCTCGAGCACGACTCACTGCGAGTCGTCAACTATGCGGGAGCCGACAACGATCTCGCACGCCAAGACGGAGTCGACCAGCTCAATGAAGCACGCGACGTAGCTCGCTCCTGCACCACCATCTACCAGCAAGGACACTGCCGCTACCATAGCCGCTGTGTCCGAACCCGCACCTTCCAGGAAGGCGACCAGGTACTCCGGCTGATCCAGGACAAGAAGGGCATGCACAAGCTCTCTCCCCCATGGGAGGGACCATTCGACATAGGGCGAGTCCTGGGCAACAATGTCTACTACCTCATCGATTTCCAAGGTGACGGACAGCTCGACGTCAGGTGGCCATGGAATGTAAACCTCCTAAGGAAGTTCTACACCTAGAACTCCAACATGTACTCCCCCCGCTATGAAATAAAGAAGATCGATTTGCACAAATTATGTCCACTCTCCATATCTTGTGCCACTCGCACTCGTAATAATAGCATCATGCTAACCGCGGAAGTCAACCCTTGGTTACACGACCGGCACGGCTAAGTAATGTGATACGAGGGCACCGATAAATTTCGGGCCTTATATCATCCATGAAAACATTAGCCCGGAGCCCCATCGGAGTTGCCTCGCTCGACTGGCTTTCCGAGCCAAGACAACCGCATTCGCTTCCAACAGCGACCCAGTCCTCCACATATTTGACGCAGCGACTCGAATGGCTAAGTACCACGCTCGGGGACTGACACTATCCCAAACCCGAGCGATTAGGGAAAACACCAAGTATGAGAGCGCGTCCTGGAGTCGCCACGCGACTGATCCTCTGGGTCAGGTGGAGAGACGCGCCCAGTACAACGCGACCTGTTCTCACCTACCTTGGGCATGCGACTAGAACGGCTAAGTACCACGCTCGGGGACTCGGCCAACCGACCCTGTTTGCTCCCGAGAAAACGGCTAAGTATAGAGCACCCCTTGGGGTCGCCATGCGACTGGATTTCCAAGCCACGGCGAGTCGACCTCAACTGACTAATAGTATAACAACAAACATACACATAAAAACGAGGTAAACCCCACAAAAGGGCGGATACGCTCGGGGACTCGCACAACTCAACAATTCACAATCAAACCAAACACACACAAAAGCATCCTTGAACTCCTTATAGCAACAAAATCTTGTTCTCTTACAACGGAAGACATAAAATATTGACAACTAACACCAAATCGGCACAGTGATTTTCTCCGCAGGCTTCGACGATGACTGATACGTCCAAAACGTATCTACTTTCTCGAACACTTTGCTATTGTTTGTTCTCTAAACTTGTGTGATTTCGATACAACTAACACGGACTGAGGGGGGTTTGGCCACCCCAAGCAGATCCTCGGCCTCCCTCCGTGCCTATAAGTTGCCTTCTGACCTAAAAACTCAGGGGGGGTTCGATAGTTTTACAGAAAGAGTTCCGCTCCGCCGCCGCCACCATAAACCAAGATTCAGATCCAAAAACTCCGTTCTGGCACCCTGCCGGGACGGCGAATTTGGAGAGGATCATCGCCATTGTCATCACCAACGCATCTCCATCAACCATCGATATTTCCCTCATCCATGAGTGGGTAATCCCCCGATGTAGGCTTGGGGATGGTAGGGATTGGATGAGTTCTATCATGTAATCGAATAAGATCTGTTAGGGCATAGTGCCTAGTATCTCTATTAGTGCTATTTGGCGTTGTTGCAACTTGTTGTGCTTAATTCTTGTCACTAGGTCCCGAGTGCCATGATCTCAGATCTGAACTTATTATTGAATCATTATGATAGTATTGTTTGTGATCTTATCTGCAAGTTGTGTACACATATCATTGTCCGGATCCAAAGGCCCCAAAGTGACAATAATTGGGATAACTGGAGGGGATGGCTGTGGTGTGAGGATCACATGTGTTCATGGAGTGTTAATGCTTTGCTCCGGTGCTCTATTAAAAGGAGCACCTTAATTGCCAGTAGTTCCCTAGAGGCCCACGGCTGGTGGACGGGAAAGATGTTGTGCAAGTTCTCGTTGCGAGCACATATGACTATATTTGGATCACATGCCTAGGATTGTTTAGTACTTGGATGCTTGTTATTATTTATCTGCAATGCCCTAGTTCTTGAAGTTACATGTTTAGACTCGTCCATGCAACGCCCGTCCATCCATCTCTATACCTACCGCACTCGAATCCTACTGTTACCGTTACTGTTACTATTGCTCCTGTTGTTGTTGCTGTTACTGTTGCTTTAATATTGCTACTACAAACTGTTGCTATTGATAAACTTCTGTGAGTAAGAAATATTTACAGGTGCAGCTGAACTGACAACTCAGTTGTTAAGGCTTGCAAGTATTCTTTGGGTCCCCTTGTGTCAAATCAATAAATTGGGTAATACTACCCGCGAAGACTGTTGCGATCCCCTATACATGTGGGTCATCAAGACTATTTTCCTGTGCCATTGCCGGGGAGCATAGATTTATTTGTAAGTTCACTTGAATCTATTATTGTTCGCTGCTACTCCTTTCATCATGGGGAAGTCTAGTGATGGAAAATTCCCTATTTTACCATCCACTACAAGAAGAGATATAGTCCTAAACACCTCCGTTTCTCTTGATTCACCGTCTGTTATAAGTAATCTTGTCACACCACCATCACATACACATGATACACATACTGCTATTATTGCTGGGTCTGAAATTGATTTTGATGCTCATGATGTTACTTCTACTGTGCTTGATGCAAGTGGTTCATTAGGTCCTTTTCTATATGCTACTATGGCTAGTCAAGGAAATGCCGAAACTCCTAATGAAGACACTGTTACACCTGTTAGCTCACCTGATCTAGTTAGAGTTATGATATTAATGATGGTTACATTTAGTTCACTGATGAATTTGTTGAAGAGTGCCGAAACACACATGGTACTAGTGCTATGAAGATTCTCCTTGCTAGACGTACTATTATGCCTAAGTTGTCCTCTGGTCCTAAGTTTGCCACCTCTCCCATAGATATTAAAGATGAAGATTATGATTTCTCTCTTGATTTGTCTTATTTAGATATTGTTGAGAAAGAACCTTTTTGTGGGACTGAAAATGAGAGTGTTGTGGCTCATATGAATGATCTTTCCACTATGATTGTGTAGCACCCCAGGCAAATCCACTACTAGAAAATCGCGTGTTAAATAATACTTTGTGCATTGTCATGTCATCATGCATGATTTATCTATTTTCTAAAAGCCTATTTTTGTTTTCTAAAATTACCCTTATTTTTATTTCGAAGCAAAGCCTCATAATTATCTGCTAAACTATTTGACTAAAAAGTATTTGCTAAAAAGATTTAAAACAAAACAAAAGAAATAAATATTTTACAAAATAGTAAACCTAAATCTAGAATTAAACCGGCCAGGCCCAAAAGGCCCAGCCGGCTGAAACCCTAACCTTCTACCCAAAAACCAAACCCTAACCTACCCTCCCCACTTCCCCAGCAGCCGCCGCCACCCATCAGCCGCCACCCACGCACACCACACGCTCTCTGCGACGCATGCACACAGCGGCTGACACGCACTCCACACACACCCGCATGGCCTAGCCCTACCACTCCCCATGATCCCCGCTCCCTCCCTCGCTCGAAACGCCTCACCCTGCAAACCGCGTGAGCCCGGTCCCACCCACGAATCCCGCATCGTTCTCCCATCGCCACCAACCCCGTCGACCCCGTCTGCTTCCCATCGACCTGTGATCCCGCCGCCAGGGCCGAGCCCTACCTACTCGATCCCCTCCGTCGCCGAGGGCTGCGCCTCGCCTCTTCTCTGCTCTGCCGCGGGCCCAGCCTGCCTCTCCACTGGCGCCCCTACGAGAACGGCGACCCCGCCGCCCACGAAGCTCCTCCGGCCGCAGGCCGCCCTCATCTCCCTGCATCGGCCGCCTCCCGAGCGTCCCATGCCCTCGGTCGCCGTCTCCGCCCTCCTCCGGCCACGAGCCAGGCCGCCGCCCTTCCTCGAACGCCTCGTCGGCAAGATCTAGAAGCGTGCCCCCTCCGTTTCTGGCCTGCCAAGCCCCGTGGCGCGTCCCTATTCCGATCCGCTGCAGGACCGACCGCCTCCGCGCCAGGCCCGACCCTCCCCGTCGCCTCTCCTCCCGGACCTGCAGCGCCCCGCTTCCAGGGACGCCACCGTCCTCTCCGCGCGCGTCGCTAGGTCCCCCGTCGCCCTGCATCTCGCTGCTTGCCGCGCCGGTGCCTCGCCGCCCTTTGCGACCGCGCCGTCCGCTGTCTTCCGTTTCTCTGCAATAACGTTAAGGTCGCCGCCCGTTTCTGGACATGTGTGTCCATGTTGGCTCCATGCGGTGACTTCGACCTCAGGTCCTGGCATGTCTACCATGCCACTGCTCCGTTTGTCCCTCTGAAGTGCGCTGCTACGCAGACACCTTTGTTTGCGCTGCAGCTCCGTGTAATCTTGTTATCTGAACATTCCTCGGCCCTTGAGGATGTTGTGGAATTTCAGATGGTGTGGTGGTGTTGAGGTGGTGTGGAGTGCTTCACTCTTGACGCCAAGAACTTCCTTCCTGAACGTGCGAAGCCAAAAACACGAGGAACGAGAAGGTGATGCCGCCGAATTCGAAGCTCTCCATCACGGGCACACCAAGTTCTCCTACCCGGATCTGGCGACTTCGGAAGCCTAAGACCTTCTTCACGGATTCGAAGACCGAACCCTGGCGTGCCAAGATCTTCTTCACGGAGACCAAAGTCCGCTATCCGAAGCCCAAGCCCAAACCCGGTCGAACCCTCGGACCCCCAAGACCTTCGGAATCAAGATGTGTGACCTCTATCCAAGACCTCTATTTTTATAACATAACATCTATATTGTTGCATATTAAATTGTCATGGATGCATACATATTCGTGTGGGTTGGGGGCATTATGCCGATTCACCTTATAATTAAATATGGAGACCATATGCGGGAGAATCTAGTCCAATATTGGTCCCATTTAAATTTGTGCATCAAACCGGTGATATATTTTGCCTTGTTAATACAACATTTAAATTGCGGGGTAGCTAAATAACTTGAACACTCTAATTAATTGTCGGGACCCCGGTTCCGCTCAATATGGCCTAATTGCATCGCATCTTTGCCATGTCATACATCATACATGCATCATGCCGCTCTTTTGCTGTAGTAATAAATAGTGCATCCGGTGTTTGTGCTAGTGTTTTGCTTCTTCACGGACTAGGCCGATGAGTTGATGCGAGTGTCGACCCGACCTTCGGATGAACCTTCGGCAATGTTTTTCAGGCGAGCATTCTCCCCCTTTCTACCTATCTTACTTTTATAGTATTTATTCCCTCCTGTTGATATATTGCTATCTGTGTTGCGTTGCTCTAGTTTTCGTACCCGTGATATCCCTTGCAGCCTTATATTGCCTTGGACACATCCTATTACCTGTTGTTTGGTAGATAGTTGGACTTGCGCGTCGTAGTCGCTTGCTCAAGTGCTGTTGAGTGTCGTCCAGTACCACAGTTGTTGGAGTATTGCCGCATGTTTAATGTTGGAGATGATCATGGCTTTAATTATTTTTTTAATAACTAAAATTGAAAGTAGGTAAATGCAGAGGCATAGGTGGGCAATAGATGTTATTTGGTTGTTAACCGTCCACTTGTGTCCCATAGGACCCCGAGTTCTTGACACCTATTTCGAGATCGAGCGCGCTAACCACAGGTGGGGTGTATGGGCACCCCCATCGATTAGTACTTGATTTCAAAGTAGTGTACCGGGGGCCACAAGTAGTTTGGGGCTTTATTACTATCTTGTACTTATGCCATGCTTTACTGCTTTATTTAAATTGTGCGAAGTACTACACCTGTACTGTTTAGGTCCGTGACACGTTTTCGCTGTATCGACAAGCCCAGTCATCTTTTCGGGTTCCCAGTCGTTTACAGCCGTCTACACAAACCCTGAGTCCGTCTCGGAGACCGGCCGACTTCGTTGCGGGTAGCTTAGTGGGGTGGCCCCCATAAACTTGCTTTGGGTCTGGGAAACGTCATGACTTAGGCCCCGCCGACATACCGATGGGTGTATGTTAACTGATCTGGCAAAAAGGGTCGAAGTGCGTGTGGATACTTTGGTGCACCCCTGCAGGGTTAAATCTTTTCGAGAAGCCGTGTTCGCGGTTATGGACGACTTGGAGCACAGTTCTTGATCATAGATAACTATAACTAAAGTTTACTGCTATAATTTGACTTGTATCCGATATGACTAGTAATCAGCTTCACTACAACGGAATGGCTAAATACAAGTACCAACGACTGCTGGGTTTGGGATATCTCATGCTTATTGTATCTGACTAGTAAGTGTCGCAACTACAACGGAATGGTTAACTAAAAGTGCCCACTGCTTATTATATCAGGACGTCTATCTATACCTGACTAGTAATTGCTGCAACGATAACCGAATAAATAAAACTGCCAACTGTGTGAGTTCCTCGGTTGACTTCCTCGTTTGGTCTCGAGGGGGAAATACCAGGATGGGTATGTTTGGTGGTAGTATCAGGATGGTTCCGAATAGGTCTTTCTTATCCCTCTCTGATAGCCGCCAGTTATATCATCTCTATAGGTTGTTAGTGCATGCTGCGCTGCCGCTTAAGTCCACCATACCTATGTAGGCGAGGACCACCGAATTCTAGCCTCGCCGTGTACTGGCCTCAGTACTTACCGCTCTCTTCTTTTTCCTTTGCCCTTTTTCAGCACCCCTTTTTGTTTAAGCAGTTCTTGCGATCGACGTCGTTAGCAGGGTTACCCTTCCGGCTTGGCCTGGGCAGGGTTATGGACGCCATTGGTTATTCTTCAGGGCTCTTAGCTCAATTTGCATCTTGTCCGTACTCGGACGCTGTATCGTTTTAAAGGTGATTTGGATCTTTGTATTGTATATCTGTATTCTTGACTCATTGAGTTGCTGTTGTATATATGTGTTTTGTGGGTTCCATCGAGGACTATTGTGTAATGATATTACTTCGTTTTCCACCCGCACGAATGTGCCTGGTGGGAACCTTTGAATCGTTTCTATGCGGGTTTGGCGGGAGGCGCTAAAACTTGCATAGGGCCGATTTTGTGGGTGTTATAGAGTGGTATCAGAGCTCAGCAGTTGCGATACCCCACAAGTCCAGCCTGTAGGATAACCTAGCTAACGGCCGAAGTAGAGTGTCAAAACTATTTTTGAAAAATCGGTTGGATAGTTCTGATTAGGTCTGATTTTACTCCTTACCCCTCTGCTGCTCTCCTCTCACCTCTGCGTGTTTTGAATCCGCTCTCTTCTCTCTCTTCGAGTCCAGGATTTCTCGTGGTTGGGTTCCATCGTACCTTCAGGGTTTCGCTTCCTCCTTTGGTAACGGTGTTGCTACATCTGGTCTTCATGCTATCCGAGGAACCCTTCATCTGTTGGATTTCTCTCTGTTCCTTGTTGTGCCTTCCGGTGTTTTCCGACACGACGACATCCTCTACGCTAGATCCGATGCAGAGTCTGCATCACTCCTTTGTTTCTGAACCTCGATTGTCGAGATCTTCAGTCTAATTCCGAGAATGGTTGCACGCTTTTCTACTGATTGTGCAGAGTAATAGTTTGGGTGCCTGATGGATTGGCCCCCATGCCGACTACCCCTTCTATTCGCTTTTGTACATTGAAGTGGATGAGAATGCATCGGTTCCCTCTTTCTATCGAAGCTAGAGGTGGCTGTATTTGTTGATACCTCTACCTTCGACCTTTTGTTCCCGGAGTGTTCTCTCGACGATCACGGACAACGACCTCTTGTTAGTGGTGTCGCGAGGATCTACACGATGCGAGAAGATTCAGATCGCCGCCCTTCTTCCCGGTACCATGAGGCGGATCTCGAGGGTGAGATCCATTGTTAGTGGTGTCGAACTGTAGCACCCCGGGCAAATCCACTACTAGAAAATCGTGTGTTAAATAATACTTTGTGCATTGTCATGTCATCATGCATGATTTATCTATTTTCTAAAAGCCTATTTTTGTTTTCTAAAATTACCCTTATTTTTATTTCGAAGCAAAGCCTCATAATTATCTGCTAAACTATTTGACTAAAAAGTATTTGCTAAAAATATTTAAAACAAAACAAAAGAAATAAATATTTTACAAAATAGTAAACCTAAATCTAGAACTAAACCGGCCAGGCCCAAAAGGCCCAGCCGGCTGAAACCCTAACCTTCTACCCAAAAACCAAACCCTAACCTACCCTCCCCACTTCCCCAGCAGCCGCCGCCACCCATCAGCCGCCACCCACGCACACCACACGCTCTCTGCGACGCATGCACACAGCGGCTGACACGCACTCCACACACGCCCGCATGGCCTGGCCCTACCACTCCCCATGATCCCCGCTCCCTCCCTCGCTCGACACGCCTCACCCCGCAAACCGCGTGAGCCCGGTCCCACCCACGAATCCCGCATCGTTCTCCCATCGCCACCAACCCCGTCGACCCCGTCTGCTTCCCATCGACCTGTGATCCTGCCGCCAGGGCCGAGCCCTACCTACTCGATCCCCTCCGTCGCCGAGGGCTGCGCCTCGCCTCTTCTCTGCTCTGCCGCGGGCCCAGCCTCTCCCACCGGCCTACGAACGGGCGACCCGCGCCACGGCTCCTCGGCGCAGCCCCTCATCTCTCCTCGGCCGCCTCCCGGCGTCCCATGCCTCGGATCGCTCTCCGCCTCCTCCGGCCACGAGCCAGGCCGCCGCCCTTCCTCGAACGCCTCGTCGGCAAGCTCTGGAAGCGCGCCCCCTCCGTTTCTGGCCTGCCGAGCCCCGTGGCGCGTCCCTATTCCGAGCCGCTGCAGGACCGACTGCCTCCGCGCCAGGCCCGACCCTCCCCGTCGCCTCTCCTCCCGGACCTGTAGTGCCCCGCTGCCAGGGATGCCACCGTCCTCTCCGCGCGCGTCGCTAGGTCCCCCGTCGCCCTGCATCTCGCTGCTTGCCGCGCCGGTGCCTCGCCGCCCTTTGCGACCGCGCCATCCGCTGTCTTCCGTTTCTCTGCAATAACGTTAAGGTCGCTGCCCGTTTCTGGACATGTGTGTCCGTGTTGGATCCATGCGGTGACTTCGACCTCAGGTCCTGGCATGTCTACCATGCCACTGCTCCGTTTGTCCCTCTGAAGTGCACTGCTACACAGACACCTTTGTTTGCGCTGCAGCTCCGTGTAATCTTGTTATCTGAACATTGCTCGGCCCTTGAGGATGTTGTGGAATTTCAGATGGTGTGGTGGTGTTGAGGTGGTGTGGAGTGCTTCACTCTTGACGCCAAGAACTTCCTTCCTGAACGTGGGAAGCCAAAAACACGAGGAACGAGAAGGTGATGCCGCCGAATTCGAAGCTCTCCATCACGGGCACACCAAGTTCTCCTACCCGGATCTGGCGACTTCGGAAGCCTAAGACCTTCTTCACGGATTCGAAGACCGAACCCTGGCGTGCCAAGATCTTCTTCACGGAGACCAAAGTCCGCTATCCGAAGCCCAAGCCCAAACCCGGTCGAACCTCGGACCCCAAGACCTTCGGAATCAAGATGTGTGACCTCTATCCAAGACCTCTATTTTTATAACATAACATCTATCTTGTTGCATATTAAATTGTCATGGATGCATACATATTCGTGTGGGTTGGGGGCATTATGCCGATTCACCTTATAATTAAATATGGAGACCATATGCGGGCGAATCTAGTCCAATATTGGTCCCATTTAAATTTGTGCATCAAACCGGTGATATATTTTGCCTTGTTAATACAACATTTAAATTGCGGGGTAGCTAAATAACTTGAACACTCTAATTAATTGTTGGGACCCCGGTTCCGCTCAATATGGCCTAATTGCATCGCATATTTGCCATGCCATACATCATACATGCATCATGCCGCTCTTTTGCCGTAGTAATAAATAGTGCATCCGGTGTTTGTGCTAGTGTTTTGCTTCTTCACGGACTAGGCCGATGAGTTGATGCAAGTGTCGACCCGACCTTCGGATGAACCTTCGGCAATGTTTTTCAGGCGAGCATTCTCCCCCTTTCTACCTATCTTACTTTTATAGTATGTATTCCCTCCTGTTGATCTATTGCTATCTGTGTTGTGTTGCTCTAGTTTTCGTACCCGTGATATCCCTTGCAGCCTTATATTGCCTTGGACACATCCTATTACCTGTTGTTTGGTAGATAGTTGGACTTAGCGTCGTGATCGCTTGCTCAAGTCTTTGTTGCGTCGTCCAATTACCACGTTGTTGGAGTATTGCCGCATGTTTAATGTTGGAGATGATCATGGCTTTAATTATTGTTTAATAACTAAAATTGAAAGTAGGTAAATGCAGAGGCACGGTGGGCAATAGATGTTATTTGGTTGTTAACGTCCACTTGTGTCCGTGGGACCCGAGTTCTTGACACTGTTAGAGATCGAGCGCGCTAACCACAGGTGGGGTGTATGCGCACCCCCATCGATTAGTACCTGATTTCAAAGTATTGTACCGGGGGCCACAAGTAGCTTGGGGCTTTATTACTATCCAGTACTTATGCCATACTTTACTTCTTTATTTAAATTGTGCAATCTTCACTGTCTTGTTAGGTCGGTGACACGTTTAGTATCGACAAGTCCGAGTCATCTTTTCGGGTTCCCAGTCGTTTACACCGTCTACACAAACCCTGAGTCCGTCTCAGAGACCGGCCGACTTCGTTGCGGGTAGCTTAGTGGGGTGGCCCCCATGTACTTTCTTTGGTCAGAACGTCATGAATTAGGCCGCCGACATACCGATGGGTGTATGTTAACGATCCGCAAAAGGGTCGAAGTGCGTGTGGATACTTTGGTGCACCCCTGCAGGGTTAAATATTTTCGAGAAGCCGTGTCCGCGGTTATGGACGACTTGGAGCACAGTTCTTGATCATAGACAACTATAACTAAAGTTTACTGCTATAATTTGACTTGTATCCGATATGACTAGTAATCAGCTTCACGACAACGAAATGGCTAAATAAAAGTACCAACAACTACTGGGTTTGGGATATCTCATGCTTATTGTATCTGACTAGTAAGTGTTGCAACTACAACGGAATGGTTAACTAAAACTGCCCACTGCTTATTATATCTGGATGACTACCTATACCTGACTAGTAATTGCTGTAACGATAACCGAATAAATAAAACTACCAACTGTGTGAGTTCCTCGGTTGACTTCCTCGTTTGGTCTCGAGGGGGAAATACCAAGATGGGTATGTTTGGTGGTAGCATCAGGTTGGTTCCGAATAGGTCTTTCTTATCTCTCTCTGATAGCCGCCAGTTATATCGTCTCTATAGGTTGTTAGTGCATGCTGCGCTGCCGCTTCAGTCCACCATACCTATGTAGGCGAGGACCGCCGAATTCTAGTCTCGCCGTGTACTGGCCTCAGTACTGACCGCTCTCTTCTTTTTACTTTGCCCTTTGTCGGCACCCCTTTTTGTTTAAGCGGCTCTTGAGATCGACGTCGTTAGCAGGGTTACCCTTCCGGCTTGGCCTGGGTAGGGTTATGGACGCCATTGGTTATTCTTCAGGGCTCTTAGCTCAATTTGCATCTTGTCCGTACTCGGACGCTGTATCGTTTTAAAGGTGATTTGGATCTTTGTATTGTATATTTGTATTCTTGACTCATTGAGTCGCTGTTGTATATATGTGTTTTGTGGGTTCCATCGAGGACTATTGTGTAATGATATTACTTTGTTTTCCACCCGCACGAAAGTGCCTGGTGGGCACCTTTGAATCATTTCTATGCGGGTTTGGCGGGAGGCGCTAAAACTTGCATAGGGACGATTCTGACGGTGTTACAGATTGCTTTGTTCTCTGATGATTTTAAGATGCATAAGTACTTTGTTGCTAAGATCTTCCCTTTTTCACTAAAAGGAGAATCTAGGGCTTGGTTTAATAGATTACCTCCTGGTTCCATTGATAGCCCTGATTGCTTGATTGCTTCTTTCTTCCGTAAATACTTTCCTCCTAGTGCTAGACATGCTGCTTTGTAGAGACTTTTTTATTTTAAATAGGGAGAAGAAGAGAAATTGCCTGAGTCATGGAAAAGATTATGTTCCTTGATTCATGCACATCCTGGATGTCCGTTACCCAAGAATGAGCTGCTTGATATTTATTATAATGGACTAACTAATGATTCTAGGACCTACCTAGATAGCTTTGCTGATTGTGTTTCAGGAAAGGGACTCCTACAGATGCTGAAGAATTAATGACCAAGATAAGCAAGAATTATGATGATTGGACTTCAACTGAGCCGAATGCACCCGAGCCTATTAATCCTGAACCATTTATGCCTGAACCAGTTCCAACAACAAGAACAAAGAAGAGGGGAGTTATTGCATTAAATGATGAAGTGATGAAGGAAGCTAAGAAGTGTCTAAAGGAGAAGGGTATTAGAGCTGAAGATGTGAAGAATCTACCTCCTATGGAAGAATTATGTAAGCCAATTCCCCACTCATCTACTATTGAGGTACACTCTCTCCAACACTTTGATGAAGGTGATATTCCTTATGGTAAGCCTCCTGATCAATGTCTAGAGGAACTTGACATTTTTATTGTTAAACAAGGTCATTTTAATAAACAAGTTCAGGATCATTTATTGAAAAACTCTAGAGCTATCCATGAGTTGGAAGATATTGTGGAAAGAACTTCTAATGATATTAAAATGATTTGTAAACACTTTCAAATGGTTCAAACCCAACTTGATCAAGTTGCTAAGGTACAAAAGGATATGCTAGTTAATGCTTCAGGAAATAAACATGCTTATGGAATTAGAACTAGGAGTGGTATAGCTACTCAAGATCCTTTATATCCTGAAGGACACCCTAAAAGAATAGAGCAGGATTCCCAACAAGGTGAGGATAGTGGTAGTCCTCATAAGGGAAAGAAAAGAAACATAAGATAGTTGAGGAACCACTTGAACCTGCTATAGATCCTAATAGTATATCTGTCTCTGATGCTGAAACTGAGAGTGGTAATGATAAAAATGAGTCTCCTGATAAGGAGGAAGTTGAGGAAGAACCTGAGAAGCACACTAGGAACACTAGGTACACAAAGGAAGATTTTATTGCTAATAAAAATGGTAAAGAGAGAGAACCTTGGGTGCAGAAACCTATGCCTTTTCCAGGTAAGAAACACAAGTCAAAGGAGGAAGAACACTATAACAAGTTTTGTGAGTGGATGAAACCTTTATTGTCACAAATTCCTTTGACTGATGCTATTAAATTGCCTACTTATTCAAAGTATATGAAGGATATTGTCTCTAATAAAAGGAAGATTCCTAATGAGGAGATTTCTACTTTACTTGCTAATTACTCCTTCAATGGTAAGGTTCCAAAGAAACTTGGTGATCTAGGTAAAGCAACTATTCCTTGCTCCATTAAGAATAATTATGTTAGAACTGATTTATGTGATTTGGGAGCTGGAGATAGTGTTATGCCTTTTTCTCTCTATAAGATACTCTAGGTAGAAAAGTTGATACCAACTGATATACCTTTGCAAATGGCTGATAAGTCAACTACTATTCCTGTTGGTATATGTGAGGATGTTCCTGTTCAAGTTGCTCATAATTGCATGGTTTTAACTGATTTTGTTGTGCTTGAAATGCCTGAATATGATAATATGTCTATTATTCTTGGGAGACCTTTTCTTAATACTGTAGGTGCTGTCATCATTTGTAATCAAGGAAAAGTAACATTCAATATTAATGACAAAGAGCACACTGTCTATTTCCCCAAGAAGGTTGTTAAGAGCTATTGCCTGAATTCCATTGAAAATATTGAAGGCATTAAGGTTGGAGAAATATATTGTCCCATTCCACAAGAAAATTTTGAAACTATTATGATTGGGACCATTGCTACCAAATGAGGTAACATAATAACCTTGTGGAATGCAAAGTTTTGTTTCATATAAGATTGTTTTGGTAACAAGACTTAATCAACCTTGTTAACAAATGGATTTTAATGAACAAAATAATGTTTCCGCTGTGGTTATACTTGCTTTCCTTTTCCTTTTCCTTTCTCCTTCCTAGTCTTTGCTTTAGCTTTAGTCTTGCTAGTTGTTTGCTTGTTTGAGTTTCTTAGAGCTCCTGTAGTTTGGATTTTGGTTTGCTTTTGCTTCTTCGAAGAAAACTGTTTTTGCGAGAAAATCAATTTCCATACCCTGAAAATTGGCCAAAAAATAAAGTTTCCCGAAAAATCCCAGAAAATTCAAAATGGCTTTTTCCTTGAAAAAAGGGGCAGAGAGGTACCAGAGGTGACACAGGGGGCCACCCCAGGCTACCACACCTATGGTAGGCGCGGTCCTACCACTAGTGGCGCCTAGGGGGGGTCTGGCCCACCTGGGCCCCTCCAGGCTGCCTCCTCAAAGCCACCTTCTTTCTCTCTCCCGAAAAACACCGGAAAACTTGCTCAAGCTCGAGTTCTTGATGTTCTTTCTTGCAATTTTCGATCTCCTTGTTCAGCCCATCTCAAGTGCTGATTTTTGGAGGGATTGCTCCTTGGTATGTGCCTCCTCCACTTGTCCAATTATATTTTTGATTGGTAGATTGTATCTTGAGTATTCTGCTGCTATAGGTGACAGGTTGTTTGAGCTTGCATGCTTGTTCTTTGCTTAGAAACTTTGTTTTGATGCATGTGTGGTCCTCTATCAAGTTCCTATAGTAGTTGATCATTTTTTATCAACTTAGAAATCACTTGTTTGATGGTTGCTTAAAATTTCAGAATAGTGAAGTCATGGAACACCACACCTTTGGTGACATATTTGAGAGTGATGCACCTAGAAGGGCAAGGCTTCCAAGGTCATCCACCAGTTCTAGACCCTCATACAATGAGGATCTCATCACTCCGCGATTTGGTGACGAGGGGGATGAAGGGGATGCGCACCCCTCCACCTTTCCTTGTCAAACTTTCTTGCGAGTTGATGGGATTCTTAATGATTTCATGGCTTTGATTGAGAGGGCTGGTCTAACAAGTTTCATGTAGGATGAGAGTGCACAATATTCTTTACTTCCTAAAACATTTGTGGAGAGTTTCTCCTTTACCAATAGTATGTTCAATCCTTCTGTGTCTTTTAGACTTTATGGCAGGGCTCATTTTCTGACATTGAAGAAATTTTGCAAGGCCCTAGGACTTGGTACAACTGGGTCATCAAAGAAGATTACATCTCTACCCGCTGATTTGTTGGAACTATACCGGGGAATAACTAATAATGATGACCGCAGAGCTCAACGAGGGAAGATAAAGAATATTCAACTTCCAGCCATCAGGTACTTTGCCTACTATCTTACCACCAGTGTTCTTGGTAGGGAGAACACTACTATCAGTTGGCCTTCTTAGCTGCTGCGCTCTACGGTGAGGATAAGTATAATCTTGGTTCCCTCATTGCTCGTTGTTTAGCTGCTAAGGGACCATTTATGGGGGAATTATTGCTACTCGTATCACTTCTACCTTGAACATTGCTGTTGATCCACATGATACAGTTTTGGCTCCTATGAGGCTTGATCTTTCTTCCATGAAGGCGCACCACTTTGTCAACTCTAGATCTACTCTTGAGAACTTGGTTTATAGAATGCTGTTTACTGACGGGGAAGAGAGAGAGATCCCTCTACCCCAAACCACTTTGTTCAGTATTTCTCAAGGAACTTGGTCACGCACGAAGGTGGAGATGGATGACAAGCTGCGCTCTCTCAACTTCCACGGTCACTATCAGGAGGAAGCGCCCGCATATGACCCCGCGTTACATTATACATGGGAGGCCTCAAGCTCGTACCAGGACGAGGGAGTTTCCTCGACGTACTATGGAGGTGCATCTACTTGGGAGCCATGGGATTGAGCTCCACTTAGGCCAAAAGCCTAAGCTTGGGAGGGAGGTACACCGACGTCACACTCATATATATATCATGTTCGGTCGGTTCTTTGTATATCCATTATTTTCGCTTTCTTTTTGGTTTTTGTTGCTTCTTTCTAAAAACCCAAAAATACCAAAAATATTTTCGTTGTTTCTCTTGGTTTGTTTCTTTGTTTCTTTGCTTCGGTTTTCCTTAAAATAAAAATCCAAAAAGATTTTTCTTTGCTTGGTTTGCTTTGTTTTTGTTTGGTTTTTATTTTGTTTGCTTCTTTCTAAAAAAATCAAAAACACCAAAAATATTTGTTGTTCTTCTTTGGTTTTGTGAGTTCTTTGCAGGGTTTAGCCGTCCTCAGTGGATTTTGGTTTCATGTTAATTATTCAAGTCACACAAGTGAAGGGCAATAATGAAGATTAAGACAACTCGAGGTGTGGTAAGAGGCTGGTAACAAACTCTATTTGTTTCATTTTTGTACATATACTCACCATTGTGAGCATGCTTAGCATGTTTGTGTAAGGTGTATGTCATTATGGATGCTTAGTAGTTCTTGCTTGTCTATGATTAGCTCCAGCTTGCTAATAGTTTGTAGCATGTCATATGAATGTTTGCTTGCATTGTTTTATTCATACTTTGGTATGACATTGTGGTATCCTCCTCTGACTGTTCATATGAATCGACTTGGCACATGCTCACGCATGCATATGACTAATCAATAGTTAGTAAGCCTTGATGATTTATTTTGCCTCAGAGTTCTTGTATCACTTTCATGCCATAATTAGTTATGTTTTGCTGCAAGCATGATTATGACAGCTATTTCAATCTCGTTTGTCGCTCCCTCTCTATTGCTAGCCTTCACTTGCACTGAGTATGTGCTCTACCTGTGCCTCCAACTCCCCAAAACCAATATTGCCAGCTGTGTCCAACATACCAACCTATTAGCATCATTTGCTATTTCAGTGCATATTCCATATGTCGTGTTCTCTTTCAAAATAAAATGTTTGTCTATTTTGAGAAAGTTAGTTAGTAAAGCTCTCACGAACTTGATGGCACACTTTATTCCTTGCGCTTAATAATTCTGAACCATTGTGACTAGTCCATAAAAGTTATATGCTTGCTTATTATATGCTGGGAGTCAGATTAATCGTGTTGTCATGGGGAACGCTTTCAACACCTTTTGGATATCCTATCCAGTTGATACTTTGCTCTTTTGTTTATGGATATCGATGATGTGAAATAAAAGGGGAGCTTGTGAGTTCATGGAGTTTATACATTGTGTTAGAAAAATGCCTGGACTGCTAGCCTAAGCCATGCCTAATCATGGTGGAAACTTGCAGCATCACCATAATGAGCATCTATGAAGCGTCCTCAATAAAAAGCTATGCATATGGTAAATAAAAAGATTGCTGAGATGCTCATTGTCTGCTTGCCTTGTCATTTTGGTTATGGGAAAGCTCATGTACCATGTGAAAGGGGTACCTCGTTGGCGGTTCTCGATGATATGCATGTATTTACAATGACAAGAACTTTTAGGTGACCAAAGTTGAGTAGCATGCGGAGCGACCCTCATACTCAAGGGACTTGGGATTTCCAGTTTATGATCTGTCAAGCATATGATTCAGAGTGAACCTCACTTTCACCTTAACCACATGAAGATGCCTATGATAGGGGCAATGAGAGATCAAAGCTAATGAGTACCTTCCTTTCATCATTAGGAAGCCTTTCAAACTTTCCAAAAACCATTTTCACAATTTTTTTGAGTCACCACTTATTCTATGAGCACCTTTTTGAGAGCATAGTTGTCATTCTTGTGTTTGTTCCAAAACTTGGTTAATTATGTCATGACTTTGATGCTTGTATCTCTGATATCTTTATCTCTAGTCTTCATGTGAACTTCAGAGGTGCCTCAGCATTCTTATTGTGCTCTTCAAACAAAGGCAAGCGAGATACCACTCTATCATACCTTATTATGAGCATTGCAATGTTGCTTATGTTTATGTTTCATGCTACTTATTATTATTGAGTTGGTTCCTATTCATAGCTTGCAATGACTATTGAGTAGACTTAGTTGCATACTCCTTATTATGAATTGTCTAAGCATATACTCCTGTGCTGAGAATATTTACATCATATGAAGCAAAGTGTTCGTGAATGTTTTTTTATCGCACTCAGTTTTCAACTGAATTCCTTGAGGACAAGCAATAAGCTAAGCTTGGGGGGAGTTGATACGTCCAAAACGTATCTACTTTCTCGAACACTTTGCTATTGTTTCTTCTCTAAACTTGTGTGATTTGGATACAACTAACACTGACTGACGCTTTTTTCAGCAGAATTACCTTGGTGTCTTGTTTTTGTGCAGAAAATGAACTACCAAGAAAAATCCCGGAAAATATGCCAAAAACTATATCTCACCAGAAGATCCATGGAGCCAGAAGGGGAGACAGAGAGGAGGCCTGGGGGGCCCAGACCCACCCCAGACACGGGCCCACCTGACCCCGCGCCTGGAGGGGGTTTGGCCACCCCAGGCAGATCCGCGGCCCCCCTCCGCGCCTATAAGTTGCCTTCTGACCTAAAAACTCAGGGGGGTTCGATAGTTTTCTAGAAAGAGTTCCACTCCGCCGCCGCCACCAGAAACCAAGATTCTGATCCAAAAACTGCGTTCTGGCACCCTGCCGGGACGGGGAATTTGGAGAGGTTCATCGCCATTGTCATCACCAACGCATCTCCATCAACCACCGATGTTTCCCTCATCCATGAGTGAGTAATCCCCCGCTGTAGGCTTGGGGATGGTAGGGATTGGATGAGTTCTATCATGTAATCGAATAAGATCTGTTCGGGCATAGTGCCTAGTATCTCTATTAGTGCTATTTGACTTTGTTGCAACTTGTTGTGCTTAATTCTTGTCACTATGGCCCGAGTGCCATGATCTCAGATCTGAACTTATTATTGAATCATTATGATAGTATTGTTTGTGATCTTATCTGCAAGTTGTGTACACATATCATTGTCCGGATCCAAAGGCCCCAAAGTGACAATAATTGGGATAACCGGAGGGGATGGCTGTGGTGTGAGGATCACATGTGTTCATGGAGTGTTAATGCTTTGCTCCGGTGCTCTATTAAAAGGAGCACCTTAATTGTGATGAGTTCCCAGAGGCCCGGCCACACGGGCTGGCTGGACATAAGATGTTGTGCAAGTTCTCATTGCGAGCACGTATGACTATATTTGGAGCACAGGCCTAGGATTGTTTAGTACTTGGATGCTTGTTATTATTTATCTGCAATGCCCTAGTTCTTGAAGTTACATGTTTAGAATCGTCCATGCAACACCCGTCCATCCATCCCTATGCCTACCACACTCGAATCCTACTGTTACCATTAATGTTACTATTGCTCCTATTATTGTTGCTGCTGTTGTTGTTGTTGCTATTGCTGTTACTGTTGCTTTGCTATTGCTACTACAAACTGTTGCTACTAATAAACTTCTGTGAGCAAGAACTATTTACAGGTGCAGATGAACTGACAAATTAGTTGTTAAGGCTTGCAAGTATTCTTTGGCTCCCCTTGTGTCGAATCAATAAATGGGTAATACTACCCGCGAAGACTGTTGCGATCCCCTATACTTGTGGGCCATCAATGACGCACCACCGTCCCTACGGACACGGATGAAGGGGACCCATGGGTTCGATGGGTACGTCGCCAAGGTGCCCTCCATCGCCGATCGGAATGGTTGCTCCACCTTGAAGTCACGCTTCATCGGCTCCTCGTCGTTTGGGGCAACAATTCTCTCCTGATAGGGCAGGAGGTCGCCCATCGCCAACACCCGATCAGAGTAGACCGTGGCCCGATCGGTCAGCTTCAGCACGTCATAGATCTCGACCACGCCCATGGATGAAGGATAGCCGCTGGTGATGTCGCCGAGGTCGAAATCGTCGGGGAAGTGCGCGAGCCCAAGGCTCAGCGCAGTCGCCGCCCCACAGCGAAAAGCCGACCGCGGCATGAACTCCACAACCGCTGGAGCCTTCTCCAGATACTGCCAGACCTCGGTGAGCTCACTGGGGATAACCTCCGTCGGTGAAATCTCCTGAAGGTACGCGCGGATGCAAGTCGCCGACAGAGCGGCAGAGTCCACCAACATAGTGACACATTGCCGCGCGTCGTACGACTGCGCCTCGGCTTCGTCGTCAAGAATCTTCCCGGCAAAGCACAAGTACACAATCAGAAAGGCTCAAAAACACAAAGGCGACCCGCACGCTCAGGGACTCGCCAATCATTCGAAATTAAAAGGACGACAGATCCCCGAAATGAAATCCTGCAGACCAGAGAAGTCAGTTTGCAGCCAATCGACGAGCGCATCTGACACCTTCTTCTCCTCGGCAGCAGCAACGTGCCTTAGCTCTCTCATCCGCCGAGGTCGCCTCTGCCTTCACGGCCTTGAGCTCTCGCTCCAGTTCGACGACCCGCTTCCCTGTGGCGCTCAAGGAAGACTGGGCAGCCGTCAGGTCACTCACAGGGACCATACCCTCATGAGCCTTGCCCATCGCGGCCGCATGACTCTCTGCATCATCACAACTGTGAGCATGACATAAAAAGACGTCCCTGACCAAGGGTATCTCAAACTCTTACCAGCAGTCGCTCGAAGCTGCTCATTCACTTCTCGGACGGAGCGGACTTCCCCTTCTAGACGCTCCTTGGCGGCCAATCGCTCCGCCGATTCGCGCTGGAGGCCCTACAAAACCATGGCAAACATCAGCAAAAACTAAGGAAGCACCTCCTAAGTGCCTAGCCGCTGAAATTCAGAGACTAACCACTCGGGGACTAAACAATTAACAAATCATTAAGTGCCTAGTCGCTGCAACTCAGCGACTAGCCACTCGGTAAACTTGACAACAAAAAAATAAGAATCTACCCGCTGAAATTCAGTGACTAGATCCTCGGGGACTAGACATACCTGGAGTGCCGCACCAAGCATATTGTGGAGCTCGACCGCGTCCACCGACGGTAGCACAAGAGGTTTGCACCCGCGACTATGCTCGACCTTAGCCGACTATGCTGAAGCACTCGCCATGGAGGCCCTCGCCACAAAGCGAGGGAAGGTCGCCACCGCCGCCCCTACGGCACTCGCCGTCAGGCCTGTCGCCCCAACTGGCGCCACAGGCTCTATCCGTTGTGACTCCGCGTCTACTACGGCCTTCGGGGCAACATCCGCTCCAGTTGGAGCCTTGCTTGGGCTGTTGGCTGGCTCATCCGAGATCGTGACGACCTCGTCGCACTTCACCCTCTTCGCACCCTCAATATGAGCCTCGACCTCGCCGCTCTTCCTCTTCTTCGAGGGATCGACTTGTGCCCTCGTGGCACCCAATGGGACCTTAGCCACCGAGGGGTGACCTATTTTATTCACACCAGTCCTGCAACACGACGTCGTCAGCGAGTTTGCCGGATAAACATAAATCAGTTGCCAAAGAAATACTCTAAAGGATACTTACTTGGCGAGTGGGATAAAGAGAAGACCGGTGTGAATATGCGTAGGCTTCTCCAACTCCGGCCCCAGCTTCCGGCTGAGGCCCGTCTCGAGCACGCTCTAGGCCCAAGACACCGAGGGCTTCTTCGAGGATGAAGCCGCGGCAGGAGGATCCGCGGCAATCGCCGCAGGTGCTTCCCTCGATGGTGAGGCACCCGCGGATGGAGCGGACCCGAGCCCTGTGACTGCAGCGAAGGGTGGTGGCAGCGATGCCAACGGCACTTCATTATCTACCACGGCCGTGTCGGCTACCTCAGTCGGCCGCGCCGGCACGCTGGCCCCAGCCTCGTCGGCTGCGCTGGTAGCTTCGGAGCTACTCGCGGACCGAGGCCCCTTCTTCTTCTTCTTCTTCTTCTTCTTCTTCTTCTTCTTCTTCTTCTTTTGCGGTGACTTTGTTTTTGACTGCGTGGCCACGTGCCGCGAAGTATGCTCGGGGACCTCGTCGTCACCCCCGTCGTGAGCCTCGAGGCTCCTGCTGGCCTCGAGTTCGCGTTGTCATTGCCCGCGGATCTTACGGACCATGGGTGCGGCGACCTCCATGGCCTTGTCGTCGTCTTCATCGTCGTCGTCGTCATCATCGTCACCTTCGATGTTTCCCTTGTCGGAGGAGGACTCGCTCTTGTCTTCGACGGACTCATTTGAGTTTTCATCATCAGCGGGTGTAAGGCAGCCTTCCACCACCTGGAACAGCTACATGAACAGCGCATGATCAGCAAAGTGCGACTGTAATTTTACAAATGTGGAATAAAAAAGGGAAAGTAAGCTTACCGATGGTGCCTTGCGCTTCGCGGTGTATGGTGGAATCCCGGCCTTCGAGTCGACGTACTCCGCTTTGGTGATATTCTTCAGCGCGAGGGCGTAGTCGTTGGCGCTCCATTCGGCGGTGCAGGACTTGGTCAGATCGTCCTTGCCCGTGTACTCGTACATCCAGTGGGCGCGGCTGGCCAGAGGCACTAGCCGCGGCCCAAGCCAGCAGTTGTACAAGTTGATAGTTTGGAAGCCCTTATTCTTCAGGTTGTGGATTGTCATCAGCATTTCGTCGACCACCATTCGCTGGTCGTGCGGGAGCTTGGCGACTTGAAGCCGATGCGGCTCGGGCCGGTCGGCGGAGTACATCGAAAGTGCCACCTCATCGTCTGGCGTCGACTCGATCATGTAGAACCAATGCTTCTTCCACTCATTCGCCGCCTTCTTTGGCAGCATCAGGTCGAGGAAGGAGGCCTTGGACTTCAACTGGAAGGTGAGGCCACCCGCGGCTAGCATCGGGCCGCCTGCCCCTTCGCCATCCGACCCTCCCGTGGAACAGATCTTGCCACAGGGGGAAGTACGGTCGGCATCCTAAGTAGCACTCACAAAAAACCACGAAAATGGCGAGTTGCTCGATGTTTTGTGGCCCTAGGTCCGACGGTTGTATGCCGTAATATGCGATGGAGGTGGGGAAACCGAGCCCCCTCTCCTAGTGGCTGGTGAAGCAGATGAATTCCTCGTCGCGTGGATCCGGAACCACCTCTCCGGCCGCGGGGATGCTCCATCTCCCGGCGCGGAGGATTCCCGCATCCTCGAAGGACTTTAGCAGGACTTTCGTGCATTTGGATCTCCCCCACGGATCTGTCGGAGGCTCCATCAGTTGGAGGATCTAGGGTTGCGGGATTGCTCTGGGTCGCTCTGGTCGCTATGGAGGAAAGGAGAACTGGAAGACACGCGAGGTTGCAAGAAGTGTGCGGAATGATCGCTCTTCGCCCATCACTCTCCTTATATAACGGTTGCTACCCACCATTTTCGGGGAGCCAGTACCGCACGGTGATTAATCCAATATTACCATTGGATTACCCAATGGCTAGTTTGACTCAGGATGACAGTCCAACTTCGTCTACTCGACTCGTCTGCTGCCGCAATTCGATTTCTTGCCGATCCATTCGCCAGCTGCCGCGATTCGACTTCTCGCCGACCCCTTCTCCATGGCTGCGATTCGACCGGTCACCATTATTGCTACTAAGATGACGTATACTCTTTTCCATTAAAGGAGTCCACCGCCGATTCGACTGGGCGTCCAAATTGGACCCGCATACTCCGACTGCCAAAGAACACATGCGACGAATCAATGATGGCCTCAGGGACTACTGATGGGGATATGCCGAGTGGGGTATACCTAGCAGGACGTTTCCTATTGGCCCATGCTGCCAGCGAGTGGGCCTGCAGGACGACAACTGGATCACAACCCAAGAAGGAGCTAGGCGACTGAAAGCTAGAGGCCTAGAAGCGTAGCTAGGCCCAGTCGGATTAGGTCAAGCGCCCTCCAAGTCCTTATCCAACTCGGTTGTAGATCTGTAAACCCTAGCGAGGTGAGTCTATATAAACCTCCCTAGGGTACGCATAGAACTCACGTTCCATCATACACCCCCTGCGACTCGCCGCCTAGTCGTCGAGCTCGCCCTTGTACTCTCTCATCAATACAATCTACCAGGAGTAGGTCTTTACCCTCCGGGGGGCCGAACCTGGGTAAAACCCTGTTTCTCCGCCCTCATCTCGCACCGCAGATGGCTGGCCGCCCTTGCCCCTCGTTCTACTATTCGCTGTCGATTTCAGCATCTGCCATGGCCATTCCCACGGCATAGGATTTTATGACTCCTAGTCATTTCTCGCATTTAGGTCCATCATGCTGATACGTCATAAACATATCTATAATTTTTGATATTCCATGCTTGTTTAGTATCATTTTTCTTATGTTTTGTCTATACTTTGAGGTATTTTTATACATTTTCTGGGACTAACGTATTGACAAGATGCCACAGTGCCAGTTGCCTGTTTTCTGCTGTTTTTGGTCTCAGAAAAACTAGAAAATAAATATTCTCGGAATTGGACAGGACAAAAGCCAAAGCCACTATTTTTCCAGAAGACTCGTGGATCCCGAAGGAGAGACGGAGGAGGGCACCAGGGTGGGAACACCCTATGGTGGCACGGGTACACCCTGGTGGCGCCACCAGGGGTGTGCCCCCTGGATGCCTCCTCGCCTTGACTCTTTGCCTATAAGAAGCCTCCGATGTAGAAACCCTAAATCATCTACCATACATCCACGAAAGGTTCCACAGCGTCGCCGCCACCAATGGGGAGATTCGGGGGACAGAAGTCTCTGTTTTGGCACCCTGCCGGGACGGGGAATTTCCACCGGAGCCATCTCCATCACCATCTCCATCGCTATTGCTGATTCCCATGATGTGGAGGGATTAGTTCTTCCTCGAGGCTAAGGGCTCTACCGGTATCTATGTGTTCATCTCTCTCTCTCTATGCGTGGTCTTATCGATATCATGAGCTTTGTAATCAAGTAGATCTACTTTGCTACTCAAGTGCTTTAATTAATCTCTGGCTACCCCCACGTGTGTGAAAGTGACAGCGTGCACACCGTGTGGCACTTGGGCTATAGATTACATAAATACTTATCATTAGTATATTTTGAGTTGGTTGTCTCTATGAAATTGTGGTGTTTGAAGGAACCATCTAGCGCTCAAGGCGACAGTGTGGGGTTATCTAGATGGGGATTGCAAACTTTGAGGTGTGCTTTTGTAGCCCTATCGTGGATTAGAGTTATCCAACCGGAGAGTAGTTAAGAGTAGTATCATGAAGAGAAGATATTTATATGAGAGTGTCCACTAGTGAAAGTATGATCCCTAGGCCTTGTTTCTAAACATTGAAACACCATTTACAACTAGATCTGTTGCATGTTTGCTTGTTGCCATCTTTATTTCAGACTGTCTTTAGTCTCTTCCTCTCGTCAAGCTCTTTTCTGGCACTGTTGTCTTATAATCATCCATACTACTTGTATTTTACTATCTCTTCAACGAACTAGTGCACCTATACACCTAACAAGTGTATTGGGTGTGTTGGGGACACAAGAGACTTCTTGTATCTTGATTGCAGGGTTGCTTGAGAGGGATACCTTTGACCACTTCCTCCTTGAGTTCGATAAACCTTGGGTAATCCACTTAAGGGAAACTTTTTGTTGTTCTACAAACCTCTGCACTTGGAGGCCCAACACTGTCTACAAGAATAGAAGCATGTGTAGAGATCAAGCTTTGTTCTAGTGTCGTTGCTGGGGAGGTAAGGTAATAGGTACTCACATCCTGTTGTGTGAGTGCTCAAAGTTATTTCCTTTAGATTCTGCAATTTTATCTTTTTTTTTCTTATTTTCACTAGTTGGGCTTAATGGAAAACAACAACAAAATTAGAGAGCTTTATAGTGTTTATCTTGAGTTAGGGCATGAAGTGTTTGAAGAGAAAATTAAAAAACCTATGGAGCTTTATTTGCATGCTAATAGCAATGTTATTAGTATGAATTCTTTGAACACCATTATTGCTAATGCTATGGAAACGTCTAAGCTTGGGGAGCCTAGTTTTTATGAAAAATATCTTTTTAGTTCCCCATCTTTAGGGAAGAAAATTTTCTCTTATGATACTTTATCTCCCATATGTGGTAATTCTAATGATACTTGTGATATTTTAAATCCACATACTGAAAGTGTCCCTTTTAAAATACCTATTGAAATTGTTGAACCTGTTATGAATAACTGCTATTTTGGAGATGGAACTGTCCATCCTGGTGATCATTTACACTTTATACATGAATTATGCGAGTTATATAAGTGTGCAGGTATTTTAATGGACCAAGTTAAGAGGAATATATTCTCTTTATCACTTAGGGACAAAGCAAGGTAGTGGTATGAGCTACTAGATGATCCTCATCAATTGAAGTGGAAGGAACTTGAATCTCTCTTTTACTCTAAATTTTATCCTCCTCATGAAATTCATAAAGATAGGAATTATATTTATAATTTTCATCCTTGTAATGGAGAAAGTATTGCCCAGGCATGGGGAAGATTGAAGTCACTAATTCTTAAATTTCCCATTCATGAGCTCCCCAGCCATATTATTATCAATAATTTTTATGCAAGGCTTTCAGGATATTACAAGGACTATCTAGATACCTGTTTAGAGGTATCCTTCACAAGTAAGGAGGTCAAAGCTAAGTGGGATCTTCTTGAAACAATTCAAAGCAATACCGAAGATTGGGATATCGACAACGGTAAAGAATCAGGTATAAACTATGAGTATGATTGCATTAAGTCTTTCGCTGAAACTGCTGATTTTCAAGAGCTTAGTGCTAAGTATGGTCTTGATCCTCAAATTCTTGTTAAATATTGTAGATCCTTTGCTTCCGTATTAATGCTCCTAAACAAAATTGGGACATGTATCATGAACCTTTTAAAGACACTTACATGAAAAATGAAACTATTATTAATGATTGTAGTAAACATGCTCAAACTTCTGAAAATACTATTTCTTGTAAGCATGTTAATTTATGTGGAATGCATAGACCTTGTGAAAAGAATCAAATCGAAGAAGAATATTGGATCACCCACTATAATGAAAAAACTAGAACGTGGTATAAGGCTCTAAATGATCTTGGTAAAAAAGTTTGTGCCCTCTATCCTTTTATTTATGAACTTTGCTTTGAAGTGGGTCATTTAAATTTTCAATGTTGAGGCCATAATAATCCTACAAGTTTGTGATAATGTGATCACTGATAATCAACATGATGAACTTACATTATTTTTACGGTGTGAATAGTTATCAAGAAAAACTTCTTTGGTAGACATGAGTACTTTTGAAATGAATAGCGTCCTGCATGGTTGTCATCTTTATTGTGTTGAAAACTACCACGCAAATACCTACATACAAAATATTATAAAAGATGATATTTTACCAAAATATGATAGGACTGAAATGTGTTTTGTTCTTATTAATGAAAAGGAGGAATCCTCCAAAGTTTATCCTATTGTCTCTAACAATAAACCAGGGTATGTGGAGAAGCTTCCTTTCAAGCCTCTCCCTCCTAAAGAGGAGAAAAATAAGAAGAAGAAGAAGAAGAGGAGTAAAAGGAGAGAGGTAATGGTATCTTCCCCTAAGCATGTTGCTCCTATTATAGTTTTTGCTGATGAGTCTGAACTAGATGATGTTCCTATTCCTGTTACCTATAGTAGTGATCATGATTGGGAGAAGCACACTACTTTTGATATTGAAAATCTCTTTGGTACCGATTCTAAAAGTGATGATATTAATAATTTTTGTGCTATTAGTGCTATCCATATTCCTTCCAATGATGATATGTTTACAAATGAACACACTTTGGAAGATAGCAATTCTATTGCTTATGAGGATACTATAACTCCAATGTATGATGATTGCAATGATGAATATGATATTTTCAGTCCACCTACTATTGAGGAAAAAATTAATTGTGATTACAATATGCCTCCTATATTTTATGATTATGGTGATGAGAATAATAATGATAGCTATTTTGTTGAATTTTCTCCCACTACAATTAATAAGAATGACTATGCTTGTGTGGAGAGTAATAATTATTTTTGGATGTGGCTCATGATAAGAATGTTTTATGTGATAGTTATATTGTTAATTTTATTCATGTTGCTACTGAAATTTATTATGAGAGAGGGAAACATGGTCTTATGTATCTCAACAATATTAAGTTTCCCCTCTTTATGTTGAAAATCTTGAAGTTGCACTTGTTTTGCTTTCCTATGCTTGTTGCTTTGTGCTTTCATGACTTGTTTCTTTACAAGATTCCTATGCATAGGAAGTGGGTTAGAATTAAAAAAAATTATATTTGCTTCTTGATGCTCTCTTTTACTTCAATTCGTATTTCTTATGTGAGCATCATCAAAATTATCAAGCCTAACTTAAAGGCGTTAAAGAAAAGTACTTATTGAGAGATAGCCCAAATTTCGTTAGGTTTTTATTTTGTTGAGTCTTGGAAGTTATTCCTTCTATAATAACCTCTTCTTATCCTTGTGTGTGGTTTTTGTGCCAAGAATAACCTCTAATAAGAGAGAAGTAAGATTTGGGGAAGTTGTTGTCCCGAAACAGATTTTTATGCTTCACTGTACAAATTCGTAAAATTTCCCTCTATGTATGATTGAGCTGTAATTTTCTGAGCCTAAACCCTAGGTTGTTATCTAACTTTCTTTAGTTTAACACTTTTCTATTTGAGCAACAGAAGGTCTTCGAAAAAATCGGTGTTTACCTGCTGGTATGTTTTGACAGATTTCTGACATTATTTGCATTTGCCTCTTAATCGGTTTCTTTTGAGTTATCTTTGATCACTTGAGCTTTTAAAAGGAATTGATATAGTATCTTGTGTTTAATTGAAGTTTTATTTGTGTTTAAACTAAACCCAAAGGCTTGTTATCTTGAATACACTAATGTTGCTAATGAAGATTGTGTGAAGTTTTGTATGAAGGAAATCTTCAAGTGTAGGGGAAGAATGATGTGATGAGATGAAGAATGGACAAAAGCTCAAGCTTTGGGATGCCACCCGTGTCACCCCAAGAAATATTCAAGAGGTACAAGCGTCAAAGCTTGGAGATGCCCAAGTCATCCCCTTCTTCATCAATAAAAATCTCAGGTCTTCTTTCTAGACACTTTATTTTTATTGCTTCATGCACTATTGTGTTGTTCTTGGAGCGTCTTTGTTTTTTGTCTTTAGTTTTCTTTTGCTTGGTTTTCTGCAATAGGTTGATTGGATCACATCACACTTCTTTTGGAGAGAGACACACTCCATTTTCATTGTTTAGAACACTCTAGTTTGCAATCTTATTGTTTTGTGAGTGTTCTCCGTTGCTAGCACTTCGTTTAGCTTTAGTTTTCTTGTGCTTTTTGCTTAGAACTTTTTAGTTCTTCTTTGAAGATTTGTGAGACAAGCTCACTGGTCTTTATTTATTATTATTTTTATGAGTTTTTTTCAAATAAGTTGATTGGTGTTGGAAAAGAGTAGGAAGTTTCATGCTTAAGTGGTACAAAGGGGAGCTTGCTTTGACTGTGGCTTAGATTTTATCATTTCATGCTAGATGTTGTTTTGACCTTATTATTAGTGATTATTGTTGTAGCATGACTTGTTACAAACAATTGAGATTGCTTAATGTGCCTTAAAAGAATCATGTGTTGTTTTAGCATACAAAAGCATAATATTGTAGTATTCTCCTTTGATGCTTTATTTGGGTTGACTTGGCACATTCTTACACCATGTTAATACTATGAACCAGTCACCTTAGCCTCTATGATCATTTATTTTTTGACTTCTGATACCACTTTATGCTTTAGTTGATAATGTTTTGTAGGAACAAACCCAACTGATGCTTAAGGTGACTAATCAAATGATCAACATGGAAGAAAGCTATCCCAAAAGAATCTTTGACAACAAGGACGACAGAAATATTGTTCTAGATGGAGCACCAGCTTGCATTATTTGTGGAGACAAGGATCATACTTCCAAGGAGCATGAAGATCAATGCCCTAACTGTGAAGAAAAACATCCTGTTGGACAATGCCCCACCTCTCAAGCCACTTGTTATTTGTGTGAAGGGAACAACCATGTTCCTATCCAATGCCCCATCTATGCCATTGTTGAACAATGGAAACAAGAAGGATCCAAGTATGCCAAGAATGTTGATGGCAAAGGAAAAGGACCACTTATACCTCCAAACAAGACAACCCAATTCAAAGGATCAAAGAAACCCAAGAAGCAAAAGATAGACAAAACCCATGTACAATGTTATAAATGTAAGGAAATGGGACACTATTCGGGTGAATGCTCAGAGAACCCAAAGAATAAAGAGATTGGCCAAGTAGTGTGCAACAACTGCAAAGAGCTAGGCCACTATGTAGCAACTTGTCCACGAGAGCCACTTAAAGAACTCAAGGACATCCATTGTTTCAACTGCAAGAATCCAGGACATTATGCAAGAAACTGTCCAGAAAAGATGAAGAACAAGTTGAACAAGCCTATGGAGAAACTCAACCTTGGCCCATGAGTCAAGTGTGGAAACAAAGGACGCAATGCAAAAGTTTGCTTAGAGAAGTTTTCTCAGGATCCCAAGAAGGCCAACATGTAATTTTTGTTTGAGAATTTTTAAGGTGGTAGTACCCTAGTTGTTTTTTACCCTACTTGTAACCCTAGCCTCCCCAAATCTCGGGACGAGATTTATTTTAAGGGTGGTGGCCTGTCACATCCCAAGATTTTCCAAATCTTGTAATGTGAAAATAAATGAATGAAATAAAACTTTGTTGATTTTCAGGGCCAGAAGAAACTTTTTGAATTCAATTGGAACTTCAAACCAATTTGGATCAAATAAATCCTGAAGGGATTTATAAAAATAAACATTTAATGAAAGAAAATAAAATGTTTTAGAATTACTATTTTGGATCTTTTAAATAAAAGGTTTTGGCTTTCAAAAGAAAAAGTGGATTTATAAATAAAGATTATTTTATAAAAGCCAAATTAAACCTTGGCCAATGATTTGAAATAAAATGTTTTGTTTTGAATAAAAATAGCAAAGGTTTATTCAAATAAATTAATAAGGATTTAATATCCAATTTTATTTGAATAAAAGGCTTTACCATTTTTAAAACATCAAAAACTTATTAAATTATTTTTAATTAAGTTTTCCAAATATTTTATATTCTCAAATAAAACCTACTAAGTGTATTGACTTTATTTTAGATTTCAAAATAAATATTTTAAATAAAATAAATCCTAGTAGATTTCATAATGAAGGTCTATTGTATTTAATTATTAATGGACCCTAAAATAAAAGGTTATTTTGTTTTAAACAAGTTTCCAAGTATTATTTATTTCCAAATAAAACCTACTGATTTGGTTTTGAAAATATTTGGATTTCAAAAGGAGATTTTGTTAATTAAATCAAACCCTATTTTATTAAATAACTAAAGATCCATTTTATTGGATCCTTAAAAGAATAAAATTTATTATTTTATTTTGAAATTTTTGATTATGTTACTAAACAGAACCAAGTTCAAAGTTGTGATGTTTGGTGATTGTTTGAATCAATTTGAATGTTGTTTGATAGGTTGAAATTCAAAACAGAAATTAGATTTAGAAAAAGAAAAATGTTTCAGACAGAAAAAAAATAGTGCAAAGGACCCAGCCCAACAAGGCCCAGCAACCAGCCCAGTTTCCCTCCCCGGAGAAAAACGATTCGCACTCAGAATCTAACTCAGACAGAGGCTGACCAGTGGACCCTCCCCTCACTCTTTTTCTCACTAACGACTAGACCCCACTCCTCCTGTTCTTCCTCCTCACCTGCGCGACCTCCTTCCCCCAAACCTCGCTGCCATTGCTGCCATTCAATCAGCGCGTTCAATTCGCCATAATGTCGCGCCTTAAACCTCGCCGTGATTGCACGCTATTAAGCGCCTGCGTCTTCTCCTCCTTTCCCCTCTGTCGCCACTCCTTCTCCGCCCCGAGGCTGCCACAATTCGGCCCAGCACTCCCTCTGTTCCGACGACACTTCGGTGACGATTCCGGCCAAGTATCACCACCACTTGCCTCCCTGACCACGCACCCAGACTCACCACTTCTTGACGCATCTCCTAGTACCTTTCGTTCGACCGCGGGCGCCCCAGAGCGTCGGCTACGTCAAGCTTCCGAACGCCGACGCGTCTGCAACCTCTCCGACGACCTCCCCCGGTAAGCACTGACCGCCCCGCGTCTTCTCGATCACGCAAACATCCTTGCCTTGGTCTTGCGCACGTAACCATGCCCCTGTCTTGCCTTAGGGCGATCTACAACGTCGCCGACTGGATGAGCCGTCGGCGCGTTGCAAACTCCGGTGAGCGATTCCACCTGACCCCGTGCGCCCCTTGCCACGTCGATCACACGTCGAGCACCACCTCATCCTCGCGATCACGGTGAGCATCCTCACCTCGTACTTTGCTTCCTAGAACCACCGCTAGCACCTCGCCCGACCGTCGCCGTCGTCTGTCGCCGCGCAACGCCGCCAGCTTCTGGTCAAGCACGCATGAGCCGTTAGATCTTAATCTTGTGGCGTAGACAGAATGACTTAAGCGAACCGGTATGGAAGCATCTGAGCCGCACGATTCGCATTAGATCCAACGCACCACAGAGCTGATCCAACCGAAGCGGTACCAGCCAGTAACGTTGTGACGCATGGCCAGGTTTTTGATTTAAAACAGATTTGAGTTGCAAATTGAAATCCCTATAACTTTTGATCCACATGTCCAAAAATTACAAATTTTATGTCGTTGGATTCAGGAGAGAAAGCCCTAGCCAACCATAACCTTGGTTTAGTAAATAGTATCTGTTAATTTACTTGTTTTTGCAGATTCTTTTGTATGCTTGTTTAGAATAGAAAAATGATTCAAAAATGTTTATAAGTTTGAAAATTGGCAAATTAGCTCGTGGTGAACTTACTGACCCTAGGAACCAACCCATGATTTGGAAAATGGATTTGGAAAAGTTTAGAATGGATTAATTGGTTTATTCCATTTCTAGCTAAATAAAACTATTGTTTTGTTTATGAAAATGATTTTGAGTAAAATCTTTGGAGAAAATGTTTTGGACCAAACCTACTGACCATAAACACCAAGTTTTGAGAAACAACAACTTATTTGGTGAAACCACTTAAGGTTGTGGCATTGAGAAAAATGTTTTCACCACATAAAATGATGAAAGATTTTGAAAATGGTTTATGGATAAAACAAATTTGCAAGTGACTTTGCCATTTTGGTAAATGACCAATTTGGACCTTACAAAGTTTAGAAGTCTAGTGGATACCATCCTTGCAAATAAAACCATCTGAAGCATGTTCCCATGCATGACTTAGAATCCATTGCTTTGTGTGTGTGAAATTGTTTGTTTGACTTTGATTTGGAATGTTAGTTGATTTTGTGTTTGCTTGATTGACTTGTAGTGAAGTTAGAGAAGTGTGAGACTAGCAAGATCAAGGAGTGAACCACCATTCCCTACCAAAAAGGCAAGTTACACTATCATACAAAAGTCCTACTATTTTCATTATACTTAGTGGATTTTGAAACATGCATGAAAATGATTTATACTTATGTTATGCTAAATCCTAATAGGATACCCTATACATTCCTTAGAAAGAACTTAGTAGTTGTACATGCTTAGCCATGCTTTATTTTGAAAAGAGATACATGTTGAGATTTTTCAAGGGATGAGAAAAGGACTTGTGTTTTACATAATAAAACAAGGACTCAATGAACTACCTAGGTGGAGGATACTTTAAGTTTTGGAGAGGGTGGCAACAAAAGGAACCATGTCTATGGGAATCACTTTGTGTTGTGCTCCAAAAAGAAAACCACCTAGGAAACTTAGAGATTGAACATGTTTCTCCAATTGTGGCTTTCGTGTGCAACCACATGCTATTATGGCTCTGGCTTAGTCAACTACATTGGGAAGACTCATGCACTGTCCTCAGTTAACTGGACATGGGGACCTGGAATCCTACATGGGTGCTGAAGGCAAGCTAGCAATGGTGTATGGGAGGACCCTTTGGAAAGACTTCGTCACACTCTCAATCTGCCAGTACTCCATCTTGGTGAGCACTAATCCAGTAAGCCACTGGTGGCAAAAGGATGGGATTGTGACATGTGGGTAAAGTGTACTCCTTCTGCAGAAGATTATAAAATCTAAGTACTTAGCCGTGTCCCCGGTTATGGACAATACTGAGCAACTAAAGTTTGAACTATGGGAGATCTCGACATTCTAATTTCTAAATGAAAAACTTTTAAAGACTTGATGCACTTGGGGTTACCAAGGAGCTCAAGAGACTTTGACAAAACTTGATGTACTTGGGGTTACCAAGGAACTCAGGGGATTTTGTTAAAAACATGAACACTTGGGGTTACCAAGGAACTCATGAGATTTTGATAAAACTTGTTGCACTTGGGGTTACCAAGTAGCTCAAGAGATTTTTACAAGGACTTGAACACTTGAGTTTCTACCAAGGAGTTCAAGGAACTTGGAAAAAGAGATTTGACAAAGGACCAAAACCATCTTTAAAAGATAGGATAAATTTTGCTTTATGCAAATGAGCCTTAAACTCTACTTAGCCAAATATGCATGTAATGATAGGATCCACTCATATTATACATAGAAGTGAAGCTTGCCAATACAATTCAAATGTATTGACCCTTGTGGCTGTAACTTGTAATGTTGCAGGTTTGATTGATTTTAGTGAAGATTGATTGATTAGGATTACAAAGTCTACAACCAACATCTGCCTGTGGCACTTTGAAGATGAAGGACCCCATGAATATAGTTATTCCGCTGCAATGTATTGTAATAGCCAAATGAGCTATGTGTGATGTAATAAAATTATGTTATTCCTGGTTATAAAGTTATAATATGACCTTTGTATCTTGATATTACATCTTAACTGTGGATGCTAGCTATTGATCCAGGGACTAGCATTGTAAACAAAGGGGATACCACCTTATATTGTGTAAAGGTTGGGACACTCCCTCTACACTAGTTGTTATCATGCTCTTTTGATTATGGATGTCAGTGGTGTGAAATAAAAGGGGAGCTTGTAAGTCCATGGAGTTATGTATATGTGTTAGAGAAACGCCTATGCCGCTAGCATAAGCCATGCCTAATCATGGTGGAAACTTGCAGCATAACCATAGTGAGCAATCTGTGAAGCATCCTCAATAAAAACCTATGCAAATAGAAAATAAAAAGATCGTTGAGATGTTCATTGTCTATTGCCTTGTCATTTTGATATGGGATAGCTCCTGTATCATGGGACAAGGGGTACCCCATTGGCGGTTCTTTATGATACACATGTACTTACTATGATAAGAACTTACCGGTAACTAAAGTTGAGTAGCATGTGGAACGACCCTCGTACACAACGGACATGAGATTGCCAACTTATACTTTGTCAAGCATATACTCCATCTTTGTTCACTTTAACCTTAATCACTTCAAGATGCTTATGATAGGGGCAATGAGAGCTGAAAGATAACAAGTACCATAATTTTTGGAAACTCTTTATGAAACTTGAAATCCCTCCTTCCCTTTGAAGGGCCTTTCTTCCTAATTTTATATTGAGTCTCCACCTTCTATCTATATTCACCAATTAAGAGAGCATAGTTGTCATTCTTAGTTCTATGTGAATTGTCCCAAAACTTATTAATTGATTCATATTGTTGATATTGCTTCTTCTTGAACTATTTGTATCTAGTCACCCTTATGAACTTTGAAGGTGTCCTATGCATTTATGTTTTGCTACTCCATGAGGGACAAGCTGAATACCACTATACTATGTTTTCTATATGCGAAACAAACAAACATCTTTCAATGCATTGTTATTCAAGATCTTTGTTTGTACCTTTTCATGTTACAACATAGTTTCTATGTCTTATTGTTATAACTACATCTTTCATGCTCATGCTAGAGTACTTTGATCCCAGTTATTCATGCTTTACAATATCTTGATCAAGATTGTGATGGTGCATGTCACCTAAAAAATTATTATTTTTATCACTAACCTACTCGAGGACGAGCACGAGTTAAGCTTGGGGATGCTTGATACGTTGTAAACGTATCTATAATTTTTGATGTTCCATGCTTGTTTAGTATCATTTATCTTATGTTTTGTCTACACTTTGAGGTATTTTTATACATTTTCTGGGACTAACCTATTGACAAGCTGCCACAGTGCCAGTTGCCTGTTTTCTGCTTTTTTGGTCTCAGAAAAGCTAGAAAAGAAATATTCTCGGAATTGGACGGGACAAAATCCAAAGTCAATATTTTTCCAGAACACTCATGGATCCCGAAGGAGAGACGGAGGAGGGCACCAGGGTGGGCACACCCTATGGTGGCGCCACCAGGGGTGTGGCCCCTCTGGCTGCCTCCTCACCTCGCCTCTTCGCCTATAAGAAGCCTCCGATGCAGAAACCCTAAATCATCCGAAGGGGAGATTCGGGGGACAGAAGTCTCTGTTCCGGCACCCTGCCGGGACAGGTAATTGCCCCCGGAGCCATCTCCATCACCATCTCCATCACCGTTTCTGATTCCAATGATGAGGAGGGAGTAGTTCTTCCTCGAGGCTAAGGGCTCTACCGGTAGCTATGTGTTCATCTCTCTCTCTATGCGTGATCTTATCGAGATCATGAGATTTTTAATCAAGTAGATATACTTTGCTACTCAAGTGCTTTAATTAATCTCCGGCTATACCCATGTGTGTGAAAGTGATAGCGTGCACACCGTGTGGAACTTGGGCTATAGATTACATAAATACTTATCATGAGTATATTTTGAGTTGGTTGTCTCTATGAAATTGTGGTTTTTGAAGGAACCATCTAGCGCTTAAGGCGACAGTGTGGGGTTATCTAGATGGGGATTGCAAACTTTGAGGTGTTCTTTTGTAGACCTACTGTGGATTAGAGTTATCCAACCGGAGAGTAGTTAAGAGTAGTATCATGAAGAGAAGATATTTATATGAGAGTGTCCACTAGTGAAAGTATGATCCCTAGGCCTTGTTTCTAAACATTGAAACACCATTTACAACTAGATCTGTTGCATGTTTGCTTGTTTCCATCTTTATTTCAGATTGCCTTTAGTATCTTCCTCCCGTCAAGCTATTTTCTGGCACCGTTGTCTTATATAATCATCCATACTACTTGTATTTTACTATCTCTTCGTTGAACTAGTGCACCTATACACCTGAGAAGTGTATTGGGTGTGTTGGGGACACAAGAGACTTCTTGTATCTTGATTGCAGGGTTGCTTGAGAGGGATACCTTTGACCACTTCCTCCCTAAGTTCGATAAACCTTGGGTAATCCACTTAAGGGAAACTTGCTGCTGTTCTACAAACCTCTGCACTTGGAGGCCCAACACCGTCTACAAGAATATAAGCGTATGTAGAAATCACACGCTTCTTAGTAACTTGTAGGTATGTCTTGTTCAAATAACATGACAAGTGAATCAATGACATAATTCCGCAAACTTGCAGAATATATTTTTAAATCCTACTTTCTTTAGTAAAATTATTCGCTGAAACTTTATGATCATTATCATTAGTTTCTCCTCTATTTGTAGAGTTTAGTTTCATGAAACAAATTTCGTTGCGCCACTCAACAATCAGGAGGTAAGGTCAAATAACTTGTTTTGGACTTCTACTTTCTTCCACCTACATCTTTGTTAATACACATCAAACCTTAGTACAACATCAGGTTTGCTCTTTGTGGAACATGTATTCCAAGTTTCCTAAGAATACACAACAAAAACTTGTTTATTCGCCACAATTTTGAATTATCGAAATATCTAGAAACTCGAACATGCCATAAATCTTATGGTGTTGTTTCCACGAACCTTTAGATGTTCCTTTGTATAATAAATGAGTGTTTGATTATTTCTATCTTTAAATCTAAATGATAACTATAACCCTGATAAGAGATAATATTAGACCACATGTATCTAATACAATATGATTATGATGTTTACACATATCAACACCTTGATTTTGTCTAATTATCATAATTTGTGAAACATCCTTCACAAGTCCCTTTATGCCAATACTTAACTTAAATACTTTAGTCATATTGATCAAATCAAAGAGACTTTGTATTCCTGTTAATTTCATATCCCACTTTGCTTTGAACTCGTTTAAACAATTCAAATCATTTCAAAACTTCTGTTTCATTAAGTAAATATACTTATTCACTTAAGTCCATAATGAAATAATGATTTCCACTATTTGTTGAAAATAGGATACAACACTATGTATAAAATTCAACATTTCTTTGCATATCAACATTTCACCAGAATGCAGATTTTTAGTAATTTAGTCAAACGAGGCATGGCTTTGCAAAGTCTCTAGATCAAATATCCAAGACCCCTATTTTCATGTAAGTGAAAAACATGCAATAACCATCATGTCTTAAACAATAGTGGCATTTCATTATTAACCTTTGGATATCTTTTAGCATTCTAATCCTTTATAAATGATTAACATGTCATCATTATCATAGTGATGAGAATAACTCATTTATAATCATAATGTGACCACAAAGGTATTAATAATAAGAATAGTACAACTGGATTGTAACTTATTCATATGAATAATCGTCTCGCTAAAAGCAAGACACTTAAACAAGGATTACAAAATTTTATTCAAGTCCACTAGTCCAAATGACAAAACTTTGATGTAAGGAGTGATGTTGTCCATCAAATAGTTTGCTCGCCATCATCAAGGCACATAGCCTTATTTCTAGCAATTCTCAAGCAGACCTTCCTGTTTTTCATAAAACGGGACAAGTATCAAATACTTTGTAACTGCAATGAGTTTCGTAAGAATTACATTTATAACTTTCTATATCTGACATATACCTTTTTCATACATTACCTCCATTACAATCAAGCCCTTATGAGAGATCTTGACTCTAATGCAAGTGTCACGACCCGGGATCAGGGCTAGATAAATACCAGATCTTCATCTGACATAAGCCTAACATAAATTCCGAAGAGCGCAGGGAATGATCGGTAACATTACAGAACATACAAACCATACATTAATAAGGTAAACTCTTAAGAGAGTTACAAACCAGTCATACCAGCCAAGGGTCACGGACCCATCATTACATCAAACCAACGGAAGCAAACAAGTTGTTCTAAACAACAAACTGAGCAAAGGGCCTAAGAGGCCTTAAACAGAAGTAGCGACCGTTCCATAGATCCTAGGCTGCTGCCCGGGAACCCCGACTACTCGTCTACTTCGACGTAGAAACCACCTTCAGTTGGAGTAGCTACATCTGTATAAAAACATCAATGAAGCAAGGCTGATTATATGGTGTACTCCGCAAGACTTATGGCTAGTGGAGTTATTTTGCATAAAGCCATCTTTTGTTTTCAAAACAAGAGGGAGAAGAAACTTGTCTAGTCAGATCATTTTCAAGAGAAGACTACAAATCTACCTCTTTGAATTCATCTTTGATATCCACCAAGTACCATCATCAAATGAACCTCTCTTCCCGGACTACTCCCTCAAACAACCCCGAGGAAGTACTCCGGATCTCACATTAGTTGGCCAAGTTTTATCATTTGGTTATAGTTTTCTATGATCACAAAATCCATTCCCATGTCGTCCATAACCGTGGACACGGATTTTCGAAAAGATTATAACCATGCAGGGGTGCACAACTTTACCCACACGTACCAACCGATTCTTAATGCCAAATTATTAGCCCTCTTCCTTGGAAGGCTGGCAGAGAGTGGTTGACCACGACCTTTACCTTGCTTTCTCCGAGACCATGAGTCACGCACTAAGGAGATGCCGCCATAACGGGTCGAGTCCAGAAGCCGGTCCCAAATGATATGTGTGGGGTTCAAGATTACGGATGCCATGCATCTCTTGTTCCCGGCCATGCTTACATACCTATTATGAATGCACCTCTTTCACCTCCATCCAAGGACAACCAAGATGCGTATGTCAAATGGAAAGCCCGAACTATGTGACTCATGGAATCTACTAGGCAAGTTAGTTGGTCGAGGGGGTTTCCAGGCCCCCATGTGGTTGTACGCTCATCTTGGTTCAAGAGGCGAGAACTCAGTTTCTAAGGGTGGCAAGTATGGGACTACAAAAACCACAACCCACATGGCCTCCCATACAAGCCTTAGCATGTTTATTATCCATCTCTGATCATATCACAACATCCTACCATACTAGATTCATTCGCATCTCCGATGCATCATCTGGACGATCGATACTGGACCACTAAGCATGGATAAACTCAACTGAAACATGGCACTAGCGATGCTCGTAAGCCGAACCCTAGTTATGCTAGGAGCGGTAGATCGTGTCTGATTCACAAAGGGAGACATTCATCAAATAGGGTTACTCTATCTACTGATAAAGGACTATTGAACCGAATGCATATGGCGAGAATGAAATACTTTGTAAACATAGGATTCATATGTATGAGTGGGGCTTCGCTTGCCTTGTCCATTGTTGTACTGGTACTGCTCTTCGGTGGCGTTGACTTCAGCCTCGGGTTCGGTTCCTATTCGCGAAGAACCAATCAACAGAAAAGGAAAAGCAACATTCAACACATGGCATGTGCAATGCTCATACAATATGGATGATATGACAAGTTAAATAGTGTTGAAATGAACCCTAGATCAGGCTTAGTCATTTTAAACGGGGTCCTAGAGGTCCAAACCCTAGAACAGGGGATCCTCGGAATCACCTGTGGGGTTCAATTTATTCTTCTAATTAAACTTGTCATGAAAGTTGGTTAACAATGTTTGATTCTATTGCTATTGCATATCTCTTATTTTTCTGATCATTTTGGTATATTATTTGTATTTTTCTGATTTAAAATGAATCAGTTATGAATTTCTCCAATTTTAATTCATTTTAAATCATTTTTGGAATATTTAAATTATTTTCCAACTTGGTCCCACATTTCATAGATTTAAAATTTTTAGAAAATATTTACAGAAAACAATAAAACTCTAATAGGGGTGGCCCACAGGGGTATTTATAATTTCTAGAAACATTACAAAACAACTAATAAAACAAATAGGGATTATTGCATCATGCTGATATCAGCATGACATCAGCAATGGAGCTCCTCCTCAGATCAAGATTTATCCTGGCGATTGGGGGCACGGGAGCAAGCGAGGCTAGGGGCATTCGACGCAGCGTATCACGCTGAGCACGCTAGTGGCAGCGCCGCTCCTTATTGGTCACCGGAGCGTCGCCTCCGATGAGATCTAGCGGTGGCGGCGGGCTCAAGCAGGGATGGAGGTACAAGGGAGAGAGAAAGAACGGAGAGCACCGTTGTGACGAGGAGCTCACCGTGAGCACGACGGTCTTGACGGCGAGGCAAGGCGAGCTCGGTAACAGCGGGGATCGACGGAGTCCGACGATGGCAGGAGGTGTCGATTCGGCCGATTAAGAATCGTCATGCGAGGAGAGGAGGGCTAGGAAGAGAGAGTCGAGCTCGCGAACTCGGGTGGAGTCGGCTTGGGCTGGGGTGGTCGGAGATGGTGGCGGAGAGGTTGCCGACGAGCTAGGGTTCGCCATGGCGCGCAGAGAGAGAGGAGGAAGAGGAGAAGTGGGGATGGCTAGGGTTAGTCGGTGGCGGCGAGCGTTCTTGTAGGCGCTTCGGATGGCGGATGTTTGCACCAATGCAACAGCGGCGGACAAAAAGCTGGTAGCGGTGAGAGGTGGGCGATGACGATTGCCTCGACGAAATGGTATGGGCCGCGGCTGGGCCAAGGTGGGCTGGCTGCGGCGTGCGCGAGCGACGGGAAGAGATAGAGAAGAAGAAGCTGGGCTGCGGCCCAGCAGATCTAGGTTCACTTATTTTTTTCCAGAAAACTGTTTCCTTTTTCTATTTTCTGATTTCTCTTTTGTATTTGAATTCAAATTTTGTTTTGAATAATTCAAAAATATCAGATACTTTTATAAAGTGTATAAAATACTCAGGGACCCTTGTAAACCATTTTGGGCTCCATCTGTTTTGATGGTTTTCAAAATATTTCAAAACCATTTGAATGGTTTGAGAGGGAACAAAATTAGAGTTTTGTTTGTTCTTATTTTGATTAAACCAAAGTGCAAGTATTATGCATGCATGCAATGCTCAAACATGTATTTATTAATATTATAAAAAAGGTGGTATGTTACAGCTCTACCCCACTTAAAAGAATCTCGACCTGAGATTCCTAGGTTTTAGAAAAGAAGGCAGGGTACTCAGATCAAAGACGATCTTCGCATTCCCAGGTTGCTTCTGACTCAGAGTGATGAGACAATTGAACTTTCAGGAACTTGATGGTTTGACGACGAGTCTTGCGCTTAGTTTCATCAAGAATACGAACATGGTATTCTCGGTAGGTTAGATCATCTTGGAGATCCAAAGTTTCATCGTACACACCACGAATGGGATCTTTGAAGCAACACTTGAGTTGAGACACATGAAAGACATCATGAACCTCTGGAAAATTTGAAGGTAGATCCAATTGTAGGCAAGCTCACCCCACTTGGACAGAATGTGAAAGGGACCAACATAGCGAGGAGCCAATTTGACTTTGATACCGAATCGATGGACACCCTTCAAAGGAGTGACCCAGAGGTAAACTTGATCACCAACTTCATAATGAACATCAAGATGATGACGATCATAGTTGGTCTTCTGAAGAGATTGAGCGGCCTTCGGACGCTCCTGAATTATGCGAACGTGATCTTCTGCTTCTTCGATCATGTCCGGACCAAAGAATTGTCTTTCGCCTGTTTCTGTCCAGTTCAGCGGTGTTCGACATGTTCTCCCATACAGGAATTGGAAAGGTGCCATGCCCAAACTGGATTGAAAATTGTTGTTGTAGGAGAACTTCGCAAAAGGAAGACATTTCTCCCAGTTCTTTCCAAAGGATATGACACACGCTCTGAGCATGTCTTCAGGAATTTGATTCACTCTTTCGGTTTGACCACCGGCTTTAGGATGATAAGCTGTGCTGAAGGAGACCTGAGTTCCCATTGCTTGTTGGATACTGGCCCAGAATTTGGAAGTGAACAAACTTCCACGATCAAATATGATCTTCTTGGGAATACCATGAAGAACGACTATCCGGGATACATATAGCTCTACCAACTGGCTTGTAGTAATGCTTTCCCGAACAACAAGGAAGTGAGCAACTTCGGATAGTCGATCAATAACTACCCATATAGCATCATGTCCACATTGTGTATTTGGGAGTCCAGTGATAAAATCCATACCAATTTCATCCCATTTCCACTCAGGAATTTTCAACGGTTGCAAAGTCCAGCAGGTATTTGGTGTTCAGCCTTCACGTGACGACAAACGTCGCACTCTGCAACAAAGCGAGCAATTTCTGGTTTCATTCCACTCCACCAGAATCTTTGACGGAGATCTCGGTACATCTAGGTACCACCAGGATAGATAGACAGAGGGGATTCATGAGCTTCTAGTAGGATTAGATCTTTAATTTTTCGACTGTTTGGAACCACTAGCCGGTTACTGAAGTATAGGATACCTTGATCATTGATGGAGAAACATTTAGCTTCACCACTTGCAACACGTTCTTTGATCTTGGTAATCTCATCATCTTGCTTTTGAGCTTCCTTGATTTGGTCCTCCAGAGAAGATTTTATTTCAAGGTTAGCCAGGAATCCACAAGGAACCACTTCAAGGTTAAAACGCTTGATTTCCTCATAGAGAGTAGGTTGGTCTTGTGAAATCATCAGATTATTGCAATATGACTTCCGACTTAGTGCATCAGCAACGACATTTGCTTTGCCGGGTTGATAGTTGAGACCCAAATCATAATCTTTGATGAGTTCTAACCATCGTCTTTGCCTGAGATTTAGATCTGGCTGCATAAAGAGATACTTCAGGTTTTGATGATCCGAGTAAAGTTCTCAACGGTTACCGATGAGGTAATGTCGCCATTGCTTAAGAGCATGAACAACAGTAGCAAGTTCAAGATCATGGGCTGCATAACTGTTCTCATGTGGCTTCAACTGCCGAGAAGCACATGCCACTACAAGACCATCTTGCATCAACACATAACCGAGCCCTTGATGAGCAGCATTGTAACACCCTCAGAATCGGCCCTATGCAAGTTTCAGCGCTTCCCGCCAAACCCGCATAGAAACGATTCAAAGGTGCCCACCAGGCACTTGCGTGCGGGTGGAAAACGAAGTAATAACATTACACAACTGTCCTCGATGGGACCCACAGAACAGATATATATACAACACGACTCCATGAGTCAAGAATACAGATATACAGAACAAAGATCCAAATCACCTTGAAAACGATAGAGCGTCCAACTACGGACAAGATGCAAATGGGGCTAAGAGCCCTGAAGAATAACCAATGGCGTCCATAACCCTGCCAAGCCGGAAGGGTAACCGCTAACGACGTCGATCTCAAAACATGCTTAAACAAAGGGGTGCGACAAAGGGCAAAGGAAAAAGAGAGCGGTCGATCGAGGCCGATTACAGCAAGACTAGAATTGAGGTCCTCGCCTACAGGTATGGTGGATCATAGCAGCGCAGCATGCACTAAACAACCTATAGAGACTCTATATAACTGTCAGCTATCAGAGAGGGATAAGAAAGACCTATTCGGAACCAACCTGATGCTACCACCATACAAACCCATCCTGGTGTTTCCCCCTTGAGACCAAACGAGGAAGTCAACCGAGGAACTCACACAGTTGGCAGTTTTATTTATTCAGTTATCGTTGCAGCAATTACTAGTCACGTATAGATAGTCATCCTGAGATAATAAGCAGTGGGCACTTTTAGTTAACCATTCCGTTGTAGTTGCGACACTTACTAGTCAAATACTTAGCATGAGATATCCCAAAACCCAGCAGTTGTTGGCACTTTTATTTAGCCATTCCGTTATAGTTGTAGTACTTACTAGTCAGATACAATGGTAGCAAGCGACAACCCAAACAAGCAATTGTTGCCAGTTTTATTTGACCATTCCATTATAGTGAAGCTGATTACTAGTCATTATAAAGTCAAATTTATAGCACTACTTTAGTTATAGTTGCCTATGATCGAGATACTGTGCTCCAAGTCGTCCATAACCGCGGACACGGCTTTCAGAAAGTTTTACCCTGCAGGGGTGCACAAATAGCAACACACACTCGATCAACCTCGGAAAAACCAAATCAAAACCCAACGAGGCCATCACGACAAAGCAATCACAGGATTCAGAAATATTTCAGGGGGCCACCCCATTGAGTACACCCGCAACGAAGCTAGCTGACTCCGAGACGGACTCAAGGTTTGCGTCAATGGCTGTAAACGACTGGGAACCCGAAAATGAGACTGGGCTTGTCGATACCGCGAAAACACTCCGCTTATCTAAAAAGTACAGGTGCTCCTCGCACAACGTAATAAAGCAGTAAAGCATGGCATAAGTACAGGATAGTAAATAAAACCTCAAACTAGTTTGTGGCCCCAAGAAATAAGAATGAATCAAGCTCTGGCTCAGGGGGGTCCCATAATCCTCCCGGATGTGGATAGCGCGAATATTCAAGGAACATGTATCAAGTACTCGGGGTCCTACGGGACACAAGTGGACGGTTAACAACCAAATAACATCTATTGCCCACCTATGCCTCTGCATTCACCTACTTCAATTTTAGTTGTTAAACAGTAATTCAAGTTATGATCATGTCCAACAATAAACATGCGGCAAATACTCCAACAGCTGTGGTACTTGGCGACACGCAACAGCACTTGAGCAAGCGGCTACGACGCGCAGGTCCATCTATCTACCAAACAACATGTAATAGGAGGTGTCCAAGGCAATATAACGCTGCAAGGGATAACACGGGTACGAAAACTAGAGCATCGCAACACAGATAGCAATAGATCAACAGGAGGGAATAAATACTATAAAAGTAAGATAGGTAGAAAGGGGGAGATGCTCGCCTGAAAACATTGCCGAAGGTTCAACCGAAGATCGGGCCGACACTCGCATCAACTCAACGGCCTTATCCGCGAAGAAGCAAAGCACTAGAGGAAACACCGGATACACTATTTATTACTACGGCAGAAGATCGAGCATGATGCATGTATGATGTATGACATGGCAATGGTGCGATGCAATTAGGCAATATTAAACGGAACCGGGGTCCCGACAATTAATTATATGGTTCTAGTTGTTTAGATACCCCACAATTTAAATGTTGTAATAACAGGGCAAGATAAGTTACCGGTTCGCTACACAAATTTAAATGAGGCCAATATGAGACTAGATTTGCCCGCATATGGGCCCCATATTTAATTAGATGGTGAATCGGCATAAGGCCCCCAAACCACATGACAATATGCATGCGAATATGACAATTTAATATGCAACAAGTTTATATATAGCATTTATAAAATAGGGGCGCGGAAAAAGGTTCACACATCTGGGTTCGGAAGATCTTGGTTCCGGGGGGTTCGGGGTTCGGGGTTGGGTCTCAGGTCCGGATCTGGGGTTCGGTCTCGGCGGGATCGTTCTCGGATAACGGAGTAGATCTTGGCGTTCTGTGAAGGAGGACTTGGTTCGGTGTCGGGGGCGCATCAGATTCGTTTTGGTCGGTGTCGATCTTGTCGTTTCACGGCGGAGATCTTGGTGTCCCGGGTTCTCGGCGAGCTCGGCGTCCGGGAAGGAGTACTTGTCGCACCGGGGTCTTGGTGTCCTCGGATCCGATTGAAGATCTTGGCATTCGGCGGGATCGGTCTTTGGGTCCTTTGGGTTTTCCATGTGGCGGTCTTGACGTCCGGGCATCGGATCCTCGAGACCGGGGTCGTCGGTTCCCTCTCGACGATCTTGTGGCTCCGAGGGTTTGGTTAATGTCTTGAGGTCCGCTCTTCGGTGGCGGATCGAGGTTTGTGCGGACGGTCCTGTCGTCGATGAAGATCTTGCCGCTTTGTCGGGGTTCTCCATGTCCGGTTGCTCTTGGCATCAGTTTTTGCGAAGGGGATCATGGCGTTCCGAGATGTAGCTCTTGGCTAAGGTTCGGTCCCTCGTGCTTCGTCTTGATGGGCTAGAACACAGACGCTTATGGCAAACGGTACATGGAGGCAGTACCCAAACCACCTAATGGCCAGAAAACCAAAACACGGGGATGTGCCCCTGGCGACAGACGGAGGAGGCGGCACAGCAACATCGGCGAGAGGCAGGGGGTCGCACACGTCGGGGACGGCGCTTGGCGGCGACGGCTGCTGCAGAGAAGCAGTCGTTCGGGAGGAGGACGCCCGCGACGGCGCTGGACTGCGGGGTCGTGGTGGATGCAGGGCTCGACGGGGTGGGGCCAAGGGAGGCGGCTGGACGGAGGGGTTCCCGTGGCGAGGCGGAGGAGGCGTCTGCCGGGCGCCTTCGGGAAGGAGGCGGCGCAGGTCGGACGGAGGGGTCGCCCGACGCCATGGTGGAGACGAGGCGGAAGCGAGGCGCGGTGGGGGCGACGGCGAGGAGGCGCCAGCAGCGACGAGGAGGTCGGGAGGCGGGCACGCGGGGATGGGGCCTCGATGCGGGGAAGGACCGGGGAAGAGCTTGCGAGGGGGGGGCGGCCGGAGTCGGGGACGAGGGCTCGGGAGCTCGAGGGCGAGGGGACGGCGGCGCGGAGCCGCGGCCGAGGAGGAGGGCGACGGGCTCCCGGCGACGAGGCGGAGGTGCAGGTCGCGGTGGCGGTGGACGCCGGAGACGGGCGTCAGGAGATGGAGGAGGAGGTGGCCTTGGCCGCGGCGGGCGGCCGGAGATTCACCGGAGGTGGGGGAGGGGAGGCAAGGCGGTCGCGGCGTCCGGCGAGGAGGAGGCCGACGGGGAGGGCGCGTCGGCGGCGGGGCGGAGGAGGCCGGCGCCGAGGAGGGAAAGGCGGCGAGGTCTGGCGGGGGGGAGAGCCGCTGGGGTGGTGGCCGGAGGGGAGGAAGAAGGGGCAAGCGCGTTCGGTGGGGGAAGCGGGTCGGGGTGGGGCCCGCGTGGGTGCGTGCGGTGTGTGGCGTGTGTGGTGTTGCGTGTGTTGTGGGGCGACGTGGCCGGGTGGGGCAGCAGGTGGGGTGTGGGCCCGTGGTGGCAGGGAGAGAAGGAGAGGGGTGGGTCAGGAGGTGAGGTGGCAGCCGGCTGCGTGGGTGAGGGAGTGGGGTGAGGGAGGTGGCGGGCTGGGATTGGTTAGGGGGAAGGGAGGGGTGAGGTGGAGGCAGGCTATTGGGTGGGGTGAGGTGCAGGGGGGCTGGGTAGGTTAGGTTGGGGTAGAAAAGGATTTTGGGTGGCTGATTTTGTACTGGGGGTGGCCGACTGGGTCGGATCGGCCCGGTACGGCTGCCCCCTAAAAAATAATTAAACATTTTATTTATTTAAACGGGGCTTTTTGCAAACCGTGGTTAGACGAAACAAAATAATCCGGAGACCCGGGTTTTAATTTGAAAACAAGATGGGGCGTTTAGAAAACGGAAACAGGCTTTTCGAAAATAGTTTTATGCAAACAAGTGCAAGATGACATGACGATGCTCAAATGCGAGGTGGCATGATGACATGAGCATGCGGTCATGATGATGCAATGCACAAAAACAACGCGATTTTCTAGTAGTGGTTTTGCGGGATGCCACAATTCGACACCACTAACAATGGATCTCGCCCTCGAGATCCGCCTCATGGTTCCGGAAGGAAGGTCGGCGATCTACGTCTTGTCGCTTGGTGTAGATCCTCGCGACACCACTAACAAGAGGTCGTTGCCCGTGATCGTCGAGAGAACGCTCCGGAACAAAAGGTCGAACGTAGAGGTATCAACAAATAAAGCCACCTCTAACTCCGATAGAAAGAGAGAACCGATGCATTCTCATCCACTTCAATGTACACAAGCGAATAGAGTGAGTAGTCGGCATGGGGGCCAATCCATCACGCACCCAAACTATTACTCTGCACAATCGGTAGAAAAGGGTGCAACCATTCTCGGAACCAGACTGAAGATCTCGACAATCGAGGTACAGAAACAAAGGAGTGATGCAGACTCTGCATTGGATCTGGCGTAGATGATGTCGTCGCGTCGGAAACACCGGAAGGCACGAGAAGGATCAAAGAGAAGTCCACCAGACGAAGGGTTCCTCGGATAGCATGAAGACCAGATGTAGCAACACCGTTACCAAAGGAGGAAGCGAAACCCTGAAGGTACGATGGAACCCAACCACGAGAAATCCTGGACTCGAAGAGGAAGAGGAGAGCGGATTCAAAACACGTAGAGGTAAGAGGAGAATAGCAGAGGGGTAAGGAGTAAAAGCAGACCTAACCAGATCTATCCAACCGAATTTTGCAAAATAGTTTTGACACTCTACTACGGCCGTTAGCTAGGTTATCCTACAGGCTGGACTTATGGGGTATCGCTGGCTGAGCTCGATACTCTGTAACACCCGAGAATCGGCCCTATGCAAGTTTCAGCGCTTCCGCCAAAACCCGCAGAAAGCGATTCAAAAGTGTACCACGCACTTCGTGCGGGTGGAAAACGAAGTAATAACATTACAACAGTCCTTGATGGGACCCATGAGCAGATATATATATAACACGACTCCATGAGTCAAGAATACGAATATCTGAACAAAGATCCAAATCACCTTGAAAAGCGATAGAGCGTCCAACTACGGACAAGATGCAAATGGGGCTAAGAGCCCGAAGAATAACCAATGGCGTCCATAACCCTGCCAAGCCGGAAGGGTAACCCCGCTAACGACGTCGATCTCAAAACCTGCTTAAACAAAGGGGTGCCGACAAAGGGCAAAGGAAAAAGAGAGCGGTCGATCTTGAGGCCAGACACGGCGAGACTAGAATTGGCGGTCCTCGCCTACGATTATGGTGGATCTGCGGCAGCGCAGCATGCACTAAACAACCTATAGAGACTCGATATAAGCGCGGCTATCAGAGAGGGATAAGAAAGACCTATTCGGAACCAACCTGATGCTACCACCATACAAACCCATCCTGGTGTTTCCCCCTCGAGACCAAACGAGGAAGTCAACCGAGGAACTCACACAGTTGGCAGTTTTATTTATTCAGTTATCGTTGCAGCAATTACTAGTCAGGTATAGATAGTCATCCTGAGATAATAAGAAGTGGGCACTTTTAGTTAACCATTCCGTTGTAGTTGCGACACTTACTAGTCAAATACAATTAGCATGAGATATCCCAAAACCCAGCAGTTGTTGGCACTTTTATTTAGCCATTCCGTTATAGTTGTAGTACTTACTAGTCAGATACAATGGTAGCAAGCGACAACCTAAACAAGCAATTGTTGGCAGTTTTATTTGACCGTTCCATTATAGTGAAGCTGATTACTAGTCATTATAAAGTCAAATTTATAGCACTACTTTAGTTATAGTTGTCTATGATCGAGATACTGTGCTCCAAGTCGTCCATAACATGGACACGGCTTTGAAAGTTTTACCTGCAGGTGCACAAATAGCAACACACTCGATCAACCTCGGAAAAACCAAATCAAAACCCAACGAGGCCTTCACGACAAAGCAATCACAGGATTCAGAAATATTTCAGGGGGCCACCCCATTGAGTACACCCGCAACGAAGCTAGCTGACTCCGAGACAGACTCAAGGTTTGCGTCAATGGCTGTAAACGACTGAGAACCCGAAAATGAGACTGGTCTTGTTGATACCGCGAAAACACTCCGCTTACCTAAACAGTACAGGTGCTCCTCGCACAATCGTAATAAAGCATGGCATAAGTACAGGATAGTAAATAAAACCTCAAACTAGTTTGTGGCCCCAAGAAATAAGAATGAATCAAGCTCTAGCTCAGGGGGGTCCCATAAGCCTCCCGGATGTGGATAGCGCGAATATTCAAGGAACAGGTATCAAGTACTCGGGGTCCTACGGGACACAAGTGGACGGTTAACAACCAAATAACATCTATTGCCCACCTGTGCCTCTGCATTCACCTACTTCAATTTTAGTTGTTAAACAGTAATTCAAGTTATGATCATGTCCAACAATAAACATGCGGCAAATACTCCAACAGCTGTGGTACTTGGCGACACATACAGACTTGAGCAAGCGGCCACGACGCAGGTCCATCTATCTACCAAACAACAGGTAATAGGAGGTGTCCAAGGCAATATAAGGCTGCAAGGGATAACACGGGTACGAAAACTAGAGCATCGCAACACAGATAGCAATAGATCAACAGGAGGGAATAAATACTATAAAAGTAAGATAGGTAGAAAGGGGGAGATGCTCGCCTGAAAACATTGCCGAAGGTTCAACCGAAGATCGGGCCGACACTCGCATCAACTCAACGGCCTTATCCGCGAAGAAGCAAAGCACTAGAGGAAACACCGGATACACTATTTATTACTACGACAGAAGATCGAGCATGATGCATGTATGATGTATGACATGGCAATGGTGCGATGCAATTAGGCAATATTAAACGGAACCGGGGTCCCGACAATTAATTATATGGTTCTAGTTGTTTAGATACCCCGCAATTTAAATGTTGTAATAACAGGGCAAGATAAGTTACCGGTTCGCTACACAAATTTAAATGAGGCCAATATGAGACTAGATTTTCCCGCATATGGGCCCCATATTTAATTAGATGGTGAATCGGCATAAGGCCCCAAAACCAGATGACAATATGCATGCGAATATGACAATTTAATATGCAACAAGTTTATATATAGCATTTATAAAATAGGGGCGCGGAAAAAGGTTCACACATCTGGGTTCGGAAGATCTTGGTTCCGGGGGGTTCGGGGTTCGGGGTTGGGTCTCAGGTCCGGATCTGGGGTTCGGTCTCGGCGGGATCGTTCTCGGATAACGGAGTAGATCTTGGCATTCCGTGAAGGAGGACTTGGTTCGGCGTCGGGGGCGCATCAGATTCGTTCTGGTCGGTGTCGATCTTGTCGTTTCACGGCGGAGATCTTGGTGTCCCGGGTTCTCGGCGAGCTTGGCGTCCGGGAAGGAGTACTTGTCGCACCGGGGTCTTGGTGTCCTCGGATCCGATTGAAGATCTTGGCGTTCGGCGGGATCGGTCTTTGGGTCCTTTGGGTTTTCCATGTGGCGGTCTTGACGTCCGGGCATCGGATCCTCGAGACCGGGGTCGTCGGTTCCCTCTCGACGATCTTGTGGCTCTGAGGGTTTGGTTAATGTCTTGAGGTCCGCTCTTCGGTGGCGGATCGAGGTTTGTGCGGACGGTCCTGTCGTCGATGAAGATCTTGCCGCTTTGTCGGGGTTCTCCATGTCCGGTTGCTCTTGGCATCAGTTTTTGAGAAGGGGATCATGGCGTTCCGAGATGTAGCTCTTGGCTAAGGTTCGGTCCCTCGTGCTTCGTCTTGATGGGATAGAACACAGACGCTTATGGCAAACGGTACATGGAGGCAGTACCCAAACCACCTAATGGCCAGAAAACCAAAACACGGGGATGTGCCCCTGGTGACAGACGGAGGAGGCGACACAGCAACATCGGCGAGAGGCAGGGGGTCTCACACGTCGGGGACGGCGCTTGGCGGCGACGGCTGCTGCAGAGAAGCAGTCGTTCGGGAGGACGCCATGACGGCGCTGACGAGGTCGTGGTGGATGCAGGCTCGACGGGTGGGGCCAAGGGCGGCTGGACGGAGGGGTTCCAGCGGGCGAGGAGGCGTCTGCCGCCGGGCGCTTCAGCGAAGGCGGCGGGCAGACGGAGGGTCGCGCACGCCCGCGCCATGGTGGAGACGAGGCGGAAGGGCGCCGGCGCGGTGGAAGCGACCGGCGGCGAGGCGCGGGCAGGAGGTCGGGCAGGCGGCCGGAATCTGGCGGGGATGGGGGCCTCGATGCGGGGAAGGACCGGGGAAGAGCTTGCGAGGGCGGCCAAGTCGGGACGAGGATGGCTCGGGGGAGCTCGCAGGGACGAGGGACGGGCGGCGGTGGCGGAGCCGCGGCCGAGGAGGAGGGCGACGGGCTCCCGGCGACGAGGCGGAGGTGCAGGTCGCGGTGGAGGAGGCCGATGGAGGTGGACGCCGGAGACGGGCGTCAGGAGATGGAGGAGGAGGTGGCCTTGGCGGCGTCGGGCGGCCGGAGATTAGCCGGAGGTGGGGGAGGGAAGGCGAGGCGGTCGCGGCGCCCGGCGAGGAGGAGGCCGACGGGGAGGGCGTCAGGCGGGCGGAGGCCGGGCCGAGGAGGAAAGGCGGCAGGCGGGGGGGAGGCTGGGGTGGTGAGGGAGGAGGAAGAAGGGACGAGCGCGTCCGGTGGGGGAAGCGGGTCGGGGTGGGGCCCGCGTGGGGTGCGTGCGGTGTGTGGCGTGTGTGGTGTTGCGTGTGTTGTGGGGCGACGTGGACGGGTGGGGCAGCAGGTGGGGTGTGGGCCCGTGGTGGCAGGGAGAGAAGGAGAGGGGTGGGTCAGGAGGTGAGGTGGCAGCCGGCTATGTGGGTGAGGGAGTGGGGTAAGGGAGGTGGCGGGCTGGGATTGGTTAGGGGGAAGGGAGGGGTGAGGTGGAGGCAGGCTATTGGGTGGGGTGAGGTGGAGGGGGGCTAGGTAGGTTAGGTTGGGGTAGAAAAGGATTTTGGGTGGCTGATTTTGTACTGGGGGTGGCCGACTGGGTCGGATCGGCCCGGTACGGCTGCCCCCTAAAAAATAATTAAACATTTTATTTATTTAAACGGGGCTTTTTGCAAACCGTGGTTAGACGAAACAAAATAATCCGGAGACCCGGGTTTTAATTTGAAAACAAGACGGGGCGTTTAGAAAATGGAAACAGGCTTTTCGAAAATAGTTTTATGCAAACAAGTGCAAGATGACATGACGATGCTCAAATGCGAGGTGGCATGATGACATGAGCATGCGGTCATGATGATGCAATGCACAAAAACAACGCGATTTTCTAGTAGTGGTTTTGCGGGATGCCAGAAGCATCACACTAGATGAGGAAGTCCTTGCTTGTGTCTGGAAGGACAAGCACAAGAGCGGTGGTTAGCTTAGCTTTTAAAGCTTTAAAGCTGTCTTCTACCTTTTCTGACCATTCAAACTTCTTATCTTACTTAAGAAGATCAGTCATAGGCTTGGCTATCTTGGAGAAGTTCTCGATGAATCGGCGGTAATATCCAGCCATTCCAAGGAAACTTCGGACTTCCTTGACTGAAGTAGGTGACTTCCATTCCAGAATGGTTGGAACCTTATCCGGTATGACAACAACACCACTTGCGGACACAACATGGCCAAGGAAGATGAGCTCTTGTAACCAGAACTCACATTTGGAGAACTTGGCGTAGAGACGATGTTCACGAAGTTTAGTCAACACCAAACGTAGATGTTCGGCATGCTCTTCTTCGGTCTTGGAGTAGATTAAAATGTCATCAATGTATACCACGACAAACTTGTCGAGATACTCCATGAAGACGGAGTTCATGAGCCTCATAAATGTGGCAGGGGCATTGGTTAACCCGAAGGACATCACTGTATACTCGTAAAGACCATAACGAGTTGTGAATGTTGTCTTTGGGATATCCTCCTTTCTGATCTTGATTTGATGATACCCTGATCTTAAGTCCATTTTGGAGGAGAGAGTGGCACCACTTAATTGATCAAAGAGGTCATTTATCCGGGAAGTGCGTACTTATTCTTGATTGTCACCGCATTGAGTGGACGGTAATCAACCACCAATCTTGGAATATTTGTATCCCGCTTCTTGACAAAGATGGTAGGGCAATCCCAAGAGGATGTGCTAGGTTGGATGTAGCCTAGTCCTTCTAGCTCTTTCAGTTGCTTATTCAACTCAACCAACTCATGAGGAGGCATGCGGTAAGGTCTTTTGGAGATAGGAGCAGTTCCAGGAACTAGCTCTATGACAAACTCCAGTTCGATCAGTGGCATGCCAGCCAACTCTTTAGGAAAGACATCCAGAAAATGACAGAGTACATGGACATCTTGGACCTCGAGAGTAGGTAGGACATCCATGGCATACAACTCCGAGAAAGGTTTAAGGACTACAAACGGAGACTTTGAACCATCAGTCCAATACTTGACATTTATGCCAGCAGGAGAGGTCACAGTAACTGTCCTAAGTGCACAGTCAATGACGGCTTGATACTTGGTTAACCAGTCCATGCCCAGAATGACATCTATGTTAGTTGACTTTAGTGCGATGAGAGAAGTAGGGAACTTCTGGTATGATATATCTATCTCAACCCCATGAGTAACCCAGATGGTCTGCCAACGAGACCCAGGAGTTCTAATATCTAGAGGAGAGGCCATAGCTTCAAAGGTGATATCATGCATTTGCGCAAAATCTTGTGATATGAATGTATACGATGCTCCAGAATCAAACAAGACTGTTATGAGGATTGAATTGACACGGAGCGTACCCAGAATGATGTGTGGATCTTCCTGAGCTTCCTCAACAGTGACATGGGTCAGGCGACCATGTCCAACACCTTGAGCTTTATCATTATTCTTTGCCGGTTGATCATTGCGACCGACAGCCCTTTGGGGACACTCCCTTGAGTAGTGACCAGGCTGACCACAGGAGTAGCAGGTAACTCTAGTGTAAGAACCAGCAGGAGGACGATAATTTGATCCACGAGTATTTGACTGTGGCTGACGAGAAGCATTGCCAGATGACTTGGGTGCATAAGGAGTGATGCTACACTCAACAGGGAGGAAGAGTGCTTCGTTGGAAACCCCAAGAGCAAGGTATGAAGAGTACAGAAGCAAGATTTCCCTCAATAGAAACCAAGGTTATCGAACCAGAAGGAGGAAGGAAACGTCACACAGGTGTTGGAAGCAACGTGGAGACCTGCACAACACAAACTCAAGACTTTGCCCCAACGAATCAGTGAGGTTGTCAAGCTCACCGGTTTGCTATAACAAAGGATTAAACATATGGTGTGGAAGGTAATGGTTTGCAGGAAGTAAATAAGTAACAACTAAAGATGTATCAATGGTAAAGATTGGACCGGGGTCCATAGTTCACTAGAGGTGCTCTCCTTACATAAACAACATGGCATGAAGGGTAAACAAATTCTCAAGGGCAATTGACAGGAACTGAGCAAGGCATAACAATGCAATTACTAGCTAGAAAGATTCTGTGAAGTTGATTGGTCAATACAACAATATACATAGACCGTAATCCAACTGCATCTATGACTATAAGTCCACCTTCAGGTTATCATCCGAACCCCCTCCAGTATTAAGTTGCAGGCAACAGACAACTGCTTTAAGCAAAGTGTGTAAGGTAAACAGTCCACATGTTCCATGAACAAGGAACCGTTGTTCTCTCCCTAGTAGCAACAAAGACATCTACAACCAAGAGATTTTGTCACTTCCTTGGAAACTAGAGGCATGAACCACTCTAGAGCATAAATACTCCCTCTTGGAGTCACTAGCAACTACTTGGCCAAGATAGCCACTAGCAACGGAGAGCATGCAAGATCAGAAACAACACAGACATGATAGAATCATAAAGATAGAACCATTAATCAAACTAACATAATAATCTCAATATCCATTGGATCCCCATAAACACAACATGCATGATTACAAATAGATTAGATCTTGATCATGAACGGAGCTCACAAGATCTATACATGAAAGCACAAAGGAGGAGATACAACCATCTAGCTACTACATGGACCCATAGTCCAAGGTGGAACTACTCACAAATCATATCAGAGAGAAGGCCTCTGGGATGATCTCCCCTCCGGTAGGGTGCCGGGAAGAACTTCAGATCCCCCCCCCCCCGATCTAGAGACGATGGTGGCGGCGGCTGCATTTGTTTCGTGGATTTCGATCGGGCACCGAGAGTTTCAGACGGGGATTTATAGGAGAAGGGGGGAGTCCGGGAGGCGACCAGGGTAGGCAAAACCCTACCCAGGTGTCGGGGGTATAACCACCGGTAGGGTCATGAGAGGGGGAACATAGCGCAGCTGGGTTGGCTCCGAGTGAAAAACGAACCAGGCCGGGTAAGGACGACCGGGTAAGATAAGCAAGAAAGCCGAGATATAACTATCTCGGCCCGTATAGGACAAAGTTGCAACCCTTGCAGGTACCAACGAGCCGAGTCAACCGAGGAAGGGCCGAGTCAGGAAGGACGCGTGGCACCTTTTCGAGTAAGGTTCGGGAAGGACCATGGTAAAGCATGGTCAAAAGATAAGGGAGACGCCGGGTGACACAAAAGGAGCCGGGTGACACCCAAAGCAAGTTACCGACGTACAAAGTAACTGCATGACGCCAAAAAGAATAAGAAGCAGCATACCAGAAGACCGTTAGCTATCAAGCTTTATGGACCGGGCCTATGGGCTTAGGGCAAACCCATAACCCAGCCCATATGGTAGGGACCAAGACCCAAACAGTAAACCCTAGAACCCAAAGGGGTATTACCTAGCTATCGCTGCCTATATAAGGGAGGGCATAGCAGCAGTAGAAGGGGGTTGGACCAAGTAGAGAATAGGTGCTGCATACTCTAGCCAATACAGCTCAAGGAGCACTTGTATTCTTGGGGGTATCAATCAAATTGTCAAGTGTGGAGAGTTCTTCTTGTTCTTCGTGCATGGCTCGACCGTGCACTCCCTCCCTGGTGACCACAAGCACCCATTCGGCCCCCAACTTAAGCCTAACCATGGCATCTGTCGTGCCACCACCACGACAGTTGGCGCCCACCGTTGGGCAGAAGCAGGTGCTTGATGGAGTCTTCATCCGGACGGGCAACATTATCGCCAAGACCGGCGAGCGCGTCTACTCCGGCCTCATCCAGAGGTTTGGAGCGCTCAACTTCGTCAGCGACAACGCGGGCTGCTTCGGGACCAAGTCGTTCCCTAGGGGCGGTCGCTTCATCAAATTCGGCGAGCACCAGGTCTACGTCGCGGTGCGTGAGCCAGATCCTGAGAACGTCGTCATGGCACCAGATCCCCCAACGGCAACAGTCGCTGGGAAACCTCTCCAACTCGTCTCCATGGAGGTAATGATGACTGCCCCAAACCCCGTAGCTCCCACTGTAGTTCCAGTGGTAAATGAAAACACAGAGGGAGGAAATCATGAGGAAACGCCAAGGGCTGCAAGAACAGCGAAGGCGCCGCTGGAGAAACCAGAGAACATAGCTAGGAGCAAAAGAGCTAAGGAGCTGCAGGAAGCAATAGACAAGTTGGCAGAGCCAGTGGCACAGGCGACTGACCCGGCACGTGTGCAAGCCGAGTTGGAAGAAACCAGGATAAAAGTTCTGGAAAAAGCAAAGGAGCTGGCACAGTTACAACAGGATGTGGATATCACTATCCGAGAGCTTAACTCGGCAAATCGAGTCAAGGGCGCAAAGACCCGGCTTGATGCGACGAGATTGAGAGGAAGGAACCTCAATGAAGAGCTCGCATATGCGACATCAAAGATAACACCAGAGAATAGCAATGAGACAGCCGTGCTCCCAACATACAACACAACATCAGCTAATCTGCGAGCAGCAGAAGCAGTGTAAGGTTCCCAACATTTAATAAGGTAGAGATCCCTATGTTTACAATGCTAGTCCCTGGATCAATAGCTAGCATCCACAGTTAAGATGTAATATCAAGAAACAAAGGTAATAATACATCTTTATAACCAGAAATAAAGTAATTTATTACATATTACATAGCTCATTTGGCTATTACATTACATTGCAGCAGAATATCTATAAGCATGGGGTCCTTCATATTCAAAGTGCCACAGGCAGACATGTTGGTTGTAGACTTGTAATCCTAATCATTAAACTTCACTAATATCAAACAAACCTGCAACATAACAAGTTACAGCCACAAGGGTCAATACATTTGAATTGTATTGGCAAGTGATACTATGGTAGTATAGTGGAGTCTATCATATATATGCATTTGGCTAAGTGGAGCTTAGGCTTGCTTTGCTCAAAATAGATTTTCCTTATCATTTGAAAACACTAATTTTTTGCTTGACAAAAATCACCCAAGGAACCACCAATAGAAATTGGTGAACCTTAAACCCTTGTTCAACCACAAGTTTTTAACTTAGAAATTTGGATGATGAGATTCTTGATAGCTTCCATGTCTTGATTCTCAAATTGTCCTTTGCCAGGGACATGGCTAAGTACTTAGATTTTTCACTCTGCAGAGGTGGTGCACTTTCCCCACAAGACTTGGTTTCACCAAGACAAGATCTTTCAGAAGCCTTCCCTTAGACCAAAATGGACGCGCTCCAACCTATCAATCCCCTACCACCAACTGTCCATTTGGCTAAGTTATTGCAACCTATATGATCCAGGCAGAGCCCATAATGCCAAGTGGCTGCCCTTGAAGCTTCTCAACATTTGACATCTCAAATCTCTTTGTTCCTGGGTGGCCATCCACAAGTGAGACACTAAGTTTTCCCCAGCATACTGGACTTGGTGATGCCCAAGTTTTCCCCAGCATACTAGACTTGCATGACCACTAAACACAAACCATTCCTTCCATTCCACCCAGGTGATTCATTCACTTAGTTGTTTTATTAAACAAAACACAAGTCCTCAGACTTAGAAATTTTCCCATAGTATGAATATATATATTCCACCCTTGTTTTCTATTAGCTAAGCTAAGCATGATAGTAGTGGAAATCTTATCTTAGGAATATTCTACTAAGGTTTCATCTACTAGTATTTCCCATAGCATAGTTTATACTTAGCAAAATTCCATGCAAGTCCTACTTAGAAATATCACTAATGCATAGTGAAAATAATGGGACAAAGGTATGAAGCATCACTTGCCTTTTTGGTAGAGAGTATAAGTTCACTTCTTGATCTTTGCAATGTTCACACACTTCAAGTCACTACAATTCAATCAAGCAAACAATATTTCAATCTACCATTCAAGCAATTCAACACATAAAATAATAATAACCAAACAATGCATGCAAGCATGCTAAAGATTGTTTTATTTGGAGAAGTGGTTTCTAATGGGTCATAAACATTTGAAAACACCCAATGGTCATTTTATAAAGTGGCAAAATCATTTGTATAAGATTTTACTTCATAAACCATTTTTGATCAAGTCATTATTTTATGTGGTGAAGAAATGCTTTTAGTAAGGAAAAATTCTATAGGTTTCACCAAATATGTTTTCAAACCATATAACCTTGTGTTTAGGGTCAGAGAGTTTATTTCCAAAACATTTCTCAAAGATTTTCTCCCAAAAACATTTTTAATAATTAAACATTATTTTTATTTGACTAGAAATGGTTTAAATCCAAAGTTTATTCTTTTGTTTCACCAAATACATTTTTGAAACCACAATTTGTTTCCTATGGTCAGTAGGTTCAAAACAAACCATTTGCCAAAGATTTTATCCCCAAAATCATTTTAGAACAATTTTTATATTCTAAACATGCATACATAAGTTTCTGCAAAAACAAACAATTTAACAGAAGCAATTTTCTAAACAAAGTGCATGGTTGGCTACGGCTTGTCTTGCTGAATCCATTGATATAAAATTTGCAAAATTTGGACGTGTAGATTAAAAGTTATAGATTTTACAAAATCTTGTATCTAATAGATTAAATCTGTTTTAAACAAAACAATCAGAGACACGTGTCTTATTCCTATTCGCCCATACCGCTTCGGTTGGATCGAGCGATGGAAGCCGTTGGATTTAAGTGGGATCACATGGCTCAGAAGAGCGCGTACCCTTTTGCTCACGTTCTATCCTAATCGTCAGATCCAAATCCTACGGTCCTAACTGCTTTGACCATTGCTCAGCGGCGCTGGCAGCGGCGACTGGCGGCGGCGTGTCTGGTGGTGGTGGTTCGGCGAGCCTAGGAAGCGAGGGAGTGAAGGGAGGTTCTCACCGAGTTCACCGTGGCGTGGGGGTGCTCGAGGTGCTTTCCGTTTGTCGAGGGGCGCGCTGGAGCTACGGGGATTCCTCGCCGGAGTGGTGTCTGGCGACGGGCATGCGTTGTCGTCGTCGGGGACTTCGCTGTAGAGCACGGGAGAGGGGGCAGATGATACTATTAGACGTGTGGGAGAGTAGGGAGCATGGGAGCATCAAAGAGAGAGGGCAACACGGTCAGAGGCTACCTGTGGAGCTCATCGGAGTTGGAGCAGACGGTGGCGTCGTTCGGACGAAGACGGAGTCGACGACACGGGGCTCGCGCGAGTGAGCTGAGGGTGGAGGGAGGTGCGCCAGAGTCTGGGGAAGATGCTCGTGTGCTCCAGGGGGTGAGGGGTGGAGGAGGCTGGCCGGAATTTGCTTGCGAGCTCGTCGGAGACAGCGGCAGTACAGAGAGAAATTGGGCGGCCTGGGGGCGCGCTTGGGTGAGGCGATGGAGGGGAAATGGAGGGGAAACGCAGACGAGTAATAGGGCATGGTCGGGGGTCATTTAATGGTGCGGTTAACGCGAATTAAGCCCGCCTTTAATCGCCTGCAACGGCCGGCGAGGTGAGGGGCGTGGTCACCGCGGGGAGGAAGAAGGTGACGTGGTTGTGGGGCCTGGCTGTCTATGAGTGAGAGAGAGTGGGGGTGGGGTCGTTCAGTCAGCGGCTTTGCGAGTTTATAAGTGGGTGTGAATCGTTTTTCTTCGGGATAGAGAGGGAATGGCTGGGCCTTGTTGGGCTGGCCGGCTGGGCTGAGTCCCTTAACATTTTTTTTTGCTCTGTTTGTTTTTCTTTTTCTCATTTGGTTTTATTCTGTTTTGGTTTTGTTTAATTAATTCAAACACTCATTTGAATTCAAATCTTTGTCAAATTTTGTGTAGCTTTAAATACTGATTAACAATACATTCTGATATCATTTTTAGAGTAATTTATTTATTCTTTTTAAGTCTTTTAATTATTCAAAAAGGCCTTTGTTTTAAATCATATAAGATTTAATAATATTTTTAAACACCATTTAAATTCTTTAACTTTCCAAATCCTTTCAGTAGGTTTTTATTTGATTACTTGGGTGTCAAATAATTCATCTTTAGGAAAGCTTTTAATATGTTTCATAAATCATTTGAATTGGGTTTATTTTAATTCCAATGGAATTTAATATGGTTTTAATTCCCTAAATTTTATTTGGAAGATTTATTTAATCTTATTTAAGTTGGATTAAACCACTTTTATTTCACTTGGGTAAATTCCAAATATCATTTTCTCATGATTTAAATGATCATTCTTATTAGAGATTTGTCTTTCTTAAAATAGGGATAGAATGGTTATTGCCATTTTATTTTATTTTGGAAAATTCTTTATCCTTTTAAATATCTTTAGGATTAATTTCTCACCACTTGGTGTGGATTTTAGATAAGTGATTTATTAGCTTTGGAAATTACTTTTCCTTATCATATTTAAATTTATAAGATTTTATTTGTGGTTCCAATTTAAGTGAAACCAATTTATATGGTTTTATAATATTTCCATTTGTCTTTCTTGATCATTTGTAAATGTTTGTTGACAAATTTTATATGGATCAAAACCATAGGCTTGGAGATAACTTGGAAATGATTTTTATTCCATTAGGGTTTAGGGTTTGGATTTATTTTCCAAGTGTTTAAATTTCCAGATACATTCATTGAGGAATGCATTTTACTTGATTTGAATTTTGTTGAATTCAAACTTTAATTAAAGTTTGTTCAAGATGGGATTTTAAGTTTCCTTTTATAAACAAAATTTTCTTTTCACCCTAATTTTCAACAATAATTTATTTTGTTTATTTATTTTTCACATTACAAGATTTGGAAAATCTTGGGATGTGACAGGATACCACCCTTAAAATAAATCTCGTCCCGAGATTTGGGGAGGCTAGGGGTTACAAGTTGGCTCAAAAACACTAGGGTACTACCACCCTTTAAAATTTTCCAACTAGATTACATCTTGGCTTGCTTGGGATCTTGTTGAAATCTCTCTGGACAAACATATGCATAGTGTCCTTTGTTTCCACACTTGAAACATGTGACTAGGCTGAGATCTTTCATAGGCTTGTTTATCTTGTGCTTCATCTTTTCTGGACAGTTGCTTGCATAATGTCCTTGGTTACCACAATTGTAACATGTGATAAGGTTGAGTTCTTCACGTATCATCTGTGGAAAAGTTGCAAAATAATGGCCTAGCTCTTTGCAGTTGTTGCACCACACTTGGCTAATCTCCTTATATTTTTGCTTCTCTGGACATTCACTGGCATAGTGTCCCATTTCTTTGCAATGACCACATTGCACATGGCTTTTGTCCTTCTTTTTCTTGGGTTTCTCCAAATCTAGGAGTGCTTCTAGTTCTTGTTCTTCATATGTTATCTCAAAGGTAGGAATGTCTACTGGTCTCCTTGACTTTCTATTACTCCTTGGATAATACATATGTCTCCTTTTTGGTCCTTTAAATTGAGTCATGTTGTTGGGAGGTACAAGCTGAGATTTTCCTTTGTCTTCATCCTTCTTGGTAGACTTGGATCTCTCATGGTAATCTGCAATCAGTTGTTGCACTCCACCTTGTTTCCTTTGTTCAACTATGGAATAGATGGGGCATTGGATAGGGACATGATTGTTTCCTTCACATAGGTAACAAGTAGCTTGGGATGTGGGGCATTGGTCAATTGGATGTTTTCTTCACAATTGGGGCATTGATCTCCATGCTCCTTGGAAGTGTGGTCCTTGTCTCCACAAATATTGCAAGCTTGGGTTCCTTATAGAATAACATCTTTGCCATCCTTGTTGTCATAAACTCCTTGGGAAGAGTTGTCTCCCATGTTGATCATTTGAGTAGCCATCCCTTGCAACAATTGGGATTGAGTTTCCAAAACTTTTCACATGGTTGGGTCTAACTCATTGTTGTTGACTAAAAACTAAGTTGCCACTTGGTTCAGCTGGGTTTGTCTTGCAAGCAGTTGGTCTCTCATGTTGTTCTCTTGGTTGTTGTTGTCACCATCCTTGATGTTGGAGTCTCTTGGAGAAGTCATCTGTTTGGGTTGGTTTGGGATTAGAATAGGAAAAATATTTCTAAGGGAATAATTCTAATCACACACATCACAATTCACTCAAGCAATGTGCAAGCAATCACAAACAAGCATGTCACTCAAACAACAAAGTTCAAGCACATTTTTAGGAAACAAAATATTTTTGTTACACCACATAAGTTGGTGGGTTTGACTTGACTAAATATGGTGGTCCATCTATATGGTTCACTTCAAATCTTTCCATCCTTCTTGGTTGATTCTTCATGAACAAGATCATGGTTCCTTTGGAAAAAATTTGGTCACAAAACTTCAAAGTGATGATAGTTTGTTCTAAGTTGTGTTTCCTTAGTCTTCTAGTCTTGAGTAACTTTTCTTGTCTCACTTGTAGTCTGTAACACCCTCAGAATCGGCCCTATGCAAGTTTTAGCGAAACTCGCCAAACCCGCATAGAAACGATTCGAAGGTGCCCACCAGGCACTTTCGTGCGGGTGGAAAGCAAAGTAATAACATTACACAACAGTCCTCGATGGGACCCACAGAACAGATATATATACAACAGCGACTCAAAGAGTCAAGAATACGAATATACGGTACAAAGATCCAAATCACCTTGAAAACGATGGGACGTCCGACTACGGACAAGATGCAAATGGGGCTAAGAGCCCTGAAGAATAACCAATGGCGTCCATAACCCTTGGCCAAGCTTGGAAGGGTAACCCCGCTAACGGCGTCGACCTCAAAACCTGCTTAAACAAAAGGGGTGCCGCAAAGGGCAAAGGAAAAGAAGGAGCGTCAAGATCGAGGCCAAGACACGGCGAGGCTAGAATTCGCGGTCCTCGCCACATAGGTATGGTGGATCGAGCGGCAAAAGATGCACTAAACAACCTAAAGAGGCTCGATTCAACTGGCGGCGATCAGAGAGGGGTGAGGAAGGCCTATTCGGAACCAACCTGATTCTATCATCAAACAAACCCATCCTGGCGTTTCCCCCTCGAGACCAAACGAGGAAGTCAACCGAGGAACTCACACAGTTGGCAGTTTTACTCATTCAGTTATTGTCGCAGCAATTACTAGTCAGGTTTAGATAATCGTCCTGATAAAGTAAGCAGTGGGCACTTTTAGTTAACCATTCCATGAAAGTTGCAGCACTTACTAGTCAGATACAATTGGCATGTGATAAACCCCAAAACCCAGCAGTTGTTGGAACTTTTATTTAGCCGTTTCGTTGTAGTGAAGCTGATTACTAATCATATCGGTAACAAGTCAATTTAAAACAGTAAACTTTAGTTATAGTTGTCTATGATCAAGCACTGTGCTCCAAGTCGTCCATAACCGCGGACACGGCTTCTCGAAAAGATTTAACCCTGCAGGGGTGCACCAAAGTATCCACAGGCACTTCGACCCTTTTTGCCAGATCAGTTAACATACACCCATCGGTATGTCGGCGGGGCCTAAGTCACGACGTTCCCAGACCCAAAGCAAGCACGGGGGGCCACCCCACTAAGTACACCCGCAACGAAGTCGGCCGGTCTCCGAGACGGACTTAGGGTTTGTGGGGCCGGCGGTAAACGACAGTATGCCCCCAAACGGGGACTGTCGATACCACGTAAACGGGTCACAATTCCTAAACAGTACAGTGTGCTCCTCGCACAATCGTAAATACATAAGTAGCATGGCATAAGTACAGGATAGTAAAAACACCTCAAACTAGTTGTGGCCCCCAGTACAATACTTTGAAATCAGGTAATTATCAATGGGGGGCCCATATCTCCCCACCTGTGGTTAGCGCGCTCGATCTCGGAACAGGTGTCAAGAACTCGGGTCCTACGGGACACAAGTGGGCGGTCGGAAACCAAATCTTACCTATCACCCACCGATGCCTCTGCTTAATTCAATTTTAGTTGTTAAACAGGAATTAAAGTGAACAATAATTAAAGACATGATCATCTCCAATGTCAACATGCGGCAACTCCTCCAACAATCGTGGTACTGGTCGACACCTAAACACTTGAGCAAGCGACTACGACACGCGGGCCCACTATCTACCAAACAACAGGTAATAGGATGTGTCCAGGGCTATATATGGCTGCAAGGGATATCACGGGTACGAAACTAGAGCATCGCAACACAGATAGCAAAGATCAACAGGAGGGAAGTAAATACTATAAAAGTAAGATAGGTAGAAAGGGGAGATGCTCGCCTGAACACATTGTCGAAGGGTTCATCCGAATATCGGGACGAAGCTCACATCAACTCAACGGCCTTATCCGCGAAGAAGCAAATCGCTAGAAGAAACACCGGATGCAGTATTTAATACAACGGCAGAAGATCGGCATGATGCATGCATGATGGATGACATGGCAAAGGTGCGATGCAAATAGGTCAGTATTAAGCGGAACCGGGGTCCCGACAATTAATTAGATGGTTCAAGTTGTTTTAGTTACCCCGCAATTTAAATGTTGTTTAACAAGGCAGAAAGTTTCACCGGTTCGCTACACAAGTTTAAATGAGGCCAATATAAGGCTAGATTTGCCCGCATATGGGCCCCATATTTAATTATTAGGTGAATCGGCATAAGGCCCCCAAACCACCGATATGCATGCGAGATGACAATTTAATATGCAACAAGTTGTTATTATCTTATAAAATAGGGTTCTCGGATAAGGGTCACACTTTAGGGTTCTCGACGATCTTGGAGGTTCCGGGGTTCGGGGCCGGTCTCGGGGTCCAGGGTCTAGGGTTCGGCGAGGTCGCCCTCGGACTCAGGGGTAGGTCTTGGCGCATCCGGGGTCTTCGGGTCACGTTGTCGGTCATGGCGTTCGGGACGAAGCACTTGTCGCATCGGAGGTTCTCGGCGGACTCGGTGTCCGGGGTGGAACACTTGGCGTTCCTTGTCGAAGATCTTGTTCGGCCTCTTGTCGTTGGCGTTGTGGTACTTGTTCCGATCCATGGCAATCTTGGGGTTCCTCGTCGACGGCCTTCGGGTACGGGGGTTTTAGCGGTGTTCGGGTTCGGATCCGCGACGAAGACCTTGGGGCACCATATACATGTACATCCTTCGCATCCATCGGCATCGAGCCGGTCTTGCCGGTGAACTACCGTGTACGAAGGTCTTGACATGCGGCGGGAACGGTCTCGGGTTCGGGCGTCCTGGACGGGCCCGGCGAGCTGATGGGGCCGGAGGGGAGAGCGGGCACGGGGTGGTCCTGGCGAGGTGGGCCCCGACGGAGAGGGGCCAGCGCGGGGTCCGTCGCGGCGGCGTCCTGGGGGGGAAGCCTGGCGGGCGCGGCTTGCAGGCGAGGCTCTGACGGCAAGGCCCAGCGTCGGCAGCCGCGGCTTGGCCAGCAAGGGCAGTGGAATGAGCGGCAGCGGGCGGCGATTGGCGGGCGCACGGGTGGGCCGGGAGGCGGGCGAGGCGACCTGCGCGCCGGCGGGGAGGAACCGCCGGAGGAGGGATGAGCTCTGGGGAGGGCACCGGCGCGGAGAAGACGGCCGGGCGGGGCTCGGGCCGGCGGCGAGGGAAAGCTGCTGGGCCTGGCTGGGCGACTGGCGGCGTGCGGGCCTTGAGGAGGAGGCAGGTGTCAAAGGCGCGACGAGGTTGGTGAGGTTGGCGGCGAGCTCGCGGTGGGCGGCGCTGGCGCGCGGCGCGGAGGAGGTGGTGGCAGGCGCGCGGCCGAGCGGGGCGAGGCGCTGGAGGCGGAGGAGCCGGGGAGGCAGTGCAGCGGCAGCGCGGGCGCCGAGCTCAGACGAGCAGGCTGGGCGGCGGGCGGAGGAGGGGCAGGCAAGGCGCTGCGGTGAGGAGCAGAGGGGGCGACGCGGTTTGCGGGGCGAGAGGAGGGGTCGGGAGCGGGCGAGCGAGCGAGGAGAGAAGGGGGAGGAAGAAGAGGAACAGCGCACGGCAGGTGGGGGTGGTGGGTCCCGCGGGGGCCCAGGGGGGTGGCTCGGTCTGGGGTGGGGCGCGTCGGTGGGTCCAGGGGACAGGGCGGGGCCCAGGGCGCAGGCGGAGAGTGGACTGGGGACGTGGGTGGTGAGTGTGGCCGGCGTGGTTGGTGTGTAGGCTGGTTTGGCTGAGGTGGCAGCAGCCTAGTGGCTGGAGGGAGGAGAGAAGGTGAGGTGGCGGATGGGGATAGGGTGGGGTGATGTGGAGGTGTGGGCTGGGTAGGTTTCTAGGTAGCCGTAGGAATAAGGGGCGGGCCGATTTAATTTCTGGGGGTAGTCGTTCGGGTCTATTCGGCCCGTTCGACTGCCCCTACTGAAAACAATTGAACTCTTTATTTGATTTAAACGGGCCGTGTGCAAACCGATAGCGGCCAAAACAAAATATTCCGGGGACCCGGTTTTGGCGTTTGAATTAAGTTGGGGCGTTTGGAAAACAAAAATAGGTTTTCGAAATTAGTTTTAGACAAACAACATGATGATGACGATGCAATGCACAAATTCAACGCGATTTTCTAGTAGTGGTTTTGCGGGATGCCACATAGTCCTTAGTAATATCTATGGTTGAAGTCCTTGGTGAAAATGTTGAAGATGTTGAAGTCATTAGAGTTGAAGATATTGAAGTCATTAGAGTTGAAGATGTTGAAGTCATTAGGGTTAATGATGTTGAAGTCATTAGAGTTGATGATGTCCTTTGCACATGATGAAGTCTTTGGCCATGGTAAAGGCTTTGTCCATCAAGTTTGAAATAGAAGAGATGTAGAATCAAAAGCAAAATGGTTGAGGAAAGAGTTTACAAGATTGTTTGTAAATAAGTTTTGGAACAAATACAACTCCTATTTTTCTAAGGGTTTGTCCAATCCTAGGGTTACAAATCCTACAGGCAACACAATGCTCTGATACCATCTCTAAGGTTCCCAACCTTTAATAAGGTAGATATCCCTGTGTTTACAATGCTAGTCCCTGGATCAATAGCTAGCATCCACAGTTAAGATGTAATATCAAGAAACAAAGGTCATAATACATCTTTATAACCAGAAATAAAGTAATTTATTACATATTACATAGCTCATTTGGCCACAGGCAGAATATCTATAAGCATGGGGTCCTTCATCTTCAAAGTGCCACAGGCAGACATGTTGGTTGTAGACTTGTAATCCTAATCATTAAACTTCACTAATATCAAACAAACCTGCAACATAACAAGTTACAGCCACAAGGGTCAATACATTTGAATTGTATTGGCAAGTGATACTATGGTAGTATAGTTGAGTCTATCATCTATATGCATTTGGCTAAGTGGAGCTTAGGCTTGCTTTGCTCAAAATAGATTTTCCTTATCATTTGAAAACACTAATTTTTTGCTTGACAAAAATCACCCAAGGAACCACCAATAGGAATTGGTGAACCTTAAACCCTTGTTCAACCACAAGTTTTTAACTTAGAAATTTGGATGATGAGATTCTTGATAGTTTCCATGTCTTGATGCTCAAATTATCCTTTGCCAGGGACATGGCTAAGTACTTAGATTTTTCACTCTGCAGAGGTGGTGCACTTTCCCCACAAGACTTGGTTTCACCAAGACAAGATCTTTCAGAAGCCTTCCCTTAGACCAAAATGGACGCGCTCCAACCTATCAATCCCCTACCACCAACTGTCCATTTGGCTAAGTTATTGCAACCTATATGATCCAGGCAGAGCCCATAATGCCAAGTGGCTGCACTTGAAGCTTCTCAACATTTGACATCTCAAATCTCTTTGTTCCTGGGTGGCCATCCACAAGTGAGACACCAAGTTTTCCCTAGCATACTGGACTTGGTGATGCCCAAGTTTTCCCCAGCATACTGTACTTGCATGACCACTCAACACAAATCATTCCTTCCATTCCACCCAGGTGATTCATTCACTTAGTTGTTTTATTAAACAAAACACAAGTCCTCAGACTTAGAAATTTTCCCATAGTATGAATATATATTCCACCCTTGTTTTCTATTAGCTAAGCTAAGCATGATAGTAGTGGAAATCTTATCTTAGGAATATTCTACTAAGGTTTCATCTACTAGGATTTCCCATAGCATAGTTTATACTTAGCAAAATTCCATGCAAGTCCTACTTAGAAATATCACTAATGCATAGTGAAAATAATGGGACAAAGGTATGAAGCATCACTTGCCTTTTTGTTAGAGAGTATAAGTTCACTTCTTGATCTTTGTAATGTTCACACACTTCAAGTCACTACAATTCAATCATGCAAACAATATTTCAATCTACCATTCAAGCAATTCAACACATAAAATAATAATAACCAAACAATGCATGCAAGCATGCTAAAGATTGTTTTATTTGGAGAAGTGGTTTATAATGGGTCATAAACATTTGAAAACACCCAATGGTCATTTTATAAAGTGGCAAAATCATTTGTATAAGATTTTACTTCATAAACCATTTTTGATCAAGTCATTACTTTATGTGGTGAAGAAATGCTTTTAGTAAGGAAAAATTCTATAGGTTTCACCAAATATGTTTTCAAACCATATAACCTTGTGTTTAGGGTCAGAGAGTTTATTTCCAAAACATTTCTCAAAGATTTTCTCCCAAAAACATTTTTAATAATTAAACATTATTTTTATTTGACTAGAAATGGTTTAAATCCAAAGTTTATTCTTTTGTTTCACCAAATACATTTTTGAAACCACAATTTGTTTCCTATGGTCAGTAGGTTCAAAACAAACCATTTGCCAAAGATTTTATCTCCAAAATCATTTTAGAACAATTTTTATATTCTAAACATGCATACATAAGTTTCTGCAAAAACAAACAATTTAACAGAAGCAATTTTCTAAACAAAGTGCATGGTTGGCTAGGGCTTGTCTTTCTGAATCCATTGATTTAAAATTTGCAAAATTTGGACGTGTAGATTAAAGTTATAGATTTTACAAAATCTTGTATCTAATAGATCAAATCTGTTTTAAACAAAACAATCAGAGACACGTGTCTTATTCCTATTGCCCATACCGCTTCGGTTGGATCGAGCGATGGCAGCAGTTGGATTTAAGTGGGATCACACGGCTCAGAAGCGCGCGTACCCTTTCGCTCACGTTCTATCCTAATCGTCAGATCCAAATCCTACGGTCCTAACTGCTTGGACCATTCCTCAGCGGAGCTGGCGGCGGCGACTGGCAGCGGCGTGTCTGGTGGCGGTGGTTCGGCGAGTCTAGGAAGTGAGGGAGTGAAGGGAGGTTCTCACCAAGTTCACCGTGGCGTGGGGGTGCTCAAGGTGCTTTCCGTTTGTCTAGGGGCGCGCTGGAGCTACGGGGATTCCTCGCCGGAGTGGTGTCTGGCGACGGGCAGGCGTTGTCGTCATCGGAGACTTCTCTGTAGAGCACGGGAGAGGGGGCAAATGATACTATTAGACGCGTGGGAGAGTAGGGAGCATGGGAGCATCAAAGAGAGAGGGCGGCGCGGTCAGAGGCTACCTGTGGAGCTCGTCGGAGTTGGAGTAGACGGTGGCGTCGTTCGGACGAAGACGGAGTCGACGACACGGGGCTCGCGCGAGTGAGCTAAGGGTGCAGGGAGGTGCGCCAGAGTCTGGGGAAGATGCTCGTGTGCTCCAGGGGGCGAGGGGTGGAGGAGGCTGGCCGGAATTTGCTTGCGAGCTCTTCGGAGACAGCGGCAGTACAGAGAGAAATTGGGCGGCCTGGGGGCGCGCTTGGGTGAGGCGACGGAGGGGAAATGGAGGGGAAACGCAGGCGAGTAATAGGGCATGGTCGGGAGTAGTTTAATGGTGCGCTTAACGCGAATTAAGCCCGGCTTTAATCGCCTGCAACGGCCGGCGAGGTGAGGGGCGTGGTCATCGCGGGGAGGAAGAAGGTGACGTGGCTATGGGGCCTGGCTGTCTGCGAGTGAGAGAGAGTGGGGGTGGGGTCGTTCTGTCAGCGGCTTTGCGAGTTTATAAGTGGGTGCGAATAGTTTTTCTTCGGGAGAGAGAGGGAATGGCTGGGCCTTGTTGGGCTGGCCGGCTAAGCTGAGTCCCTTAACATTTTTTGCTCTGTTTGTTTTTCTTTTTCTCATTTGGTTTTATTATGTTTTGGTTTTGTTTAATTAATTCAAACACTCATTTGAATTCAAATCTTTGTCAAATTTTGTGTAGCTTTAAATACTGGTTAACAATACATTCTGATATCATTTTTAGAGTAATTTATTTATTATTTTTAAGTCTTTTAATTATTCAAAAAGGCCTTTGTTTTAAATCATATAAGATTTAATAATATTTTTAAACACCATTTAAATTCTTTAACTTTCCAAATCCTTTCAGTAGGTTTTTATTTGATTACTTGGGTGTCAAATAATTCATCTTGAATTATTTGGAAAGCTTTTAATATGTTTCATAAATCATTTGAATTGGGTTTATTTTAATTCCAATGGAATTTAATATGGTTTTAATTCCCTAAATTTTATTTGGAAGATTTCTTTAATCTTATTTAAGTTGGATTAAACCAATTTTATTTCACTTGGGTAAATTCCAAATATCATTTTCTCATGATTTAAATGATCATTCTTATTAGAGATTTGTCTTTCTTAAAATAGAGATAGAATGGTTATTGCCATTTTATTTTATTTTGTAAAATTCTTTATCCTTTTAAATATCTTTAGGATTAATTTCTCACCACTTGGTATGGATTTTAGATAAGTGCTTTATTAGCTTTGGAAATTACTTTTCCTTATCTTATTTAAATTTATAAGATTTTATTTGTGGTTCCAATTTAAGTGAAACCAATTTATATGGTTTTATAATATTTCCATTTGTCTTTCTTGATCATTTGTAAATGTTTGTTGACAAATTTTATATGGATCAAATCCATAGGCTTGGAGATAACTTGGAAATTATTTTTATTCCATTAGGGTTTAGGGTTTGGATTTATTTTCCAAGTGTTTAAATTTCCAGATACATTCATTGAGGAATGCATTTTACTTGATTTGAATTTTGTTGAATTCAAACTTTGATTAAAGTTTGTTCAAGATGGGATTTTATGTTTCCTTTTAGAAACAAAAGTTTCTTTTCACCCTGATTTTCAACAATAATTTATTTTGTTTATTTATTTTCACATTACAAGATTTGGAAAATCTTGGGATGTGACAAGCAGCAATGGCAGAGTTACCCCACTTGGACGGGAAGCAAAGAAAAGGGAGCAAGAACGGGTCAATGAGTTAGTAAAAGCAGCCAGTATGCTAAATGAGGCATATTACAGAGCAAATCTGGGTATAGCAGGGAGATCACAGGTGGTTCACTCGGTAACTCCTGTTCCGGCAAGATCGGTTGGGCACACGGCATCCTCACCAGGAGCGGCACCCAGGCCGAGAAAAGAGAAAAGTGTGGATTCTGGAAAAAAACAAGCAGATGGTCACCTATGATCCGGCAACAGTTCAAGGAAACCCGGCGTGTGCGTAAGGGGCAAAAAGAAATAATCCCCGGGAAAATTAAAACCAGGATAAAATTGGACAGCGAAATGACCACGGAGGGCAAAATTTTGCGACTCATACTCGGCGCGCAACTCACTCGGCAGGAGGAGGAAATCCAGTTCCGAATAACGCACCAGCTCAGCCGGAAAGAAGACAGCAGAGCGTGGGAAAAGCAGTTCAACAGCCAGCTGACACGAACGCGAATAAGTACAAAGATGGTTACTCGGCTATGGTAAATGACGGGTATGAGCTGCCGGACCATGCATATCAAGCAATAGGAACAAGATACGGAGGTAGAAACCTTTAGTCGGATGATGCCAGGTTGAAGCTTGACCGCATAAAAATGGCGGAGATAATTGAATCGCAAGGTCCACAGGGTCCACCATGTTTTGGCCCAAGGATCATGAAGGAGCCACCGGTGCCGAATTTCCAGCTGGCCAGAGGAACAAAAACATATGATGGAAGCACAAAGCCGGAGGATTGGCTCATAGATTATGGAACCGCTTTAAAGATAGCGCAAGGAAACTTGAGATGGGAAGTACGTTACGTACCGCAAATGCTGGAAGGACCAGCACGGGTATGGTTGAACAATTTGCCACCCGGAGGCATCAACAGTTGGATTGATTTTCACGACGCCTTCATGAGCAATTTCACGAGCACTTACAAGAGGCTGAATCGCCCACAGCAACTAGCAATGTGCAAGCAAAGACCGAATGAGACAGACAGGGAGTTCCTCACAAGGTGGTTTACGATGCGTAACTCTTGTGAAGGTATAATCGAGTCACAAGCAATCGCATGTTTTGCACAACGATGCAGACATGGGAGTGTGCTGTGGCAAAGGTTACAAAGAGATATGCCGGCAAGCCTAGCAGAGACGATAAGAATCACCGACTCGTACGCATTAGGAGATCCGACTCAGTCGCTGCTCATGTTGGCAGACGGGATGACTGAGACTCAGATATATGACGCTGCCGGGTCACAAAGGCGCCAGGAGAGATCCGAATACAGAAGCAAGAGAAGGGACGAGAGGCCGGATTATAGGTATGGTTCGGCTCAGGTTGCTGTAGTGAATCAGGATCATCCAGATGCTAGAAGCAGTCAGCGTCAAAGGACAAATGGTCAACAACAATGGATGCCAAAGAATGACGGCAAATGGTCAACAACAACAATGGATGCCAAAGAGGAAACAATACCAAGACCGACAAAAGTACACCTATGAGATGATGCTGGATCAGCCGTGTAAGTTTCACACGCCTAGTCCGAGTGAGCAGGCAAATCACTCAACAAGGCAATGCACTTGGTTTCAGAAAGGAGATAGAGTGGACTCGCCGAATAAGCAGTTGGAGCATTTTGAAGCATCTCAGGAAGCCATCGATCACGCCCTCGGACTAGGAGATAGAGTCAACTTGCAGTTGGAGCAAGGCAATCACAGTGAACCAGCAATACCACAAGGGGTAGCATTGGAGCATCTCAGGAAGCCATCGATCACGCCCTCGCCAGAGTCCGAATCAATCAGGGTAATCCCGGCGAGTCAGGAATCAGAGGCAGTGCCAATGGATATTGACTCAGGGGTAGGTTCGAGTCACTCGGGGACTGATCCATGCACCTCAGGGGTAGCCGTATCGCACTCGAGGACTCCTCAAGTTATGTCGGCAGAACATATCTCGGCGGAACCAATGGATATTGATGTTGAAGAAGACCCGGAACCACTAATACCTACGTGGGCATGACCAATATTCCGTTATTTAAAGGATGGAACCTTTCCAAATGACGAAATGTTGGCAAGGAAAACAGCACAAAGGGAAAAAGCATACACCATAATCAACAAGGAACTATACAAACGAAGCGTGACAAGTGTACTACAGCATTGTATTAGTTCAGAGAAAGGCCAGGAGATTTTATTGGATATCCATCAAGGAGAGTGCGGGCACCATGCATCATCAAGAGCATTGGTAGCCAAGGCATTCAGACATGGATTCTACTGGCCAAGCGCATTGGCACAAGCACAAGAGTTAGTCAGGAAATGCAGTGGTTGTCAACACTATGCGTCCAAGTCACATTTGCCAGCATCAGAATTGAAGACTATACCAATCACGTGGCCTTTTGCAGTATGGTGCCTGGATATGGTAGGACCATTCAAACCAGCAAGGGTAGGCATGACTCATATCTTGGTCATGATCGATAAGTTCACCAAGTGGATAGAAGTGAAGCCAATCAAGAAATTGGACGGTAAAACAGCCGTCACATTCCTAAGGGATATAATCCTCAGATATGGCTACCCGCACAGTGTGATCACTGACAATGGCACAAACTTTGCCGAAGGAGCTTTTACTCGCTTCTGTGGAAAACACCAAATAAGACTTGACGTAGTGTCAGTCTCCCATCCAGAATCAAATGGACAAGTTGAACGGGCTAATGGCTTAGTTCTGTCTGGGATAAAACCCCGCTTAATGGAACCACTCCAGAGGTCACCTGGTTGTTGGATAGAGGAACTACCCTCAGTACTGTGGAGCTTAAGAACGACTCTGAATCGATCAACTGGTTATACGCCATTTTTCCTTGTATATGGGGCTGAAGCAGTCTTGCCGGACGACATAGAATATGACTCGCCAAGGATAAGGCAATACTCGGAAGCCGAGGTAAAAGAGGCCCGAGAAGATGGAGTATATTTACTCGAAGAAGAAAGGGAACTGGCATTTTCCAGATCTGCTATATATCAACAAAACCTCCAACGCTACCACAGCCGAAAAGTGCAACCTCGTGTTTTTCGAGAAGGAGATATGGTGCTAAGGCTGGTGCAGCGCACAGCCGGAATGCATAAATTATCGCCTCCTTGGGAAGGTCCATTCATTGTAAGCAAAGCATTGCACAATGATTCCTATTATCTCATAGACGCTCGTGAAGCGCAAAAGAACAAGGTGGACAGGTCAGGAGATGAAACCAAAAGGCCATGGAATGTGGCACTGCTTCGTCCCTTCTACACTTAGGAGAAGCAATGGATGTATCACTCGAACTCTCATATGCCGGATGTGTTTGCCGGCTATGTGCTAATAATAAAGTGGTATGATTCGGAAAACTGACTCGGGGACTATCCCTTAGGCTTTCCATTTCCATTATTTTACATCGGCTGGCGTGATACCCGGAATTTATTTCGGAACAAGTAGTGTTTACTCGGAAGAAATCAGCTCTTCGACTATGTTGTTGTCCGAAAACACGGCTTCATGGCAAGCAAGAGAAAAAGATCTAAGACGGGTAAACACGAACGCCGGATAAGTACAAGGGAGAAATGTGAGTCGGCTCTAGTTTGTGCCTAACTCTCTGCAGGTTGTGTTATACTATGTGTCGAGTAATCTCGGCCAAGTTACCCAAGTTTCATATTCGCTAACTAAATCCTTCGTCCTTTGAGATCCTAATGTCGAACACCGAAAAATGGTAGACAAGGGCCAACGGCAAGGAAAGGTGACACCGCAGAATGAAACTCGGGGACTTACCCTTGAATGATTCGCACTAAGAGCATGATGCAAACATATAAAGCCTATCAAAAGGCACATAATCAAACTTTGAGTGCAATGTACGTTACATCTGTACCCGGCATACCGGGGATCTAATAAAAGTTCAAGTATTTGTTGGCCTAAGGAGCAGGAGAACTCGGAGGAGCATTCTCGGAAGCAGGAGTGCTTGGAGGATCGGCCAGGTGAGGGGCATCTGCGGCCGGGTCGTCTGGATCATCTGACTCGGTCACCTCGCTATCGCCACCGTCTTCATCAGGAACTTCGACGAGCGATTCGCCAAGGTCGAGGAACCTGGGCCCTTCACACCAAGTGTGTACCATGGTGTACTCTATCATAGCATAAGCTCGCTCCTGGCGCTTCTTGATCAGCTCCGGGTCGTTCAACCATTTGCCATCTCCCCTTATGCGAGCGAGAACATCAAGGTTGATGTCCTCGTACCATGAAAGCACGAAGGAGAGAGCCTTTTCCGCTGCAGCCCGGCCGACCGACTCGCGCCATTGATCCAGCCGGTCTTCAGTGAGGAGCATTCTGTCGGCGAGTGGCTCGATGAGTTCGGGTGGGTCTTCATCCGGCCAGAGCATGCGAAACGCATGGATAGCCGCTTTGAGCAAGTCCACACCACAAGATCTGAGGGTCTTGACCCGTTCAGAAACCACTGCAAGGATCTCCTCCATGGACACTCCGCCGTTAGCAGGAGCACCAGCCTCAGCTCTCACCTTCTTCATGGCTCGGATGGCAAACATGTTGGCCTCAGGAAAGTTCTCTGCAAGCAAAAACGAGAAAGTTAGCAAATAGCAAAGGAAGATGGAAGTAATCCAGCAGGACTTGGACAATGCGTAAAGAGTAAGAACTCACTACGAAGAAAGAAGTTGATGGCAACGAGCTTGATATGCCAAGTTTTGGTCTTGGCTTGAAGGGCGTCGAGGTTCATATTGGTCGACTCGACCAATGACTCGGCCTCATCGAGCAACTTCTTAGTCTTCTCGGTGCTAGCAGCCTGCTGCTCCCTCTTCTCGGCAAGCTCCTCCTTCAGTCCTTTCACCTCGGCCAAGTGTTTCTCCTCCGTCTGGCCATCAATTTCTTCAGCCGAGTCACCTCATCGCGCTCCTTCTGCAGTTCGGCTTGGTGCTTCTCTGCTTATTGAGAACAAAATTTGTGAGTACCAACAAAAGAAAATTTCAGCAATTGGCTTACGGAGATAAGAAAGTTACTCTCGGCCTCGCTGATTTGCGAGTGAAGTTCGTTGATGGTGGACTGAGCAGTGGATGTGAGACAATAGTGAGAGGAAAAATGAAAAGATGAACCAAGGAGAATCGCACCAAAAAATAGAAAAGGGAAAAGCAAAGATATTACCTTGGCCGAAGGTGTCAGTTTGTAGCTTCTCATACGCAAGTTCAAGCTTGCGATGCGCCAGGACAAGAGCTTGGTGAACCTTGGTGCGCTCTTTATGCGTAAGCTAATCAAAGAAGACAGATAACAAAGAAAGAACCGAGTCAGGCGATCTGCCGAGTAAAAAGAGCTTAAGAGCTTACAGCCGAGTAAGTTCCTTACTCGGCAGTAACCTTGAGGGCTAGGGATCGAAGTCCTAATGTACAAGCTTGGAGTAAAGGATTTGAAGGTTGAGTGACTATTGAGGATCTTATAGCCGAGTAAGTTCCTGACTCGACTGTAACCTCGGGGACTAGGTGATATGTATAAAGGAAATACTCAATGATACAAAAGAGTAAGAAGCTAATTTACCTCATTCACTTCGTCGACACGGGCCATCAGAGAAATGGCCTGCTGAGTCATGTCGGAAACAGCCTTGTGGCCCAGTTTCAGCTTCTTCCCGGCACGAGTGATGACCTCCTGCTCGCCGGCTGCATTCCATGCCACAGCGTCAGGTTCAGCCGAACCAAGGCTCTTTCCACTAAGCGTCCGAGTAAGAACTCGACCCGTTTTCAGGGCGGTTCCCACAGTGGCACGGGTTGCAGCGGCATAAGTGTGGAGGGTAACAGCCCTGGAGTTGTCACCTGACCCGGCAGCAGCAGATCCGTCCCCCTTACCCGCTGAAGCGAGTATTATCGCCGACGTCGGAGGCCGGATCTGAGGAGCAGAACCTGGAGCGCAAACTAGTGTTTCTTGCTTGGAAGAGACAGATTTGCCAGAAGAGGGGCGGGAAGAACCAAAAGCCTTGAGCTGGGTCTAGCCCTTTGACAGAGTTTGAGAGCGAGCAGGAGGATTTGTAGAAGATCGAGGAGCCTCCTGACTGGGCTCAGCAGTCTTGATGGCTCCAAGATCAGGAAGTTGTTCATTCACATCAGCTTGAGGGCTGATGCCAGAGGAACTGGTGGCAGAGGGTTTCTTGGCGCCAGACTTGTGGGCACCAAGATCAGGAAGTTTCTCCTGACCACCGACAGGGGCACTAGCCGAGTGACCCACCGGGTCTGACTGACACTGAGAAGCGTGAGCCCCAGCAGTGCGAGCCTCAACCCGGACGGGACTCGGTGCCGCCGAGTCAGTTGGAGGAGGTGCAGGCCTAAGCGGCGAGGCAATGCTAGAAGCAGCCTGACTCGCCGTCAAAGGTGCAACACTGAAAATAACAAGATATATATGAGAGAACAGCAGTGAAAGAAAAGAGCAAAGAAAGCAAAGTGCAAAAACTTACCCGGTGACAACAGGGTCATGGATGACTCAGCGCGAGACTCGGCGCCCAGCAGCTTGGCGAGTTTCACTCAGGCTGGCAGCAGCAGAGGCAGCAGGAGCAGCCGGAGTGGGCTTGTTCTTCTTAGCCGGTTGGGTGTTGTAGGAGGTTCCTCGTCGCTTCAGCTTAGAAACGGGAATCTTGCCGACTCGACCCAAGGCGAGAGGAGGAGCATCGTGTACCTAACCAGCTGCATAAGTAAATAACAAGCTTACTTGGATAAGCAAAGAGGCTAAGGTTACAAGGCGTATACCTCCAAAAGCGTACAATCATCATCCTCATCATCGTTAGACCAATCTTGTAAGGGGTTACGAGATCGACTCCTACCCGAAGCTGAAGCAGCCGCAGTGTGCGGAATCTGCATGAAGCACTCCAGGTCGCACTTGGCCTCATTCGAGTCAAAACGGTCCCCATGATAACCAGCAGGAGGGACAGTACTGTCATCAACCTGGTGAAGGAGATTCTGCGAAAGACAAATAGAATAAGAGACTAAAAACTAAGCTAAGAGTGGCAAAAAAGCTAAAGCCTACTCGGCGAAGAAGTAATCCGGAAACTTACCCAGGGGACAGGCCTGACCCGGCTAAACGGTGGGCATCTCCAAGCCCAATCATCCGCCAAGTTCAATTTAAAGATTGAGCTTACCCGGCGGGCTATGGAGTCATGGGTGAGCTCCTTGGTGGAATGCCAAGTGGGATCATGTGACCCGCTCATGAAGCACATCTTGTGGCTCCTGGCTTGGATGGGGCTTACCCGGCGTGAGATGAAGGTGCACATGAGGTCATAGTCGGCGAGACGAAAGTTCTCATCCGGCGACAGCAACCTTTCCAGGATAGTGTTTGCCTCGTTAACCGCAACGTCTTGGTCGCGCGGGTCAAGCTGCCAGTGTTTCTTGTCGGGAACCTCGTCCAAGAAAGGGGGAAGCCGGATGTTATCGGTGGACCCGCTGTTCTTGGCATAGAAAAAGGTTCTATGCCACTTCTTGCAAGAGTCAATGCCGGTAACCCGAGGAAAGATAGAATCTCTCCTGGGGGTGATTCTAGTAGCACCACATCGGGTCGGCCTTTTCTCAGATCGAGGAGCACCAGGCTGGGGGACAACCTGGACTTTGAAGTGAAAATACTTGGCCCACAGAAGAACTGTAGGCCAAATTCCAAGATAGGCCTCGCAGGCACAGATGAAACAAGAGAGAGAGCCAATTGCGTTGGCAGGAAGATGGTCGGTCTGAAGATGGAAGGTGGAAAGAAACGAGGAAAATAAAGTGCTCACAGGAAGAGCAAAACCACGTTTAAAGTGTGAAAGAAAAACCACTCGCTCGCCAGCTTGAGGGGTGGGGGAAATCTCACCGGCGGGGAGATGGCAATCCACTTGCAGTGGAATGCGTCTGGTGGAGCGGAGCCACTCCACCTCTTCGGTGGAAACCTCAGAGCCTTCCCAACCGCCGTGCTCGCCGGAGGGAGCCTCCTGCTCCTCGGCGCCATCAGCACCGTCACGAGCATCCATGGGATCGTCGGAGTCTGTCTCCTCCACAGAAAGGAAAGTCTTGGAACAACAAGGACCTGTGCTGAAATCAAAAGAGGGCAGGGGCAATCGCAGCGCTAGGGCAAGAAAAATAAGGAACCGCAAAGGAGGCGGTTCAATCTTGCAGGCGCGAGGAGGAAGAAGAGCTAAGGAAACTGAACGGGCGTGGGGGAAGTGGAAACCCCCAACCCCTACTTAAGGGCAGTAAAAACCCCCCATAGTGGGATCTAACTGTGCCGTGCGGCTAGCGTGTGGCCGTGTACCACGCCGGGTGAGCCAATCAGCGAGCGCCACGTAGCCAGAGATACACGAAAACCCAATGCCACGTCACGGTTGGAAGGACAAGAGGCGCAGACCGATGGGACTGCCACAGTGACGGGGAATAACTGCGCAGCCGTCACTGTGCCGCCAGAGCTTGGAACAAAAATTGAGGCAAGTAATCATGATTACTGGTTGTCAGTGGCTGAAGCGTGCCGAAAATGACCCGGAATTGGCCAAAATAACTCGGCTCGAGGCAAGAATGAGCCAAGAAGTCAAACAATTGACCTAAAATGGTCACACTAACCCGGCAAGATGCAGAACTGAGGTAGATAAAAGACAAAAACTGAAGTTCCATTCACACAAAGGGAACCTGGAGACGCCTAACAGCTAAAACTGCTAGACCTCACCAGCTTCGGGGACTAATGTCGGGGGGATAACCCCCGGTAGGGTCATGAGAGGGGGAACATAGCGCAGCTGGGTTGGCTCCGAGTGAAAAACGAACCAGGCTGGGTAAGGACGGCCGGGTAAGATAAGCAAGAAAGCCGAGATATGACTATCTCGGCCCGTATAGGACAAAGTTGCAACCCTTGCAGGTACCAACGAGCCAAGTCAACCAAGGAAGGGCCGAGTTAGGAAGGACGCGTGGAACCTTTCCGAGTAAGGTTCGGGAAGGACCATGGTAAAGCATGGTCAAAAGAGAAGGGAGACCCCCGGTGACACAAAAGGAGCCGGGTGACGCCCAAAGCAAGCGCTGACGTACAAAGTAACTGCATGACGCCAAAAAGAATAAGAAGCAGCGTACCATAAGACCGTTAGCTATCAAGCTTTATGGACCGGGCCTATGGGCTTAGGGAAAACCCATAACCTGGCCCATATGGTAGGGACCAAGACCCAAACAGTAAACCCTAGAACCCAAAGGGGTATTATCTAGCTATTGCTGCCTATATAAGGGAGGGCATAGCAGTAGAAGGGGGTTGAACCAAGTAGAGAACATGTGCTGCATACTCTAGCCAATACAGCTCAAGGAGCACTTGTATTCTTGGGGGTGTCAATCAAATTGTCAAGTATGGAGAGTTCTTCTTGTTCTTTGTGCATGGCTCGACCGTGCACTCCCTCCCCCGTGACCACAAGCACCCATTCGGCCCCCAACTTAAGCCTACCCATGGCATCTGTCGTACCACCACGACACCAGGCATGGGTCCACCTGACCCCGCGCCTGGGGGGGTTGGCCTCCCTGGCCAGCTTCTCCGTCTCTCCTCTGGGCTTCTTGTTCCCCACGGAAAGTTATTGACTTTGGCGTTCGTCCCGTCCAATTCCGAGAAAAATTCTTTACTAACTTTCCTGAAACCAAAAACAGCAGAAAACAGGCATCTGGCATTGTTGCAACTTGTTAATAGATTAGTACCAGAAAACATGTAAAAAACACCTCAAAGTGTGGACAAGTAAAGCAAAGTAGATACTAAACAAGCATGGAGCATCAAAAATTATAGATATATTTCCAACGTATCAGCATCCCCAAGCTTAACTCCTGCTCGTCCTCGAGTAGGTAAGTGATAAAAGAATAATTTTTGAGGTGAACATGCACCCTCACAATAAAGATCCATCCATTTGCAAACATTGAAAGCTGGGATCACAGAACTCTAAACATGTGCATGAAAGATGGAGTTCTAACAATAGGACATAGTAATTATGCATGCAACATGGAAAGCTACAAACAAAGATCATGAATAATATGTATTGAAAAACATTTGTTTGTTTCACATGCAGAAAACATAGCATAGTGGTAAACAGCTTGTCCCTCATAGAGTAGCAATATAATGCATAGGACACCTGCAAAGTTCACAAGGGTGACTAGAAACAGATAGCACATGAACAAGTAATAACACAATATGCATCAATTAGTAAGCTTTGGAGCACTGCACACAGAATGACAACTATGCTCTCTTAATCGTGCCTAAAGGTAGAAGGTGGAGACTCAAATAATGGTGAAAGAAAGGCCTTTTTGTAAAGGAAGCAGGGATTACAAGTTTCGAAAATAGCTTCCAAACATTATGGTACTTATTAGCTTTCAGCCCTCATTGCCCCTATCATAAGCATCTTGAAGTGGTTAAGGTTAAAGTGGAAAAGCTGGAGTATATGCTTGACAAAGTATAAGTTGGCAATCTCAAGTCCCTTGACTATGAGGGCTACACCTCATGGATACTCAACTTAGGGCACAGGCAAGTTCTTGTCACTGTAAGTATTTGCATATCACTCCAGATCCAGCAGACCACGTTGCTCTGACCAACAACGGGCGGCTCAAATGGCTACAACAGCGGATGCGCGTCTGCCGGTGGTGCCCGGTGAGTCCAGAGGGCCAGGGCGAGGGGGCTGGTGCTTACCGAGGTCGCGGAGACACGGCGAATCTCAACATGTTGACAGGCAGGGTCGGGGCGCACAGACACAGCAGCAGGACCTCGTCGGAGTTCGTCTGAGCGTCGGGTGCTCACTGTCGGAGTCGAAGACGACGTTCTGGGGCGCAAGGGTTCAAAAGAATAATGTTAACAGGTGCGCGAGACACTGGCGAACATGATAGGGTCAAGGAGAAGGCGCGGGGCGGTCGGGCTTTACCTTAATCACTCGTCAGAGTCGAGCGGCGGTTCTGACGTTTGCGGGCGTGAACGGGGACGGCGACCTGGGTCACGAGAGGGCAAACAAATGGCATCAGGAGACGCGCAAGATCATGCTGGTCACGCTTGTTTGAACCAGAGGCAGAGGGATGGTCGGAGCTCACCCTAATCGCACGTCGGAGTTCGTCGGGCAGCGGCGGTGTGACTCGAAATACTGGCATCCTGGTGGCGAGGTGGGTGTGCTGTGTGGGGGGAAATGATTGCGGCGTCGAGGTTTTTAAGTAGCCAGAGCTGGGGCGTCAATTACTCGGTGATTCAATGGGAATTAAGAGGCTTAATTTGCGGCAGTGAAGGGGGAGGAAACGGGCGGCGACGGCGTCTGCGCGCGGAGTTTGGGGAAGACGACGCTGACGTGGAGAGGGCCCAGCGTTCAGTGGCTGCGGGGTAGGTTCCGCGCGGGTGAGAGAGGGGGTAGAGGGGAGACTGGCCCGGGTGGGATGGTTCTGTTGTTGGGCCGAATTGCTGGCGCCAGCCCATTTCTATTTCTTTTATCTTTTTATTTTTCTGTTTGATTTTCCAGGAATCTTTTTCAAATGAATTTAAAGTGGTTTGAATTCAAACATCTCCTGGATTTTTGTAAGGTGAATAAGTAAATAATTGTCTACAGAACAATGTTGTACACTTGGAAATACATGGGCACAATGAAATTTAAAATTAAACCATGCCTTTATCAATTGTTTAATAAAGACATAAGAGTGGTTTTAAATTCATACTTTGTTTTGAAACTTTTGTCCAAGCTTTAGAAAACCTTTATCAACTCTAAGTTCAAATCTTTCTGGTTTAAAACAATTAATCTCATAATAGAGAGTAGCCTTGGGCCATTGCCTTGCTTACATAAAATAATAGACATATCAAATGTTTTTTGTTTTTGAAATCTTGTTTGAAAATGATCCTAAAATGATCATGAATGCATGAATGATATGCAAGCTTTGAAATCATGATTTTTGGGATGTTACAATTGTCTTGAAATTAACTCTTAAGATCTCATATTGGATTAAAGTTATTAATGGACTATGCCTTCTTTAAAGGATTTAAGTAGATATTATGATAATATCAAGAAATAGTAGATCAAGGATTGATAGTTAAAGAATTTGTGAATCAATGGGGTATTACCCAACATTGATGAACAACTTATATTAAGATAAGTTCCATAAAGATTGCTATAGAAGGAAAGTTATATAGTGGATGATCTTGACTGAGCCTCTTTCCAACTCCAACTCATTAAAGAGTTTGAGGTTAGGTATTACTATGATACTCATAGTAAGAATAGATAAGAATAAGATAAGTCAGCATTAATCATTGCATTTTTATTATTTTAGTGGTAATCTTAACTCAATATTCATAGGTTGATATGATGAATAGTATAATATGATCCCTTAAGGATCATATATGAATCATTTAAGCAATGTATTATGAGTGACATTTTATTATATCTGGTCTACCCTTAGACCAAATCATGTTTAACCAAATAAGGTTTTAGCAAAGGTCATATTAAAACTTATCGCAGTTAACTTGATGATCTACTTCCATTCCATCAAGTTAAGAGAAGCTCCAATCACTTTGAAAAGTTCTATTTTAAAGGCACGAAAATTATTCGGATTTTCTATGCATGAATGCAATGCACACATCTGGGTTCAGCTTATTTCTAAGCTCTAATGCTAGGATGTTACAGACTCTCCCCCTTAAAATAAACTTCGTCCTCGAAGTTCGCAAACTCTCACGTTTCGGAGTAAGGAATTGGCTTGTAGTGGTTGCTACACTCTCCACTCCATGATGACCTTAAATGGAATTATTTGGAGTATTCCATAACCTGATTAGATATCCTAATCCAATACTTCTTATTTAATCATCAAACTTTATTACTATTTTAAATACAGTTTAGAGGTTCTCACTAAAACAAGTTTTATGTTTCTATATATCCGTGGTAGTAGTCAAAAGGCTACCTTTCTATTACTGTCGTAGTATAGTTGATACTGGTAGTCCTTCCCATTGAACTCAATTTTTCCATACCCATTGGAATTTTTCATTCTCGACACTTGCCCAATTAGGTATTCTATATTACTTCTTAAGGGTTACTTAAAAGTTGTTTCTTTTAGAATTGATTGTTAAATGTATCCTTTATCACCTTCAAGCTTATACCTTCTTAAGGTTTTGAAATAATCTTTCCTTATTACTTATAGGATTTCCTTCAACTTTCATTCATAATGTCTACTCTCCCCCTTAGGTTTTACTAACAGTCTTTAAACTACATTCATAGAGAACACTGGTTCGTAAACTAGAATGTTGATCTCGGTTTAGTTTATACTTTACCTAATTAGGGTCTGATGAAATATTGTACAGTGTATCCACATAATTGTGGATCTCCGAAGCAAATCTTTCAGCATTATATGTCTATTCACGTTTGGACATTTTCGCTTGGATAAGTTTGACTTTGCGGAGCATCTAGATAGACGATCGCCTTTAAATTTTATACTTCTTTAGGTCTTACTTAGCTTAGGCCAAATTTAATGATCTTTATGCAACTTCTAAGAAGATCTGAGTAACTATGTTAACCAGATACCAACTGCAGACAAAACACCAACTGTGGATCAGAATACCGATTATGGATTAAGTACTAGTTGCAGAAATTTACCAGCTGTGAATCATCCTAGGGTGTATGTATTACCCTATGATTTCTATCATACTTATGGCATTCTCTCTAAATTGTCAGAATTTGAATATCATTTTGGGTTCCAAAACTTCTTTGCACTTATTCATGATACTTCCATGAACTTGTATAATTACTCCATTGACTTCTTAGTAAAATTATCTATTTAGATTGAACTTTAAGTTCATCACTTCTTGTTGCGGACTAATTATAATCTAGGCTTGATCCATCCTCCAAATGGTGTTACTACCTCTTATATCATGCTTCATCCTTCAAGTCAGTCTTCTTTGTGTCTTCGAAACTCGTCACTCCCTTACACGAATTCCCATTTCTATCTAGGTCTATAACATCAAGTAATAACTGGGTCTTACATCATGCATTTGCACACCTAATTAAACTTCATGTACATATCTAGTCAATCAAGAAGATCCAATAAGATCCAAAAGTCAATAGATAACCAAACATATACCATGTATTACACATAGGGTTAAATAATTTACAAATGTACTAGATGTTCCCACGGCTTGCTCCAAAGTTATTTACACAACTATCTTACAAGAACTTCTTGTTCTTGTGGATATATCCTCACTTATTTTGGCAAGCCTTTCAAACTACAATATGCATTACCCTCTATATACACTATTCAAGCACTCATCCCTTGGGATGTCGTTCCTTTCTTATTTTCATCTTCCTCTAGTGCTTCCTGGAGTTCTGTCCATGATGACGTGAAGTCCTACGACTGCCTTCTGGAGCATAGGAGCATCAGGAGGTGCGTATTTTTGATTAGAAGTACCGAGACTGAGATTAGTCATTCAAAAATGGCTAGAGTTGGCGTAATCTTCCACCGAATATTCCGGGTTTTCTGGCAACGCTTCCTCATAGTAAGTTGGTTCCTTAGCTTTTTCTTGTATCTAGTCATATATATTGGTATAGTAGCTATCGGAGTACTCTTCTAAGTTGATTGGATTCGTATTGCCCCCATATGGTCTATAAGGATCTCTATGGTTATAGTTGGTCTCTTATTCAATACATGTATCACAAGGTATAGGATTTCCTATGGTTCCACCTTGAGATTCTATTTCCCGTCCATATTTGTTAGGCTCAGGATTATTTGGAATAACTTTATTCCATTCCTGTTGTTCGGAGTTATATTTGGTCCATAGGTCTTCAGGTGGCTTGAAGTCATTTTGTTAATAGGCATAATTTTCCGAGTTTGGGTCATCAAACTCAGTTTCCTCAAACACCTCTCCTGAAGGTATGTATTTAGGATGCCTAGCTTCTTTATCTAGCTTCTTCCTACGAGCCATTGCTTTATGAGGATCAGTAAAATCCTCAATGACCGTATCCAATTCCTGGACTAAGACTTGGTGAGTGTTATGATAAGTGTTTAGCAAAGACCAATAACGATCCATATACTCTACAGCTAGAGTAGGTTTAACTTGGACTAAGGTAGAGTGATCTAACTCATGCTCTGAGTTTTAGGTTTCATGTGGTATAATGGTGTGAGTACTACCTTCTAGAGATTGGGATTTTTGTTCTCTCGTCATGGTTATGGCTACTGCTACGGCAATATGGTATGCAGATTGTAACATCCCAAAAATACTAAACTTAAATCATCAAAATTAGGGTTAACAAAAACTTTTCTAAATAAAATTATGAAAGCATGCATATGTGTATGCACTTAATTTGAAATTTTTCTGAACCACCTTGTTTGTGTGTTTCTTTGCTTGTAAAATGTTTCTTAGGTGAAATAAACATCATCTAAACATTTCCCACACTTTTCCCAAAGACAAGTAAAGCAAAAAAAAAAGGAATGGTCATTTTGACCAATTTAACTCCCATGCCTACTTTGGCTGTCTCAAACTTTCAGAACCTAACAGAAGCTTTTCTAGACCTTTGCACCCCTTGATTGTACTCATAACAAAGTATCAAGGCCCACTTTGTGATCATCCAGAAACTTTCAAATGCATAGTTTAAATGACAATTCAAAATTGAATCTTTATCATATGGGAAGATCCCACTTTTTCAGAAACCACTCAAACAAGCTCAACTTTCAAAACCCAAGCATCTGCAGACTCACCAGCACCAACCTAGAACACCCACCAAAATCCTTTTCAAAATTCAAAACTTGAATTCTTGCGGCCATTTCATCAAACACATTGCAGACACAAATCAAACAAAATCCAAACACTATTGTGAGCAGTGATTCTTGCCTAAATTGTTCCCTCTCTAGCTCACAGCAACCTCAGTAGATCATCTATCTAACTAAACCAAGCACTAGCACCACTACGAGCTTGGCAATGCCATCAATGGTGAACAGCCGAGTGCATCCTTGCCACCCCAGTGTAGACAGCAAGCTAGGGAGGAAACTAGCCGTGCCAACCTTGTCTGGGAGATCACCCATGCCTCGCCGCCCCCTCTCGACCAGCCCTGCCTCGAAGACACCGACCAGAGCACCCACGAACGCCGCACCCGTGCCGAGCATGCGCTAGAGCGCCACCCTCGACCAAATCCCACAGACCGCGCGCCGCCCTCGCCACGTGCATACACGATCGCCACCGACCCAGGAGACCGCCAGACATCCCCATTCGCCGCCCCATGCCGCACAGCCACCGCTCGCCATCGAAGATGCCGCCTCAGCCGCGCAGAGCGTCGCGTGTTCCAGACCAACCCGCACCGCCCCACGTCTCGCCACCGTATCGTTGAGCACTACCAGGGAACACCGCACCGTCCCCTACCTTCGCCCATGCCAATAACCGTCTGTACCATCGCCCCCGACGAGCTCACCATGCGCCACGTCGGTCCCCTCGATCGACTATAAATAGAGGCCACCCCCAGCCGAATTGAGCACACCATTATACTCCCCTCTCATCACTGATCGTGCCACACCGTTCCCGGAGCAAGGCGAGCAGTGCATCGCCGGAATTTCACCGGAGCCCGCCGCCTCTGGAGAAGAAGGGAGCCAGCGATTGGAGTCGTCCTAGGAGGAGCCACCGGTACCAGGAGATTCGCCGTCATCAACTTCGTCGTTCGCCCGCCTCGCCGACCCTCGCCTGCACCCCGGTGAGCCCCCAGCAACCCCCACTGGCCACGCTAGCTTTCTGTCTCGCCGGAGTTGCTCAACGTCGACGATGACTCCCAGCCGTTGGATTAGAACCAGATCGAACGAACCATGTTGCCCCGTACCGCTTCGTACCCCCTGTCTCACAGACGAGTGGGGACAACCACTTAAACAGCCCGCGGAAGCGCTACGCTTAGCAGGCCGGCCCGTTAACTTTTCCTGCGTAGCCCAGTTATTTGAATTAAACCTTTTATATTTTATTTCAAACACACTTCTGTACCCAGTTTCAAAAATCAACCTAGATCGATCCAGTGCACCAAATTGAATGAAACCAATTTTGTTAGAAAGGTCTGGGAATGCTGAATCCAAGCCCATTGGATTCAAGTCATTTGGATCTATGGATCATCCATGGTAAAAATAACAAGGCAAAAGCTTTTCTGCATTCAAACATTTTTCAAATTTAAACCATAATAGCTTTTGAGTTGATTCCAACTCTCAAAAATCACATTTAACCATACCTTTCAGATTATATAAAAATATATAGGTTTACTTACAGAAATAATGTTCAAGTAATAAAAGAATGCCCCATAGGCATTTCTAGCCACTTTAATTAATTAAAATAAAAGGGTAAAACCTTATTAAATTGTGACACCACTTTAAAACACATTCCCATGAACTACAATATGTGGTGATGACATGTGTCAACATGATCCCATATTTGGTTTGGAGAATATTAAATCTTAAGTAGTTTTTCAATGAGTAGAAATTACTTTTCTAAAAATAAAAGGAATTAAACCAAGCTTTAATCTTGTAATGTTAGTGATGATGTTAGATCATCTATAGGACCCTTGTGTGTGATGATTGCAAGTAGTTAAGTATTGTTTGGTGATTGTGTACATCGTATTTATTTATAGACGCTAGTACCGACCAAGGATACAATGAGGAAGGAGGTTTCTATGAAGAAGAAGCCGAGGAGAACTTCAACCACTACTCTGCACAAGGCAAGCCTAATGCTACTAGTTGAATGTGCAAGCTAACACTTGCAATTTAGCAAGCTTATACTGATATTGATGCAAGATAACACTTGCAAGATACCCTACTAATGCAAGCTAATACTTGCTTGTTACCATGCCAATTATATGCCTTAAGCATATATGATCATCTCCACTTGATAAACCAATCCTAGTTTTACTTGCAAGCTTCTTACTTTATTTATTTATTAAATATCTTACTTAGAGTTTACTTAAGAGAATGGTAGATACTAGAAAGATATGTGAAGGTTGCATAAAGAGCATAAAATTTGGCCTAAGCTAGATAATCTTGATGTCATCCTAAGGCATGAGATTGAACTTAGTTAAAACTCCACTAGTTTACCACCCCTCATTAGTGCTTACCCCCACTTGTAGATGCTAGTGCTAAGCATAAAACTTGATCAACTTTAGATGGGAATACTTAGTGGAAAAATGGCTATGAAAACCTTGGAATGATGGATCATTCTATTGAAATGTTTTGGACATGTGTTTCCGAACACCTGATGATTTTGGTGATGAAAATGTTGAGGCATGAGCCTTAGCCCTTTATAAAACTGATGGTTGTCTGGATGCGATACCATTCCAATTTTATCGTACTACCACAATACCCGAAGATTGGGTAGGGCTTGACTGGAAACTTATATACCTTAGTATTAGTTCCCTCACGGCCAAGGTCTGAGCTGAGGCTACCTTGTGAAGATTGTCCACCTGTGCAGTACCCAAGATGACAGTTGGTCATGGTTGGGAGGCCAAACTCACAGGAGAGGTGCTTATACTAGGGCGTGTTATTGACAGGTTAGGATTGATTATCCGCATACTGAGTATGGTGAATTCAGGAATTGTTCCTGACGGATGTATGGAATGTTGTGGTGAAAGTGTACAATCTCTGCAGAGTGTCAAACTATTCGAATAGCCGTGTCCGCGGTTATGGACAGTTGGAGTGGCCATACTGTTCCCCCGTCAGACTTTTCAAAATGACTTCTGAAATGGATTGAGACTTTGACTTGACCACAACAGGGTTGTGATATGGAATACAAGTTCCCACTTAGGAGTTATAAAATTGTGACTAGTTATTCGTTGCTTCTAAACTTAGTAGAGATAAATCTTGCTTTTGCAAAATAACCCTAGAGCTTAGTATATCCTATTCAAAACCACTTCGCTTGTTAGTATTAGATTGCGAGTACTTAAAGAGTACTCATGGCTTTGTCCCTGGATATTCCCATGGCCAGACTATGAAGAGGAGTACCTGGAGGATGGACCCTAGGAAGGTTACGACAACTAGGATCATCTCCCATCGTCAGTATTGCCTGTGACCCCGAAGATGGAGCTTCGCCTACGCTACCGTTATTATTACGTATTCCGCTGCTTGAAGTTGTATTAAGAACTGGATCATGAGATCCCTATTTGTGTAAGAACTTATGTACGGTTGTAATGGATGATGTACTATGGTATCCAATTCTGTTATGTCTCGCAAAAATGGTAATCCTGGGATTGCGATGTATGGCATAACAGGCATCTGGGATTAAAAATCCGGGTGTTGACAAGTTGGTATCAGAGCCATCCTGACCATAGGAGGCCCTAGTTAGATTTGACGTTGAATCAAAAACTTAGTTTCAAAACCAAAGAAAACAAATATTTACCAAAAACTTATTCTTACTCTTATCCCTTTGATTCTTTCATGAAAATTCATGTTCCACAAAAACTCTTTCAATATACATAAAATATTGACACACTTAATCACTCTACTAACTTACTCATCCTATATTATTATAGATGGACGTGAAGTACAGCAAGTTTTATTAGTTGGGGAATGGAGGAGACCTTACCTTTGAGAGGGATTTGGACCAGCTTTCGGAACTAGGCGTCACTTTCCGAGTTCTTCGGAGCTCAGCTCAATGATCAAGGAGGAGAAGATCTACAGTGGCTAATTGTTGCAAGTCTCCGAGGAAAGATTGAACCTCCCACTGTGGAAGGAATTCAGTTTACCTTAAGAGAGAACAACTGGCTCGATGGACTTGGCAGGGCCATGCAGGAAGCTCTTTCCCGCCTGTGTGGGCAGAGCATCAATCAGATCAAGGGTACTCGCTTTGAGTTTTGCCCAAGGAGTGATGCAAATGGACAACCACTGGAAGCCCCATACCACCCCGAGCTGAAGACTCAATTGGACCACCTTAGATTCATGATGTACGATCGTCGGCAGGAGTTGGACAACTGTCGTGACTACTCCAACCACAAGTCTTCCATCATCAAGACGAAGGATCAGACCATCGCCATGTTAGCAAAGGATCGCAAGTCTCGCCGCCGTCAGCTCGACAAGAAGGATCGCATCATTTCCCGTCTTCGCCACCGCATCTCATCTTTGGAGGAGACCATCCACGAGAGAGACATGCAGTTGGAAGAAAGGGAGAATGCCGGAGAGGATCTTCATGGAGACCCCTACTCCTATCTCAGCGATGACGATGACTTTCTAGAAGATCAGGCTATGGACTTCTTCACCGATGAAGATGATTTCGCCTTCATTGATGATGATGAGGACGATGAAGCCACCGATTCCGAGGAGTAGTAGCACTTGGGCACTAGCGTAGTGAGTAGTATTCGGTCCCATTGTATCGTAGTTCTCAGAATGGTTCTTAAAACCATCTGCTTTCCTTTGTTGTGGTGTGTGTTGTATCGTGTGCTATAAATGAATGAATGAAAAAGCAAGTTGCTAGAAAATCTGAGTCAAACTTTAAAAAAAATTCAAAGACCCAAAACTTTGGAAATTTCCCTCTTTTCTCATGATCTATCTCAATCTTCAGATGCCACGTGGAGGAAGTGGTTCATCCCCGGACCCGATGTTGTAGATTCTGCAAATGTTGACTTCTGACCGCGAAGCTGAAAGAGCGGAACGTCAAGCCAACCTAGCCACCCTGCAACAGATAGCCCAGCATGCCCACAACAACCAAGGCCACGGAAATCAGGACAACCATGGATCTAAGCTCAAGAATTTCCAGAATACCAACCCACATATTTTCACTAAGTCAGAAGAACCCCTAGACGCCGATGATTGGCTGCAAACCATGGAAAATAACCTAGAAGTCGCCGGAGTGGAAGCCAACGAGAAAGTTCTGTTCGCCACTCACTATCTAGCCGGAGATGCCAGGGCAATGTGGAACAGTGTTCGCGCAATGACTGGAGGCCAGATGATGACCTGGGAGGAATTCAAGGTCAAGTTTAGCAGAACCCATGTGCCACCAGGTTTGATCAAGAGAATGAGAGACGGGTTCAGGGAGCTGAAGCAAGGAAGGATGACTGTAGTGGAATACCGTGACAAATTCTTGTCATTAGCTAGGTATGCCCCGGATGAGATCGACACCGAAGCCAAGAAGAAAGAAAGATTCCTGAATGGTCTGCATGACGAGATGCATACTATGTTAGTCAATATCCCCTTTGCGGATATTGAAGCCCTTGTCGACTCTGCTATCCAGATGGAAGGAAAGATCAACCATTCCAATGAGAACCGCAAGCGTCGTATGATGCATCAGCCAGGAACCCATCAGACCCCAAAGTATCACCCTAACCCATCTCCAGGATTTGCCCCAAGAACCAACAGACCCCCGATGAACCGTCCTACCTATCCCAACCGTGGAAACCCTAGGCCCGGAGGAAATCACAACAACCCCGGCAACTCTAGCAATTTCAATCGTGCCCCACCCAAGTTCAACAACAACAATGCTACCGCCAACACCAACACTGCCCCTAGGATTGGAAGCAATGATGTGCCTGTAGCAGCAAAGGACAAGTCGCAAGTGACTTGTTATGACTGTGGAAATAAAGGCCACTATTCTAACGAGTGCCCCAACAAGAAGAATGTCGCAGCACCCAATGCCAACGCCCCAGCTCAGCAGCAGTGTCGTGTTCAGCCAGGGAGAAGATTTCCCCCAGGGAATTCACTCAACCGCAACGGCCGTCTTTTTCTCATGCATGCTGAAGAAGCTCAGGAAGCGCCAGACGTCGTGCTGGGTATGTTTTCTATTAATTCAGTACTTGCAAGAGTGTTGTTTGATTCTGGTGCATCGCATTCATTTGTCACCGAAAAATTTGCATGCACTAGTAAAATTTAACCAACCAAACTGAAGCATGTTATGATTGTTCAAATTCCCGGATCAACCACCAAGGTTAGGCAAATTTGCAAAGACTTCCCTATCTGAATCCATGGCATAGATTTTTATGCAAATCTGATAGTACTCGGAACTAAAGGTTTGGAAGTAGTACTAGGAATGGATTGGATGTCCAAACATAAAGGATTGATTGACTGTGCCAAGAAAGCCATAACCATGACCGATGCAGTAGGAATATCGATCGAGCATATATCGAAACCTTACCTCGCCAATTCAAATGCAACAAGTATATCCCAACCTACCATTGACCAAGTCCGGATAGTCGTGAATACCCGATGTATTTCCGGATGTTTTGCCGGTATGCCCCGGATCGGGATATCGAGTTTATCATCGAACTAATTCTGGAACCGGACCCATAGCCCAGACCCTATAGTATGAACCCGTCGAGCTCATGCAGAAGAAGCAACTGGATTCCATGCTGGAAATTGGATTGATTCAACCAAGTGCATCACCTTGGAGATCACCTGTCTTGTTTGTGGACAAGAAGGATGGAGGTAACCGTTTGTGTACGTATTATCGGAAACTGAATGATGTCACCATCAAGAACAAGTACCCCTTGCCCAAGATGGAAGATTTGTTTGATCAGTTGACCGGTGCCAAGGTGTTTTCTAAGATTGATCTTAGAACTGGCTATCATCAACTCAAAATTCATGCAGAGGATATTCCAAAGACTGCCTTTACCACCAGATATGGATTGTATGAGTATACAGTCATGTATTTTGGACTAACCAATGCCCCTGCTTATTTCATGAATCTCATGAATAAGATTTTTATGGACTTCCTGGATAAGTTTGTGGTTGTTTTCATCGATGACATTCTTATTTATTCCAAATCAGAAGAAGAACATGAGCTACACCTAAGGACCATTCTTGGAACCCTTAGAGAGCATCAGCTATATGCAAAGTTTAGCAAATGTGAATTACAGTTCTGAGGTAGGATTCCTTGGTCACATTGTATCAGCCGGAGGAATTGCCGTTGACCCTGCCAAAGTGAAAGATGTAGAAGATTGGAAAGCCCCAACCACTCAAACCCAAGTTCGTGCATTTCTCGGATTGGCGGGATATTACCGCAAATTCGTAGAAGGATTCTCTAGTATCGCCAGACCCATGACCCAATTGCTAAAGAAGGACAAGAAGTTTGAATGGACAGACAAGTGTGAAGCGAGTTTTCAAGAACTCAAGAGGAGATTGATTTCAGCCCCAATCTTGATCATGCCGGATATCACGAAGCCCTTCGATGGGTATTGTGACGCATCCAAGATTGGTCTCGGATGTGTGCTAATGCAAGAAGGCAAAGTTATATCTTATCTATCTCGACAACTGAAGCAACATGAGCAAAACTACCCAACCCATGACCTCGAACTCGCAGCCGTAGTTCTAGCCTTGAAAACATGGAGACATTACCTGATGGGAAACCGTTGTGAGATCTATTCGGATCACAAGAGCCAAAAGTATATATTCACTCAGAAGGAGCTGAATATGAGACAGAGAAGATGGATTGAGATAATCAAAGATTACGACCTGGACATTCACTATCACCCTGGTAAAGCCAATGTGGTAGCAGATGCCCTTAGCAGATTGCCGTGCCGCTTGAACTCCATGATTTTGATGGAGCAACCAAGTTTGCACAAAGAGATGGAAGATTTTCGAATGGAATTAGGAAGTGAAGGATTTTTGGCTAGCATAGAACTCCAGCCCACTTTGATCAGTCAGATTAAAGAGGCGCAGAAGGGAAATGCTAGTATTGACGGAATCAAGCATCGTATCGGTACAGGCAAAGTACCCGGATTCACCGAGGACAAAGAAGGAGTTTTGTGGTACAAAGGACGCCTTTGTGTACCAGCAGATTCTGAGTTGAAAGAAGTTATTTTGAAGGAGGCTCATGATACTCTTTATTCTATCCATCCCGGAGGAACTAAGATGTATCAAGATTTAAAAGTGCAATTTTGGTGGCATAAGATGAAGAGAGAAATCGGAAGCTATATCGCCAAGTGTGACATATGTCAGCGAGTCAAGGCAGGACATCAAAGACCCGTTGTATTGTTGCAACCCTTGCAGATTCCGGAATGGAAATGGGATTCTGTTGGAATGGACTTTATCACTGGACTGCCTACTTCTAGTAGGGGAAATGACTCTATCTTGGTCATAGTGGACAGATTGTCCAAAGTCGCCCATTTCTTACCCGTCAAGACCACATATCAGAGTTCGAAACTAGCAGAGTTGTACATCGCTAGAATCGTTAGTTTGCATGGAGTCCCCAAGAACATTGTATCGGATCGAGGAACTCAGTTTATCTCGAGATTCTAGAAGAAAGTCCAAGAAGGTTTAGGAACCCGTCTAGATTTTAGCACCGCGTATCACCCTCAGACCGATCGACAAACGGAGCGAGTAAATCAAATACTCGAAGATATGCTGAGAGCATGCGTGTTAGAATATGGATCCAAGTGGGAAGACTGTCTGCCGTTTGCTGAATTTTCATACAACAACAATTATCAAGCAAGTTTGCAAATGGCCCCATTTGAATTCATGTACGGAAGGAAGTGTCGCACCCCTTTGAACTGGTCGGAAGTAGGAGAGAGTCAGATTTTCGGACCCGGCATCTTACGAGAAGCAGAAGAGAAGGTTCACAAGATTCGTGAGCACCTCAAGACAGCCCAATCCAGACAAAAGAGTTACGCCGACAAGAGACATAGAGACCTCGCCTTCAACATAGGAGACTTCGTTTATCTGAAAGTGTCGCCATTGAAGGGAATGTAGCGTTTCCAACTCAAGGGAAAGTTAGCCCCCAGATATGTCGGACCTTTCAAGATTCTGAACTGTCGAGGAGAAGTATCATATCAATTGGAACTACCCGAAGAGATGTCAGCCGTGCACATTGTGTTCCATATCTCGTTACTTCGCAAGTGTCTCGAAGTCCCAGAGAAGACCGAAGTGTTCAAAAATATCGATCACTGGACCATAGAGATCAACGAAAACCTGACTTATCCCGAAGTACCCATCCGTATTTTGGAAGAAGCTTTTCGAACTACCCGAACCCGAAGCATCAAGTTTCTCAAGATTCAGTGGAGCAACCACACAGAAGAGGAAGCTACAGGGCCTTGAAGATCACATCGGGACGGAGTTTCCCGATCTCTTCAAATCCTAGGTAATCTTTTTGTCATTTTTCAAATCTCGGGACGAGATTTTGTTTAAGGGGGGAAGGTTTGTAACATCCCAAAAATACTAAACTTAAATCATCAAACTCTAATCATCAAAATTAGGGTTAACAAAAACTTTTCTAAATAAAATTATGAAAGCATGCATATGTGTATGCATTTAATTTGAAATTCTTCTGAACCACCTTGTTTGTGTGTTTCTTTGCTTGTAAAATGTTTATTAGGTGAAATAAACATCATCTAAACATTTCCCACACTTTTCCCAAAGACAAGTAAAGAAAAACAAATAAAATAAAGGAATGGTCATTTTGACCAATTTAACTCCCATGCCTACTTTGGCTGTCTCAAACTTTCAGAACCTAACAGAAACTTTTCTGGATCTTTGCACCCCTTGATTGTACTCATAACAAAGTATCAAGGTCCACTTTGTGATCATCCAGAAACTTTCAAATGCATAGTTTAAATGACAATTCAAAATTGAATCTTTATCATATGGGAAGATCCCACTTTTTCAAAAACCACTCAAACAAGCTCAACTTTCAAAACCCAAGCATCTGCAGACTCACCAGCACCAACCTAGCACACCCACCAAAAATCTTTTCAAAATTCAAAACTTGAATTCTTGCGGCCATTTCATCAAACACATTGCAGACACAGATCAAACAAAATCCAAACACTATTGTGAGCAGTGATTCTTGCCTAACTTGTTCCCTCTCTAGCTCACAGCAACCTCAGTAGATCATCTAGCTAACTAAACCAAGCACTAGCACCACTATGAGCTTGGCAATGCCATCAATGGTGAACAGCCGAGTGCATCCTTGCCACCCCAGTGTAGACAGCAAGCTAGGGAGGAAACTAGTCGTGCCAACCTTGTCTGGGAGATCACCCATGCCTCACCGCCCCCTCTCGACCAGCCCTGCCTCAAAGACACCTACCAGAGCACCCAGGAACGCCGCGCCCGTGCCTCTGCCAACCGTCTTGAGCATGCGCCGGCGCCACCCTCGACCAAAGCCCACAGCCCTGCGCCGCATGCATACACGATCGCCACCGCAGAGACCGCCAGACATCATCCCGTTCGCGCCCCATGCCGCAGCCACCGCTGCCGTCGAAGACGCCGCCTCTGCCAGAGCGTCGCGTGTTCAGACCGCACCCGCCCGTCTCGCCACCGTATCGTTGATCATCGCCAGGGAACACCGCACCGTCCCCTACCTTCGCCCATGCCAATAGCCGTCTGTACCATCGCCCCCGAAGAGCTCACCGTGCGCTCCGTCGGTTCCCTCGCTCGACTATAAATAGAGGCCACCCCCAGCCGAATTGAGCACACCATTCTACTCCCCTCTCATCGCTGATCCTGCCACATCGTTCCCGGAGCAAGGCGAGCAGCGCATCGCCGGAATTTCATCGGAGCCCGCCGCCTCTGGAGAAGAAGGGATCCAGCAATTGGAGCCGCCCCAGGAGGAGACACCGGTACCAGGAGATTCGCCGTCGTTGACTTCGTCGTTCGCCCGCCTCGCCGACCCTCGCCTGCACCCCGGTGATCTCCCAGCAACCCCCACTGGCCGCGCTAGGTTTCTGTCTCGCCGGCGTTGCTCAACGTCGACAATGACTCCCAGCCGTTGGATTAGAACCAGATCGAACGCACCATATTGCCCCGTACCGCTTTGCACCCCCCTGTCTCACAGACGAGTGGGGAAAACCACTTAAACAGCCCGCCGAAGCGCTACGCTTAGCAGGCCGGCCCGTTAACTTTTCCTGCGCAGCCCAGTTATTTGAATTAAACCTTTTCTATTTTATTTCAAACACACTTCTGTACCCAATTTCAAAAATCAACCTAGATCGATCCAGTGCACCAAATTGAATGAAACCAATTTTGTTAGAAAGGTCTGGGAATGCTGAATCCAAGCCCGTTGGATTCAAGTCATTTGGATCTATGGATCATCCATGGTAAAAATAAGAAGGCAGAAGCTTTTCTGTATTCAAACATTTTTCAAATTTAAACCATAATAGCTTTTGAGTTGATTCCTACTCTCAAAAATCACATTTAACCATACCTTTCATATTATATAAAAATATATAGGTTTACTTACAGAAATAATGTTCAAGTAATAAAAGAATGCCCCATAGGCATTTCTAGCCACTTTAATTAATTAAAATAAAAGGGTAAAACCTTATTAAATTGTGACACCACTTTAAAACACATTCCCATGAACTACAATATGTGGTGATGACATGTGTCAACATGATCCCATATTTGGTTTGGAGAATATTAAATCTTAAGTAGTTTTTCAATGAGTAGAAATTACTTTTCTAAAAATAAAAGGAACTAAACCAAGCTTTAATCTTGTAATGTTAGTGATGATGTTAGATCATCTATAGGACCCTTGTGTGTGATGATTGCAAGTAGTTAAGTATTGTTTGGTGATTGTGTACATCGTATTTATTTATAGACGCTAGTACCGACCAAGGATACGAGGAGGAAGGAGGATTCTACGAAGAAGAAGCTGAGGAGAACTTCAACCACTGCTCTGCACAAGGCAAGCCTAATGCTACTAGTTGAATGTGCAAGCTAACACTTGCAATTTAGCAAGATTATACTGATATTAATGCAAGATAATACTTGCAAGATACCCTACTAATGCAAGCTAATACTTGCTTGTTACCATGCCAATTATATGCCTTAAGCATATATGATCATCTCCACTTGATAAACCAATCCTAGTTTTACTTGCAAGCTTCTTACTTTATTTCTTTATTAAAGCTCTTACTTGGAGTACTTAATAGAATGGTAGATACTAGAAAGATATGTGAAGGTTGCATAAAGAGCATAAAATTTGGCCTAAGCTAGATAATCTTGATGTCATCCTAAGGCATGAGACTGAACTTAGTTAAAACTCCACTAGTTTACCACCCCTCATTAGTGCTTACCCCCACTTGTAGATGCTAGTGCTAAGCATAAAACTTGATCAACTTTAGATGGGAATACTTAGTGGAAAAATGGTTATGAAAACCTTGGAATGATGGATCATTCTATTGAAATGTTTTGGACATGTGTTTCCGAACACCTGATGATTTTGGTGATGAAAATGTTGAGGCATGAGCCTTAGCCCTTTATAAAACTGATGGTTGTATAGATGCGATACCATTCCAATTTTATCGTACAACCACAATACCCTAAGATTGGGTAGGTCTTGGCTGGAAACTTATATACCTTAGTATTAGTTCCCTCACGGCCAAGGTTTGAGCTGAAGCTACCTTGTGAAGATTGTCCACCTGTGCAGTACCCAAGATGACAGTTGGTCATGGTTGGGAGGCCAAACTCACAGGATAGGAGATTATACTAGGGCGTGTAATTGAAAGGTTAGGATTGATTATCCGCATACTGAGTATGGTGAATTCAGGAATTGTTCCTGACGGATGTATCGAATGTTGTGGTGAAAGTGTACAATCTCTGCAGAGTGTCAAACTATTCGAATAAGCATCCATGATTATGGACAGATTAGATGACCATACTGTTCCCCCGTCAGACTTTTCAAAATGACTTGTGAAATGGATTGAGACTTTGACTTGACCACAACAGGGTTGTGATATGGAATACAAGTTCCCACTTAGGAGTTATAAAATTGTGACTAGTTATTCGTTGCTTCTAAACTTAGTAGAGATAAATCTGGCTTTTGCAAAATAACCCTAGAGCTTAGTATATCCTATTCAAAACCACTTCGCTTGTTAGTATTAGATTGCGAGTACTTAAAGAGTACTCATGGCTTTGTCCCTGGCTATTCCCATGGCCAGACTATGAAGAGGAGTACCTGGAGGATGGACCCTAGGAAGGTTACGACAACTAGGATCATCTCCCATCATCAGTATTGCTTGACCCTGACGATGGAGCTTCGCCTACGCTACCGTTATTATGACGTATTCCGCTGCTTGAAGTTGTATTAAGAACTGGATCATGAGATCCCTATTTGTGTAAAAACTTATGTACGATTGTAATGGATGATGTACTATGGTATCCAATTCTGTTATGTCTCACAAAAATGGTAATCCTGGGATTGCGGTGTATGGCATAACAGGCATCTGGGATTAAAAATCCGGGTGTTGACACAGATGCCATGCACCTTGCCTCTCCTGTTGGCATTTCTCCCTTAAGTCCTAACTTCTTGGGTAACATGATCATGACACGGTATTTAGCTAATACCTGCCCATCATAGTAACTGTAAATCTTGACCAAAAGTCTTGATTCACATTCCAAACTCCATAGAAGTTGTCGGAGATTGTCTGTCCAATCCCCTATGTAGTCATCCAACGTCATGTTCATCACTTGAACATTCCGGGGTGGATATCAAGGTGCCATGTAGAACTGTGGATAAGAAATTATCATTAGTCACATAGAGTTATCGGAGATTGTCTGTCCAATCCCCTATGTAGTCATCCAATGTCATGTTCATCACTTGAACATTCCGGGGTGGATATCAAGGTGCCATGTAGAACTGTGGATAAGAAATTATCATCAGTCACATAGAGTTAAAACTCTTGGGTAATGATTGGAATTGCAATCATATAAAAGAGTTATCGCACTAGTAACATAACAGGATTATCCTCAAGTGAATATCCCTCGTATCACTAGAGAACTCTTTATTATTGCTAGGATGTGTCCTACAGGTTCTACCCATTTACAAGGTTTCCAACCTAAGGTCAAAGCATATGCTCTGATACCAACTGCGGTGACCCAGTATACCACTGCATGATGTAGTATACTATAGTCGTTGACATAACACCAATTAAACACCGTTCACTAGTATTACATCCCTCAGAATTGCACAACAGAAACACAGCGGGTCCAATACATGACTAAAGGTTACAACTCACTCTTTACACAAGATCGAGAGAACACTCTAGGTTAAAGAGAGAGAAAGAACTTCTTACGAAGAAGAATCAAAGATAAATAATGCAAGAACGATTATACTATTAAGTCTAGTATTCTGGCTAAGAGGTTGGCATTGCTGCTATTGCAATGCACTACAGAAATAGGTTCTTTGGCTTGAGATTATTTTCCTATCTAATCAGTAACTTCGTCTTCACTTGAGTTGAGGTATATGTTTACTTCCTTGTCTTCATTGAAGATCTTTAGCTGGGCATGTTAAGTCCTGGAGCATAACTTGATGTAGACATCGTCTTAATGGCTTCAGAATCTAGCAAGGGTTAAGAAGATACTTTGAGTATGAGCGTACTCAGCAAATTCACTAGAAAAGGAGTGTTTGATGCACTATAACTACATCCACAGACCGTAGGTCGTAGGCAATGCAAGTTTTCATAAACATTTCTTCAAAGATTGCTTTTATTCTGAAAATATATGTTCGTCAGCCTTCACGGGTTTACCAAAACTTTCATGGAGTTCCTTTCCCGCCGTGTTCGCAGCTCCTTCCTGGAACAGGGAGTAACAAGTTACAGTTCTTACACTCTGCAGAGGTGCGTTACTTTACCCATGAGAGATCAACTCTTTGTTGCACAACCGGGCAGCTTATTCCCATCCACAATTCCATGATGTGGGGCCTAGAAGATGATCCAAGCCAATCACTACCCCCTTCGCGACCTTGCATGCCTCCTTGGTGTACACCATGCCCACATATTGGATTACGGCAATGGTTTGTACAAACTGTTAGATGCCAGAACTATCGTGGGATGATGAGGGTTCCCACCCATATGCTGCATATCCTCTACGAATTACCAATTAATATGCATGCTACAAGGAGAACAGCCACAACCTACACATTCGGCTTCATGCGAGAGGAAGAAGATACAGCTGACTTCTCCGTCCCATTCCAAATCTCATGGTCAACGCGTAATATACGGCGCAAGAATCATTGGCGACATTGGTTGTTAAGTCCTAGGTGATATAGTTCCGAACAGTGGTATTCCAACTTTCAGATTAAATAGATTAGCTGATCACCTTGGATCAGTAACCGATAGTTCACATTATTATCGAAAATAGTGTTTTAAGACCTTTTTCAAATGCAGGTGATAACAACACTGGATTTGTAAAATACTTTACAGAAAATAAACAAAGGACATGAGCAAGTGTGAACTTGCCTCTTGTGATTGCAAGATTATGCACTCATGGTCTTCGAGTCAGTATAAGATCCAAAATCTGAAATCAACATCATTGGTCTGGTAAGGACTAATGTTTAAAGAAGCAATATTCTTTTATGCATAAGTAATGTGATGCACGTTCTAAACGCAAATCCCGGGGATAACGTTGTCCTAGGGTTTGGATTCCGGAAATGGTTACTTTGGAATGTGTGGTCCTTTTAGATAAGTTTCACATTTGTGCTTTTATTTGAGCTTATGAGTGCGTGTGAGCAACACATATTTATTATGAAATGCTAGTTAAGATTGCTTATACAAGAATTCTTGTTTGAAGTGGCAAAAAGGATAACCTTCGAAGAAAAGGTTTCTCTTCTAAGGTCTAGACAACCTTTGTGGTTAGTTCAGTTGGGTAGCTGTTATTTATGTTTGCTCGAATGGTTTGGGTTTGAGATGTTTTTATAACTTAACTACTTTAGACCAAAGTTAACTATAAAACATATAGTAATGTTTATGGTATTATATTTAGCTTCTTGGAGACTAAAGTTAACTTTAAAAATTTAGATATTTTTGAAGGTATAATACTTATACATTTGTATCTTGTGTATTTTATATGTTTTCTTTAAGTTACTTAAGAATGGTTATTCTTTTACTTGGGGTAATGGTTTCTTGATTCTATGATGGAGTAATATCATTTATCTTTTATAAAGGAGTGGTTGGGGTTTATAAACCAGAATATAATATTACTTAACTACTTTTGAACCTTTATAGTGTTGTGGTAGTTTTTTTAATTTGGTGGTTAACATGGTGTAGAAAACGTTTGGTGTATTCATAAGTTGTTCTGTAAGGTTTTTATTATGAATAGGAATCCTTTTAGAATATAATCTTCCCTCAAAGTTTAGGATAATTTGAATAAAAAGGTATTTATAATGTTTTAAACCATTACGGCCTTATATTATTACTCCCTCTGTTCCTTAATATAAGGTGTATAGTTTTTTTGCACGAATATTAGCGCATAGGCTAAAATGGAAAATTTTGATACTTGTAGACGTTAATACAGGTAGGTGATCGATCTGAGAATAGAGCAAAAATAGGGAAATCTTTGTATCTTATCTTTCCTAATCAAGTTGACTCCTAAATTGTGTTTAAAAAATCCCACAATCCCATCATACACCTTATATTCTGGAATTTTTTACAGAAATTATACAACTTATATCAAGGAACGGAGGGAGTAATATTTAGGACTAATACTATTTATTAGACAATTAGACTCATGTTAGGAATATTAATAAATTTTATTTATCCTTATATGAATTATTAATGAAGTAAATAAGTTTAAATTTGAGTTATTAAATTATTTGAATTTTTATTTAACTCAAAGTAGATTATTAGATTTTTAACATGTAGATATTCTTTTTGTGATCATTTTGGTATATCATATTTATTTTTGTGATTTATAAATAATAAGATATGATTTTTATAATTCTTATTAATTTATAATTACTTAATAAATAATAAATATTTAATTAAGTGAAATAATAATACATGATTAGAATTCTTATTTTTCTAAGATTTTTGGTATTTTATTTATATTATTAACATCTATCATTATAAAAATATGAATTATCAAAGTTTTATTACTTATAAAACCTTTATTAAATAATATTTATTCAAATAATTATCATAATAATATTTGATAATAAGTTTAAGTTGTAGATTTTATTTTTCTACAAATTTTCATATATTATACATATTTTTCTGAATTGTAAATCAAAAGTTATTAATTAAACAAGATTTAATCATTTATTTGATTTCTGGAATATTAATAATGAGGTTTATAACATTTTGTTTATTTCTTAATCAGGAAATACTTTTTACACCGCACCCAAAGATAGCCTCAGTCACTGACTAGTGGGCCATTGTCCACCTCAGCTCTCAGGTTAAAGGAATTGCATTTGTTACCGTTTGGTTATCTGCCCCAGTCAATGACATATGGGCCCTAGGCCATGTCACTTGCCACGCGAGACAAAGACCAAGTCAAATGCGTTGATGTGGCTAAGGTGACGCGAGAATGATGTCATGCTGACATCAACCTGGCCTCCACCACCAGAGGATGGTCACCAGCGGCGAACCATAGTGCTCTGGTGGACAAGGTTGATGCTACTGGATAGAGGGAACCGAGGCGAACCTATTGGTGGTAACGCCGCTACTTAATGGTCACCAGAAAGACACCGGCGATGAGCTTATGCGGCGGCCAACGGCGCTGCTCAACGAAATGGGATCTACGGTGCGAATCAGAAAATGAAAATAGGGTCCAAAGATGCGTAATCTTACCCTGATGATGATAGAGCGACCGAGAAGGCTTGGGGAGGCGTGACGACGGTGAATCGACGGTAATGGCCACGGCAGCCGAGGAAAAGTAACACTCGAATTCACATGATTCCCGGCGAGCAGGCCTCCGTGCTTGGTCATAGATGGTTCAGTCCATGACGGCGCGTCCAACGGTGGCTACCACGAGGTGAGGGGTGGTCGGAGTTGGCCAGAATGATGAACTCCGACGAGCTAGGTTTTCGGGTGAGGAAAAGAAGTGAGTCTGGGGAGCGAGATTGAGGATGAGGACGAGCAGGACTATCGCGGTGGCCTTCTTATCCTCTCCTGGCAACGGCGGCGTTGATCTTGACGCAACGACGACGATGACGGCATCGGGCGGCGGCGAGCTCCGCCAGCGAACTGTCTGTGTGCGTGAGGATGACGACGATGGCTGTTTTTTGGATAACCCCCTGGCAATTCTTTTAGCTCAACCCGCGGTCCTCCCTTGGTCCCACTTGTCCGTCACCGAAAAGAAAGAATTGGGCTGGTTACTGGGCTGTTGTGGGCTACACATAGGCGTTAGGTAAGCAGATAGGATTGGGCTATGGCCAGGTTTGGTTTTTTATTTGTTTTATATTTTACTATTTTATGTTTTCCTTTTCAGAATTGAATTTGATTTATATTTTGAACCTTTATTTTTATGATTTATTTGCTGGATATTTGCAACAATACTAAAATATATTTGGTATCCTTTGTGAACTTTTATTATATCATCTTTTGTATTTATTTTATTTACTCAATATGAACCCCTTTTTAATAGTTTGTAGAAACTTTTCTTATTATTTTTCTCTCCTATTTTAGTTAGGGATTTCTTGAATGATATATTCTTATTTGTTTATAAACTTAACTCTAGTTGGCTCATAGTTTGAATAGAAACTTTTATATGTATAATGATCCTATATCATTATTTGATGCATGAAATATAAAAGACATTGATATGGTTATTGCTACTCCCATTAATTTGGAAAATGGCAATGTATATATTTTATTATGATAAATAAAGAGGTTTAGGATTTTAAATTATGATTATTTACCTTTGGGTTCAGGGTTTTTTTCTTAAAATACTTAGACTCCTTTATGGATGTGGTTAAAGATTCAATAACTAAACATATGGTTTTCTGTTTGGCATATTTGTTGACATCACCTTTAGTGCTTGAAAGTTATATCTTGAATGTTTTATAGAAAGGAATTGATAAAGATATACTTAAGCACATATAGTGATGATGGTTGAAATTAACAGAGATGTGCTTATGTTATTTGTTTTATGGAATGTCCCTATCAAGTGATATAGTTATAAGATGGAGAATTCTTAATATGAAATGGATATTATACTTGTTTTTAAGATTTAGAGTTGATTGTTTACCAAGAATTATTATCTTCCATAATTCATAACTCTAGACTTCTTATTAAGGAATTCCTTTCCTAGATATACTACTTCATATCCATCATCATGTGTTAACATGATGAGTTTTGCTTCATAAGGATATTCTTATCCACCTTTTATTCTTCTAAGTCCATTTATAATTCTAATGAACTTGACACAGAAGCTTTCATGATCTTCCTTCATCACCCATTACCAACATTACTCTAGTAGTTGTATGTATCAAACTTTACTTCACCTCAAGTGTTAGTATTTCCCAAGAGGAAACTATTACTTCTATAATCCAATGTTACTCTAGCATTATCTTGATCATACTATCTTGTTTCTAATAGTGTATGCATCCAACTACTTTTCTCTAAAGTTGACTATTCTTGAAAATGACTAACACCACTTCTAAAACTCCATGCTACACTAGCTTTACTTGAATAATACCATCCTATATTCACTTTACTTCAATACTAATAAATTTTATGTGGCTTGAAATGACTACTCTATGGTAACTTATCTTTACTAAGGTTCCAAGCATGTTCTACCCATCAGTATTACTTATACTAAATATAAGCATTCAGTATTGGTGGCTAAATCGTTACCATTATAATCCTTTAATCATTTACTATTTAAGTTTTTAGTTGGCTAAGCAAGGCTTTATCAATCCTACCTTTCATTGTCTTGAAATTAACTCTTAGGATCTCATATTGGATTAAATTTATTAATGTACTATGCCTTCTTTAAAGGATTTAAGTAGATATTATGATAAGATCAAGAAATAGTAGATCAAGGATTGATAGTTAAAGAATTTGTGAATCAATGGGGTATTACCCAACATTGATGAACAACTTATATTAAGATAAGTTCCATAAAGATTGCTATAGAAGGAAAGATATATAGTGGATGATCTTGACTGAGCCTCTTTCCAACTCCAACTCATTAAAGAGTTTGAGGTTAGGTATTACTATGATACTCATGGTAAGAATAGATAAGAATAAGATAAGTCAGCATTAATCATTGCATTTTTATTATTTTAGTGGTAATCTTAACTCAGTATTCATATGTTGATATGATGAATAGTATAATATGATCCCTTAAGGATCATATATGAATCATTTAAGCAATGTATTATGAGTGACATTTTATTATATCTGGTCTACCCTTAGACCAAATCATGTTTAACCAAATAAGGTTTTAGCAAAGGTCATATTGAAACTTATTGCAGTTAACTTGATGATCTACTTCCATTCCATCAAGTTAAGAGAAGCTCCAATCACTTTGAAAAGTTCTATTTTAAAGGCGCGAAAATTATTCGGATTTTCTATGCATGAATGCAATGCACACATCTGGGTTCAGCTTATTTCTAAGATCTAATGCTGGGATGGTACAGAAGGTTCAATAACCTCGTCAAGTTCTACTTTCCTTACAGTCACTTCTTTCGAGAGAAACTCCTTCTCTAGAAAGGATCCATTCTTGGCAACGAAGATTTTGCCCTCGGATCTATGATAGAAGGTATACCCAATAGTTTCCTTCGGGTATCCTATGAAGACGCATTTTTCTGCTTTGGGTTCAAGCTTGTCCGGCTGTAACTTCTTTACATAAGCTTCGCATGCCCAAACTTTAAGGAACGACAATTTAGGTTTCTTCCCAAACCATAATTCATACGGTGTCGTTTCAACGGATTTAGATGGTGCCCTATTTAAATTGAATGCGGTTGTTTCTAATGCATAACCCCAAAACGATAACGGTAAATCTGTAAGTGACATCATAGAACGAACCATATCTAAGAGAGTTCGATTATGACGTTTGGACACACCATTACGTTGTGGTGTTCCTGGCAGTGTCAATTGTGAAAGTATTCCGCATTTCTTCAAATGTTCGCCAAACTCGTAACTTACATATTCACCTCCATGATCAGATCATAGAAACTTAATCTTCTTGTTAAGTTGATTCTCTACTTCACTTTTAAATTCCTTAAAACTTCTCGAAAGTTTCGGACTTATGTTTCATGAAATAGATATACCCATATCTACTAAAGTCATCCATGAAGGTAAGAACATAATGATAACCACCGCGCGATGCTACACTCACTGGACCACAAACATCGGTATGTATGATTTCTAATAAGTCCATAGCTCGCTCCATCATACCAGAAAATGGAGTCTTAGTCATTTTACCCATCAAACATGCTTCACATTGTTCAAGTGATTTGAAATCAAGTGATTCAAGAAGTCAATCGGAATGGAGTTTCTTCAAACGCTTCACTCCAATGTAACCAAGACGACAATGCCACATATAGGTCGAGTTATCGCTCAATTTCAAACGTTTAGCTTCAATGTTATTAATATGTGTATTACTACAATCGAGATTCAACAAGAATATACCATCTATCAAAGGTGCATGTGCATAAAACATATTACTCATATAAATCGAACAACCATTATTCTAGGACTTAAAAAGTAACTGTCTCGCAATAAACATGATCCGGATATAATTTTTATGCTCAACGTAGGCACCAAATAACAATTATTTAAGTATAAAAATAATCCCGATGGTAGATGAAGAGGTAGTGTGCCGACCGCGATCACATCAACCTTTGATCCATTTCCAACGCGCATCGTCACCTCGTTCTTTGCTAGTTCCTGTCTATTCTATAGCACCTATTTTGAGTTACAAATATGAGAAACCGAACTAGTATCAAATACCCAGGCACTACTACGAGTACTACACATAAATAACATGTATATCGGATATACCTTTCTTGTTGATGTTGCCGTTTTTCAAATCCGCCAAGTACTTAGGGCAATTCTGCTTCCAGTGACCCTCTCCCTTGCAGTAAAAGCACTCAGTATCAGGCTTAGGCCTAGCCTTGGTCTTCTTCCCCGGCGCGGTAACTTTCTTACCGCTCTTCTTAAAGTTTCCCTTTTCTTAGCCTTGCCTTGCTTCTTGAATTTGGTGGTCTTATTGACCATCAACACTTGGTTCTCTTTCTTGATCTCCACTTCCGCAGATTTTAACATGGAGAAGAGTTCGGGCAACGACTTGTACATGTTTTGCATATTGTAGTTCATCACAAAGTTCTTGTAACTTGGTGGTAGTGATTGGAGGACACGGTGAATCCCCAAAGCATTAGGAATCACTATACCCAAGCTTTGAAGCTTGCTTGCGTGCCCAGACATCTTAAGCATGTGCTCACTAACGGAGCTGCCCCCTTCAATCTTGAAGTTAAAGAACTTTTCAGAAGCCTCATAACTCTCAACTGCCGCGTGAGCCTCAAATATCATTTTGAGTTCACGGATAATATCATGTGGGTCATGGTTCTCAAACCTTTTCTGAAGATCTGATTCCAAACCATACAAGATAGCACACTGAACTGTGGATTATTTTTTCGACTGAGGAAAACATTCTTCACCTCATCGGTACCATCAGCTACAGGTGGTTCATCCAGCGGTGCATCCAGCACATAGGTCAAATTACCAGCATTGAGGATAATCCTCAAATTGCGGAGCCAATCCGCGAAGTTGCTTCCATTGTTTTTCAACTTTTCTTTCTCTAGGAACACATTAAAATTGATGGTAGGGGCCGCCATTGATCTATGCCATTGATGTACAACATATTTGCAATATTTTAGACTAAGTTTTTGACAAATTGAGTTATAATTAATAGTTAAATTAATCTAGGTGAACTCCCACTCAAAACAATATCCCTCACATTGTTTCAGTGATAACACGAACCAAATCCACCACATCAAAACCGATCATCACGAGAGTTGATGTAGCTTCAATGGCAAACAATCAACATGTTCATCATATCTACTATATGACTCATGCTTTACCTTTCGGTGATCCGTGTTTCGAGACCATGTCTGTACATGCTAGGCTCGTCAAGATCAAACCTTAGCTTCCGCATGAGAAAATCTGGCTTGCTCCTGTTGTATACACTCGCGGAATCTAACACACCCGATCATCACGTGGTGCTTCAAAACAACGAGCTTTAGCAATGGTGCTTACTAAGGATGAACACTTTATAACTTGATATTTTGTGCTAGAGGGATCATCTTATAATGCTACCGTCGCGAACTAAGCAATACAAGATGCATAAAAGGATTAACATCACATGCAATTCATAATATGTGATATGATATGGCCTTTCTTCTTGTGCTTCTGATCTCCATCTTCAAGCACGAACATGATCTCCATCATAACTGGCATTGCGTCAAGGTCAATGGTGCCGCTCCATGGTTGTCGTCCACCAGCATCAAATATTACAACTACTTTGAATAATAGACACGTAGGTCTTAACGGAATTAAAAAGACAACCATATGGATCATGCCGGTTGCTGAGTTACAATAAGGAACATTGCATACATCATATATAATCACAATCATGGCCATATCACATCACAGCACACCCCTGCAAAACAAAGTTAGACGCCTCTAATTTTCTTTGCATATTTTACGTGGTTTCGGGCTTTCAATAAGTGTCGTTCTAACTTACGAACAAGAACCACAATGTTGATACTTGAACTATCAAGTGCCTGTTGTAAATTGAATCTATACTATGATGGGAGATACAGACACCCGTAAAAGCCACTTATGCAATACAAGTTGCATGTTAAGCGTGGAGCAAGTCTCATGAACGATGTCATGTAAGGATAGCCCGGGGCGCTTCGTCCCATCATACCGCAATATGCAAAGTACACAAAAAGCAATTGATAATAAAAGCACCACCGCCCACAATGACCATTGTGTTCTACTCGTGCAACATATCTACATATAGACACGGCTCTGATACCATTGTAGGGGTTCGTAGCATGGAAAACAAAAAAAATCTACCGCGTGCACACAAACAAGCCAAGATCTATCTACTAGATTGTAGCAACGAGTCGATTAGAGTACTCACCCTCAAAGATTCCAAAGCGGTTAACGAGAGCAGATTCTCATGGATGATGTAGTCGTACACTTGCCGATCTCAAGATCGCGTAGATGATCCTTCCGGCGCTGCATTCCGGCAGTGCTTCCGCAGTCGGTCACACGTTCGGTACTCGATGAAGACCTTCCTCTCCCTTTTTCCAGCAGGCAGCGGAGGTTGTAGTTTCCCCTCGCGATTCCGGCAACACGACGGCGTGGTAACGGAAGTAGAGGGAAGATCCCGCAGGGCTTTGCCTAAGCCGGTGCGAGTTATGGTGGATCTAGGGTTTCCGACGATCTAGGTTTAGAGGGCCGGAGAGGAGGAGGTGTCGACAGCGGCTAGGACGTGGGCGACGGGCCGGTGTCAGCATGAGGCGGCGACGTGGCGTCACAGGGCGTTGGCGGCATGCGGCAGCGGCGGCGCACGATGGAGAGGGCTAGGTTGTGGTTCTTTGGGGTAGCCCCTCCCCTCTATTTATGAGAGGGAGGACAGGCTTGGGAGAGGGGAGTTTGAATCCTTCCCCAAACCCAAGTTGGAGAGAAGATAGGACTCTTTCCTTCTTCCACTAGGAAACTATTGTTCCAGTTTGACTTTTCAAACCTCCCTTTTGACTTTCAATTTAGAGCTTTATTTATCTCTCGCAAATTCCCAACCAAGTGACCTAGGACATGATCCAATCATTCCACTTAACCATGACACATTCATGAACCATTCCCCTTCCCGTCCGGTGAACCTTCTAGACCCTTCTAGAACCTCTCCGATGAAAACATCGAAATCATTCCCGAACTCCAGAATCGGACTTTCCTTATATGATTCTTATTCTCCGGACCATTACGGATCTCCTCGTGATATCCCGGATCACATCCGATACTCCTAACTACATTCGGTCTCCCTACTTACATTCCATATCTACTAAACAACATCGAATCCTTAAGTGTGTCTCCCTACACTTCGTGAATTATGCGGACATGACCGAGACACGTCTCCTATCAATAACCAATAGAGGAATCTGGAAATTCATATGGCTCCCACATATTTCTACGATTACTTTGCGATCGAATGAACCACTTACATATGATACCAATTTCCCTTTGTCTCGCGATAGTTTACTTATCCGAGGTTTGATCGTCGGTATCTCTGCATACCTAGTTCAACCTCGTTACCGATAAGTACTATTTTCTCGTTCCCGTGATATGTGATCCCTTGTGAACCAGTCACATGCTTGCAAGATAATTGGATGACATTCCATCGAGAGGGCCCAAAGTATATCTATCTGTCATATGGATGGACAAATCCCACTCTTGATCCATGTGCCTCAACACATACTTTCCGAACACTCAATGCCACCTTTATAGCCACCCAGTTATGGTGTGGTGTTTGATGTCATCAAAGTATCCTTCCGGTGATGGTGATTAGCATGATCTCATGGTCGAAGGAATTAGGTTACTATGTATCAAAAAGCTTATAGCAAACAAACTATTGAAATGACTTGATCTTTATGCTACGCTTATCTATAGGAGTATGTCCATCATACCATTCTCCTAATGATATGATCTTGTTGTTAACAACATCTCAATGTTCATGATCGGGAAACCACAATCATCTATTAACCAACAAGCTAGTATTACAAAGAGGCTTTACCAGGGACTCTAATTTAGTTTACAAATCACACAAGTATTAATGTTTCCGGTTAATACTATTATAGCATGAATGTAAATATTTATCATAAACACAAAGATATAATAATAACCACTTCTATTATTGCCTCTAGGGCATATCTCCAACATCCATAACGGTGGACATGGCTTTTCGAAAAGATTATAACCCTGCAGGGGTGCACAAATTTACTCACATGTACCAATCGATTCTTAATGCCAAATTATTAGCCCTCTTCCTTGGAAGGCCGGCAGAGAGTGGTTGACCACGACCTTTACCTTGCTTTCACCAAGACCATGAGTCACGCACTAAGGAGATGCCGCCGTAATGAGTCGAGTCCCGAAGCCGGTCCCTAATGATGTATGTGGGGTTCGATATTACGGATCTCGTGCATCTCTTGTTCCCGGCCACGCTTACCTACCTGTTATGAATGCACCTCCTTCACCTCCATCCAAGAACAACCAAGATGCGTATGTCGAATGGAAAGCCCGAACTATGTGACTCATGGAATCTACTAGGCAAGTTAGTTGGTCGAGGGGGTTTCCAGGCCCCCGTGTGGTTGTACGCTCGTCTTGGTTCAAGAGGCGAGAACTCAGTTCCTAAGGGTGGCAAGTATGGGACTGCAAAAACCACAACCCACGTGGCCTCCCATACAAGCCTTATCATGTTTATTATCCATCTCTGATCATATCACAACATCCTATCATACTAGATTCATTCGCATCTCCGATGCATCATCTGGATGATCGATACTAGACCACTAAGCATGGCTAAGCTCAACTGAAATATGGCACTTGCGATGCTCGTAAGCCGAACCCTAGTTATGCTACGAGTGGTGGATTAGGTAATATAGTTCACAAAGGGAGACATGCATCAGATAGGGTTACTCTATCTACTGATAAAAGACTGTTGAACCGAATTCATATGGCGAGAATGAAATACTTTGTAAACATAGGATTCATATGTATGAGTGGGGCTTCGCTTGCCTCGTCCGTTGTTGGACTGGTACTGCACTTTGGTGGCGTTGACTTCAGCCTTGCGTTCGGTTCCTATTCGTGAAGAACCAATCACCAGAAAAGGAAAAGCAACATTCAACAAATGGCATGTGCAATGCTCATACAATATGGATGATATGACAAGTTAAATAGTGTTGAAATGAACCCTAGATCATGCTTGGTCATTTTAAATGGGGTCCGAGAGTTTCAAACCCTAGAACAAGTGGATCCTCGGAATCACCTATGGGGTTCAATTGATTCTTCTAATTAAACTTGTCATGAAAGTTGGTTAACAATGTATGATTCTATTGCTATTGCATAGCTCTTATTTTTCTGATCGTTTTGGTATATTAATTGTATTTTTCTGATTTAAAATGAATTAGTTATGAATTTCTCCAATTTTAATTCATTTTAAATCATTTTTGGAATTTTTAAATTAATTTCCAACTTGGGCCCACATGTCATAGATTTAACAAATTCAGAAAATATTTACAGAAAAGAATAAAACTGTGACAGGGGTGGCCCACAGGGGTATTTATAATTTCTAGAAACATTACAAAAGAACTAATAAAACAAATGGGGATTATTGCATCATGCTGATGTCAGCATGACATCAGCAATGGAGCTCCTCCTCAGATCAAGATTGATCCTGGCGATAGGGGCACGGGAGCAAGCGAGGCTAGGGGCATTCGACGCAGCGCATCGCGCTGAGCATGCTAGTGGCGGCGCTGCTCCTTATTGGTCACCGGAGAATCACCTCCGACGAGCTCCAGCGGCGGCGGCGGGCTCAAGCGGGGAGGGTGGTACATGGGAGAGAGAGAATGGAGAGCACCATTGTGACGAGGAGCTCACCATGAGCATGACGAGCTTAACGGCGAGGCAAGGCGAGCTCGGGAACTGCGGGGATCGACGGAGTCCGACAGCGGCAGGAGGTGTTGATTCGGTCGATTGGGGTCGCGCGCGAGGGAGAGGAGGGGCTAGGAAGAGAGAGTCGAGCTCAGCGAACTCGACGGTGGTGTCGGCTTGGGCTAGGGTTGCCGGAGACGGCGGCGACGAGAGGTTGCCGATGAGCTAGGGTTCGGCCATGGTGTTGCAGCGAGAGAGGGAGAGGAAGAGGAGAAGTGGGGGACGGCTAGGATTCGGCGGCGGTGGCTAGGGGTTCTTGTAGGCGCTTGGGGGCGATGATGGCGGATGTTGGCAAGCAGCAACGCGACAGAAATGCTTCCGCACGCGAGAGGTGGACAACGATGATTGCCTCGACAAAAGGTCTGCAGTGGGCTGGGCCAAGGTGGTTGGCCGAGATGAAAGCGAGCGACGGAGAGAGAGAGAGAGAGAGAGAGAGAGAGAGAGAGAGAGAGAGAGAGAGAGAGAGAGAGAGAGAGAGAGAGAGAGAGAGAGAGAGAGAGAGAGAGAGAGAGAGAGAGAGAGAGAGAGAGAAGAAGAAGAAGAAGAAGAAGAAGAAGAAGAAGAAGCTGGGTTTCGGCCTAGCAGAGCTAGGTTCACTTATTTTTTCCCAGAAATTTGTTTTCTTTTTCTGTTTTCTGATTTCTCTTTTGTATTTGAATTCAAATTCTGTTTTGAATAATTCAAAAATATCAGAGACTTTTATAAAGTTTATAAAATACTCAGGGGCCCTTGTAAACCATGTTGGGCTCCATTTGTTTTGATGGTTTTCAAAATATTTCAAAACCATTTGAATGGTTTGAGAGGGAACAAAATTAGGGTTTTGTTTGTTCTGATTTTGATTAAACCAAAGTGCAAGTATTATGCATGCATGCGATGCTCAAACATGTATTTATTAATATTACACAAAAGGTGGTATGTTACAGCAAGATTGCTAAGTGATTCTCCAAATATTCTGTCTTCATCCATCATGGAGGAAAACTCATCCAACAGCTCATACTTTATGTGCATGATTTTGCAATGTACAAAATTGTAGCCCAACATCGAATGGATACTGACTTATTGTATGATAATGGAGAAAACACAAATGTCATGGAGTCATCAAACTATCTCCTAATGGTTATTGTATCAAGAAGAGAAGATCATCTTATTATGAGGATATCCCTTAGGCATGGATATTAATCTATGAAGTTGGACCCTTCTACTAAGTTCCATATCAAACAAGAAATTTCTCATGGCTGCGAAGGACCTGAATGAGATAGCCCATGATGTGCTAAGATATTTGCAAATAGAAATCTAGACTTAGTTCCTAATATGAGTGCAATTCATAATTGATATCCCAATAAAATAGTCATCCCCTGGACGATTTCAGCGATCACATGATTCCAATTCACTATGCAACCCCTCATCGTCACGGCCGGCAACATAGCTTCAAAGGTAGACATTCTCCAATGTCAATCACATCATCCATGCGAATCATGCTCAATCTTTCGATCTCTTGTGTTCTGAGGCCATGTCTGCACATGCTAGGCTCGCCAATTCAAACTTGTGTGTATTGGAGTGCAACGCTTGCACCCACTGTATGCGGACACATGTATGTATGACACCCGATCATCACGGCCTGCCTCATACCGGAGAACTTTATTGGTGGTGCACACACAAGGGAAACACTATCATTGGAATTATAGGGATCATCTTATCTAATATGCTACCTGATACGTCGGAAACATATCTATAATTTTTTATGTTCCATGCTTGTTTAGTATCTACTTTGCTTTGCTTTGTCTACACTTTGAGGTATTTTTATATGTTTTCTGGGACTAACCTATTAATAAGATGCCACGGTGTCAGTTGCCTGTTTTCTTCAGTTTTTGGTTCCAGTAAAGGCAGAAAATCAATATTCTCGGAATTACACGGGACAAAATCCAAAGTCAATATTTTACCGTGTTCCACACGGAGCCAGAATATGAAACGGAGAAGAGCCACCAGGGGCCACACCCCCTGGCCGCGCGGCCTGGCCTGGCCCACGCCTAGGGGGTGCGACCACCCTGGGTTCCCCCCTGCCTCGCCTCTTCGCCTATAAGAAGCCCCCGGTACCAAAACCCTAAGTACCCGATCAATCTTCCACGAAACAGTCTGTAGCCGCCGCCCCCATCGTACCTAGATCGGGGGATCTGAAGCTCTTCCCGGTACCCTGTCAGAGGGGAGATCATCCCGGAGGCCTTCTTCATCATCATGCCAGCCTCCGGTATGAAGCGTGAGTAGTTCCACCTTGGACTACGGGTTCATGTAGTAGCTAGATGGTTGTTTCTTCTCCTTTGTGCTACCATGTTTAGATTTTGTGAGATCTGTTCATGATCAAGATCATCTATTTGTAATCATGCATGTTGTGTTTGCGGGGATCCGATGTATATTGAGATTACTATGTCAGATTGGTTAATGGTTCTATCTTATTGATTCTATCATGTCTGTGTTGTTTGTGATGTTGCATGGTCTCTGTTTCTAGTAGCTATCTTGGCCAAGTAGATGCTAGTGACTCCAAGAGGGATTATTTATACTCGATAGTGGGTTCATGCCTCTATTTAATCTGGGAAGTGACAGAAATCTGTAAGGTTGTAGATGTGATGTTGCTACTAGGGAGAAAAAACGGTCTCTTGTCCATGGAACAAGTGGATTATTTACCTTACACACTTTGCTTAGAGAAGTTATCCGTTGCTTGCAACTTAATACTGGAGGGGGTTCGGATGATAACCTGAAGGTGGATTACTAGTCATAGATGCAGTTGGATGGCGCTCTATGTATCTTGTTGTATCGCCCAATCAAATCTCATAGGATCATGAATGTCTAGTATTGCATTGTTATGCCTTGCTCTGTCCTGTCAATTGCCCCGCTATAATTTGTTTATCCAGCATGTTATGTTTGTTTATCTTAAGGAGAACACCTCTAGTGAACTATGGACCCCAGTCCAATCTTTACCATTGATACATCTTCCACTGTTCCTGTTTACTTTCTGCAAACCACCATTACCTTCCACACCATACAGTTAATCCTTTGTTTTCAGCAAACCGGTGAGATTGACAACCTCACTATTCGTTGGGGCAAAGTCTTGAGTTTGTGTTGTGTAGGTTTCCATGTTGCTAACAACACATTTGGGTCGTTTCCTTCATCCTACTGGTTCAATAACCTTGGTTTCTTTCTGAGGGTAGACTTGCTGCTGTGCTCATCATACCTTCCTCTTGGGGTCTTCCAACTAAGCTCTACATTGATCTGAGCGCATCAAGCTGTTTTCTGGCGCCGTTTTTCAGGGAATAAAGAAGAAGAAGCTCCCACATCAACACAGCACCATCACTACCGTTGAGTATCTAATACTAGCAGAAAATAAGATGTAAAACAGGTATCAACATCAAGCGCTCCATCTTGCCACTGGTTGACGCCAAGTCCACAGCTCCACCAGTAGGTTGTCCATTGAAACGATGACTATTACTACACAACTTAGTAACATAAAATTAAACTACTTTACCTTCGTAACGACCAAGACCATATCAAATTACATGCCCTCCTGCAAAATAAAGTTAGACGCCTCTACTTTATCTTTTGCAAGTTTTACGTGCTTGTTAGGGCTTTCGTTATAGAACCATTTCCAATCTACGAACTTTCCAACCAAACTATGGATCCATATAGTTGTCTCTACTACACCCCTTTCGGGGCCCTCCGTTGTAAATGCTATATCAACAATTTTAAGAGAGACCCGCTAGCCACTTATACGGAACAAGCCATATGTCGAGCATGGAACCAGTCTCGCGTAAGAGTATGCATAAGGTCGGTCCGGGCCGCTTCATCAAACAATACCGCGATATAAACAAGTACACATGGGATGGTAACAACTATAGGATGAATGTCCGCACAACTCATATGTGTACTGGCCATACAACACTACTACGCATAGATTGGCTCGGATACCACTGTTGGGGTTCCAGTGCAGAAAACAAAAAAATCTTACGTCGGATCGCCATAATGCCCAAGAGATATTTGTTAGTAATGCAGTAATGGCTGAGAGGTTTAGGATACGTATCATTGTAGTATGAAAGTGGTTAACATTCCAAGGGGAGCGTGGTTGATGTATTCGTGCTCGTAGCCGACCTCAAGGTTGCGAAGCTCCTCACAGGTCACCCCTTGCTCCATCACCATGCAGCAGTCTGGATCACGACATCCAAAGATCCCCAGGTGTTGCACCTCGTGGCTTTGTACACATACGGTGTACGACGAGACCTCCATCTCACCGATCCCGCCGGGAGTGCGTAAGTAGATCTCCGGCTTCAAAATCCCCACAGCTCAACGACGCCCGCGGTGAAGTCTTGTTCGCACGGCCCTTACATGGGGCCACGGTCACAAGGTATATATATATAGAGAGGGATAAAGTCAACCAAAGGACTTCTCAAATTGTGTGTTTAATCCCACCCATGGGTATCCCTCTATATAGGAGGAGGGGGTGTGCCCTCTTCCTTAGGTTAGCCATATGGGACTAAAGGAAATCAGGAAAAGGCTAAAGGTAAAATCTCATCCGGATGGGCCACAAACATTAGTCCAGCTGGAACAATTCCAGGCAGCAGCCAGGTGGGCCAGAGGCGCCTCCCGTGGCCCAGCTCGCGGAGCCATCCGCAGAGGCCTGGACAGGCTGGCGCGCCCTCAGGGTAGCCCATGATGCGCGTGTGGCCCAGGCGCGGTGGCCAGCGTCCCGGGAGAAGAGATGACACAGAGGGAGCGGCCGGGTGGACCATGGCAGGCCCATCTCGTGCCAGCCCCTTTCGCCCGTGTCACCTGTTTTACGCGGCCGGGAGGGAGTGGCCAGGTAGGATGCGGCCATCCCACCCACGCGCGCACCCGAGCCCGCCTGCGTCCACCAACGTCTGCCCGCGAGTGGCGGTGAGTATTCGTCGCCTGCCTTAAGCGGGCTGCCAGGCGCACTTGTGGCAGAGGCAGTTTTTTTGATGTTTTATTTTTCCCTTTATCTAGGTGACTTTCCTAGGTCAATTCCCTCCGGGGTTTTGGCCTAATGTGAAAGTTGCCCTATAAATTTTAATTTTAATATTTATTTAAAATATATTAATTCATAATTAACATATAATAAATATATATTATAAATTGCTATTTATACGAAACACCTTTTGGTCCTTTCCTTTATTCTTTTCTCCGAACAACTTCGGATCTCTCCTTGGAACAATTCCGGTTTCTCTTTGTCTACTTAGATTCCAACTTACGGATGATCTTCAACTCATCATACCCTTAAGTGGATCCCCTCACGACTCAGGAATGGAACAGACATGATCCCTATCAATGATCAACGGCGGGACCGGGATTCCCATGATGATCCCTGTACATTCCAGATGACGATGTCATTTGAACCGTAAACGCCGAGTCCAATTCCCTTTGTTTCTTTGATACGACTTGTCTGGGATCCGATCTTTCGATATCAACATACCTTGTTCAATCTCGTTACTGACAAGTACTGTTTTACTTGTTACCGCGATATTACATCCCCGTGACCTGGTCACATGTTGAAACATTATGGATGTAATCATCAATTCAGCCTAATGTATCTTACCCGTCACTGGGTGAACAAATCCCGGTATTGATTCATAGTCATCAACCTGTTTCTCCGGATACCCAACATACACCTTTATAATTACCATTTCACTGAGTGACGTTTAATGTAGTTAAAGCAGCCTCGGAAGACAGTAATTAATATGATCTCACGGTCTAAGGAGAAGGAGACTACGTTTCCATCATATTATTCACCAATGATTTGACTTTGTTGTCTGCTGTCCAATGAACTAGTATGAATAGAGGCTACTAGGGACTTATGTTTCATATCACACATGTATCAATGTTTCCACTTGATATAGTTATAGCATAATATGAAACTATTACGAACTTATTGGGATATGACAATAATAAACCTTTTATTGTTTTCCTCTAGGGCATATTCTCTTCATGTCCTACATGAAATAGTTCATGTATTACAAAGGAAAAAAAATGAATGGGAGTAATTTTAAAGATTGATTTCAAGAAAGCATATGATAAAGTTAATTGGTCTTTTCTTCAACAAACTCTCAGAATGAAAGGCTTTTTGAAGAATGGAGTGCTCTTATTAATAACTTTGTTTCTGGTTGTAGTGTTTCCATTAAATTCAATGATAACATTGGTAAATACTTCCAGACTAAAAATGGGTTAAGATAAGGTGATCCATTATCACCAATGCTATTTAATATAATTGCTGATATATTAGCTATCATTATTGAGTGTGCAAAGTTTGATGGCCAAATTGAAGGTGTGGTTCCTCATCTGGTTGATGGAGGCTTATCCATCTTACAACATGTCGAAAATCTGATATCAAAAAAGCAATAAATTTGAAACTTATTCTTTCAACTTTTGGGTCTAAAAATAAACTTTCATAAGAGTGAATTGTTTTGTTTTCATGAGGCTCGAGAACATGCCAACCAATATGCTGAACTTTTTAGGTACGGTCAAGGCCAAATTCCTAGTAGGTATTTGGTAATTCTGATACATTATCGGAGACTTAATTACGTATGCTGAATGGAAGCTTGTTGAGAAAAGACTAGAATTAAGGTTAAGTTGTTGGAGAGGAAAATTGTTGTCCATGGGTGGAATATTAGTTCTCTTTTTTTAGAAAACTCCATACTGAGTAATATGGTGCTTTTTATGATTTCTTTCTTCCAATTACCAAAAAGAGTCTTAAAAATATTGGATTACTTCCAATCAAGATTCTTTTGGCAAAGGGACAACGAGAAAAAGAAGTATTGACTGGCTAAGTGGACTGTTGTTTGCCGCCCCAAATACTAGGGATGGTTTGGTATTCATGATCTTAAGATAAAAAATACAACCCTTCTTAGAAAAATGGCTCTTCAAATTAGTTTTTGAAGACGATATGTGGCAAACTATCCTTAAGAGGAAATACATTGGCTCAAAAGCATTGTCCTAGGTTTTTTTGGAAACCTTGGGATTTGCATTTCTAGGCTGGACTAATGGCAACGAAGAAGCATTTCTTCCACTTTGGATTTTCTATTAAGGATGGATCAAAAATACAGTTCTGAAAGGATATGTGGTTGGGTAATACTTCACTCTGTGAATAGTATCCGACTTTGTATAACATTGTTCGTCATAAGGGAGATACAATCACCACAGTAATAGAGTATTCTTCTCCTAATGTGACCTTCGGGAGGGATTTGTTTGGACCTTGACTATATTCTAGGAATACCTTGCTTCAACACCTGACATCAATCCAACTAGAATCAGGGGCCAATGAGTTTCAGTAGAACTTAAACAATAATGGACAATTCATTGTTAGTTTCATGGACAAAGCTTTGATTTTGTCTCACTTACTAGTTGAGAACAATGCACAAATTTGGAACATGAGGATACCTTTAAAAATTAAAAAAATTGCCAGGTATCTATGTCGGAGAGTTATCCTTACTAAAGATAATGTTGCTCAGCAGATTTGGCATGGGAACATAAATTATGTTATCTGTCACCATGACGAGACAATTAAATATTTATTTTTTCAATGTAATTTCACACGTTTTATATGGTCTGTCACCCAAATAGATTTAGGCTCCGTTTGGCAGCTTAGTATTTCTAAAACCAAAGTATTCAAAATACACGGTATTGCAGCGCCTGGCTATGAGATACTTTGGTTTTAACGATACCACAGTTTTTGGAAAAAGAGGGCTAGACCTCTTTCTATTTTAGTGTGAAAATAACTCATCTTTTTAAATACTACTGTTTCAAAACTTTGGTATTTTGTGGTAGCCAAACAACTTAAAGTATTGCAAACTATAGTATTTTAAAATACTTTGGTATCTCTGAGATACTGAGAAAAAACTGCATTGGCAAACAGACCCTTAAGCTTGTATCCACCATGTAGGGTTGCCAATATATTTAGGAATTGGATACATAGAATACAAGTACATAACTCTTCTTAAGGTGGGAGCGATTGCAATTATTTGATCGCTATGGTCATGTAAAAATGCTAAAGTGTTTAACGATAAAAACTCTTCTATCTTGCAGGTTATCTACCGTTGTACCAGTACTTTTTGCCTCTGGTCTTCCCTACATCATGTGGAGTTGCAGGACCTCTTTACGAAGGTGTGTACACGATCTGCAGGATATGATGCTAGATTTATTTACCCATTTTGGATGTCAGCATAATCTAAAGATTGGTCCTACACCTTAGACGATTCTAAAATTTCTCATAAGTTAAAACTCTTTAAGTAATAAAAACACATTTTATCAAAGAAGAACTTTTGTTCCCCCAAAAAACACTACTTCCTCCATTTTAGAATAGATATCATAAATTTGTCAAAACTTGGATATATCCAGTGATTAAATAGTGTCTAGATATATCCAAATTTATACAAATTGTGACACATATTTTTAAGACGGAATGAGTAGCAGTTTTATTCCTCATATAGTGACATATTCTTAAAGTTTTGGCAATAAATATAGTAGTATTATATACCCCGTTGAATATATAACTTATATATCTAGTTGAGACTTAAGTAAGAGAGTTCACAATGTTTCTCTCTCCTTTTTTCGCAAAAATTTTACCGATCTATTAATAATCATACAAGAGCACCAAAAGTAATAGAAGTTACATATATGTCGTTGGACCATCTAGGAGCAACTACTGCATCAGCATGAGCTGAAGATGCGCCATCCATGTCCCTTTATCACCGAATTCAAACAAAATTTGTCGTGATAGATCTTGTTATAATAATCACACAGAAATTTATCGTGATAAGAAAAAAAGCCAGCGCATCATCCATCGGGCGCAACGATCGCGCAGATCCGCTCCACGCGGCTCTTAACCAATGTCAATTTATTTTTCTGTGGGTCCTAGCAACTTTGCCACATGGCGGAGAAAACATTTGAGAGATGAGGGTCCTAGCAACTTTGCCACATGGCGGAGAAAACATTTGAGAGTTGTCATCCACTGTACGATCTGACAGTGAGATTACATCCATAATGTTATCGAACTCACAGACAAAATGGACCTTGCACGGAATAAAAAAACGGCTATTTGGTTGAACTATTAGGGGAAAAGGGATAAAATTTTGGAAACACGGCATCAACGGAGAGAGCAGCTCATTCATGTTATCGAAGCACTCTCGATAGACAGAGATGAGTTAACAGGAGATATCAATCCAAACAAGAGCTTACTGCCTTTAGTTCGGAGGCAAGATGGTGGATCAGGCATAGTGCTAAATTATACAGACCAAGAAGGAATTTCTAACGTCTGAATTTAAACAGAGAACTTAAACAGTGATAACCAAAAAGAGCAAGCAAAACTTCCAGTGTTGTCCAGGATAACGCCATTGAAGAATCTTTCCACCAGATAACTTGATCTATTACTTCACATGCCTGCAACCAAGGATAAAAAAATTAGCAAGACTATCCTGGTCTGTCAGGCTGATCAAGGAACAGTGGAAGAATCTCTCTGATCGGTGCCCAAATAAAACATAATTAACTTCACCTGTTAAGAAGTAACCTTAGCTCTTGTTCCTCATTTCAACTAATAGATGAACTTGCTGCAGCTCTTCACTCGCATCATTGTGGGTCTCCTTTCCTGAACCTTCAAAAGACAGTCTGTCAATTATGTTTTTACAAGCATACAGCCCACCATTTGATCATCTAATTATTCTAGACATTAAACAAATGAACCAAATTGGTCAAGTATAATAGATGACTTATTATGCCTATTGAAGATTATGCGCCTTTGTCGCACCAATGGAAACTGAACAACAAAGAAGTGCAAGAGCTGAAACAAGCAGTAACATCCTGATACCTAGTAGCCTAGTACTACAGGAAAGAAAGGATGACACTAGAATTGACGGAGCCAATCTCTTAGTTACAGAATCCAGTGACATTTTTTAAAACTAGAAGTAGCCAAATCAATTAAAAGTCTGCATGTATACTCCATAGTAGAGGGCAACCGAGGGTCTTTACAAACATAACCATTGTTCAAGGAACTGCAGGAAATCCACACAAGGAATACCTTATGGCAATTTGCTTCGATACACTTGTTCTTATAGTAAAGATGTCTAACAGCTGATTTACTAGGCAGATTAATGACTTGCATATATACCTTTGCCAGACCATACAAGTCTTGGGACAAAAAAAAGCACATGATCAATCTATTTTATATGTACTCCTAACTATAGAATACAAGTTATATTAATTGCCATACATTCATACTTGAATGAAAACATTCTTAACATAGAACACTTGGGTAGTAAGCAGCCATCAACCCCAGCAATAGCAGTACAGAACAGGGCAATTCAAATTCCATGGCATACTTAATTAAACTGTACATGGGATGATGGGATACATTGTTAAATACAGTGCCTTGCATTTTACTGAAAATACATAGCAAATGGCATGTCCATTGTTAAGGTCAAGTGAGCCTCTTAACAAACAGAATTACAGAAATACTCATAGCCAGCATATAGAGACGTACAAGGTGCCTAAGATAATGAGGCCTAAAATGTATATATGCTTTAGAAAAACACTGGTAGAATATTTAAGCCGCATTCGATCAGCTTTAGTAAGAAGTAAGCCATGCATGTCACACAGATGAGATCATGTGCAAACTGAAACAGAAGTGATTTCCTCTATAAAAAAGGCCCATTTTCAGTGAAGCCCCATAGCAGCATCACAAAGAACAACCTGAACTATCACAGCCTGAGGTTCCAACATCTATTTCGAATCATTAAACAAGTAGAATTACCTGAGCAGAGAGCCCGTGGGCGCTGCCAAGCGTGAAGGGAACTGCTGGAGACGTGTGCGCTGGACGGGGCAACAAGGTCGTAGAGCTCACACTCGAGGACCTTGCGGGCACGCACGTCGACGCCGAAGAGGCGCTTGTCGAGGAAGAAGTAGACGACATCAGGGTACGTGGGGTGGATGAGCGCAAGCACGGGGACCTTCCTCGGCAGGCCAGTGGCCTTGTAGCTGTCTTCGTCGCAGATCTCCCCAAAGGTGGCCTCGTACTCGAGCGTCCACTCCATGGAGTCCGGACCGGCGAGCGTCCACACGCTGATCTGTGCGGCGCCGCTGGCGTTGCAGTTCCTGTACATGTCGACGAAGCGGAGCTTGCCGCCGCTGACGCCCACGCAGCGGTACTTGTTGAGCACCCCGCCGCCTTCCCCGTACTCGAGCGCCTTGCCACGCGGGAGCTTGACGACGGTGAGCGCCGGCGCGTCCGCGAAGGGGTCGCACGCGACGAGGCACCAGGAGAGGTCCACCCACCAGAGCCTCCCGGCGTGCGAGACGACGCTGTCGGGGCTGAGGGGGCGGGACGGGAGCGTGCAGGGGACGTCCTTGCTGACCCACTCCCCGGACTGGGACGAGAAGCAGAGCAGGTCGGCGGTGTCCCCGCCCATGATGGTCTGGAGCTCGGCGACCATGTAGTTGTTGTTCTTGCCAGCGCCGTGAGGGGAGGCGATGAGGCCGAGGTGGCCCGGGTTCATGATGTACTCGGGGTTGGGGAGCGGGAGCGCGGAGGCGGAGTTGGTGTCGAGGACGAAGTACCCCGCGACGGTGGGGCGCCAGCAGAACTCCTGGCGGTTGGGGGTGTCGATGATGGTGGGGCCCGTGGCGGGGCCCTGGTCGGCGTGGAGGAGGAGGAGGCCGGAGGCGTCGACGGCGACGACGGACGGGTGGTTCCTGGAGGTGGCGCGGCCCGGGAAGATGCGCGGGGGGATGGTGAGGAGCGCGACGCGCGGCGGCGCCGGCAGCGTGAGGGAGAGGTCGGCGCCGGCGGGGAGGTCGGCGTCGGCGGCCGCGACCCGCGGCACGCTCCCGAGGATGACCCAAGACGGCGACGCCATGTCCCTAGGCTAGCTGGGTCTTGTGGTTCTTGGTTCGTGCGTGCGCGTGCAGCGTTGGTGGTGAGCCGGGCCGGCTGTGAATGGTGGTTGCGCCCCTGGGTGGGTCTAGGGTTTTAGGCTGCGAGCAAAGCAGAGGAGGAAAGCCGAAAGCGGCCGGCGAGTTGGAGTGAAACTGAAACGGCTGGTCCGTCGTGGGTCTTGTGGTTCGTGTCGGGTCACGGCGTCACGCTTCCGCGTCGCGTGGCGAGGCGCGGTGGTGCACTGGCTCTGCACACGCTGCCGTGTTGTGGAGGCAGAGCTGGGCGGGCGCAGCAGCAGCAGCCTTTGCGACGTGCAAAGCCTACTGGATTCCAATCGGTGGCAGTGGCACGCCATGGCAGCATCACAGAACGGGCACGAGCTGTAAATTTGAGACTCCGTTCTACCCAGCGGCAGGGCAGCGGTCTCATCCGAGGCGAGGACAGGAGACAGCCTTGGGAGTTGGGACAGGAGGCAGGCAGGCGGCAGGCTCATCCGCGGGATCCATATCTTTTGCCATCTTTTTGCGTTTGCAGTTCCGGTGATTCGGACTAGGGTAGGTCGGCCTCGGGGCGGACGACTCATGTAGCCTGGAACGGCTGCACTGTAGCAGACCACTAGTACTATCTAGCATACGGCGTGTAGCGGCACTTCCGCGGCTGCAAAATCATATGCAACTGAGATCAAGGCTACTTTTAGGCCCACCAGAGCATGTAAAAAAATCAGTGTCCAAACCACTTTTAACAATTAGACATCGGTGCTCTCCATTACATAGCCGGTGCCTCAAAAAAATTTCAAGGAACCGGAGCAGCTACTTGCTCCGATGTCCACTTCATCCCATGCATAAAGTATAATATTTTCAACTGCCAATCCACCTAGTACTCGATCGAAGGAACACTGGAACACCGCAAGCTGGCCTGGTCAAGTACTTTTATCTATGTGTGGGTCCCATCCTTTTTTTCCGGCACCGCAACGTTGTGAGGCCGGTGTCTAGATTATTTTTCAAGGCATGACTGACACACTGTCCCATTTTTCGGATTCTGGCATCGCTCACGTTGTGGAGGGCCTTACTACTACTGATGTAATGACACGAAACCACCACAATTGGCTTTGCGATGTCACATAACCACCACATAGAGGCAGGGAGACAGGAACCGGGGCACTTTGGGCCAGGTCCTCGACACATAGCACTGATTTCACGTTTTAGGGATTTAAACACGTTTCTGACAATGGGGCCCGCTGTCAGGTGCCACCTGGCAATGTCTTGACGGAAGGGCAGAGACGCCCGTTAGGTATGCGTCTGTCAGGGCTGTTTCGGTCATTTGCTCCTCTTCTCCCCTCCCTTCTCCACATCAGACACGAAATGGCAACAGGAGGCGGCGGAGGCGCCGATGGCGGCGGCTTTCGTCGTTGGCATGCCGTCGATGAGGAGGAACATGGGGTAGACGACCACACGCGGTGGACGACATCGTGTTTGGCGGAGGATTCAGAGCAGGTTCGGGCATTGTCGGCGCCCTTGTCGCCTCGCGAGCCCTGGGAGAACGCATGGACACAGGGTAGCACCTCGATCTTCGACCCAATGAGCCATTACATCTCCGACACCGGGTAAGCCATGGATTTGCAGCTCTATGTTGGCCATGGATTTGCAGTAGCTAGGTGTTCTCTGTTATGTGAAATTACGTGTTTTATTCGGTAAAATGTTCTGAATAATTGCATATATTTTAATATTTAGGTTAGAGATAGAGATGTGGGAGTTGTTTGTGCAGTTTGATGGGGTCAAATTCGTGCAGAAATCAATGCCTAGGTCAGACATTAGGTATCTCAATCTATTGGCACTAATGGAGAAGGAGGGATGTGGAATCTGTGACTCATTGTACTATGTTAAAGAAGAAGGTAAGGGATTGTATGGGTTAGATATAGTTGACAACAGTTTCAAGGTGGAAGAGATGATTAGAAAGTATGAACACGGGAAGAAATTGGTACTGACTGTCATGAGAGACAAGAAGAGGAAGCAGACAATTGTGTTGTCACCTATGAAGTCAAAAAATTCAGAGAGTGTGAGAGGCAACTGTAGGCCAATTCACATTGATGTTGAGGAGGATGAGCATGTTCCTATTCAGATGCAGACACAAGAGAGTGTGTACTGTGAGAAGCTCCCAACACAAGTTGCAGAGGATGAGTTTGCTAGAGAAGAGGAGAGGCAGTCAGAATATGATAGTGGATATGCAGAGGATATGCAAAATAAAGAGGAGGAGTGGCTGAAGGGTAAACTTGCAGAAATGAAGAAGCAAAGGGAGGATCCTTTGACACATTGTGAGGATGATACTGATATTGGGAATTTATTTGTTATTGAAGAAGATACTGAGCCAATTCAAGTAGTAGAACCAGTGAAGAAAATAGTGAAGAGGCAGGGCCCTACAAATAGATCACATGCTCAGGAAGAAAGGAAGGTGCAGCCAGACTGGGTACCTTCTGATGATGAAGAAGATGAAGGTTTTCTGAAAGAATAAGATGATGATGGTTTTTAGGATTCAATTTTTGTGCAACCTAAAGGGAGGAAGAGCAAGGCCAAGAAATACAAACCCAGGGTTTGGTATGATCACAAAAGAGAGAATCTAGAGCAGCGGTTCAACTTGAAGCTGTGTTTCAAAGATGTATTTGAGTTCAGGGATGCTCTATCTAGACTTCACATTCAGCAAGTTAGAAATTTCCACTATCACAAAAATTGCAAGGACAGAATCATTGTGCACTGCAAGTAGAAGCATGAGAATAAGTTTGACTGTCCTTTTTATATGTTAGCTTCTCGGATCAAGAATGAGGACACCTTTTGCATTAAAAAGATGGAGTTGTTGCACACATGTCCAACTGATCCTAGCAGTACAAGGGTGAACTCAAAGTTGCTGAGCAGTGTCTATGTTGACAGTTTCAGGTCTGACCCCAATACCAACATCACTACTCTGAAGGACAATGCCAAGAAGGATTTTGGTGTAGAACTTCCCAACATGATGACATACAGAGCAAGAACTAAGGCCAGGCAGAGGGTTCTTGGTGATCATAAGAAACAATATTTCAGAATCAGGGATTATCTTCTGATAGTTATTGACAAGAACCCAGGATCTAGATGCATTGTCACAACTGTTACTGGCCTATCAGAAGAATAAACAGAGGAAATGAAGCAGGGAAACACTGTGAACATCAGCTATGAACCAAGATTTCATGGTTTGTTCTTTTGTGTGAATGCTGCAAGGCTTGGGTTTCTTGAAGGTTGTAGGCCATTCATTGGATTGGATGGTTGTTTCATAAAATTGACTACATGTGCTCAGATTCTAGCTGCAACAGGCAGAGATGGCAACAATAATATGTTTCCACTTGCTTGGGCAGTTGTTGCTAAAGAGGATACAAAAAAATGGGTATGGTTTTTGGAACAGCTCAAGTATGCACTTGGTGGAGAGGATGGCCAATTTGGGAAGTATACCATCATGTCTGATAGGCAAAAGGGGCTCCTTAAGGCAGTGTCTACTGTTTTCCCAAACAGTCCGATATTGCCTTAGGAATATCTATGCAAGTTTCCAAAATGTTGGGTTCAGAGGAGAAGACCTGAACCAATGTATGGACAATGCAGCATATTCATACACAAAGAATGGTTTTGATGTTACAATGGAATAAATGAAAAAGCAATCAGAGCCAGCTTGGGTGTGGTTGTCCAAGACACCAGTGCACAAATGGGCCAGGTGGGCAATGGACACAAACTACAAAACTGATTTGGTTGTGAACAATTTGAGTGAGGTGTTTAACATGTTCATTCTTAATGTTAGGAACAAACCCATTGTAACAATGCTAGTTGGCATTTACAATAAGAAAATGGTGAGGTTTGATTGCAAGAGAGATGGGGGTAGAAGTGCTAGATGGGATATAACACCACACTACACAGAGAAGCTAGAGCTCATGAAGAAGTACTCAAGGTCATGTGTACCAAAGAGGTCAGATATTAACCTATGGCAAGTAGAAAGTGGCAACCATACTGAAGAGGTAAACCTAGAGAAAAGAAGTTGTTCTTGAAGAAAATGGGACCTCTCGGGAATTCCTTGCAATCATGCGGTGAGTGCTATATACAAAGCTGGCATGCACCTGAAGATTTTGTCTCCAATTTCTTCAAAAAACCCATGTATTTGGGAAGCTACAAGCCAATATTCTATCTTGTACCTGCACAACATGGTTGGACAAAAACAAACACTCTAGACATCATGCCACCAAAATTCAAAGACCACATGTTGGGAAGAAGGCAAGAAAAAAGAACAAAGGGAAAACATGAAGTGCCCAAGCCAAAGGATACATCTAGAATGGGTACCATAACTTGTATCAATTGCAAATTGCAGGGTCACAAGTACACAAGTTGCTCACAGCCTTTGAGGCCTGACCTTGCCATTAGAAAAAATAACTACCAGGTCAAGTTTCATTTCATAATTGTGCTCATTTCCTCCATTTGTCATGTTTCATTTCCTAATTTTTGTTCATTTCAAATTATGCAGGCTAGTAGAACAATGCCTACTGCTAGCAATGCTCCATCAGCTAGAAGTGCTCCATCATCTCCAAGGGCACCAACTGGTGATGTTCCAAGATCATCTACCCCAAGGACACCTTGTATTGAAGCAACAAACACTCATGGCAGGGGTGTGTTTCATACTTCACGGCTGGGGTAAATGCTGGTGCTGGTAGAGATCCTGATGTTGGACCACTTGGATGCTCCTATGCTGCTACTTGTTCTCCTAAAGATCCAAGTTCAGATGTTCTATGAGTTTCAAGATGTAATCATGTGATGGTAGTAGTTAAAACTTGTTATTTTGTGGTTAATTGGTACATTGTGCTTCTCTTGATGTGGTGTAAAACTATGTTATGGCATGTCAAAAACTTGTCTAGATGTCAAAAACATTGTGCTTATATTTCTATGAAATGTTGACCTCTCTTCTCACGATTGTACCTAAATGTTAATATTCCTCTCCAACATTTTACAGTTCAGCTTAAAAATTCATGATTCAACTTTAACATCCACAACACCACATGATTCAACTTGAATCATCAATAACTCTGATCACAAATAGTATCACAACCAAAGAAATATTAAACATCCAGAACCAAAGATTACATAATTCTAGTAGTTCATAACACCACATAATTCAACTTATTACATCAATCTACTTGTTCATTGCATTAATCTACTAGTTCACCACCTAGCCACCACAACCAAATATTACATAGCAATCATGCCCACTACACATCACAAATAACTCTGATCTTCCTAAGCTTTGTTCTAGCCCCTTCATTCTGTTTCATTAGTTCTGCAATGTTATTTTCCAACTTCTTCTGTTCTTACTTGACTTTCTGGTACTCTTTCTCTGTCTTAATCCTTAAAACCTTATGCATGTTAGAGGTTGATGCATCAAGATTTATCCTCTCCTCCAGTTCTGCCCTTGTATCAATCAAAGCCTGTTCAGCTTTGGCATTCAAAGCTAGTGTCACCTGCTTCTCTTCATCCACTTGCTTTAGATCATCTTGTGCTAGCTTCAGGTCCAGCTTAAGCTTTGCAATCTCATCCTGAGCCTGATAACTACTCTCCATACAATTGAGGGCATCATTAACCCTACCCTCTTTGCAGGTGCTGTATATTTCCCACAGCTTGGAGAGGCATTTGCAAAGTGCTTCAGTCCACACATCATCGACCCAGTGTATAAAGCCATAAGTTTGACCTTCCTAAAATGCAGACAACATGACAGAGAACAAATATATAAAAACTTGAAAATAAAGGATTTTATCATCGCTAATAGTGGATCACCAGTGGCACTAACCTCCCCTGCACAAGCCATGAATCTCCTGCCAGTCCAACATCCCTCGAAAGCTACATGCTTCACTTCCACGCAATTGCATTTGCAAAGCACAGGCATATCTCCATCATCGGTTCTTCCACAGTAATCCGAGTCGTACGTGCTATTGGGACCCTACAAATCCAAATGTGCAAGGTAAATAGCCTAAAATCGAGCACTGATTCAAAATCCCCAATTTGATATGAACCCTAACCCTAGCTACGCGAGAATGAAGAGGGAAACACATACCTCGGTGCCTAGAGAGCTCTTAGCTTCAGACGAATCACTCCAGGATACCATTCCGGCGATGCGGCGGCGGAGATCTGGGCGGCGCTGCGGCGGCAGGGTGTGACGGGGTGCGGCTAGAGGAGAGTGGAGAGAAGTGGTCGCAGCCGCCGTTGCAAATGGATATTTTACGACGCATACCTAACGGGTGTCTCTGCCCTTCCTTCAAGACAGCGCCAGTGGGCCCCATTGTCAGAAACGTGGTTAAATCCCCTAAAACGTGAAATCAGTGCTATGTGTCGAGGAACTACCCCAAAGTGCGGTGGTTTCTGTCTGTCTGCCTCTATGTGGTGGTTATGTGACACCGAAGACCCAATTGTGGTGGTTCTCCATCATTACCTCCACTACTACTCCTACGCATCACTTGTTCCATCCCTCTCGTTGCAACATTGTATAGGAAAAAAGATTTGGTTGGAGAAAGTTTTCAAGTTCAGAATCTCAAGTGTCCAACCGAAATAAAGGCAGAGCTCCTACCGCGTTTCAAAAAAGAAGAGTTGATACGACTTGTGTATGCTTGCAAGATAGAATAACTATAGTGCAGCATGTCTTAAAAACACAAGTGTTCGTGGTTTAATATTTGCTATTATGCCCCTTTTTCGCATAGGTACAAAAAGATTATTTCTGTCTGAAAATACAAAAACATAGAAATGATTTTAGATCTTGGCACTCATATATGTGTGTTTATGTGTAAAATAGTTTGTTTGTTTTATATGTGCATGAATGACTTGGAAATCTTGCAAAAAATAGTCTATGAAGGCACTACTTTTTTGGGAAACTATTTAAATCCCACTTATTCTGTCAAAAATCAGTCACTCGCCTCCCATGGGAACAACTCGCCACGTCGGAGACGAACTGATGTGGTACTCCGCCAAAAAGAGCTCTATCTCTCTCTCCATGTGATATGTCGAGACGAGTAACTAAAACTCCATGCACACACATCGCTTACCACAATGTTCATCTACTCTTTGTCGCGCCCGTATAGGGTTTCTCCTCCCTTCTCCCCGTCTGCTCCGGTGGAGAGTTTGCAGAGTTCGCCATTGATGGATGAATTTACTTTGAAGTACGGTGGATCGAACAAAACATGTCTAGGGGTAGTTGCATCCGGCATTGGTGATCCTTTAGCGAGTGGTTTTGTGGTCAGTGATTCCAATTCGACGTAGGGTGTCGCTTTCATTATTGATGGTGGAGGTCAATGGGTGTTTCATATTTTTATGTTTTGAAAGGCGTTTCTCCATGTTGCAAGTGAGTGCAGGTTTTTGTTGTGTACCCATGAGCAAAAAGAGAATTTTCTATGTGTTGGTCACATATTTCAAAATTGCAGGGTTTTTGCTCCCCCTCATAAAAAAAGGAATTTTCTCATGTTGGAGATTTTTATGTTTTTTCTGTGTTGGTCACATATGATGCTTGCGTTTGGTTTCACCTTGGATGTGTTGCGACACATTTTCTAACCCTTCATGCAATCAAATGGGGATTTATTGCATACCTGCAAATTTTTACTCCATGGGTGTATTCTCAATGTTACGCCTAATTTGTTCTAGAAAAAATGTCACTCCTAATTTGGATGATCTTACTAGGTCCGTGCAGTGACGTTGTAAGCGATCACATGTTGTAACCAGTTGGAACAATCAAACAACCCAAATTCACACTTTTAAGTAGATAGGACAGGGAAGGCAACTGATTTTCCCCTAGCTGACATCTAGTGCTAGTCCATATTTTTTTGAATATGGTATTTTTTGTCTATCATACTTGATTCAGTTCTTAGCCACACGGTTTATAATCAAACTCTAATCATTAGTTCATCACATAAATCTGGAGGCATGCATGGTAGCATTAATTGCTAGAGATAACCCCTTGAGATTGACCATTTCTATAACATACTACGTACTAAGCAAGAACCAACTTGTGGTTGGAAACATTAAAAGATACCCCTCGTGTGACACTTTTTAGGACGGAACAAGTGGAAAAATACCTGCAAAAGTTGGTTACCCAAAGGATAAGCATTCACAATACCATTTTTTGGGCGGCATCCAAACATACGCCATGGCAAATGCGATGCTGGCAAAAGAAGGTTTTCTCTAAGTCACTTGGTCTTCGGTAGGGCAAAGAAAATACAGCTGCTAACGCTTTGTCTAGCAAAATTCATTCGCCAATGGATACAATTGTAGAACTAACATTATGTCAAACGATCTAGCATGAAGAAGTTATTTCGGCTATTCTCGCGATGATGAGGCAAAGAAATTGCTAGCAGCCTTATCTCTAGACAATAAATCCAAACCTATTTCCAGTTTTGACAATGGGATGATTAAACATAATGTACGCTTTGGATTAGCAACAACTTGCCTTCGCGGTCTAAAATCTTTGCAGCCTTTCACAGAAGTGCAGTAGGTGGGCGTTCTGGGGCAGCAATGACATACAAAAGAATCAAGAGGTTGTTCACCTGGTGTGGGATGAAGAAACAAATTACAAACTTGTTGAATGTGTCAACAAGATAAACCAAAGAGAGTTAATGTTATTGAAGCCACTCATGTTCCCTTCAGACCTTGGCAACACATTGCCATGGATTTTGTGGAAGGTCTTTCGCTATCTGGTATGTACAACTATTTGCTGGTTGTTGTTGATAGGTTTTCTTTTGGCCTTTTCATCCCAATATCACACCCTTATACTATTACTAAGGTTGCTGAGCTGTTTGTGAACAATTTGTATAAACTACATAGTTTATCTGAAACAATTGTATATGACAGAGAACCATTGTTTACCAACCATTTTTCATAGTAATTTTTCAGGTTATGGGATCCGAACTGAAGATGAGCACTCCATATCACCCAGAATTGACTGTTCTATTGAACGACTCAACTAGTGTGTGGAAACTCTCTTGAGATGTTGTGTGCATACCTTCCCTCCTAAATGGAGCAATTGGACATCACTTGTTGAGTATTTATATAATACTAGCCATCATTCCACATTGCAATATTCTCCCTTTGTGGTTTTCTATGGACATGAGCCATGACATTGGGGTATTGATCCACCCGGAGCTTATTTTGTGCCAAAGCTAGAGACTTAGTTGGTTGAGCGTCTGGTTGTACATGATCTCCTCCATCAGAACTTGTTGCATACTCATAAGATTATATAAAGACAAGCAGATAAGAATCGCACTTTTCGCCAGTTCACTGAAGGGAGCTCATATTCTTGAAGTTGCATCCTTATATCACCTCATGTTAACCACAAGTTATTATTCAAATATGATGGACCTTTATATATTGTCAAGAATATTAGAAATGTTGCTTATCAGTTATAGCTGCCTGAAGGATCCTCGGTGTATCCAGTTTTTCATGTGTCAATGCTTTGGCCGTCTCTCTCTTTGATGGTAGTTCTACTTCGCCTACTGTACCAGATGTTTCTGCTATGTTGGCTTTTCTTCTTGGGATCTTATCTTAATGTGGGTGGAAGAAGTCAAACAAGGTGGCTAAACAAGTGTTGATCCAGTGGTCCACTGGTTCTGAAGCTACTGTGACATGGGAGGATTGTCAAGAGCTACATAGTCGATTTCCAGCTGCTCCAGCTTGGGGACAAGCTGGAACTAAAGGAGGACGGGGTGTCAGATACCCTATTGTACAATGGACAAGCTCGTTAGGCGAGGGTGCTGAAAGTGGGGAAAGTGATCTACTTAAGAGGATAACACCAAAGAACAATCATCCAGTTGGATCAAGGTGGCTAAGGCTCTCTTTCATGTGTCCTTCATCTATCTCTGATCCCCTTCTCTGTAATTGAAACGTGAGACATTGTATCACAAACTCAATCTATAGAAACACCACAAACCTAGTGGAACCTTACACAAAGAGACCACGTCAAAGCTGCCACTTCAGATTATGAATGCTACTCCCTCTGTATCGAATTAAAAGATATCCTTAGGGAGTATATTTGAATTTGTGAATTTTAATGGAATATTTGGATATGAATGGGTATATTCTTTTAGTGCAAGACAAATTAGTAAGATGGACGCGTGCGGTAACTTGGTTAATGTTGAATCTACACAACTCCGGTATTCACTAGGCATTGTGCACGTTTGATGGCGTAGGTCTACGTTTTACTCCATAGTTTCAGCAGTGTGCTAAACTGCTGGGCAAAGGTGCAAAGCTTTAGGAGGCAACTCGGCTCGTGTAGTCTCGAGATTTTGATCGTGGTAGGAGTCTCCATAGCGTACCCTTGCACGTCGTGTCGTTTCTTGGAAGAAAAAGCAAAATTGGCAAACTCAAACAGTTCGGTGTTACCACAGTGGAAGAAAACTTAGCATTGCAAATCTTCCACAGCGTTACATTTGGAAATCCGAACTATTGCGCAAAGAAAAAACGCAGAAGTACAACCTGATGTAGATCTTCAGAAAAACCTTTCACTCGAGAAGAAAAAATTACCGAGCTAAAGCCGTAAAAAGAAGACAACTTCTTGAGCTAACGAGATAAAACATCGACAATAACTTAGTCAGGGACAACAAATAGAAGCAAAATAATAGCCCCCTGCCTTATTGTCACTGAAAATCCCTTTAGTTCTTAGACGGTGGATCAAGCATAGCGACAAATTGTAAAGACCAGGACTACTGACGTCTGAACTTTGATAGTGATAAAATAAACAGGCAAAACGTTCCAGCCATGTTCTCGACGACTGCTGCCCGACAGAAAAGCCACTGCCACCTGATAATTGGATGCATTACTTCCCCTACCTGCGACGAAGGAAGAGAAAATCACAAAGTTTTAGTCTGTGAGGCCGTATGCGTGGAGGAAGAAACCTAATCTGGTCAATCGGCAAATACAACTTAATCGCGTAACCTGCTAAGAAGATGATCCTAGTTCTCATTCGTCATTTCGCCCTTCAGATGGAGTTGCTGCAGCTCTTCACTGGTGCCATCCACAGTCTCATTTGCTGAACCTTCAAAGGACAGAGCAAATTCTATTAGTCGTCAAGGCATGCAGCCTTCAGCCCATTGATCGTCTAATGCTTGTAAGGGTTACAGAAAAATATAACAACTTTGTAGTACTGAGCTATACTAGCTGATTCATTATGCCTATTCATGCCTAAATACCTTTGTCACATCAACTGAAACTGGACTGAATAAACAGAGAAGCAGCTGACACATACAAAAATTCTGATGATAATACTCGGAAAATAAGCAGCCACCAATCCTAAGAGAGCAGTACAAACCCAGAAAGAATTACTACTACAAGATTGAGCATTTAACATGTCCATGGCAATGGCATACAATATGGAGCTACAGCATTTACTACAATGCCTTATATATATTGGGGAACATATACAATCTCATGTAAGAAAAGCATTGTAAACCGGATTGGAACATAATGGAAGAAAAACCAAATACTAGTTCATAAGAAGTTAACGATTTTATTACCTTAAAGAGAAGTTCATGGCAAACATGCAAATCATATATAGAGCTAATCAGTGGCTAAGACAACAAATGAAGCATACAATCGTAATTTTGGCAAAATATTTAATTACAATTAGACCTGCTTTAGTAAGAGGTGAGTCATACATGCATTACCCAGAGTATCAGCTGGCACATAGACCATTTACACATTGAAATACAAGTGATTTACTCTATAAGCTTCACTTTTAACCCAATACATATCAGACACAATGCGCCTCCAGTTCATCACTAAATAAATGCCAAACTAACTAACACAGCCTGAAATTCCAACATTTGTATATGTTCGATCTAATCTCTCCCACAACTGAAATGCTGGGAAAATCACACCTCATACACCAAACATCTTTCTTTGGTCTGTCACAAAATATTCCACACACATTCACTAAACCAGCAACAAGAATGTAGAGGGAAGCAGGTAGAGTAGAGAATTACCTGCTGAGCAGAGAGCCCGTGGCAGCTGCCAGGCACGAACGAAACGGGTGGCGAGGAGTTCGCTGGGCGGCTCAACCAGGTGGTAGACCTCGCACTCCAGGACCTTGCGCGCACGCACGTCGACGCCGAACAGGTACTTGTCGAGGAAGAAGTAGACCACGTCGGGGTTGGTGGGGTGGATGAGCGCAAGCACGGGGACCTTCCGTGGCAGACCAGTCGCCTTATAGCTCGCATCGTTGCAGATCTCCGTAAAGGTAGCCTCGTACTCCAGCGTCCACTCCGTGGAGTCCGGATCGGTGAGCGTCCAGACGCTGATCTGCGCAGGGCCGCGGCTGCTACGATACATGTCCACGAAGCGCAGCTTGCCGGCGCTGACACGCACGCAGCGGTACTTGTCGAGCACTCCCCAGGCTTCCCTGCACCTGAGCGCCTTGCCCGGCGGCAGCGGGACGACCCTGAGCACGGGCGAGTCCTGGAAGGGGTCGCAGGTGAGGAGGCACCAGGAGAGGTCGACCCACCAGACCCTCCCGTAGCAGGAGACGACGCCGTTGGGTGCCAGCATCCGGAACGGGAGCGGGTAGTGGATGGGCTTGCTGACCCACTCTCCGACGTCGGACGAGAAGCGTAGGAGGTAGGCAGTTTTGCTGTTGCGGCCAAGGATGGGCTGGAGCTCAACGACCATGTAGTGGCCGCCACCCCCCGGGGAGGAGATGAGGCCGAGGTGGCCCTGGTGCATGACGAGCTCGGGCTTGGGGAGCGGGAAGGCGGAGGCGGTGGTGGCGTCGAGGACGAAGTATCCCGCGACTTTCGGGCGCCAGCCGAACTCCCGGCGGCGAGGGGTGTCGATGACGGTGGGGCCCGTGGCGGAGCCCTGGTCTGCCTTGAGGAGGAGGAGGCCGGAGGCGTCGACCGCGAGGACGGACGGGAAGTTGTCGGAGGTGGTGCGGCCAGGGAAGATGCGCGGCGGGATGGTGAGGAGCGCGACGCGCGGGGGCGCCTTGAGCGCGAGTGAGAGGTCGGCGGCGCCTGGAGGGAGTTCGGTGGCCGACACGCGCGGTATGCTGCCCAGGATGACCCACGACGGCGGCGGCGGCGCGGCGGACGCCATCTCGGCTAGGTCGGTGTGGTGGTTCGTGGGCGCGCCTGTGTGCCTGAGGGGCGCCTGCCGCGTGGTGGTGGTGAACTGGTTGACCGGTGGCCGCGGCGATGGGGTTTTGGAACGGCAGAGGCAGAGCTACCGCGCGCGCGGCAGCTTTTGGAACGTGGTTCTGATCTTTGGCACGGTATGGCTGGCTGGCTGCCGGTCCGCTCTGCTCTGCTGCTGCCTGCTGGGAAGAGATGCAGCCTTGGACTGCCTTGCCTCTCCAAAGATCAAAAGCGAGCTTTTCTGTTCGTCGTATAGTGCCTGCCTCCAAAGCAAAACATGATCCCTGCCATGAATGCATCTCTTGTTTGCGGTTGCAGTTTCAGTGATACGGATCAGACCAGGTCGGTCAGAGCAGCGGAGATCGACGGGACAGCTGTACTGTACTGTACTGTACTGTACTGTAGCTAGCATACACGGTCCTCAGGTAAACGTCTCGCGATATGTACCCCAGAATTGGAATCAAGCCTACCTACTCGCAATAAACAAGGCAAAACTTGTTTCATCCCTCATCTCTGGCTAGAACAGTTTTACTGAAAAAAAAAAAGCTCGGTTGGGTGAAATTTGCAATCAAGGATGAAAATAAAGGTTTCGCTCCTGATGTAGGGCTCGTTTGGTCATGTGTTTTCCCCCACTTTTCTGATTTGGCCACGTAGGGAGCGCGTGAGTTGAAATGCAACTTATGCCTGTTTTTGCAGTTTGTTTATTAGGTTGCACACGGAATTTTTTGCTGCATGAGGGCAAAATTCACGCCCCATTATTTGGTGGTTGCCCACAATTTCGGTTCTTGGGGTAAGATGGTATAAAACACTGCGTTTGGTAGCCCATATAAGGCATGGTATGATAACCTTGCACGCTTACATGATGAGCTTACCATCTAGCAAGTTCAAGATTTAGAGTCTTACAACATCTCCAATTGACTTCCTACAATTGATTGATAAAACAGGGGTATAGCAAGAGAAGAGAGAAGATAGAGCAATCACAAAAAAATGGCAGCATTGCTAAAAATGGATTGCTATATTACCCCAACACACACAATATAACATGTGGGGACAAGATACATATGTGGGCACACATGCAACACACATACTCAGCACACGGCACATGTGTGTGCACACACACATACATGAACACAATGCACATGACACGGAAATAAATCTTATGAGACCAGGTCTATTGATAGACCCTTACCTATGCCTAACACATGTTCGTGTTTTCTAGTTTTTAGCCTTTTTATCTGTTTAAAATTGAATGTAGCAATAGTTATGCATTGAGGTGGGTCTATCCTGCATCATAATAGACCGGGTCTCATAGGATTAATTTCCCACACAACACACATTGCACGTAGTGCACACACATGCAATCACACACGAGCGCGCACACACACACAAGACCCGCATGTCAATTGGACAGAAAAATGAAGGGTGCAAAATATACTAAACTTCCTAGTATAATTTTTTGGTAGTGGACCACTTTTAGCAATGCTAGTTGGATCAATGTTTTTGAGCCAAATTGCTAAAATAATAATTGGGAGAAAATATAGAAAAACTACTGGAGATTCTCTTACATGTGATCACACACGCTTACATCAACTGCAAATACACAATCCACATGAGACTGACCATAATGAAGTCCTTGAGCCTACTAACGCTGTCCTTCCTGAGTTGTACCCTCTGGAGCAACATAGTTAATACTATTTTGCCATTAAGAACTCCGAGTAAGCTTTATCTTCCTCCTCTCTAGACTTGTATCTTTTATGGAGGTTGTGATCGTAACCCATCAGTTGTTCAGTGCAACCCTCCCATGACTTGTAGAGTCCTCGAACCTTCCCCTAGTACACCACGATACCACTTTAATTTTTACCATGGTAGAAGATATGCAACATAAGGAACACAAGCAGACAAATCAAGCTTATAACACAAGCCATTCAACATAAGGAACATAGGAATGTATGAGCTCAAACTCGGTTATTTTTTCCATGGATCTAATGTTCTTGTGCCAACACGCGTGCCGCCGAGTGGGTACAATCAATTGTATCATGGTACCGAGATCACCATAACGTGTTCGGCATGGCTATGTACCCGTTTGGCATGCCTAGAGCCGCCGCGTAGAGGCTTGGAGGCCTCGGGTATAGACTTTGTTGACCGTTATTTTCCCGTTGTTAGGATAAGCGATGAATCCCGTGCGACAGAAGAAATACAAATCTAAGTATTTCGTCTCTACTTGTGGGTTGTGTGCTAGGTCCAATATGTCAGAAGGCAACACATCTGTTTATTTTTTATCGCTGTTGGCGGGTAAAGGGGATGTCCCACATGTAAGAAAACGAGTCAAATAGACAACAAGTAGCCCAATGTAATGCCAGACAACATCAGGTATGTCCAAGGGCACAGACAATAACGAGTCTGTGGCATTTTTCCAATTGGTCGATTCCTTGTGGCACAATTCCAATTTCTGAGTGAAATAAAAACACAATCATGATAAACTCTTAAATATTAGAGATGCTGATTGACCATACAAACCTGAAATTATGTATTAGTCCGAAATGGAAATTTAATTTCTACTCATGTTCCCCTAGAAATCATTGTTCTGTTTCCGTCTCGACTTCCGACCAAAATATTTTGTTTCCCATTTCCATTTCACAAAATTAGTTTCTGTATTTTTGTTCGGTTTCCTTTTTTCCGCGAAAAAATCGTAATATTTCTATCCCACCCTGGGTGCACGCGCTCGGGGTCTTTGCTGGGTGGCCAATCTCCTGAGAATGTGTACGCTATCTGTCTAGGAATAAGTGACTTCAATTTGTCTACATATTTGTATGTATTTAGATATATTTTAATGTCGTAGATACATGTGAATTTAGACAAATAAAAATCAGTTATTTTTGAACGAAGGAAGTACTATATGTTGCTTAGTGCGTAATTATGTACTCTCTCCGTTTTAAAATATAAGATATTTTAGTTTTTGTGAAGTGAATGTATCTAGATATTTTTTTAGTGTGTAAGTTTACAAAAGATAAAACATCTCATATTATGAAACGGAGTATATATAAACGGCCCTAAAATCGTGCGTGTACTTGTTCTACGCGCTATGGGTACACCCTATCAACGAGATGGTAATGCATACAATTATATGCATCGCGATCTCAAATTTTCCCAAACAAAGTAGAGTAAGAAGCGAGCACGTGAAGCTAAGTAATTTCATACCAACTTACTCTCGTCATATCAGTTACATACGTACGTAGTCCATCGTCATTATATAACTTAACTCACAGCGCTAGCTATAATGGCATAGTGATTGGAGATACTACTACTTAATAAAACCTTGCGGCCGGGTAGAGATCGCGGCATATGTTGAAAGCGGGGTGCCTGCCGAGTGCTGATGGATCGGCATGGAAGGATCACATCGCCGGCACATCGACCACAACAGCGACCTCGGCGTCGTCGCTCGGGCTACTGAATCTGCAGACCCTGCAGCCGCAGGGCCAGGTCGGCCATCTCGGTCTCCTGCAGTAGCTGGGCGTCCTCCTCGGCATTGGCGACCTCCTCGCGCTGGAGCCTCCTGACTTGAACGTGCAGAGCGAGCTGTACCAAGGCGCAGAAGCCAGCGACGACGCTCGCCACCTAGAAGCAAAAGGAAGTGAGAAAATGGACCGGCTAGTTAATTAGTTATGCATGCAGCTCTCGACCGAGCAGCCAGATAATTAACATGAGATCGATGGAGAAAGCATTTGTTAGTTCGACTCAGTTTGTACATACCAGCAGAATTCTGTCCACCTCCTGCCAGCCTCCCCCTCCCATGCTGGTGTTTATGCTAATCCACAAGACTGAGTAGGTAAGCGTGAAAATGGGAATGAAAACGGAGGGCATGAGCTCCATGTTCCTCTCCCGGTAAGCTCTTGGCTAAGATAGATAATTAACATCAGTCGGTGATCGTCGTTCTGTTAGAAATTGATAAAGTGGTTAAAGAATGTAGATAGGGCTAAGCAAAAGACTCACCACATTGTACAGGGGAGCGATGGAGGCAGCACAGGAAGCTACGCAGCACACGATTCCGTATAACATATGCTCCTGGGGACAATGCGGTGTAATGTGATGGCGGCAGCGAAGAGCGCAGCCCCGCGGACAGCAAAGCGACGGAGGGAAGTACGGCGATGATCTGCTGGGTTAGAGCGCACGAGAAAAAGCAACACATACAGCGCCTCCATGCCTGCCCCGATAACACTCTGCCACCACAGTCGGACCAGATCCCAATCCATGGCGTAAAACATCCATAGTCCCCAAGTAAGCACCGCAGACAAGTAGAGATATGGCGGATACGTGACGACTGATTTGGCGGCGCAGAACCCAAAACTGCAAAGACGATCGGTCAGAGCCCGACGCCCCAAGGATTAGTATTTAGACAAAAATATCACACCATATACACATGAGTCAGAGAAGATATTTTGATGCATGGCCGAGTTGAACAGTCACATACATTGGTGCGACGAAGACGAGAACGGCCGCCACAACCAGCACCATGTCCCTAATGCTCCAGTTCATGGCGCGCGCGTGTCGTCCCTGTGGGGCAGGAGAGTGGTGAAACAAAAACTGGAAATTAATAAACAAGATCGATTCGAGCATGCATCAGGAAGAAGCTGCAGATCGGCCAATTCCCACATGATATAATAATTTAAAAAGACTAGTAACAAAGAGCGTGAGATCCGTGTCCGAGGAATCGATACAAGCATGCTAAGCTTAGTACTCAGATCGATGAGTGCATGCAAGATGAAGATCAACCGGACGGATCGACACAAGAAAATAATCGCAACAGAGCAAGCATGTACACGTCCAAATATATATAGCATTCATAAAAAAACTAGTAATATCGAAAGACAAAGAAGAGATCTGCACATCTGCAACATATATACAAGATATACGACTTGCACCTCCTTCCTCAATTAAAAAGAGAAAATCAAGCTAATGACTAGGGAAGAAAAAACATAGGTGTTCGTGCGTTTACCAAGATCAAACCTTCTTCAAAACCAAAACAAAAAAAATCAAATGATAGACGACATGTAGTATGGGTTCGGGCCGCCGAGTGCAAGATCCATCACAGATGATGAGCGTGAAACAAGAGAGAAAGAGAAAGAGAGCGTTGATTTCCTGGGGGGCAAGAGCATGGCTCTCTTACCTTTCACGGGTTCGATCCAGAGAAGGGCCTGCCAGCTGACGAAGGGGAGGCGCGAGCAGATCGATGGAGAGCCTCTATCTTGGTTTGTAGGGGTAGGGGATGAGAACGCTGAGGCATATCCTGCTTTATACTGCTGCTGCTGCTACCCTCAGAGTATGGCTGCTTGGTTGGCAGTCGTCTCGGTCGCCGCTCCGTATCACCGGAAAGATGGCAAAAGATCAGGATCAAATGTCAGTCAAAAACCGCCTCTACTCGCCCCTCTTTACTTTCACTAGCCGACGAACTGAAAAGGTTCTTTTTCCTGTCAAAAAAGAAAGGGCAGCAGAAGCGCCAGACCGAGCTGGGTTCTGGCAAGACAACAGCTCGCCGTTGCCGTTGCCTTTGCACGTTGGAGAGGCCGCGCCGTGCGACAAGGCCCTCTGCCGTCGCCCGTCTGTCCTGTGCAAGGAAAAAAATAGCGCGCTATTCAATTTTGCGTTGACCCTCTCCAAATGCTATGCAAGTTATAGCGTGCTAATAGCGCGCTATTTTTTAAAATAGCGTTTCGCAAAATAATAAAAAAAATAACATGTATACTAAAAAATAAGGATTTCAGCAGCTAAAAAATTATGAGTACAATAGTTCAGTGTTAATCATGCCCAGCCTCTTACGTAGTCAAGATTCTAAAACTAAAGAGTACAGAGCTAAATTAAACTAAAATTCTAAAATTAGAACTACGGTTGTCACTTACATAGTCAAGATCAAAATCAACAATTAACATATAAAACCATGGAGTTTACAGGTTACGACTACATCAATTACCACTATATATGTCAAATTAAATTAGCACAAGCTAACCTTCCAATTGCAGGTCCAAAATGCTAATGTTTCTCAAATCAAATCTTTTCAAATTTACATACCGTATACTATACACAACTATAGAATACAGATATGATATATATGAGATGAGATGAAAAATATAAATCAGAAAAAAGGCTAGAATCAGGAGGAGGTTCTAGTCGCTCTTATGTACCTGATGGCTGGCTTGTCGATGGCACGTGCTGCAGCAAGAGGAGTAGAGGAGATGGCTTGTAGGAAAGACCAATATCGGATCAAGCTACGTGTCCTGTTAAAGCTTCTGGCCGGGACGTGCCGGCCGACCGGTCGGAGCTAGAGGACATTGGGCTGCTCCAAGCCGTCACAGTCGCGTCTCGTGGAGAAGTGGTTACTCCAATCTGAGGTCGAGTTTAGTTAGGTAACAGTTTGGGGTTGTGGGTTGAATGGGTTCGTGACTTTCTAGGCTGTTGTATATTTCTTAAGGAAAAAATAGCGCAGGTACAACGTTACAAGAAATAGCGTCTTTAGCGCGCTAATAGCGAGCTTAGCGCCATAGCGAGCAGAACGTGCATATCATAGCGTTTGGTTTTCAAATACGCTATAGCGACGCTAAAACGAAGAAATAGCGCGCTATTTTTTTTATTGGTCCTGTGACACGACCACGTACGACCACGACCAACGAGCCGTTTCTCTCTTCTCGCCGGCCGGTCTTTTTGCTTCGCCCGCCGCCCGCCTTAAACCCTAACCCCATCACCTACACGGCCGCCATTCCAAAGTTCACCACCGCCGCTTCACAAGCAGGCGCCTTCCATCGAGCACACAAGCGTACGTACCACAGACCCAGGTTGCCGAGATGGCGTCCGCCGTCGTGGGCCCCGCCACGGGCCCCACCGTCATCGACCTCCCCAACCGCTGCTGGCGCCCGACCGTCGCGGACTACTTCGTCCTCGACGCCAAATCCGACTCCACCTTCCTGCTCCCCAATGCCAAGTACATCAGGCGCCCGGGCCACCGCGGCCTAACCGATCGCCTGCCCCGGCGAAGCCGGCCACTACATGGTGGCTGAGCACCAGATGGCCGTCCGCGGCGACGCTCCCGACCTCCTCTGCTTCTCGTCTCGAACCGGCGGGGAGTGGGTCAGCAAGGAGGACGTCCCCCTACTCGCTTCCGTCCCGCCCGTTCAGCCCCAACAGCGTCATCTCGCACTCTCACTATGGCACGTCCAGGAATCAGAGGCACTTTTCTTAGAGGCACTTTTTCAAACTGCCTTTAATTGTATCTATTGAGGCACTTTGAAAAATAGTGCCTCCAAATATGAATTTTTAGTGGCAGTTTTAAAAGTGCCACTAATAGTTTATCCTTTTGAGGCACTATTGATAGTGCCTCTAATGTTTTGAAAAATAGAGGCACAGTCCAGTGCCTCTATGCTAAACTATCAGTGGCACTTTGACCTGTGCCTCAAAAAGACATAACTTTTAGAGGCATTTTCTGTGATAATGCCACTAAAAGTATATCAACTGAGGCACAATTAGAAGTGCCACAATTGGTTACCATTTAGAGGCACTAAATTATGCCTCTAAATAGTGACCAACTGTGGCACTATTTGGTGTGCCTCCAATGATCATCCATTAGAGGCACTATGCTGCTGCCTCCAATTGTGGATGTACAGTAGGTGATGGATGCCATGACGTGTACAGGGGCCGTGTGGAGCTCAACCATTCGCTCCCCGGACATCGCAAGGCGCCCCCACACCACCACCACACCGTATCAGTTTCAAGCACTACTGATCCCCTGCAACGGCACCATCATACCTCGTGATACCACTGCTGTCTCCTGTTCTTCCTGGCACCTGGGTGGATAGTAGCACTCCGCTTGATCTCAGATCAGACCGATGGAGAGCTGCAGCCTGGTCGACACGGCCGCCGCCACTCTGCCGTCCACGGCCGGGGCGCCGCTCGCTGACAGCGAGCAGCGCCGCCGAGTTCTTGAGCTGCCCAGCTCCTCCTCCAAAGGTTCGCATCCTGTCAATCCGTCGATCGCCACCACAACATAGCGTCGGTCGACTCGTGGGTTAACTGTGTTCATTGCTGTTCAGAACATGGAGTGAGCGCGCCTGCTCCATCGGCCGGATGCTTTGGCGGGTGAGGTCCAGCGCGGCGGAAGCTCTTCAGGAACGAGCACGAGTGGCTGGGCGGGAACTGGTCCGAGTTCACCGGCGGCGACGCCCATTGGTGGACCGCGCTCGAGAACAACTTCGTGCTCGAGGCCTCCGAGGACGGCTACGGCGGGGTCCTCGTCGACGCCGACAGGCTGCCCACCGACGGGGCCGCCTTCGCCAGGTCGCTCGCCGCGTCCCTCTCCTACTGGAAGTCCGTGGTACGTATAGAAAACATGGGTCCAGAAATGGGGGTCTGAGATCGTGTAGCTAGGAGATATTTCAGTTCAGTATTCTACAGAGTGTTCACTGCAGTAGTTGATGAATCACCAGGTCGGTCACTAGTTTCAGTTATTCACATGTGCTGGCTGTGATTGCTGTTGCAGGGGAAGAAAGGGGTGTGGCTCAAGTTGCCGGTGGATCGTTCTGAATTTGTTCCCATAGCAGTAAAGGTACCAATAGTCGAATATACTCTCCTGAAGCCAGACTGAAAATTCAGAAACTTCACCTCACTGAACTGTATTTTCTGCGATCTGGCTGCAGGAAGGATTCAAATACCACCACGCGGAGGAGGCGTACCTGATGCTGACATACTGGATCCCCGACGAGCCATCTCTTCTCCCGGCAAACGCTTCTCATCAGGTCGGCGTTGGGGGCTTCGTCATCAACGATCAAATGGAGGTATATCTCTCTCGCGTGCACCCTGCTAACTGTTCTGACGGAAACAGATATTACTGAAGTAGTTCGTGTGTCTGATTGCATTTCCCTGAAAAATCTGGATACACCAGGTCCTAGTGGTGCAAGAGAAGTTCCGCGGTTTCGCTCTGGATGGTGTCTGGAAAATACCCACCGGGTTCATTCAGGCGGTAAGAACATACTTACCGAAGATCGTCGACGATACAATTGTACGTACATGATGTGTGTCCCTGTTACTGAAGCAACTACTGTATTTCTTTTTTGCAGTCAGAAGAGCTGTATACTGGAGCTATCAGGGAGGTCAAGGAGGAGACTGGGGTAAGAACTTGGGTACAGTGATGCTCGTTCTGTGCAACTTTCTGGGAGGTTTAGTACTGAACTGAATGTGTTCTTGCTGTGATGCTCTGCAGGTCGACACTGAATTCGTGGACGTGGTTGCTTTCAGGTAACCAATTAATTCTCCATTTTTCAGTCTGCATCGGGTAAAATCTGAATTTAATAAAAAATTAGGGATATAGGAAAAATGGCCTTGACTACTTGGGCTTGGCCCATTGGCCCTAGTGGCCTAGCCCACCTGGTCCAACCGGACCAGGTCCTACTCCTACCCCGATTCCCCTCCTCTCTTTCTCTCAGTTGACGCACACAACACACGCACCCGACATCCCTCTCCCCTCGATTCGCCAGCGACCCGGCCGCCGCCGCTCCCCCTCGTTGCCCGGCCGCCTCCGGCCAAGCCCGACGTCGCCGTTCGCCGCCAGGCTTCGCCTCCGTCTCCTCTACTCCTTCCCCCGCAGCCGCGGTGCCTCCCAGGAACCTACGCCTTCGCCTCGGGCTAACCCTAGCCTCTACGGCTAATCAGGGCTCCGCCGTCGTCACGGAAGGAGTGATGCGGTCGATTGGGCCGGGCTGATAGCAGAGTACGTCGAAGAGACTCGTCGACGTCTGCGCGTCAATTTCGGCGTCACGTCTTGATTCTGTGCGGTGAGTACTTACCTCTCCATCTCCTATCTATTTCTACCTCCGCCCGTAGTTGCGCCTGGTGTATCAGAGCCGGAGATGCCTAGCCGCGCACTTGTTTTAGTTGAGCTGAAGTTCACTCGTAGCTCTAGCTAGCTGCTCGTGTATACAACGGGGGCATGGATGTGTAGATCTCCTAAAATCGGAGTGAAATTTCTCCCCCGCTTGTTTTGCTCATCTACAGCTGGGTCATGGTGTATATACAGTGAATTTTAACTCAGGGTGGGACTAATTTCTTTCCCACATGCAGCAGGTATGCCATGGGTGTGTGGATCCTCTGGAACCAAAACTGCCAGTACTAGTTCTTGCTCACCTACAGCAGGTGTGTCATGGGGTTCCTTGTGTATAGATCTCTTTCCTGAAATCAAATATTTTGTCACTACTAATTTTCTTAGTCGCATACAACAGAAGTCATACTAAAATGCAGATAAGCTTTGTTATATTTTAGTCAGTAGACATTTTTGTTACATGCACGGGAGTTTTTCTATGTTCTCTGATTTTTTCTTGTCTTTTTATGGTATGGTGTTTGTTGATATTTTGTTTGTGCACTTACAGTAAGCAAACTAATTTCAACGCAAATTGGTATCATGGGTGTAATTTTTATGTTGAAATGGGCACTATAGATGTAGGGGGAGAGGCACTGACATCATGTTTACTCATGTACATCAGGAGGGTTATGGAGGTGTATAGATTGCATCATTTTTTATACACCTAGGCTGCTACTTTGTTTTTTGGATTGTAACTTTTTGTATATGGACGGTATTAAATGTATATGGACTTGTAATATGGACTTTTTTATACCCTTTCCTTTCCTAATAGTAAAAATGAGATGAACATGGTAAAAATGAGATCATGGTGTCGCCTAAACTAAGTTTGGTTCAGGTGATCCAGTTTTTAGGGTCAACCACCAGGTAAAGGTTCACTTTGCATTGTGATAATCATGTCTTATCCTTCTCTAGATGTGTAATGCTCTCTTGTCATACATTTCAAATCTGAAACTCTGTAATGTACTTTTCTATCTAGCTAAAAGTTACAGAATGACACTGCTTGTTCTTGCTAAAACACTTGTCTTCTCTCATAAACTCCTAGCAGTTACTATTACACTAGATAAGCCGTATATGGTTTACTTGGTTTTAGATAGTTATAAAGATGATTCTGAAGTATGAGCAACAGGTGCATAACTTTGTATGTTTAACTCTAAAAAAATCCCAAGATACTCTGTTTTGGTGAACTTAACTTTGATTGTTCATTCTTTTTTTCCACACATCAGATAACACACATACAAGCAAGCCAGACATGAATTTGAGTCAAATTCTTGGTTTCCTCAAGTGCAAGGTTTTACCTGACTGGTTGAGGATTTGGGGATGCCTCAAACTGGTTGGCCATGGATTTTGGTCTCCTTGGCAATTTTTCAGCGGCGCCAGCATGTAGAAGTCTTGATGGGCGGTATGCTCGGTGATGATGAAGACGGGCATGTGGCTCCTGGTACTCAAGGTGTCAAACCTGAACTCGTGTTGGTTGCCGTCGATTGGTGGCCATGGACCTCGAACTTGAGCAGTGGTTCTCCTCCGGTAATCTCCCCTTTCCCTCCTTGTTCTCTGGTGCTAGGTCTCTGGTGCTAGGTCTCTGGGGAGATTCGGTATTCTGTCAAGAATTTATTTCTATGGTATCTTCATGGTAGTATTGCTCTATTGTTTCATGCAGGGAAACCATGAAATCTTATCAAGATGCATAAAAGAAAATTTAGGGTTCAAGGATGGCAAACCAGTTGCAGCATGTATCATCTATAAATGCCTTCTACATGGCACTCTTTTGAATCGAGAGGACTGCTATTTTTGATCATGTAATTGAAGCCATAAATGATGTTCTCAAGGTAAAATAATTTAAATCCGTTTGTTTTGCTGTTCACACCGACATTTCATTTGTGTAAGTCAATAAGTTTGATTTTTCATTTTTCCCTATTCCGTGCAAAGGAAGCGGATGGTCGACTACCTTATTGGCTGTCCAATACTTCTGACTGCTATGCCTTCTTCGTAAGAATCTATGGTCAAATGGATTTTTGGTACACCATCTCGCGCTCTGCTGGATCTTTAGGGCTAGGTGGGAAGATAGGCCAAGTAAGGAACTAAGCTTGCTAGTTATTTTCCTGTCGAGAATGAATGCTATTTGGTATATTTCCGAAGAACCCTTCAAGAGCTGGATGTTACTTGGTACACTCTGTTCTATCATATCCATTGTATACGTAGAGAATCTGTGTGCTTGTGTACCTTTTCTACTAAAGGAAAGTTCACATATAGCTATTGACAAACAAGAGAAAAACAAACATCATGCACTTTCTGAAATAACATTCTTTCACTGTACTTGTATGCACGCAGTTCTGCAAAGATGTAGATATATACTTCTAATTTGCTAAGTTATGGGTATACTGTCCTAAATATTAAACATTGTAAATGTTGGCAATATTAAGTTATGGGTATACTTGTATGCTAAGTTATGGATGATCTAACTTTCTGCACGACAACGACATACTTCATAGCTTGTAGGGCGTGGTGATACTCTGGCACAAGTAGATGCTAGGTATCCGGCCATACTCTTCAAACAACAGCTGACGGCATGTGTTGAAAAGATCTTTGGGCAGCTCAGGGATAATCTAAAAAAAGAAATATCACCTCTTCTTAATGTCTGCATTCAGGTATACCTTCATCTCCTTTGAATTTTTTACGCTCGACTACATTGCACAAGTGGATCATTTTTGTAACCTCTGGAAATTTGCATGCCAGGCTCCAAAAGCAACACGTGCTCAACCTGGAAAAGCTTCAAAATCACCAGGGGTTGGTGCTCAACAGCCATCAAACTCCCATTGGGATAATATTGTCAATTTTCTAAACCTGCTTATGGATACTTTACGTGAAAATTATGTAAGCTTTCCATTTAACTCACCTTATTTTGTTACAGCTGCATCTTTTGCTGGCTTTATTATGGACAATTTGGTAGTTTTGCGCAAGCGATTCTAATAACCTTATCTGTGTGTGCTGCAGGTGCCGTCATTTTTTATACGTAAACTTATCACTCAGCTGTTCTCTTTCATCAATATACAACTTTTTAACAGGTAGTATCTTGTTTTTAGAAATTGAATTACTTGGTATCTGTGTCCTTAGAACATGCAAATGACAAAAACATTATAGCCAGTTCCCGAGTTCCATGTTTTGGAACAAATAAGTGGAAATACCTTAATACTCCCTCTGTAGACGTCTTGTAATTGTGTACAGAGGTAGTATTATATAACCAACAAGATATAACTCTTTAATGAATGATAGGATCATGTTTTAGAATTTGTAAATAGATTATTTAGCTGTAATTTCGGGTTGAGGAAAGGGTCTGTTTATCACTGAAGAAATCAAATTCTCTGGGTTAAAACTTGTAGGTGATGAGACACTGACACTCCAAAAAAAAATGTTTTTTTAGTATGGTACAGATAAACATAGAAGCACAAGCAGAATAATGAAATACTAGTTCACTTTCACGGTGATACTAACATTTTTTTTGTTTCATCAGTCTTCTTCTTCGGCGTGAATGCTGTACATTCTCCAATGGAGAGTATGTTAAAGCTGGCCTGTCATTGCTGGAGAAATGGATTACTGATGTTACGGAGGAGGTAAGTGCCAATTCTGCTTTATGCTTGTCAGGTTGGTATACAATTCAGGAATGTACCATGAGAAACCCTGATAATGTGGTTCAGCTCGTTTCATGTCCAATGTTTCTTCCATGTTTCCAGTTGTACCTAGTGTTTTAGAGAAGATATAACACTCGCACATCATCATTTTCTGTGTGTTAGTTCTGTTCTGTTATCCATAAATTTATTATCCATTTACTTTCAGTTTGCAGGAACATCTTGGCATGAGCTTAATTATATCAGACAAGCTGTTGGATTTTTGGTAATTGCTTGTGCAAGCCGCATTTTCTCCTTTTTTTTTGTTTCTGTTGCATCCTCTATGCCTTGGGGTAATTTCTCACTAATTATAATGTAGGTTATACACCAAAAAGAAAGAAGACGCTTGAGGAGATCAGCCAAGATCTCTGCCGGTGAGGCTATGTGTATAACTTCTGTTTTGCGATTAATCATCATTTTATTGCAGAATATATAACCAGCCCTCTTTTGCATGTAGTCCTTGAGTATTAGGCAAATCTACAGGATATGCTCAATGTACTGGGACGACAAATACAATACCAGGGAATATCAAGTGAGGTATGTACTCTAGCTTGGGAGCTTTCACGATTCTGGATCTCCTTTTGTGTTCCTTGTTCTTAGAGATGTTATTTTACAGGTTGTTTCGCAATGCGGAGATGGTCAACAAAGATACTCAGAACCTCGTGTCAAATTCCTTCTTGCTGGATGATGATTTAAGGTAGCGACAGTTTCCTTTTAGTTACTAAATACTATTTAGCGACAGTATAAATAATGGTGCTTCAAGTATTTTAATGTTATGTACTCCCTCTGATACCTTCATAATAATGTTTAGTACAAGTACTTATTATATTTGCTTATTTTGGCAACTGATTGTCAGTTTTGCACATGTATATGATTCTTCCAAGGTTGATGTCCAAGGTTGACAGTCCAAGGTTGATGTTCCACATCCTTAGAAGTACAATTTGATTCCACTGCAGCTCTAGCTATGCAATCACAATGCTATTTAAAGTTTATATGTGCAATCTATTGGTATCAAGCTATGTATGACTATTGTAATTTGACTCTAATAATTTGAGTGAAATTTAAACATCTGCATAAACTACTGTAATTTGAGTGAGCGATGTATTTGTTTGTATTATTGTGATTTGTATTGATGGGATTTGAGTGCAATACCTGCTGTAATTTGACAGCTGTGAGCCATTTTGAAAATTTAACTGCTGTAATTTGACTCTGTTAACTAAATTGCTACTGTAATTTTATGGTTGTTATCTTTTAGAGGCACTATGGATAGTGCCTCAAAAAGTTGGGTTTTAGAGGCACTATGGATAGTGCCTCAAAAAGCTTGTTTTAGAGGCACTATAGATAGTGCCTCAAAGCTAGTTTTGAGGCACTATGGATAGTGCCTCAAAAGTTATTTTAGAGGCACTATGGATAGTGCCTCAAAAAGTTGGGTTTTAGAGGCACTATGGATAGTGCCTCAAAAAGTTGATTTTTTGAGGCACTATTGATAGTGCCTCAAAAAGTTGGGTTTTAGAGGCACTATGGATAGTGTCTCAAAAAGTTGATTTTTTGAGGCACTATTGATAGTGCCTCAAAAAGTTAATTTTTTGAGGCACTATTGATAGTGCCTCAAAAAGTTGGTTTTTAGAGGCACTAGTCATAGTGCCTCAATTAACTAGGATTTAGAGGCATTAGTCATAGTGCCTCAATTAACTATGATTTAGAGGCATTTTTTAAAACTGCCTCAAAAAACTTTTACCTACACGACCGTCCCCGGCGCTTTTTTAGTGCCTCAAAAACTTAATTGTGGCACTAATTTAACTATTGGAGGCACTTTAGAGTGCCTCTGAATACTGTATCTGCCATAGTGTCTCCTGGTGCCTCCTCATCTGCGACTCATTCGCCGAAAAGCCGGTGCTGAGCGTCGTCCGGCTCCCGGAGGGCAAGGCGCTCAAGTCCAGGGAAGCTTGGGGACTGCTCGACAAGTACCGCTGCGTGGGTGTCAGCGCCGGCAAGCTCCGGTTCGTGGACATGTACAGGAACCCGTAACACCAGCGGCTCTGCACAGATCAGCGTGTGGACGCTCCCCGACGAGGTATGAGCACATGCTGGCTGCCGACGTGCGTCCTCGCAAGGTTGTGGAGTGCGAGGTCTACAAGCTGGTTGAGCCGCCTGGCGAACATGTCTCCAGCCGTTTGGTTCACGCTTGGCAGCTGCCACGGCCTCTCTGCTCAGTTAATTCTAATCTAACTTCTATGTACTTGTTTAGTGATTGGAAATTGCATGCTTCTGGGTAATACTGTGAGAGATCAGAGATGTATGGTGCCTGATGTCCTTTGCACAGCATTCGGTTGTGGGAGAGATTAGAGAAAAGAGGCAAACGTTGGAATTTCAGGCTTTGTTTTCGCTTCTTTTAGTGATGGCACATGAAGGGAGGCGGCTGGGAGGGCTTAGAGCAACTCTAACTGATCCTCTTTGATTTTGAGGACTTTCGGTCAGAGAAAACGGTGAACTTAAATTTTAAGTCCGCTAAACGGTGGCCACTGTGGAAGATAATTGGAGATTGCACAGCACCAATTGGGCCGGCTGCTCATGTATATATAGACGGACACATGTACAAGTACGGGTACAACCCTGACAAAACACGGGGACCTATACGTAGTACAATATGTTACTCAACACCCCCCCGCAGTCGAAGGGTCGGCACCGACACATAGACTGGAGCGAAACTCAGGAAAAGTCGTGGACGGTAATCCCTTCGTCATGATATCGGCAAACTGCTGAGACGTCGGTACGTGAAGAACTCGAACGTGACCGAGAGCAACTTGCTCACGAACAAAGTGGATGTCCAACTCAATATGCTTGGTGCGTCGATGATGAACGGGGTTGGCGGAGAGGTAGACAGCCGACACGTTGTCGCAGAAGACCACCGTGGCCTTGTCAACAGGACAAGAAAGCTCGGAGAGGAGCTGGCGAAGCCATGTACACTCAGCCACAGCATTGGCCACGGCGCGGTACTCGGCCTCGGCACTGGAACGAGATACGGTGGGCTGCCGCTTGGAGGACCAAGAGACGAGCGACGAGCCAAGGTAGACGCAGTAGCCGCTGGTGGAGCGTCGCGTGTCCGGGCAGCCCGCCCAGTCCGCGTCCGAGTAGGCGACGAGGTCAGTGGAGGTCGATGGCGAGGCATGCAGCGACAGGCCGTAGCCCATCGTGCCACGGATGTAGCGTAGAATCCGCTTCACCGCAGCCCAATGGGCGTCCCGAGGAGCATGCATGTGTAAGCACACCTGCTGCACAGCGTACTGGAGCTCCGGACGTGTCAACGCTCAAATCGAAGGGCGCCGACGATGGAGCGGTAGAACCGGGCATCGGAAGCCAGCGAACCATCAGTAGCGGAAAGCTTGGCCTTCGTGTCGACAGGAGTGGGCGCGGGATTGCAGTTAAGCATCCCGGCACGCTCGAGAAGCTCACGTGCATACTTCTGCTGATGAAGAAAGAACCCGTCCGCGCGCCGGACAACCTCGATGCCGAGGAAGTAGTGGAGCGGGCCGAGGTCCTTCAATGCGAACTCAGCACGAAGACTGTCGGTGAGCTGTCGAAGAAGACCGGCGGTGGATGCCGTCAGGATGATGTCATCGACGTACAGCAGCAGGTAGGCCATGTCGTTTCGTCCGAAGAAGGCAACAGCGATGCGTCGGAGCGCGTGGAGCGGAAGCCGAGCTGATGCAGAAACGCGGCGATGCGCTGGTACCAGGCGCGGGGCGCCTGCTTCAGTCCATACAAGGACCGAGAGAGCAAGCACACGTCATCGGGGCGCTCGGCGTCAACGAAGCCAATGGGCTGCTGACAGTAGACCTGTTCCGACAGGTGGCCATGGAGGAAGGCGTTGGAGACGTCCATCTGATGCACCGGCCATGCGCGAGAAGCGGCGAGATGCAGGACCGTGCGGATCGTGCCCGGTTTGACGACCGGGGCAAACGTATCCGTAAAGTCGACGCCCGCGCGTTGCCGAAAGCCGCGGACGACCCAGCGCGCCTTATAGCGCTCGAGAGTACCATCGGAGCCGAGCTTGTGCTTGAAGACCCACTTGCCGGTGATGACGTTGGCGCGAGAGGGTCGGGGCACCAGCTCCCAGGTCCGGTTGCGCTGCAGCGCGTCGTACTCCTCCTGCATGGCGGCGCGCCAGTGCGGGTCGCGCATAGCGGCGCGAGCCGAGGTGGGCACCGGCGGCGGAGGTGGGCTCGCTTCGGCGCGAGGGACGCCTCCGCTCGTGGGGCACGCGCCCGCCGTCATGCGGCAGACATCGTTTCGCTGGCCTGGCCCACTGGTCGGCGGGGTAGCGCGTAGACGGGCGCCGCACGCCCGCACGTGCTCGGGTGAGCATGGGCGCAGGAGCCGCAGCGACGGGCGGCGAGGGGGAGCCTGAGGTGCTCGAGCTGGTCGACGGCGCCGGGGGCGCCGCAGGAGGGGACGCCGCGGGCGGCGAGGGCGACGGGCGCCGCAGCGCCGGGCGACACGGGCGCTGCGGGCGACGAGGGCGCCGCGGTCGACGGAGGCGCGACGCGCCGCTGGCGACGGGCGCCATGACGGGCGGCGCGGGGCCGGGGGACGCGAGGGCCCGCCGGGCCGACGCAGGGCCGGGCGCAGCCGGCGGGCCGCCACAGAGGGCAGTGGGCGCCGGGGGCGTCGTCGTAGGTGTCGCCAAAAGTCCCTGCTGAAACGGAAAAGACAACTCGTCAAAGTACACGTGCCGGGAGGTGAGTACGCGATGGGAGACCGGGTCGTAGCATCGGTAGCCCTTGGTGTTGGCGGGGTAGCCTAAAAACACACAAGGGAGAGAGCGAGGCGCAAGCTTGTGCGCGGCGGTGGCAGCAGTGTTGGGATAACACTTGCAGCCAAAGACGCGGAGGTCATCATACGTGGGCGGCGCACCGTAGAGAAGGTGGTGCGGCGTGTAAGACCAACGCACGCGACACGGGCGGATGTTGACGAGGAGAGTCGCCATGGCAAGAGCATCCGGCCAGAAACGTGGAGGCATGTGGGAGTGGAACAGAAGTGTGCGAACACAGTCGTTGAGAGTACGTAGCATCCGTTCAGCACGACCATTCTGGGGGGAAGTGTAGGGACACGTGAGGCGGAAGATAGCGCCATGAGCGCAGAAGGTAGCGAATAGTGGTGTTGTCGAACTCTTTGCCGTTGTCAGTTTGTAAGGCGTGAATGGGGCGACCGAACTGAGTGGAAACGAAAGCGAAAAAAGCGGTGAGAGTGGCGGCAACGTCGGATTTACGACGGAGGGGAAACGTCCATACAAAGTGAGAGTAATCATCCAGAATCACAAGATAATAAGTATAACCAGAATTACTGGGAACCGGCGAGGTCCACACATCACTATGAATAAGTTGAAACGGAAAAGACGCGACTGTGGAGGAGGAACTAAACGGGAGGCGAACATGTTTGCCTAGACGACATGCGTCACAGGAGTGGGCATCCGTTTTATTACAAGTAAAGGAAAAGCCTTGCATTATTTGACGGAGAGCGGCGTGGCTGGGATGGCCGAGGCGAGCGTGCCAGAGATCAACACCGGTGGAGAGGGCGAGTGAGCTGCTGGCGGTGGTGGAGGCCGAACCAACAGGGTACAGATCGCCGGGACTGTCACATCGGTGGAGGAGCATCCGAGTACGACCATCCTTGACAGAAAAACCAAAAGCGTCAAATTCCACAGTCACAGGATTATCACGACAGAAAGATTTAACAGAAACCAGATTTTTAATCAAGGCAGGAGAAACAAGAACATTGTTGAGAGAGAGAGGAGTGGAAGTGGAGGGAAAAGAGACGGAACCGGTGTGAGTAATGGGAAGCGCATGACCGTTGCCAACGATGATGCGAGAGGAGGTGGAGGAGGGTGTAGAAGAAGAGAGGGTACCGGGGTGCGCAGCCATATGCGCGGAGGCGCCGGTGTCCATGAACCAGTCGCCGCCGCCACCATACGCCCCAGCGGTGGGGGCGCTCTGGAGGGCGGTCAGGAGCGCGGGATCCCACGGAGCCGAGCTCGGGGGGGCGACGTAGGCCGGGGCGGAGTAGGGCGCGGCACCGTAGCCTGGAACGGTGTCGTAGCTCGGCGTGACGGCGGGTGGGGGCGCTGCGTAGAAGGCCTGATGGGTGGCCGGACGCGGCCCCATGATGCCCGGGTAGGGGGCGCGCGGCAGCGGCATGGAGTAGGCGTGGACGACCCCGGTCCACGGGTTGTGACCCGCGAGCCATGGCGGAGTAGGGGCGGCGTGCGGGGGTGGACGAGGCGCGGGGGCGGTGGCGCCACCATGGCCACTGCCGCCACGGCGACGACGCCCACGACGGCCACCGCCGTTGCCAGTGCCGCCGGTGGCGGGAGGCGGAGGCGGGTGCGGCGGGGCGTAGAAGCCCGGAGGCGGCCCCATCGGGCGAGGCGCGGGGGCGGGGGGGCGAGGCGCCGGTGCCGGGGCGCCGCGGGAGAGGCCTGCGACGAAGGCGGTGTGAGCCGCCCGAGCTCGGAGATGCTTGAGGCGGCGCTCCTCAAGGCGCAGGTAGGCGACGGCCTGCTCGAAGGAGGGCGTGGTGAGGAGCGTGAGATTGGAGGCGGCGTTGCTGAGATCCTCGCCGAGGCCGGCCGACAGGGTGGAGAGCATGATCTTGTCATCGATCGGAAACTCCAAGTCGCGTAGCTCGTCGGAGAGGCTCTTCAGCTTGAGAACGTATTGCCGAGAGAGTGGTCGCTCGGTGGTGCCGAAGAACTCTGCTGGAGGAAGGTGACCCGCTGGATCTTGTTGTCGGTGAAGAGGCGGTGATTTTCTCCACACCGCAGGCGCGGTGTCGCCGTCCCGAACGACGGTGCGGAAGATGTCGTTGGAGACGGTCTGGTAGAACCAGCGGATGATGGTGGCGTCGATCGCGAGCCACTCGGGGTCGTGCGGCAGGGCGAGGAGGTCGATGGTGCCATCGACGTGGTCGAGGAGATCGTACTCGCGGAAGAGCAGCCCGAAGTACGTCTTCCACGGGAAGAAGTTGGCAGCGGTGGTGGAGAGCTTCACCGGTACGCGCTCGGCGATGGGGATGTCGCGGATGACGGCGACGGAGGGCCCGGCGAAGGGGTTGCTGCTGCCGGAGCGGGAGGAGTTGAAGGCGTCGGAGGGGCCGGAGGAGGAGAACCCGGCCATGGCGGAAGATGGTGGGCGGTGGCTAGGGGCGGCGGCTGGAGGGAGGAGCCGGCGGCGCCCGAGGTAGGGGAGGGGAGGGGGGAGTGGCGGCGCGCCCGAGGGAGAGGGGGGGCGGAGGCGGCGGCTGGTGGGAGGAGGCCGGCGGCGCCCTAGGGTAGAGGAGGGGGGGCGGCGGCTAGGGTAGGATCAAGCGGTGTCTGATACCATGTGGAAGATAATTGGAGATTGCACAGCACCAATTGGGCCGGCTGCTCATGTATATATAGACGGACACATGTACAAGTACGGGTACAACCCTGACAAAACACGGGGACCTATACGTAGTACAATATGTTACTCAACAGCCACCATATTCGATCTTCAATAATTTAGAGGACTAAAAAAATTAGCATCAATTTCCAAAGATCTCAAACATACGAAGTTCAAACATGCATAAATAATATCCAAAAACATCACATCGATCAAGTTTGATCCAAAAGAACAATATAGCATGTATATGTTGTTGAGGCCACCACCATCTTGCCCACCACCAGCTCGGCCACCGCCATCTTGGCCATCTCAAACACCATCTCGATCACCGCCGGCGCCACCACCACCACCACCACTCTCTCGGGCCAAGATCTTCTCATGGGCGATCTCCCAATACGCCCTTGCCTTTTCATCCAAGGTGGTTGGATTCATGAACATGATGGCGTGGTTGGCATCCTCCCTCTCCTTGGCCAATTTATCCGCCTCAAGTGCAAGCCTTTGCTCTTCTATCTTCTTCTCCTTTGACATTCTTTCTTCTTCAAGTGGAATCCTTCTTTCCTCCACCGTCAACTTGGACCGCCACTTCTCTTCCTCTAGAACTTTGAGCTCCTTCCACCTAGTCTCTTTGTCCTCTTTGCTTTTGGTCGCCAATGCCTTCTTGATATCGACAAGGCATTGAAATCTTCCTTATAGGCGCTGGCACCTCCCCTCTTCTTCCTCTCCTTTGCAATCTTCACACCTTCCGGCCTTTTGTTGAGCTCATCTTCGTCCTCATCATCGTCGACATCAATGGCTGAATGTATCCTTGCCCTCTTCGGTGTGGTCTCATAGTTTCTTCGAACCCACTTCTCATTTCCCTCTAGCTCCTTATAGCAATGGAACAAACTAAAGGGTTTGTGGCCACCTCTCTTGTTGTGGAGCTTGTACATGTCTTGGTGATACTTTCCATGTTGGGTGGCCGGCACTCCACTCGGTGGTGCATTGGACCGACTCTAGGGCATTGTCCCATCGGTTGCATTGTTCAAGAATGGTTCCCCAACGATGACTAAGAGATCCTTGGGTGTGGTATGATGGAGCCTTCACCGACTTGTGGTAGTGATCTTCGATTCTTTCCCAAAACTTCTCCTTGCATTGATCAGTGTCGACCGTTGCATCAAGGGACACATTAAACCAAGCATGGCACAAGCAATATCTTCGTCTTCGCTATAGTTGGCAGACCTCTTGCCTCTAGGATTTACTTTGACATTGCCTCTTCCTCTTGGGGGCTCCACCAAGGTCACCACTTCCTCTTCATCTTCCATACCCTCTTCTTCTTCGACGCCTTCATCTTGGGTCTCGTCGTAATCAACATCAACTTGGGTATCCTCCATGGCTTCATAGGAATATCCATGACCGAAGTGGAGGCCGTCGAGCCCAACATGGTGAGAACTATCCAACTGCGACAAGAAATCAGCCACCTCAAGATCGGTTGGAATCATACCTTCTTATGAGCATTGCAATGTTGCTTGTGTTTATGTTCCATGCTACTTATTATTATTATTAAGTTGGAATCTCCTCATAGATTGCAATGACTATTGAGTAGACTTAGTTGCATACTCCTTATTATGAATTGTCTATGTATCTACTCATGTGCTGAGAATATATACATCATATGAAGCAAATGTGTTCGTGAAAGTTCTTTTATCGCACTCAGTTTTCAACTGAATTGCTTGAGGACAAGCAATAAACTAAGCTTGGGGGGAGTTGATATGTCCAAAATGTATCTACTTTCCCGAACACTTTTGGTATTGTTTCTCCTCTAAACTTGTGTGATTTGGATACAACTAACAGGACTGACGTTGTTTTCAGCAGAATTGCATTGGTGTCTAGTTTTTGTGCAGAAAATCAACTATCAGGAAAAATCCCAGAAAATATGCCAAAAATCCTATTTCACCAGAAGACTCACGGAGCCAGAAGACGGGACGGAGTGGGGATCCGAGGGGCACACACCCCTGGCCGTGCCTGGGAGGAGTGTGGCCGCCTCGGGCACCCCCTCGGCCTCCCTCTTCGCCTATAAGTTGCCTCTTGACCTAAAACCTCGGGGGTGAGGGGGTTTGACATTTTTCCAGAAAGAGTTCCGCTCCGCCGCCACCACCAGAAACCGCGATTCGGAACCAGAAACTTCGTTCTGGCACCCTGCCGGGACGAGGAATTTGGAGAGGATCATCGCCATCATCATCATCGACGCCTCTCCATCAACCATCCATGTTTCCCCCATCCATGAGTGAGTAATCCCCCGCTGTAGGCTATGGGGATGGTAGGGATTGGATTAGTTCTATCATGTAATCGAATAAGATTGTTAGGGCTTGGTGCCTAGTATCTCTATTATTGCTCTTTGACTTTGTTGCAACTTGTTGTGCTTAATGCTTGTCACTAGGGCACGAGTGACATGATCACATATCTAAACTTATTATTGATTCATGATGATAGTATTGTTTGTGATCTTATCTTCAAGTTGTGTACACATATCATTGTCCGGATCCAAAGGCCCCAGAGTGATAGAAATTGGGACAGCTGGAGGGGATGGCTGTGATATGAGGATCACATGTGTTCACAGTGTGTTAATGCTTTGCTCTAGTGCTCAATTAAAAGGAGTATGTTAATTGCCAGTAGATTCCCTTGAGGCTCTGCTTCAACGGGCTGGCGGGACAAAATATGTTGTGCAAGTTCTCATTGCAAGCACATATGACTATAGATGGAACACATGCCTATGATTGTTTAGTACTTGTATGCTTTATCTTATTTATCTGCAATTGCCCTAGATCTTAAAGTTACATGAATAGTCTCATCCATGCAACGCCCGTCCATCCATCCCTATGCCTACCGCACTCATATCCTACTGTTTGCTACTATTGTTACTACTGCCTTTGTTTTACTGCTGCTGTTACTTTGCTATTTGCTACTACAAAACTGTTGCTACTGATAAACTTCTGTGAGCAAGACTATTTCTAGGTGCAGCTGAATTGACAACTCAGGTGTTAAGGCTTAAAAGTATTCTTTGGATCCCCTTGTGTCGAATCAATAAATTTGGTAATACTACCCTTGAAGACTGTTGTGATCCCCTATGCTTGTGGGTCATCAAGACTATTTTCTGGCGCCGTTGCCGGGGATCATATCTTTATTTGTAAGTTCACTTGGATATATTATTGTTCGTTGCTATTCCTTTCATCATGGGAAAGTCTCGTGATGGAAAGTTTCCTATTTTACCATCCACTACAAGAAGAGATATAGTCCTAAACACCTCTGCTGCTCTTGATTCACTGTCTGTTATAAGTAAGCTTGTTACACCACCACCACATACACATGCTACACATACTGATACTACTGCTGAATCTAAAATTGCTTCTGATACTCATGATGTTACTTCTACTGTGCTTGATGAGAGTGGTTCATTAGGTCATTTCCTAGATGCTACTATTGCTAGAACTATTTTGGGAAACACTGAAACTCCTAGTGAAGACACTATTACTCCTGTTAGCTCACCTGAGTCTAGAGAGAGATATGATATTAATGATGGTTACATTGAAATGACTGATGAATTTATTGAAGAGTGTCGAAACACACATGGTGCTAGAGCTATTAAGAGTCTCCTTGAGAGACGTACTATTATACCTAAACTGTCTCCTGATGCTAAGTTTGCTACCTCTCCCATGGATATCAAAGATAAAGATTATGATTTCTCTCTTGATTTATCCTATATAAACATTGTTGAGAAAGAACGTTTTTGTGGAACTGAAAATGAAAGTGATGTAGGTCATCTCATATGAATGAGCTTTCCACTATGAGTGCCTTATTGTCTGATGATTTTAAGATGCACAAGTACTTTGTTACAAAGATCTTCCCTTTTTCACTAAAAGGAGAAGCTAAAGCTTGGTTTAATAGATTACCTCCTTGATCCATTGATAGCCCCGATTGCTTGATTGCTTCTTTCTTTCAGAAATATTTTCCTCCCAGTGCTAGACATGCTGCTTTGTAGAAACTTTTTTATTTTAAACAGAGAGAAGAAGAGAAATTGCCTGAGTCATGGAAAAGGTTTTGTGCCTTGATTCATGCACATCCTAGATGTCCTTACCTAAAAATGAGCTTCTTGATATTTATTATAATGGACTAACTAAAGATTTTAGGACATACCTAGATAGTTTTGCTGATTGTGCTTTCAGGAAAAGAACTCCTGTAGAAGCTGAAGAATTAATGGCTAAAATAAGCAAGAATTATGATGATTGGACTTCAACTGAGCTAATTAGACCCGAGCCTACTACTCCTGAACCAATTGTGCCTGAACCAACTCCAACACCAACACCAAAGAAGAGGGGAATGATTGCATTAAATGATGAAGTGATGAAAGAAGCTAAGAAATGTCTTAAGGAGAAGGGTATTATATCTTTAGATGTGAATAATTTACCTCCTATTGAAGAATTATGTAAGCCAATTCCCCACTCATCCACTATTGAGGTACACTCTCTCCAACACTTTGATGAAGGTGATATTCCTTATGGTAAACCTCCTAATCAATTCTTAGAGGAACTTGATACTTTTATTATTAAGCAAGGTAATTTTAATAAACAAGTTCAGAATCATTTATTGGAAAACTCTAGAGCTATTAATGAGTTGAAAGATATTGTGGAAAGAACTTCTAATGATGTTAAAATGCTTTGTAAACACTTTCAAATGGTTCAAACTCAAATTGATCAACTTGCTAGGGTACAAAAGGATATGCTAGTTAATGCTTCGGGAGATAAACATGCTTATGGAATTAGAACTAGGGGTGGTGCAGGCACCCAAGATCCTTTATATCCTGAAGGACACCCTAAAAGAATTGAGCAGGATTCTCAACAAGCTAAAAATAGTGGTAGTCCTCATAAGAGAAAGAAAAAAGAAACATAAAACAGTTGAGGAACCTCCAAAACCTTCTGTAGATCCTAATAGTATATATGTCTCTGATGCCGAAACTGAAAGTGGTAATGCTAAAAATGATGCTCCTGATAAGGAAGAAACTGAAGAAGAACCTAAAAAGCACACTAAGAACACTAGGTACACTAAGGAAGACTTTATTGCTAATAAACATGGTAGTGAGAGAGAACCTTGGGTGCAGAAACCTATGCCTTTTCCCAATAAGAAACACAAGTCAAAGGAGTAAGAACACTATAACAAGTTTTGTGAGTGGATGAAACCTTTATTTTTGCAAATTCCTTTGGCTGATGCTATTAAGTTGCCTCCTTATTGAAAGTATATGAAGGATATTTTCTCTAATAAAAGGAAGATTCCTAATGAGGAAATTTCTACTTTGCTTGCTAATTATTCCTCCAATGGTAAGGTTCCAAAGAAACTTGGTGATCCAGGTATACCAACTATTCCTTGATCTATTAAGAATAATTATGTTAGAACTACTTTATGTGATTTGGGAGTAGGAGTTAGTGTTATGCCTTTTTCTCTCTACAAGAGACTCCAGCTAGAAAAGTTGATACCAACTGATATATCTTTGCAAATGGCTAATAAGTCAACTACTATTCCTGTTGGTATATGTGAGGATGTTCCTATTCAAGTGGCTCATAATTGCTTGGTTTTAACTGATTTTGTTATGCTTGAGATGCCTGAAGATGATAATATGTCTATTATTCTTGGGAGACCTTTTCTTAATACGGCAGGTGCTGTCATCAATTGCAATCAAGGAAAAGTAACTTTTCATATTAATGACAAAGAGCATACTGTCTATTTCCCCAAGAAGATTAATAAGAGTTATTGCCTGAATTCCATTGAAAATATTGAGAGCATCAAAGTTGGAGAAATATATTGTCCCATTCCACAAGAATGTTTTGAAACTATTATGATTGGTACTATTGCTATCAAGTTGAGGTAACATAATCACTTTGTGGAATGCAAAGTTTTGTCTCATTTTAAGTTGTTTTGGTAACAAGACTTGATCAACCTTGTTAACAAAGGGATTTTAATGAACAAAACAATGCTTTCAAAGTGGTTATACTTGCTCACTTTTATCTTTTCTCCTTTCCAGTCTTTGCTCTTGTTAGCTTAAGTTTTGCTAATTTTGCTAGTTGTTTGCTTGTTAGAGTGTCTTAGAATTTCTACAGTTTTGGTTTTGGTTTGCTTTTTTCTTCTTTAAAAAATCTTTTTCTGCGAGAAAATCAATTTGCATAACCTGAAAATTGGCCAAAAATAAAGTTTCCCGAAAAATTCCAGAAAAATCATATTAATTTTTTCCTCGAAAAAAGGGGCAGAGGGACAAATGGAGTGGCCTAGGGGGACCCACCAGGCCAGCACACCCACTGGTGTCGCGGTTAGCCCCAGGGCGCACCTGGCCTAGGTGGGGCCCACCTCTGGCCCTCCAAAGTGTCTCCTTTCAGCCACTTCTTTCTCTCTCCCGAAAAACACCGGAAAACTTTCTCAAGCTTGAGTTCCTGCTGTTCTTGCTCCCGATTTTCGATCTCCTTGATCAGCCCATCTTTGTTGCTGATTTTTGGAGGGATTGCTCCTTGGTATGTGCCTCCTCTACTTGTCCAATTAGATTTTTGATTGGTAGATTGTATTTTGAGTATTTTGCTACTGTAGGTGACAGGTTGTGTGAGCTTGCATGCTTGTTCTATGCTTAGAGATTTCATTTTGATGCATGTTTAGCCCTCTAGGAAGTTCCTGATACGTTGGAAACGTATCTATAATTTTTGATGTTCCATGCTCGTTAGTATCTCCTTTGCTTTGCTTTGTCTACAATTTGAGGTGCTTTCTACATGTTTTCTCATACTAACCTATTAACAAGTTGCCACATTACCAGTTGCTTGTTTTCTGCTGTTTTTGGTTCCAGAAAAGCTAGTAAGGAAATATTCTCGGAATTGGACGAAACAAACGTCAAAGTCAATAACATTCTGTGAGGAACAAGAAGTCTAGAGGGGAGACAGAGAAGCATTCCAGGGCGGCCACACCCCCCTAGGCGCAACCAGGGGTGGGTCTGCGCCTAGGCAGGGTGTGGGCCCCCTGGCCACCTCCTCGGCCTCCCCCTTCGCCTATAATAAGCCCCCGATGCCTAAACCTAAGCACACAATAAAATCTCCACGAAACCATCTGTAGCCACCGCCACCATCGTCCCTAGATCGGGGGGGATCTGAAGTTCTTCCCGGCACCCTTCCGGAGGGGAGATCATCCCGGAGGCCTTCTTCTCTGGTAAGATGCGTGAGTAGTTCCACCTTGGACTATGGGTCCATGTAGTAGCTAGATGGTTGTATCTCCTCCTTTGTGCTTTCATGTATAGATCTTGTGATCTCCGTTCATGATCAAGATCTAATCTATTTGTAATAATGCATGTTGTGTTTGCGGGGATCCGATGGATATTGAGATTATTATGTTGGTTTGATTAATGGTTTTGTCTTTATGATTCTATCATGTCTGTGTTGTTTGTGATCTTGCATGCTCTCCGTTGTTAGTGGCTATCTTGGCCAAGTAGTTGCTAGTGACTCCAAGAGGGAGTATTTATGCTTGATAGTGGGTTCATGCCTCTAGTTTCCAAGGGAAGTGACAGAAATCTCTTCGGTTGTAGATGTGTTGTTGCCACTAGGGATAAAACAATGGTCTCTTGTTCATGGAACATGTGGACTGTTTACCTTACACACTTTGCTTAAAGCAGTTGTCTGTTGCTTGCAACTTAGTACTGGAGGGGGTTCGGATGATAACCTGAAGGTGGACTTCTAGTCATAGATGCAGTTGGATGGCGGTCTATGTATCTTGTTGTATTGCCCAATCGAATCTCACAGGATCTTTCTGACTAGTATTGCGTTGTTATGCCTTGCTCAGTTCCTGTCAATTGCCCTGATGTAATTTGTTTACCCTTCATGCCATGTTGTTTATCTAAGGAGAGAACCTCTAGTGAACTATGGACCCTGGTCCAATCTTTACCATTGATACACCTTCCACTGTTACTTGTTTACTTGCTGCAAACCATTACCTTTCACACCATACGTTTAATCCTTTGTTATAGCAAATCGGTGAGCTTGACAACCCCACTTTTCATTGGGACAAAGTCTTGAGTTTGTGTTGTGCAGATCTCCGCGTTGCTTGTAACACATGTGTGACATTTCGTTCCTCCTTCTGGTTCGATAACCTCGGTCTCTACTAAGGGAAGACTTGCTTCTGTGCTCATCACACCTTGCTCTTGGGGTTTCCAACGAAGTGCTCCACGTCAAGCACCAACAAGTTTTCTGGCGCCGTTGCCAGGGAGGCTAAGGACATCTTCACAAGGGGAGTCCTCCGCTTCCTTTCTATTTACTTTTTTTGTAGTTTGCTTTATTTATTTTTGGTTTTTTTGCCTCTTTTAAAAAACACAAAAAAATATTTCCTGCTCTAGCCCACCATGTTACTCCCCAAGTTCGCCCTGAAAGATCTTGCAATAGGTAGTGGCTCCATAATTGGGAAAGATAATATTGAAGAATTCTTTAATCATGTTAGCAAGCATGAAGATATTGAGGATAAATCTATAGCAGAGCTTGCTCCTTATTATGAGATTGCTACAGCTTCTTTAGTTCATATGTTGGAGGCTTTGTTTGTTAGCCTTAACCCCTTCATACAATTCTTTTTCCTAAAACTAAAATAAGAAAAGAATGCTGAAAAGAGGGAATTCATCCTTGAAACTTTATTAAATGAATTCCATGATGTTGCTAGGGAAGCGAAAAAGGTCTTTGAGCGTTTCAATATGCTAGGCTCAAGTGTAGATGTTGTGGGTATTTCTGATAAAACTAAGCCTAGAGAAGAATTTAAGATACCCATACCCTTTAAGCTTGTTGGAATGCATGAAGCCTTTGAAAAGAATTTTGATTGGATTGCTCCTGAAAATATTTTTGATGAAAAGTAGTAGACCGAAGAGGGATGAGAAGGGATCCTCCAAAACCCATTTGGATGAGATACCTTTCATAGTTGAAGACTTTGCAAGTATGGATATTAATGCTTCTTCATTTGAAAATACTTTATTCTTCTTGATTCTTGTGCCTAACTTAAAGGTGTCAAAGAAAAGTACTTGTTGGGAGATAACCCAAGAGTTTCCTTGAGTCTTGGAATTCATTACTTCGGTAACGGCCTCTCCTTATCCTTTTTTTGCTTTTTGTGCCAAGAGTGACCTCTAATGAGAGGGAAGTAAGATTTGGGGAGTTGCTGTCCCAAAACAGATTTCTGTCCTCCACCATAAAAATTCATGAGGAGTATCTGTAACTTGGATTGAGATGATAATGTACGAATAAATCCCCCAGTATGTTAGCTGACTTTCGTTAGTTCACCACTTTTTTATTTGAGCAACATAAGATTTTCGAAAAAATCGGTTTTTTCCTGCTGGTCTGTTTTTATAGATTTCTGCCATTATTTGCATTTGCTTCTTATTGATTCCTTTTTGAGTTCTCTTTTGGGGAATTGAGATTTTTGAACGAGTTACTACAGTAGATTGTGTTTTTAGTGGAAAGTCTTGCTTTTCCAAAGCTTTGTCAGAGGTCTAATATCTTTTGAATAAACTAATGTTGCTAATGAAGATTGTGTGAAGTTTTGTATGAAGGAAAAATTTCACGTGTAGAGAGAGAATGATGCAATGAGATGAAGAATGGACAAAAGCTCAAGCTTGGGGATGCCACCATGGTGTAACCCCAAGAAATCCAAGAGGTACAAGCGTCAAAGCTTGGGGATGCCCAAGGCATCCCCTTCTTCATCAATAAAAAACTCAAGTCTGTCTAGAAACTTCGTTTTTATTGTTTCATGCACAATTGTATTGTTATTGGAGCGTCTTATTTTTTGTTTGATTTGATTAGTTTGTTTAGTTTGCTTGAGTAGTTTGGATCCCCTCTTTCGCTGTGTTGTTACAAATAAGTTGCTTGGTGTTGGAAAGGAGTAGTAAGTTCTTTCTTGTAAGTGCAAGAGGAGCTTGCATTGACTGTGACTTAGACTTATCATGCCATGCTAGGTGTTGTTTTGACCTTATGCTTAGTAGTTATTGCTGTAGCATGGCTTGATCCAAGTCATTGGGATTGCTTAGTGTGCCTTGAAGAAATTATGCGTTGTTTTAGCATGCAAAATCATAGTATTGTCGTATCCTCCTTTGAGGTTTGTTTGGGTTGACTTGGCACATTCTCACACCATGTTATGACTCCCACAAGTCACCATTAGCCTCTATGATCATTTAGTCCTTGACTTGTAGTACCACTCTATGCTTTGATTAGTAATGTTGTGTCGCTCTGCATCATTATGGCTACTATTGCTCTCTTATTTGGTTGCTCCTAGTCTTCTGCTAGCCTCCACTTGTATGATTAAGCTCTACTCATGCTTCCAACTCCCAAGAAACCAAGTTATTCCAAAGTGTCCACTATAAACTCCTATGCATGGTGTGTTACACAATTCCAAGTATATTCTTGTTTTCAATTATCTTCCAATTAAAAACTATTTTGTTATGTGAAAACTTAGTGATTAAAGCCCTCACGAACTTGATGGCACACTTTATATTCTTTGCCCCTAATAAACTTGAACCATTTTGTCTCTATGTTGTATATGATTGCACTTATACGTTGGAATTAGCAGAACCATGCTGTCATGGGGAACGTTTTTAACATTGCACTTGTACTCTGTAGTTAGTTGATATCATGCTCTTTTGTCTATGGATGTCACTGATGTGAAATAAAGAGGGAACTTGTAAGTCCATGGAGTTTGTATTCTGTGTTAGAGAAACGCTTGGGTCGCTAGCCTAAGCCATGCCTAATCATGGTGGAAACTTGCAGCATCACTATAGTGAGCTATCTATGAAGCATCATCAATAAAAAGCAATGCATATAGTAAATAAAAAGATCACTGAGATGCTCATTGTCTGCTTGCCTTGTCATTTTGGTTATGGAAAAGCTCCAGTACCATGTGCAAGGGGTACCCCGTTGGCGGTTCTCTGATATGCAAATACTTACAATGACAAGAACTTACAGGTGACTGAAGTTGAGTAGCATGAGGTGTGGCCCTCGTATTCAAGGGACTTGAGATTGCCAACTTATACTTTGTCAAGCATATACTCCATAGTTTGTTCACTTTAACCTTAATCACTTCAAGATGCTTATGATAGGGGCAATGAGGGCTGAAAGCTAACAAGTACCATAATTTTTGGAAGATCTTTTTGAAACTTGAAATCCCTGCTTCCTTTACAAAAAGGCCTTTCTTCCACCACTATTGAGTCTCCACCTTCTACCTTTAGGCACCATTAAGAGAGCATAGTTGCCATCTTAGTTTTATGTAAAGTGTCCCAAAGCTTATTGATTGATGCATATTGTGATATTACTTGTTCTTGTTCTACTTGTTTCTAGTCACCCTTGTGAACTTTGAAGGTGTCCTATGCATCTATTTGCTACTCTATGAGGGACAAGCTGTTTGCCACTATGCCATGTTTTCTGTATGTGAAACAAACAAACGTTTTTCAATGCATGTTATTGATGATCTCTGTTTGTATCTTGTCATGTTGCAACAATAGTTGCTTTGTCTTACTGTTAGAACTCCATTCTTTAATGTTCATGTTTAGAGTTCTTTGATCCTAGCTTTCAATGCTTGCAAATGGCTAGATCTTTATTGTGAGGGTGCATGTCACCTCAAAAATTATTCTTTTTATCACTTACCTACTCGAGGACGAGCAGGAGTTAAGCTTGGGGATACTTGATATGTCGGAAGCGTATCTATAATTTTTGATGTTCCTTGCTTGTTAGTATCTACTTTGCTTTGCTTTGTCTACACTTTGAGGTGCTTTTTACATGTTTTCTAGTACTAACCTATTAACAAGTTGCCACAGTGCTAGTTGCCTGTTTTCTGTTGTTTTTGGTTCCAGAAAAGCTAGTAAGGAAATATTCTCGGAATTGGACGGGACAAACGTCAAAGTCAATAACTTTCCGTGGGGAACAAGAAGTCCAGAGGGGAGACGAGAGGCGTGCCAGGGCAGCCACACCCCCTAGGCACGGCCAGGGGTGGGCCCGCGCCTAGGCCGGGTGTGGGCCCCCTGGCCACCTCCTTGGCCTCCCCCTTCGCTTATAAGAATCCCCTGATGCATAAACCCTAAGCACCCGATCAAATCTCGACGAAACCGTTTGTAGCCGCCGCCATCGTCCCTAGATCGGGGGGATCTGAAGTTCTTCTAGGCACCCTGCTAGAGGGGAGATCATCCCAGAGGCCTTCTTCTCCGGTATGATGCGTGAGTAGTTCCACCTTGGACTATGGGTCCATGTAGTAGCTAGATGGTTGTATCTCCTCCTTTGTGCTTTCATGTATAGATCTTGTGAGCTCTGTTCATGATCAAGATCTAATCTATTTGTAATCATGCATGTTGTGTTTGCGAGGATCTGATGGATATTGAGATTATTATGTTGGTTTGATTAATGGTTTTGTATTTATGATTCTATCATGTCTGTGTTGTTTGTGATCTTGCATGCTCTCCGTTGTTAGTGGCTATCTTGGCCAAGTAGTTGCTAGTGACTCCAAGAGGGAGTATTTATGCTCGATAGTGGGTTCATGCCTCTAGTTTCCAAGGGAAGTGACGGAAATCTCTTTGGTTGTAGATGTGTTGTTGCCACTAGGGTTAAAACAACGGTCTCTTATTCATGGAACATGTGGACTGTTTACCTTACACACTTTGCTTAAAGCAGTTTTCTGTTGCTTGCAACTTAATACTGGAGGGGGTTCAGATGATAACCTGAAGGTGGAATTCTAGTCATAGATGCAGTTGGATGGTGGTCTATGTAGCTTGTTGTATTTCCGAATCAAATCTCATAGGATCTTTCTGACTAGTATTGCATTGTTATGCCTTGCTCAGTTCCTGTCAATTGTCCTGTTGTAATTTGTTTACCCTTCATGCCATGTTGTTTATCTAAGGAGAGCACCTCTAGTGAACTATGGACCCTGGTCCAATCTTTACCATCGATACACCTTCCACTGTTACTTGTTTACTTGCTGCAAACCATTACCTTCCACACCATACGTTTCATCCTTTGTTACAGCAAACCGGTGAGCTTGACAACCTCACTGTTCGTTGTGACAAAGTCTTGAGTTTGTGTTGTGCAGATCTCCGCGTTGCTTGCAACACCTGTGTGACGTTTCCTTCCTCCTTGTAGTTCGATAACCTCGTTCTCTACCGAGGTAATACTTGCTGTTGTGCTCATCACACCTTTCTGTTGGGGTTTCCAACGAAGTTCTCCACGTCAAGCACCAGTTCCTATAGTAGTTGCTCATCATTTATCAACATGGAAATTACTTGGTTTGATGTTTGTCTAAAAATTTCAGAAAATAAGATGAGTGCATACCAACTGAATCAACATGATTTGATGGTACCTGAGCCAATGAAAGTTCATCGCGAGGAAGAAGTCTTCCATTCCATATATCCATGCCCTGAATTTATGAGAGCCGCGGGGATCTTCCAGGATTTCCAAACTATGATTACTAATGCAGGGTTGGAACACTTTGTTGAAGAGGAACCATATAAATATGTTAAGCTAACCATGGCTGTGGTGCAGGACTTCCGGTTTAGTTGGTCCTTGTCTAACCCCAAGGTCCATTATAAAATCTACAATATAGCTGTCGACCTGCCTTTTGCTAATTTTTGTGCAGCTATTAGAGTGCCACATTGGGGTGCTTGTGAGAAGATCAGAGAGAGGCCTAAGACACTCATGGATTTATATGCTGAAATTTGCTAAGGTTGCGAGTTTGCAAAGGAAAGTGGTACAGAACATCCATCTCCCATCCATTAGATATTTTGCCTATTTCATTACCAAGTGTGTTCTTGCTAGAAAGACTGCTAGAAAGTAATCTTCATTTGATCTAGCTTTTATCTCAGCTGTGTTGAATAGGGATAGATCTTATAACTTGGGTGGTTTGATAGCTTACCATCTTACCACCAACCGCGAGAAAGGTGGAATTTGTGGAGGTCTCATTGCCTCTCGGTTGCTAGCTTTCCATGGTTTAGAGCCTCATCATTCAGATTATCGGTTCCCCATAGAGAGACTTGATCTCAATTCCATGGTTCAGCATAATTTTGTTTCTTCTTGGGCTAGTTTGAGAGACTTACCATATGATATATCCTTTGCCTGCACCTGCTTTGTTTAATTTTGATAACAGGCAAGGATGGTCACTCACGGAGGAAGAACTTGACACATACGTGGCGGAGCTCTCCCAGCAAGAGGAGAATGTTGGAGAGGATGCCGAAGATGATTCGGTTCAGCCCTCCAACATGGGGGAGTCTTCATACCAGCAGCCCTCCTATGATTGGAGTGCGTCCTCTTCTTCATCGTGAGGGCCTGATTGTGATCATTCCTACAATGACCCACCAGCTTGTGGTTGCTACCCGCGCTATTGAGCCCCACTTAGGCCAAAAGCCTAAGCTTGGGGGGAGGTATACCGACATCACACTCATCTATATATCATGTTTCGTTGGTTCTTTGAATATCCGTGTTTTGCTTTTTTTTTGGTTTTTGGTTCTGCTTTCTCAAAACACAAAAAGACCAAAAATATTTTTGTTGTTTCTCTTGTTTTGTTTCTTTGCCTTTTTTAGCTTAGGTTTGCCTTAAGAAAAATCCAAAAAGATTTTGCTTTGTTTGTTTTTTGCTTTGTGTGCTTGCTTTAAAAATCGAAAACACCAAAAATATTTGTTGTTGTTCTTTGGTTTTGTGAAGTTCTTTGCAGGGTTCAGCAGTCCTCAGTGGAGTTTGGTTTCATGTTATTATTCAAGCCACACAAGTGAAGGGCAATAATTAAGATTAAGACAACTTGAGGTGTGGTAAGAGGCTGGTAACGAACTCTTTTATTTTCATTTTTGTACATATAATCATCATTGTAGGCATGCTTAGTCTGTTCATGTAAGGTGTATGTTATTTATGGATGCTTAGTAGTTCTTGCTTTCTTTTGATTAGCTCCAGCTTGCTAATAGTTTCTAGCATGTCATATGAATGTTTGCTTGCATTGTTATATTCATAGCTTGGTATGATATTGTGGTATCCTCCTCTGAATGTTTCATTTGAATCAACTTGGCACATGCTCACGCATGCATATGACTGAACAATAGTCAGTTAAGCCTCGATGATTTATTTTGCCTCATAGTTCTTGTATCACTTTCATGCCATAATTAGTCCTGTTTTGTTGCAAGCATGATTATGACAGTTATTGCTCTCTCGTTTGTCGTTCCCTCTCTATTTCTAGCCTTCACTTGCACTGAGTATGAGCTCTACTTGTGTTTCCAACTCCCCAAAACCAATATTGTCAAAAGTGTCCATCATACCTACCTACTAGCATCATTTGCTATTCCGTGCATATTTATTATGCCTTGTTTTCTTCCAAATAAAATGTTTGCTTGTTATGAGAAAGTTAGTTAGTAAAGCTCTCACGAACTTGATGGCACACTTTATTTCTTGCACTTAATAAACCTGAACCACTGTGACTGTCCATGAAAGTTATATGCTTGCAAATTATAGGCTGGGAATTAGCAGAACCGTGATGTCATGGGGAACGCTTTCAACACCTGTAAATATATACCCAGTTGATATCATGCTCTTTTGTTTATAGACATCGTCGGTGTGAAATAAAAGGGGAGCTTGTAAGTCCATGGAGTTATGTATATGTGTTAGAGAAACGCCTGGGCCGCTAGCCTAAGCCATGCCTAATCATGGTGGAAACTTGCAACATAACCATAGCGAGCAATCTATGAAGCATTCTTCTTATAAAAAATAGATAGATATTGAGAAAAAAAGAGACATATGAAAAAAGGAAAGAGAGAAAAAGCACCATTTTCCCATGGTAAATAAGAAGATTGCTGAGATGCTCATTGTCTTCTTGCCTTGTCATTTTGATTATGGGATAGCTCCTGTATCATGTGCAAGGGGTACCCTGTTGGCGGTTCTATATGATACACATGTATTTACTATGACAAGAACTTACAGGTAACTAAAGTTGAGTAGCATGAGGAGCGACCCTCATACTCAAGGGACATGAGATTTCCAGTTTATGGTTTGTCAAGCATATAATTTATATTGGACCTCACTTTCACCTTAACCATTTAAATATGCCTATGAGAGGGGAAATGAGAGCTCAAAGCTAATGAGTACCATACTTTCAGCATTTGGAGGTCTTTCAAACTTTTCAAAACCTTTTCACTTCCTTGTTGAGTCACAACTTATTCTATGATCACCTTCTTGAGAGCATAGTTGTCATTCTTAGTGTAATGTGCTTGTCTCAAAACTTGGTTAATTATGTCATGACTTTGATGCTTGTATCTTTGATATCTTTAATTCTAGTCTTCTCTTGAAATTTAGAGGGGCCTTGGCATTTATGTTGTGCTCTACAAACAAAGGCAAGTGAGATACCACTCTATCATACCTTCTTATGAGCATTGCAATGTTGCTTGTGTTTATGTTCCATGCTACTTATTATTATTAAGTTGGAATGTCCTCATAGCTTGCAATGACTATTGAGTAGACTTAGTTGCATACTCCTTATTATGAATTATCTAAGTATCTACTCATGTGCTGAGAATATATACATCATATGAAGCAAATGTGTTCATGAAAGTTCTTTTATTGCACTCAGTTTTTAACTGAATTGCTTGAGGACAAGCAATAAGCTAAGCTTGGGGGGAGTTGATATGTCCAAAACGTATCTACTTTCCCGAACACTTTTTCTATTGTTTCTCCTCTAAACTTGTGTGATTTGGATACAACTAATACAGACTGACGGTGTTTTTAGCAGAATTGCATTGGTGTCTAGATTTTGTGCAGAAAATCAACTATCAGGAAAAATCCCGGAAAATATGCCGAAAATCATATTTCACCAGAAGACTCATGGAGCTAGAAGACGGGATGGAGTGGGGCTCCGAGGGTCCCACACCCCCTGGCCGCGCCTGGGAGGGGTGTGGCCGCCTCGGGCACCCCCTCGGCCTCCCTATTTGCCTATAAGTTGCCCCTTGACATAAAAACTTGGCGGGGGGTGACGTTTTTCTAGAAAGAGTTCCATTCCGCCACCACCAGAAACCGCGATTCGGAACCAGAAACTCTGTTCTGGCACCCTGTCGGGATGGGAATTTGGAGAGGATCATCGCCATCATCATCACCGACGCCTCTCCATCAACCATCTACATTTCCCCATCCATGAGTGAGTAATCCCTCGCTGTAGGCTATGGGGATGGTAGGGATTGGATGAGTTGTATCATGTAATTGAATAAGATTGTTAGGGCTTGGTGCTTAGTATCTCTATTAGTGCTATTTGACTTTGTTGCAACTTGTTGTGCTTAATGCTTGTCACTAGGGCCCGAGTGCCATGATCATAGATCTAAACTTATTATTGATTCATGATGATAGTATTGTTTGTGATCTTATCTGCAAGTTTTGTACACATATCATTGTCCGGATCCAAAGGCCCTGAAGTGACAGAAATTGGGACTGCCGGAGGGGATGGCTGTGATGTAGGATCACATGTTTTCACGGAGTGTTAATGCTTTGCTCCGGTGCTCTATTAAAAGGAGTACCTTAATTGCCAGTAGATTCCCTTGAGGCCCCGCTGCAACCGGCAGGCAGGACAAAATATGTTGTGCAAGTTCTCATTGCGAGCACGTATGACTATAGATGGAACACATGCCTATGATTGTTTAGTACTTGGATGCTTTATCTTATTTATCTGCAATTTCCATAGATCTTGAAGTTACATGAATAGTCTCGTCCATGCAACTCCCGTCCATCCATCCCTATGCCTACCGCACTCATATCCTACTGTTTGCTATTATTGTTACTACTGCCTTTGATTTACTGCTGCTGTTACTTTGCTATTTGCTACTACAAAACTGTTGCTACTGATAAACTTCTATGAGCAAGACTATTTCCAGGTGCAGCTAAATTGACAACTCAGTTGTTAAGGCTTATAAGTATTCTTTGGCTCCCCTTGTGTCGAATCAATAAATTGGGTAATACTACCCTCGAAGACTGTTGCGATCCCCTATACTTGTGGGTCATCACGCCGCCGTCGGCTTCCGGGGAAACGAGTTACTCAGCACCGGCGCAACGGGTGGTTTTGTTGGAGATATGCCCTAGAGGCAATATAAAAGTGGTTATTATTATATCTTTGTGTTTATGATAAATTTTTACATTCATACTATAATTGTATTAACCGGAAACATTAATACTTGTGTTATTTGTAAACTAAATTAGAGTCCCTGGTAAAGCCTCTTTATAATACTAGCTTGTTGGTTAATAGATGATCGTGGTTTATCGGTCATGAACATTGAGATGTTATTAACAACAAGATCATATCATTAGGAGAATGGTATGATGGGCATACTCGTATAGATAAGCGTAGCATTAAGATCAAGTCATTTCAATAGTTCGTTTGCTATAAGATTTCTGATACATAGTAACCTAATTCCTTCGACCATGAGATCATGCTAATCACCATCACCGGAAGGATGCTTTGATGACATCAAACACCACACTGTAACTGGGTGGCTATAAAGGTGGCATTGAGTGTTCGGAAAGTATGTGTTGAGGCACATGGATCAAGAGTGTGATTTGTCCATCCATATGACTGATAGATATACTGTGGGCCCTCTCGGTGGAATGTCATCCAATTGGCTTGCAAGCATGTGATTGGCTCACAAGGGATCACATATCACGGGAATGAGAAAAGAGTACTTACCGGTAACGAGGTTGAACTAGGTATGCAGAGATACCGAAGATCAAACCTCGGATAAGTAAACTATCGCGAGACAAAGGGAAATTGGTATCGTATGTAAGTGGTTCATTTGATCACAAAGTAATCGTTGAAATATGTGGGATCCATATGAATTTCTAGATTCCTCTATTGGTTATTGATCGGAAAAGTGTCTCGGTCATGTTCGCATAATTCACGAACCGTAGGGAGACACACTTAAGGATTCGATGTTGTTTAGTAGATATGGAATGTTTAGCAGGGATACCGAATGTTGTTCGGAGTCTTAGATGGGATCCAGGATATCATGAGGAGATCCGGAATGGTCCAGAGAATAAGATTCATATAAGGAAAGTCCGATTCCGGAGTTCGGGAATGATTTTGATGTTTTCATTGGAGAGGTTCTAGAAGGTTCTAGAATGTTCACCGGACCGGAAGGGGAATGGAACATGAATGTGTCATGGGTAAGTTGGTTTGGGCATTTGCAAGAGAGAATTAAAGCTCTAAATTGAAAGTCAAATGGGAGTTTTGAAAAGTCAAACTGGAACAATGGTTTCCTAGTGGAAGAAGGGAAGAGTCCTTCCTTCAATCCAACTTGGGTTTGGGTTTGGATTAAAACCCTCCCCTCCCAAGGCTGCCCCTCTCATAAATAGAGGGGGAGGGCTGCCCCAAACACCACAAGAGCCAGCCCTCCACCCCGTGCCGCGCCGCCGCCAAGACGCTGCCGCCGCACGCCGCCGCCGCGCCGCCGCAGTCGCCTCGTCACCCTAGCCGCCGCCGACACCTCCTCTTCCCGGCCTTCTAAACCCTAGATCGTCGGGAAACCCTAGATCCACCATAACTCGCACCGGCATAGGCGAAGCCCTGCGGGATCTTCCCTCTACTTCCAACACCATGCTGTTATGCTGTCGGAATCGCGAGGGGAGAACTACAACCTCCGCTGACTGCTGGAATAAGGGAGAGGAAGGTCTTCATCGAGTACCGAGCGTGTGACCGACTACGGAAGCGCTGCCAGAACGCAGCGCCGGAAGGATCGTCTACGCGATCTTGAGATCGGCAAGTGTACGACTACATCACCCACGAGAATCTACTCTCGTTAACCGCTTTGGAATCTTTGAGGGTGAGTGATTCTATCGACTCGTTGCTACAATATAGTAGATATATCTTGGCTTGTTTGTGTGCATGCGGTAGAATTTTTTTGTTTTCCATGCTACGAACCCCTACAGTGGTATCAGAGCCGTGTCTATATGTAGATCTGTTGCATGAGTAGAACACAATGGTCATTATGGGCGTTGATGCTTTTGTTCTCGATTGCTTCTTGTGTACTTTGCATCTTGCGGGATGGTGGGATGAAGCGGCCCGGGCTAACCTTACATGACATCGTTCATGAGACTTGGTCCACGCTTGACATGCAACTTGTATTGCATAAGTGGCTTTGCGGGTTCCTGTTTCTCCCAACATAGTTAAGATTCAATTTACGATTGGTGATTGATAATACTAGTATCAACGTTGTGGTTCTTGTTCGTAAGTTAGAACAACACTTATTGAAAGCCCCAAACCACGTAAAACATGCAAAGAAAATTAGAGGCGTCTAAATTTGTTTTGCAGGGGTGTGCTGTGATGTGATATGGCCATGATTGTGATTATATATGATGTATGCAATGTTCCTTATTGTAAGTCGGCAACCGGCATGAGCCATGTGGTTGTCTTTTAATTCCGTTAAGACCTGTGTGTCTATTCAAAGTAGTTGTAATAGTTGATGCTGGTGGACGACAACCATGAAGCGGCGCCATTGACCTTGACGCCAAACCGGTGATGATGGAGATCATGTTCGTGCTTGAAGATGGATATCGGAAGCACAAGAAGAAAGGCCATATCATATCACATATTATGAATTGCATGTGATGTTAATCCTTGTATGCATCTTATATTGCTTAGTTCGCGACAGTAGCATTATAAGATGATCCCTCAAGCACAAAATTTCAAGTTTTAAAGTGTTCATCCTCAGTAAGCACTGTTGCTAAAGCTCGTTGTTTCGAAGCACCACGTGATGATCGGGTGTGTTAGATTCTGCAAGTGTATACAATTTAAGCAAACCAGATTTGCTCATGCGGAAACTAAGGTTTGATCTTGACGAGCCTAGCATGTACAGACATGGTCTCGGAACACGGATCACCGAAAGGTAAAGCATGAGTCATATAGTAGATATGATGAACATGTTGATTGTTCTCCATTGAAGATACATCAACTCTCGTGATGATCGGTTTTGATGTGGTGGATTTGATTCGTGTGATCACTAAAACAATGCGAGGGATATTGTTTTGAGTGGGAGTTCACCTAGATTAATTTAACTATTAATTAGAACTCAATTTGTCATAAACTTACTCTAAAATATTGCAAATATGTTGAGGATCAATGGCGGCCCCTACCATCAATTTTAATGCGTTCCTAGAGAAAGAAAAGTTGAAAAACAATGGAAGAAACTTCGCGGATTGGTTCCGCAATTTGAGGATTGTCCTCATTGCTGGTAATTTGACCTATGTGCTGGATGCACCGCTGGGTGACCCACCTGCAGCTAATGCTACCGATGAGGTAAAGAATATTTTCCTCGCTCGGAAGAATCAGTACTCCACAGTTCAGTGTGCTATCTTGTATGATTTGGAATCGGGGCTTCAGAAAAGGTTTGAGAACCATGACCGACATGATATTGTCCGTGAACTCAAAATGATATTTGAGGCTCACGCGGAAGTTGAGAGTTATGAGGCTTCTGAAAAGTTCTTTAACTACAAGATGGAAGAGGGCAGCTCCGTCAGTGAGCACGTGCTTAAGATGTCTGGGCACGCAAGCAAGCTTCAAAGCTTGGGTATAGTGATTCCTAATGCTTTGGGGATTCAACATGTCCTCCAATCACTACCACCAAGTTACAAGAACTTTGTGATGAACTACAATATGCAAAACATGGACAAGTCGTTGCCTGAACTCTTCTCCATGTTAAAGTCTGCGAAAGTGGAGATCAAGAAAGAGCACCAAGTGTTGTTGGTCAATAAGACCACCAAGTTCAAGAAGTAAGGCGAGTCAAGGAAGAAGGGAAACTTCAAGAAGGGCGGTAATAAAGTTACCACGCCGGCGAAGAAGACCAAGGCTGGGCCTAAGGCTGATACCGAGTGATTTTACTGCAAGGGAGAAGGTCACTGGAAGCGGAATTTCCCTAAGTACTTGGCAGATTTGAAGAACGGCAACATCAAGAAGAAAGGTATATCCGATATACATGTTATTGATGTGTATCTCACTAGTACTCGTAGTAGTGCCTGGGTATTTGATACTGGTTCAGTTGCTCATATTTGTAACTTGAAACAGGTGCTGCAGAATAGACGGAAACTAGCAAAGAACGAGGTGACGATGCGCGTTGGAAATGGATCATATGTTGATGTGATCGCGGTTGGCACGCTACCTCTTCATCTACCATCGGGATTAGTTTTATACTTAAATAATTGTTATTTGGTGCCTACGTTGAGCATGAACATTATATCCGGATGATGTTTATTGCGAGACGGTTACTTGTTTAAGCTCGAGAATAATGGTGGTTCGATTTATATGAGTAATATGTTTTATGCACATGCACCTTTGATAGATGGTCCATTCTTGTTGAATCTCGATTGTAGTAATACACATATTAATAACATTGAAGCTAAACATTTGAAATTGAGCGATAACTCGACCTATATGTGGCACTGTCATCTTGGTCATATTGGAGTGAAGCGTATGAAGAAACTCCATTCCTATGGACTTCTTGAATCACTTGAGAGATGCAAAGCATGTCTAATGGGTAAAATGACTAAGACTCCATTTTCTGGTATGATGGAGCGGGCTACAGACTTGGGTTATCTCCCAACAAGTACTTTTCTTTAACGCCTTTAAGTTAGGCACAAGAGGCAAGAAGAATCAAGTATTTTCAAATGAAGAAGCATTAACATCAAATCTTGCTTTCAAAGGAGGAGCAAAAACCAACTTCTCTCTCCTCATAGGGAAGTGTTCAATACCTTTCTTGAATGGAAATTGATATTTGATGGTTCCTTCTTTCAACTCTTCTAAGAAAAGGTCTTCCCAAAATAATAGAACAAGAAGCATTGTATTCAACATCCAAAACATAGAAATCCACAGGGACATAAGCATTATTAACCATTATGAGAACATCATTAATACTCCCCGTGAGTTTCTTCTTAGCATTATCATTGAGTGGGACATCCAAATAACAATCTTCTAAAGGTGGCAAATCAAGCATTGCATAAATCTTACTAGGCATAATAGAGACACTAGAACCAAGATCACATGAAGCTTTGAGATCAAAGTCATTCACTTTGCATATTAATAATGGGTTCCCAACTATCTTCTACTTTCCTAGGAATAGAAGCTTTGTGTTTTAGCTTCTCTTCCTTAATCTTAACAAGAGCATATGTAATGTGTTTGGTAAAGGCAACATGCATATCACTAGCATCAGGACTTCTAGCAAGCTTTTGTAGGAACATAATCACTTCAGAAATATTGCAACCATCAATATCAAAATCGAACTTAGCATGACTAGTAGTAGGCTCAATAGGCTTAGGCATAGTAGGAGTAGGAATAGGGACTATTTGTGGTTTAGTGGTGATAGTGCGCACACTATTGTTTCTATAAATTTCAGCTTCCCTTTCCCACTTAGCATGGAGTTGAGCTAGCAGCCTAACATTTTAATCAATAGTAACTTGTATGGCATGAGCAGTAGCAAAGGTGTTTTCCATAGCTTCAGGTTTAGCAGCCATTTTATTAATCAAAGAGGACTGAGCTTCAGACAAAGAGGATATATTTTTCTCAACAGTTAAAAGCTTTTCCTCTATAGTCTTATTGAAAGTAGTTTGTTTAGTAATAAAGTCCTTGAGCATGACTTCAATTTAAGAGGGAGCACTTCTAGCATTATTGTAAAAGTTTCCATAGGAGTTGCCATTATTAGGAGGATAAGGCTTATAGTTGTTACCACCAAAATTACTCCTATAAGCATTGTTGTTGAAATTGTTGTTTATAATGAAGTTCACATCAACTTGCACTTCTTGAGCAACCAAAGAGGCTGAGGGAACACTATTAGGATATAGACGAGCTTTCCCATTAATAAGCATACCATAATAACATCAATCTTTTCACTCAAATAGGAAGTTTCCTCAACAGAACTTACCTTCTTACCATGTGGAGCTATCTCAACATGCCATTCAGAGTTGTGAAGCATCATATTGTCAAGGAGTCTTGTTGCATCACCCAAGGTAAGGCCTATGAAAGTACCTCCAACATCTCAATCCAGCAGGTTCCTTGAAGAGTAGTTCAAACCTACATAAAAAATCTGGATAATCATCCAAGCAGTGAGCCCATGAGTGGGACAATTATTAACCAAAGTTTTCATTCTTTCCCAAGCTTGAGCAACATGTTCATTATCAAGTTGTTTAAATTTCATAATGTCACTTCTCATAGAAATAATTTTAGCAGGAGGATAGTACTTTCCAATAAAAGCATCTTTGGACTTAGTCCAAGAATCAATACTATTTTTAGGCAAAGAAAGCAACCATTCTTTTGCTTTTCCTTTCAAGGAGAAAGGAAAAAGCTTGAGCTTAATAATATCTCCATCTACATCCTTATACTTTTGCATTTCACGGAGTTCAACAAAGCTATTGAGATGGGCAGCAGGATCATCAGAACTAGCACCAGAAAATTGCTCTCTCATCACAATATTCAACAAAGCAGGCTTAATTTCATAAAAGGTAGCATCAAGAGCAGGTGGAGCAATAGGAGTGCTTAGGAAATCATTGTTGTTGGTGCTAGTGAAGTCACACAACTTGGTGTTCTCAGCAGAGTTCATTTTGGCAAAGGTGAGCAAGCCAAAAATAGCAGCAGCTAGAGCAGGAACTAATTTTTTTGTGTTTCGAATAAAGAAAGCAAACCAAACTAGACTAATTTTTTTGGGTTTTTTTGGAAAGAGGCAAACAAAACCAAGCAAAATAAACAAAGAAAACTAAAAAAATTAAATGTAAAGGGAGTGAAGGACTCCCCTAGTGAAGACATCCTTAGCCTCCCCAGCAACGGTGCCAGAAAATCTTGATGGTGCTCGACGTGGCACTTCGTTGGTAACCCCAAGCGCAACGTGTGTGAAGAGCAAGCAGCAAGTTTTCCCTCAGTTGAGACCGAGGTTATCGAACCAGAAGGAGGAAGGAAACGTCACACAGGTGTTGCTAACAACGTGGAGACCTGCACAACACAAAATCAAGACTTTGGCCCAACGAATCAGTGAGGTTGTTAAGCTCACCAGTTTGCTGTAACAAAGGATTAAACGTATGGTGTGGAATGCACTGGTTTGTAGCAAGTAAACAAATAATAGTGGAAGATGTATCAATGGTAAATATTGGACCGGGGTCTTAGAAAAACAACATGGCATGAAGGGTAAACAAACTACAGCAGGGCAATTGATAGGAACTGAGCAAGGCATAACAATGCAATTACTTGTCAGAAAGATCCAATGAGGTTGATTGGGAAATACAACAAGATACATAGACCGCCATCCAACTGCATCTATGACTAGAAGTCCACCTTCAGGTTATCATCCGAACCCCCTCCAGTATTAAGTTGCAAGAAACAGACAACTGCTTTAAGCAAAGTGTGTAAGGTAAACAGTCCACATGTTCCATGAACAAGAGACCGTTGTTTTCACCCTAGTAGCAACAACACATATTCAGCCGAAGAGATTTCTGTCACTTCCCTTGGAAACTAGAGGCATGAACCCACTATTGAGCATAAATACTCCCTCTTAGAGTCACTAGCAACTACTTGGCCAAGATAACCACTAGCAACAGAGAGCATGCAAGATCACAAACAACACAGACATGATAGAATCATAAAGATAAAACCATTAATCAAACCAACATCATAATCTCAATATCCATTGGATCCCCGCAAACACAACATGCATGATTACAAATAGATTAGATCTTGATCATGAACGGAGCTCACGAGATCTATACATGAAAGCATAAGGAGGAGATACAACCATCTAGCTACTACATGGACCCATAGTCCTGGGTGGAACTACTCACGAATTATACCGGAGAGAAGGCCTCCGGGATGATCTCCCCTTCGGCAGGGTGTCGGGAAGAGCTTCAGAACCCCCCATCTAGGGACGATGGTGGCGGCGACTACAGACGGTTTCGTGGATTTCTGATCGGGTACTCAGAGTTTCTGCATCGGGGGCTTCTTATAGGCGAAGGGGGAGGCCGAGGAGGCGGCCAGGGTGCCCAAACCCTAGCCAGGCGCATGCCCACCTATGGCCGTGCCTGGGGGGTCTGGACCCTCTAGTCGGCCTCCCGGGCTCCCCTATGGACTTCTTGTTCCCCACGGAAAGTAATTGACTTTGTCGTTTGTCCCGTCCAATTCCGAGAATATTTCTTTACTAACTTTTCTGAAACCAAAAACAATAGAAAACAGGCATCTGTCACTGTTGCAACTTGTTAATAGTTTAGTACCGGAAAACATGTAAAATGCACCTCAAAGTGTAGACAAGTAAAGCAAAGTAGATACTAAACAAGCATGGAGCATAAAAAATTATAGATACGTTTCCGACGTATCAGAGATGCAGAGCGGGTTGGTACACCGGCCAAAGGATACCAACCCTCTTTGAGCACCAAAATAGAGAATATTCTTTCCCCGTTGAAGAAATTGGTGACTTTTTTGCCGGCCTACTCCAGTTGAAACTTATTGAGCTACCAAATCTAAAAAGACAAGAAGAAGCTAACAAGTTCAACGATCCAAACTTTTGCCGCTACCATCGCATATTGGGTCATACGCTCAAGGACTGCTTTGTAGTGAAGAACATAATTCAGAAAATGATAGATGAAGGGACTGTTGATGCAGACCTCCTTACAAGTTTAAAGAAGGTAAAGGAAGTTGCTGCAGCAAATGTGGCTACCCTCCAAGATGACGTGGTGAGTTGTGCCTCTTCAAACATAAGACCAGCTCATAATAAAAATATGTTGATATCATATGGACAATTTAATCCTATGATAATGTCAGGATCTGAACTGCACTTCGGATATGGAGGCCGCTGCAAATGTCAGCTCAAAAGAAGCAATCTCCGAAGAGGAGAAGGATTACAAGCCGTCGATCCCCGAGGACTATACTCCAATGAGCCCCGAGGATCTCAAGATCGAGGGCGAGGGCGAGAGCGACGTGGGCTCGTCGTCCACCACCAAGTGAAGAAATAAACCAATGTTCCACGCTCCAGGCCAGGAATATCGGAGAGCTTGGCGAAACGTCTAAAAAGACTTCCCCAAGAATTTGATGTTTTGGTCATTGGTGTTTTTGAGGATGATAGCGAGTCTCTTCACTTCCCTGAAGATGAAGAGGCGCCTGAAGTGGATCAAGTCCATCTTAGATCGGGCCGCCAGCTAGCTGACCCACATCCTCCACCTAGAAAGGAGCCTAGTAACAAAGATGTAGTTGTGAATGAAACGACTGACCCTTTTATTAAGGCAACGGTCAAATATGATGTAATCTCGCACTTGAAGAAAATACCAGCTATGCCTTCTATGTATAATGCTTTGTCTCTTTCTTCTGATTTGCGCAAAGCCTTGGTCACTGCATTATCATTTCCGAAAGATTATCGGGTGGAAGTTTCACAGACCGAAATTGAACCAAATGATGTATTAAATATTACATTTAGTGATGAGGACAGACTGTTAGGCTCAAAGAAACACAACAAGCCTCTTCTTATGTTTGGTGAGATCGATGAATCGCCAACAAATCACATAATGGTAGACGGAGGATCTGCTATAAACTTGTTACCTCTGTGTACTCTGAAAAGAATAAGATACACTAGTAGGGATTTGAGTCAATCTAATGTAGTGATTCATGGTTTTAATCATCAGGTCAAGAATCCATGAGTACCATATACTTGGTTCTAAAATTGGAGACATTACACACACGAGTAATGTTCTATGTAATTGATGCAGCTACATCATACAATGCTTTGCTAGGTCGACCATGGTTACATGATAATCAAGTTGTACCATCTACACTCCATCAGTGTGTCAAGTATATGGATCAATCTGGGGAGACTGTACGAATATTTGCAGATAAGAGACCATTTACAGTGGACGAATCTTTCTATGTGATACATCGGAAACGTATCTATAATTTTTGATGCTCCATGCTTGTTTAGTATCTACTTTTCTTTACTTGTCTACACTTTGAGGTTCTTTTTACATGTTTTCTGGTACTAACCTATTAACAAGTTGCAACAGTGCCAGATGCCTGTTTTCTGCTATTTTTGGTTTCAGAAAAGTTAGTAAATAAATATTCTCGGAATTGGACGGGACAAACGTCAAAGTCAATAACTTTCCATGGGGAATAAGAAGTCTAGAGGGGAGCTCGGGAGGCCGGCCAGAGGGGCCATACCCCCCCTAGCGCGGCATAGGTGGGCCCGCGCCTGGCTAGGGTTTGGGCACCCTGACCGCCTCCTCGGCCTCCCCCTTCGCCTATAAGAAGCCCCCGATGCAGAACTCTTAGTACCCGATCAATATTCCACGAAACCGTTTGTAGCCGCCGCCACCATCCTCCCTAGATCGGGGGGGGGGGGATCTGAATCTCTTCCCGGCACCCTGCCGGAGGGGAGATCATCCCGGAGGCCTTCTCTCCAGTATGATGCGTGAGTAGTTCCACCTTGGACTATGGATCCATGTAGTAGCTAGATGGTTGTATGTCCTCCTTTGTGCTTTTATGTATAGATCTTGTGAGCTCCGTTCATGATCAAGATCTAATCTATTTGTAATCATGCATGTTGTGTTTGCGGGGATCCGATAGATATTGAGATTATTATGTTGGTTTGATTAATATTTTTGTCTTTATGATTCTATCATGTATGTGTTGTTTGTGATCTTGCATGCTCTCCGTTGCTAGTGGTTATCTTGGCCAAGTAGTTGCTAGTGACTCCAAGAGGGAGTATTTATGCTCTATAGTGGGTTCATGCCTCTAGTTTCCAAGGGAAGGGAGAAAACAATGGTCTCTTGTTCATGGAACATGTGGACTATTTACTTTACACACTTTGCTTAAAGCAGTTGTATGTTGCTTGCAACTTAATACTTGAGGGGGTACGGATGATAACCTGAAGGTGGACTTCTAGTCATAGATGCAGTTGGATGACGGTCTATGTATCTTGTTGTATTGCCCAATCAATCTCATAGGATCTTTCTGACTAGTAATTGCATTGTTATGCCTTGTTCAGTTCCTTTCAATTGCCCTACTGTAATTTGTTTACCCTTCATGCCATGTTGTTTATCTAAGGAGAGCACCTCTAGTGAACTATGGACCCCAGTCCAATCTTTACCATTGATACATCTTCCACTGTTACTTGTTTACTTGCTGCAAACCATTACCTTCTATACCATACGTTTAATCCTTTGTTACAGCAAACCGGTGAGCTTGACAACCTCACTGATTCGTTGGGGCAAAGTCTTGAGTTTGTGTTGTGTAGGTTTCCACGTTGCCAGCAACACCTGTGTGACGTTTCCTTCCTCCTACTAGTTCGATAACCTTGGTTTCTTACTGAGAGAAACTTGCTGCTGTGCTGCTTCATACCTTGCTCTTGGGGTTTCCAACGAAGCATTCCACAACAAGTGGTGGGCGCCATCACTATGCCGATGCCAAATTTTACTTTGATCCTGCTGAGAAAGTGTGCAAGCCAAAGTCAATCGTAGTGCCTGAAATAAATATTTCGAAGGATGATATTACTGAATCTTCATTAGGACAAAAGGTTTATCAGTATATACCAAGTGATCAAAGAAAAAAGGGCGACCCAATATTCCGCATTGTGAATAAGTCGTCCAATAAAAGAGGTACAAAATTTCCTACACCTTTACCTCCTTTGGTTCAACACAAAATTGAATTAGCTAATCATGTGGAACGAATTACCTTGTCAAATAAAGATGATGAGTCGTTGCCTATTTCCTTATATGACAATAGAGTTTTGTATATGATGCAGAAAATGGGATATGATATTTTCACCGGCCCGTCTCTGTGCAACGGCCGGGGGCAACTTGCGCCATTTCAAAAGGCGTTGTCTCTAGAGCAACTTGAAGCTCTACATGAAGACCAAGTTTTAAAGGAAAATAAGTATGGACTAGGGTATGAAGTTTGTATGGCGTCGACTGAATATATGGACATGGCTGAAGCATCTCCACAAACTGAAGATGGCAACCAGCCCACAGTCGATGACTTAGAAGAAATAAATGTTGGTACGGCCGACGATCCTCGTCCGATTTTTATCAGTAAACATTTGTCTAAAGAAAATAAAGTAAAATATCATGATTTTTTGTGTGCAAACAGAGATGTATTTGCGTGGACTTATGAAGAAATGCCCGGATTCAACTCGGAGGTAGCCGTCCATCAGCTCGCCGTACAAAAGGATGTCGTGTCGGTGAAACAAGGACAAATAAAGTATCGGCCCGAAGTACTTCCAAAAATAGAAGCTGAGGTGGATAAATTCATAGCTGCAGGTTTTATTAGAGAAGTAAAATTCCCTAGATGGATCTCTAGCATTGTACCTGTTAAAAAGAAAAATGGTCAAACTCGAGTTTTGTAGGTTTCAGGGATTTGAATAAAGCATGTCCTAAAGATGATTTCCCGATACCTATTTCAGAAATATTAGTTGATGTCACAATGGGGCATGAAATATTTTCCTTCATGGATGGTTATTCCGGTTACAATCAGATAAAAATGGCACCGGAAAATGAAGAGTTAACAGATTTCCGCACACCTAAAGGTATATTTTGTTATAAAGTTATGCCTTTCGGGTTAAAAAATGACGAGGCAACTTATCAGCGAGCCATGGCAATTATCTTGGACGGGTTGTTGTATGATATCGTTGAATGCTATATAGACGACATAGTTGTGAAATCAAAGAGAGAACGAGATCACTTAAAGCACGTTGAAGTGGTTTTTGAGCGTCTTTGGCAACATAATCTGAAGATGAACCAGATGAAGTGTGCATTCAGAGTTTTTTCTGGGAAATTTCTTGGGTTCGTGGTCACGAAAAATGGTATTCAAGTCGATCCAAGTAAAATACAAGAGATCGTCAAAATGTCACCATCCACAAATTTACACAAATTAAAAACTTCCAAGGCCATTTAGCATATATCAGAAGGTTTATCTCTAATTTATCTGGGACATGCAAGCCTTTCTCACGTCTTATGAAAAAGGGTGTCCCCTTTGAATGGGATCAAGCATGCCAAAATGCATTCTTAGAAATTAAAAAATATTTAATAAATCCTCCTGTTTTAGGTGCGCCAGTCAAAGATTGACCACTAATCCTATATACGGAGGCCATGCCGACATCGTTAGGTGCTCTCTTGGCACAAAATAATGATGTAGGGAAAGAAATCTCTTTTTATTACCTTAGTCGCACCCTTGTAGGGGCTAAATGTAATTATCCTGATATGGAAAAAATATTGTTAGCATTAGTATTTGCGACACAAAAATTACGCCACTACATGTTAAAACACACTGTACACCTTGTGTCGAGAGCAGATCCTCTATGATACATTCTCAACAAAATGGTACTTTCACGAAGATTGGCAAAATGGGCAATGTTATTGTCACAATTTGATATTAAATATGTGTCGTAAAAAGCCATAAAGGGCCATGCCTTGGCTAATTTTTTAGTCGCGCATTCGATCCCTGATGATTTTCTAGTCAACGATGATTTGCCAGATCAAGAAGTGTTCACTATATCGGTCTCAAGTTCAACATGGCAAATGTATTTTGATGGCGCTTGTTGAAAATCAGGGGAAGGTGCCGGGGTCGTCTTTGTTACACCAAGCGAAGATATAATTCCGTACTCGTTTACTTTAACTTCGGCGGTGTCAAATAATTCCGCCGAGTATGAGGCTTTGATAATCCGGCTTGAACTCGCTTTGAATATGGGATTATATTCACTCACCGTGTATGGTGATTCACAATTGGTGATTAACCAATTGCTAGGAATCTACATTGTTAAGAAATAAGAATTAAAGCCATACTTTAGAAAAACCAAAATGCTCATGTCTAGGTTTGCCGACTTAAACATTCAACATATTGTTAGAAGCCAAAATGACAAGGATGATGCTTTAGCAAGAGTTGCTAGCATGTCACTAACTTCTCATCAATCGATGGATGTCCATGTCGAGGAAAGAAGAATCTTGCCAATACTTGTTGAAAAAGAAAAAACGATAATAGCTTCGGCAATGACAGCCGACATATGCGAAATTGAGGTAGGGGATTGGTGAGAGCCATTCTTAGAATATTTATTTCACGGATATTTACCTTTGGGTTCTAGCGAAAGATATCAAATCCGCAAAAGATCAATTAATTATACATGCATCAATGACACACTCTATAGGCGTTCACATGATGGTATTCTACTGCGTTGCCTAGCTAGAAATGAAATTATGGAGGCATTGAATGAGGTCCATGCTAGAGTATGCGGCTCGCACCAATCTGGCCCTAAACTACATTATAAACTTAGACGCTTAGGTTATTATTGGCCAACAATGTTTGGTGATGCCACTAAATTCGCAAAGAAATGCCATGAGTGTCAAATACATGCTGACTTTATACATCAGCCACATGAACCACTCCATGCAACAAATATAGCTTGGCCATTCGAAATGTGGGGAATGGATATAGTGGGGCCAATTCATCCACCATCGTCCAAAGGTCATAAGTTTATTTTGGCCGCGACAGATTATTTCACTAAGTGGGCTGAACTTATACCACTAAAAGAGGACAAATCGAAGAATGTGGAGCACTTTATAAGAACACATCTCATATATCGCTTTGGTGTTCCTTCTCGGATCATGTCTGATAATGGAACCCCTTTCAAAAATAAACATGTAGACAAATTATATTCAAAGTTTAAGATAAATCATTTCTACTCTACGGCCTATAATCCAGCCGCAAATGGACAAGCGGAGGCTTTTAATAAAACTCTTTGCAAATTATTAAACAAAGTGGTATCACAAAATAAACGAGAATAGCGTGAAAAACTCTTTGAAGCCTTGTGGGCTTACAGAACCACAACACGAACACTGACAGGAATGAAGCCTTATGCCTTGGTATTCGAGAGAGAAGCCGTTCTATCTTTGAAGTACAAATAGCTTCATTGAGAGTTGCTATGCACGAAAAACTATATGAAGAAAAATCGATGCAATTACGTCTCAATGAGTTAGAAAGACTCGGCGGCAAACGACTGCAAACTTTACAAAACCTAGAGGCATATCAAGTTAGGATGTCTCGAGCCTTCGACAAACGTGTTAAAAGAAGGTTATTCAAACAAGGAGATTTAGTGCTCGCTATCATCCGTCCCATGAATATCACGCAGCGAATGAAAGGAAAATTTGAGCCTAAATGGAAGGGTCCCTTCGTTATGAAAGAAGTTTATTCTAGCGACGCGTACCGGATTATCTCGCTGGATGGAAAATACTCGCCATCGCCAGTAAATAGAAAATTCCTTAAGCGTTTCTATGCTTGAGTAATAAAAAAAGGTAACTCCATACCTTCATGAGTATAAACTGGGGCAACCAAAAAAAAATACTCTATACCCTCATGAGTATAAACTGGGGCAACCAAATAAAAAACAACTTCATACTCTCAAGAGTATAAACTGGGGCAAACAAAAAAACACTCCATTGCTTGATGAGTATAAACTGGAGCGTAAATAAAAATATAGATTCCATCGCTTTATGAGTATAAACTAGAGCGAAAGAAACAAGAAATATTCTATACCCTCATATATAAACTGAGCTATCACCAAAAATACGCCATCCCTCAAGAGTATAAAGTAAGGCACATAAAAAATATATACCCTCATAGATATGAGCGTAGAAATAAATAAAGTGCTCCGTATCCCATGAGTGTAAACTAAGGAAAAAAACTAATAAGAGATGAAATTATAGACATGTACATAAGTTGTAACCATGTCTAGAACAATGGCGTAAGGGCTCACCAACACATATAAATACGGTGCGGTCATGAATAAATAAATATCAGGATATAGTACTACTGTCATACACAAATAAACTGAGATTACAAATTCGGCAGTCCAATGATACATAACAATAAATAAAAGTGCTTATTAAACAAGCAAACAAAATAGTTGAGACATGAATGACCACGTAGAAATAAAGCTAGACCAAATTATTTAAAATATCTATAAAAGAAATCAGCTAGAAGGAGGGTGTAACTTTATCATGCTCTTAAGAATAGATCCAACTTCATCACTCATGGTGGATATCTCCCGCCGGAGGACCTCCAGCTCCTGAGTAACAGTTGAATTAAAATCAGAAAGTTTATCATGTAGCTTCTTCGCTTCGGCCTGCTGACCAGACTGCGTCATCTTGAGTTGCATGACACCCTCCTCAATATCATGCAAAGCATTTCTAGCTTCCTCAACCTGTGCATTGAGAGCTTCCAAGTGTTTCGCTTTCTCATCATGTTGTTCTTCCATCGATGATAGCTCTTCATTTGTGAGCTTCAAAGCTTTAGAGAGCAGACTCATGCTCTTTATCCACTGTAGCCAGAGCTTCCTCCTGTCTTTGGGACTGTGATTCCATCGTTTTACGAGCTTGTTGTGTGTCACTTGAAATAGAAATGAGCCTTCACAAGGCAATACGGATATCGGCAACTCGAGCAATATCATCCCCAGCCAGAAGTAGTGAGTAAACCGTCTTGAGAACTTCTTGACGTTGCGGATCTACTATCGTGGAACCGTTCAAGCCCTCAAAAGCCGCATCCAACGTCGAATCAATAAACTTCATGAAAGCTTCAGTAATAAAGGGAACACTGATGAATGTCATTGTAATCTGAGCTGGCGCTTCCTCGTTTCTAACAAGAGCGTCTTCAACACCTAAAAAATAATACAACAACAAAGAACCCCAAATAAATATCCTAGTAAAATGAAGGTTCGATGAGTGATGCGGAAAATAAATTAAAATAAAATAAAAAAATCTATAGAACTACCATGGCTGGAAACTTCAGTCGTTTGGGACATATTTGAAATTATATGTGGCAAAGAATTTGGAGGATTAATAGCTAGGTCTGATACGCCATAATCGTCCACATTTAATGTGTCGAAGTCTTCCAAACCATGAGTTGTACTGTCATTGAGCACGTCGTCTAATACTATACAACTGAGATTATCGTGTACGTACAAAGGAATGTCTCTCATCACTGGCAAAATCAATTTTCCTTTTAGTCGTGCGCCTCGTCTCCTCAGCCGAAGAAATGGCTCCATCTGTACACGTTTCTCTTAGCTTATCAATTATAAGATTGACATCAGCATTTATACTTGATGAAGGCAAACAATCAGCGGAAGAATCAATGACATTTCCATTGTTCTTCCTCTTCTGTAAATAAATATATGTATATGGCAGATTATATAAGAAAATTATGGCAAGGCTAAAATAAATTAAATGAGATAAATATTGTTAACTCACACGTCGAGAGCTTTTAGGAGGTTCATTATCTGAGAGGAAAATTGTCAAAATATTTTTCCAGTAATTCACACTCTCTTCCTCTTTTGCCTCAATAGCGGCAATATACTCATTTCGACGTCTAGCAGATACTTTTTTTACTATAACATTATCTAACTCTGTGAGCTTGCGTGAGGGCATAACTGACTTCCCACTTTGTTTATACATATTCCACCAATTATCCCAAGCCAAAGAAGACTTGCCTTCATAAGTGCTATCAAGAGGATTCTGGATATTCTCCTGAATTGGACGCAACAAATGGGACCAATAGGTGTATGCAATACCAACATCGTCTTCCGTAAGCAAAGACTTCAAAGGATCATACGGTATCAACTGATCCAACCTAAATTGGCGAGCCACGTGATCCAGGTGATATGGCTCAGCTACACATAGATCAATGTCCTCAAATAAGCACCTCCAAGGAAGAATACCTCAGCGAACAGAAATCATGAAAGCCCTTGGTAGCTGATCTACTCCAGTCAAGTTACGTGAAGAATAAGGGCACCAAGCAATATTTTTCTGATTCTCAAAGAAATCATATGCTGCTTCAGAAGACAATTCGTTGGGAGGCCGGAACATTGTACTTATCATGGATGACTGCATACGTAAGATCTTTGGAGTAGAAAGACGGTCTCCTCTACCTTTAGCACCAAAAGTTCTCTTCAAATATAGATGCATCCATCCTATGACATAATGGACCGACCAAGGCACCTTGGAATACGTAGGCCCTATAGGATGCATACTAATGCGCCGGAGTGAAAAATACAAGGAAGAAAGTTCCGATGGAGCAAGTGAAATTTTCCTACCTATGGCAATCCAAGATGCCATGACAATACACCGGGACGAATATAGGGCCCTGTACCGACAACGACAAAATTGCAAAGCCAAATCGTGATAAACGCTGCAAGATATAGACGACCATCACGAAGGCTATCAAAAGTCAGAGGCTCTGGACGACTGTGGTGAAAATAATCACACCAATCCTGGAACGGTACCAATCCGTCTTTATGTTTAGATGAAAGCTCTTCCCATATTTCCAGGAGGGTGAAATAAAAGTTTGGGAATAGTAGTGAAGAAGCATTTAGCTCTTTGAGTGGAGGATTATATTCTTCATAAGGGTCACCGTCGATAGGAAGCCCTGCCATAAGGAGCATGTTGAGTAAAGTGATCGTGTGCTCACCATGTGAGAATAGGAAAGTGTTTGTTTGAGGACTCCATTTTTCTAGCAGAGATTGCAATAAAGGAGGAGAAGCAGTATAGTAACAAAGAGAGCAGTATATTGCTCCACAGAAATAATTTATATGTTCTTCACTTCCTCTCAAGTTAAAAGAATGATGGGCAAGGATTTCAGTACCCCATTGAGTATAACCAGTGGGGCGTCGTACGTATAGGATTTTATGATTCTCCCAACCTAATGCTTTGAAACTATCCTTCTCCCTAAGGTGCAACATAACTCAACATGAGGCCCTAGCGCGAGTGGATGATAACTTAGAGCATCGAAAGTATGTTCAGAATGCCACCCATGTTCCTCAGGAACCAATCGTCCCCCCATTTTTGTGGACAACACAAGGATAGGATTGGCTAAGGCACTCGTCTCAGGTTCATACAATTGCTTCTTGGCGAGTTCTGACAACTTCAAATAATACGAGGAATGGATTGGTTGACCAAGCGCCATATATGCATAAAAAGAAAATTAATTTGTAACGCAATAAAAAGAAGGAGAATATAAAATATACAAGAGGTATCTGAGGTGTAATACCTAAGACTTGCGAGAAACCACTGCCAAAAGAAAAGTGTGAACCTCCTGCCAAATACATGTGGATAAATGTTTGAGATCTAAAACAAAAAAAAATATTTAGTTTCTCGGTAGTTCTGCGACAGACCAAGTTCGTATAGGAGCTTGCTAGAACGCCAACGGCAAAGAAGTTTAAAGTTAGGCGATACCAAAAGAATATGGTGTATTATAATGCTAACGCATTTCTGGCTGATCGACGAACCAATCCATCATTAAAAAAAAGCTCGTCAAAACGCTTTCCGTAAGAAAACTTATAACATCTTCTTATGAGCAAAATATTATAATATAAATTCTAGTTGTATGTACACAAAAAAATCTCTAACATGAGAATGCAGCGTGTATCTATCCCATGGTTGTACCATGGACCCAGTTATACTTGCCGGCACGTCAACCATGAAGCTAAAATGGCTAAAACAGAACATGATACTTAACTTGTACTATCCGGGCAAAAGATACCACCCTCGTATTTAAATGGGAAATCGCCTATATGACGGACCAAGTTATACTTCCCGGCACGCCAACCATAAAGCTAAAATGGCTAAAACAAAACAGGATACTTAACTTGTACTACCCGGGCAAAAGATACCACCCTCGTATTTAAATGGGAAATCGCCTATATAACGGACCAACTCGTATAGGTATATACGGCTTGTACTTAACTTGTACTACCCGGGCAAAAGATAACCTAAACCCAGATATATATATTCATATATATACCTGACATCTGAAAGATAGCGTTAAACGGATCGACCAGATTGTATTCGGCGAATCTTAAGAAGCAAAGAGATCAGAGTTAGAACCGAGTACGTAAAATGAAATACTCGTATAAATCTTCACATAAATAATAGCGCACTGGCCTGCATCTCAAGCAAGATCCGATCCGTATTTCTAGAGGAAATTGCTAGCCTATACGCCTAGTAAGAAAAGATAAAAAAAGGATTAGCAAGATAATGCAGATGAAAGATCAATTGGCATCGTCGATGACCGCAGCCATGTACGTACCCGAAGACAATAAAATTTGGAAGAGATTTGATCTGGCCCAAGGCTACCAGAGAGCCGAAAAGAAGAGCACGTAATATATTAGGAGAGAAAATGGAGGAATATGTATTGATATCTGCTAAACAGCCGGCAACAAGATTTTCTGGCCAGCATGCTACTGAAATATCGGTGTTACAGCTAACTATGGCTAACCAAATTTTAAACCGTGGCTCTTTACCTTTTGGAGTCTCGGCAAAGAAAAAAGGACAGAAAAATACCCATTGATACAAATAAAATAAGTGGGAGACCAATTCCTAAAACTCGACATAAATGGAAAACAAATATTTTCGAGCTACGGATCCGAAGCATAATAATATTCACATCCGGTCCTCGAGGGGCATCTATTGACACTGGTTTTTGTCTTAGAATAAATAAATAAATTATAACTAGGATATATGTATAAAAAATATATATTACGTAAATGCTAAAAAAAGAAGTTTCCTAATAACCAATATAAACGTTTACTTAAAAATACGCTCTCGATGGAGTACGTCTAATATCGTCCTAAGTTCATGATATCTCGAGCTATACTAAGTTTCAAAATATACGAGCACAGTGTAGAATTCGCTTCGCTCGGACGACATTATAAAATATGGTGGCCATTGAACAAAACAATTAGCGATCATATGTAAAAGATTCATAATAAATGAAAATTGGTATTATACATATATTATAGTCGCTGGAACTTAATATTTGGAAGCAAAGTGGACTCATGTGCCGCAGGCATGAAAGAAAGGGTAGGAAACGTGTAGCTACTAATCATGCATGCATGGTTTAAACGGCAGCATTACCTAATTAATACTCCATTAAAAAATGAGTAATCATGGTCCATATCCCACATGCATACTATCAGCCCACTTAAATAGGCACACGGGAGAGAGACACGATCAGACTCGGTCAATCTTTTGTTCAAGGACTCTAACGATCAGCGATTTGAACGAAAGAAATAAATAAAGAAAAGAAAAGAAATAGAGACGAGCATAGATCTACCGCCCCACTCTTCCACGATCTGTCAAATGTGGGAGCATCCTGAGTCCCTCCACGTCGACGGAGAACTGCCGTCTTCTCAATCTATAAATACCCGCGCGCGACGCTGCAAGCCAGCCCCCGATTCCCTCTAATCACTCAGGCACTCGTTCCCGTCGGTCGCTGCTGGTCCAAAATTCACTGCTGCAGTTCATCGCTACGTTGCTCAAATCACTCACACCACCTGGCCGCTCGCCGTACACGACGGCAGACCAGGCGCTTTCTGTATACGAGCCGCTGCTGCTGCCCATTGCATAGGCGAGAAGAAAATCAGAGGATATATGCAAGAAGGTGAAGAACATATTTCTTTCCCTGCTTCTGGTTGGTCATATGTACATACATTTCGGAGTTCCTTCTCTCCCTATCTTCTAGTTTGGTCACGTTGACATAAATTAGGAGATTTTCCTCTTCCTATTGGATGCATGTACCGTTGCTCTTGATTTGATCACGATTGATGCATAAGCATGAGAAATTGGCCCCTTGTTTTGGTCACATTGACACAAACCAAGATGCTATAAACTCATGTATATATGTTACCAAAATTTTGGCTCTTGCCTTGGTTACATTGACACAAGCCAAGATGCTATAAACTCATGTATACATGTTACCAAAATTTTGGCTCTTGGCTTGGTTATATTGACACAAGCCAAGTTGCTTTAAAAAATTACATATTATTAAAATCATGCTCTTGGTTTGGTCACATTGACACAAATCAAGATGCTATAAACTTATATATATATATTACCAAAAATCCGTCTCTTGGCTTGGTTATATTGACATATATCACTAAAATTTGGCTTTTGGCTTGGTCACATTGACACAAGCCAAGTTGCTTTAAAATCACATACTATTAAAATCATGCTCTTGGTTTGGTCACATTGACACAAGCCAAGTCGCTCCATATTCACATGTTAATGAAATTTGGTTCTTGGTTTGGTCACATTGACACAACCCAAGTTACCATAAATGCCTAAAATATCTATATGTTACTAGTATCGTTCAACTACATATGGTCATTTTGGGATTAATATTAGATAAACAAATAAACAAAACTCCATGTCATTAACATGCGTATCCAACTAGTAGCTAAATACTAGTCCATAATATGTGTACGCTGAATGAATAAAACAAAGCTGGCTTAGTCTGATGGCTCTAGAGCATAGCTAGCTTTGTTTCCATGTAGCAAGCAAATTAAACCATGTAACTCCTTCATATTGATGTGTGCATGACCAAAATATATTAGTCCATGTTGCATATAGAGAACATGGAGTAAAATAAACCAAACAAATATACGCTCTTGGTTTGGTCAGATCGACACAAGCCAAGTTGCTCCAAATTCATATGTCACTAAACTCATGCCGTTGGTTTGGTCACATCAATACAAACTAAGGTGCTCTAAATTTACATATATCACTAAAATCATACTCTTGGTTTGATCACATTGACACTGTTGGGGGGGTGACCCCGGATAGGGTAAGAACGGGGAAAGACGAAAGGAAGTTCCCCGTCAGGTTTCCGAGTTACAATCTAAATCGGCCGAGTCCTGTAAAGGTCGGCCGAGGTAAGCAAGAGCAGGACCCTTATGAGAAGAGCAAGGCGTAACCCGACCGACATACTGTGTAAGTCGGCTGGGTCAGTCCGAATAATCTGAATGCAGGTGAAGGCCAAGCCGAGTTAAGCGGGACAAGGCCGAATGATATGAAGCTTGCAGGAGAAGGAGATCCCTATAGTCAAACTCTACTCGCGGGCTAGGAAGAATCTAAGCAGAGCCAAACACAAAGGACAAGGCGCGGAGCGACAGAAGGGCAGAAGGAGGTCACAGAGGTGACAGTCCTGAAGCCCGAGGCGTGCAGGTGGGGTCCTCTGGAACCTTCCGTCATTAGAAGGGCAATAAGGAAAGGAGGCCGCCGAATTACTATATCGGGACAAGCATATTCCTCGAATATGCTTGCCACGTCAGCCCTAGAGGAGCCAAGGTTCTCCTTTATAAGGAGAGGCTTGGATTCAGAGAAGGGCATCGACTCATTTAGTACCGTTAGGCTGGTAAAGTTCTTCTTCTCTACTTGTATACAGCTCGAGGAGCACTTGTAGCCCAAGAAAGGAGAAATAAAGAACTTTGCGTTAGTCTTCTATGTGTAGAATCAACTACATCTTCCCTCCCCAGATCCCACTAGCATCCATTGGCCTCATACTTTGGCCTACCCATGGCATCTGCCGTGCCACCACCACGACAGTTGGCGCCCACCGTGGGGCCAACAGCGGTGCTAGCTGGAGTCATGATCCGGACGGGAAACTTCCTCCACACTGGCAAGCGCATTGTCTCTGGCTTAGTCCGGAGATTTGATCTCCGTGACTACGTCAGCGACAACGCATGCAGCTTCAAGGGAAAAACTCCACCGCGCAACGGCGTCTTCATCAACTTGGGCATGCACCAGATCTGCGTCGGCGTCGACATCTCCAGCGTTTATCCTCACCAAGTTGTTGTTGCAGGAGAGCTTCCCCTTAGCGCCGCGAACGGTCCGCGCGGAGTGCGCCCCGTCAGCAGCGTCGAGGTGATGGTGGCAGCCGGGGTGCAGGCGGGAACAATGGGCGCCGGATCAAGCAAAGATCTGACGACGGGTGTGCAGGTGGCCACTAAGCAGGCAGCTCCACAGCCCACCGAGGTGATTCCTTCAGCGGCCAACCAGGCCGAGGTGCAGGAGACGACCCCAAAGGCACCAAGGGTAAGAGGACCACCTCTGGAAAGACCAGAAAACATTCTCCAGGCAACTATAGATAATCTGACTACACCTGTAGCACCGATACTTGATCCGGCTAATGCTCAGGCAGAGTTAGAAGAGACCAGGCAAAAAGTGCTGGTAGAGGCAAAAAAAGGTGTCAGCATTGCGGGAGTCCTTAAATAGGACCCTGCGGGAATATGTCAGGGCAAACAAGCTTGACGTCGCCCCCGAGCGGGTTGACGAGTTAAAATTAAGAGGGAAGAACCTCATAGATGATATCAAAAAGGAGCATGATGCTCATAAGGCAGAATCAGTTGATCTAGGCTTGCCGAGGTATAGTACCCCGGCAAAGAACCTGAGGGCGACAAATGCCGCAGCACTAGAGTTAGAAGTATTGACCGGCGAAGCCCGGCAAAAACAACAAGAAAGAGTGAATGAGCTGGTGCGCATTGCGAACCAGCGGAATGAAGAAATGCTCAGGGCAGACCCGGCAAGGCCCGGTTCCTCGCGAATGGTTCATTCGGCTGGTGCAGCACCTGTCTTATCTGTGGCAGCAGCATCCTCGCCCGGAAACAATGCGCGGAAAGACAGAGCGGTAACTTCGGGAAAAAGAAATAAGCAAATTGTTCCATATGATCCGGCGATAGCCGGAAAAGCAAATGAGAATAGAGGCAACGGAAGCCGAGGTAACAGTGGCGAAAGAAACCCCGGCCGTGCCGAGAAAGGCAACGGAAGCCGAGTTAATGGAGATCTCGGAAGAGGAGAGCTCGGAAGAGGAAATCACAAGAATAATATCCCGGCTAAAGGAAGGAGAGAACCGCCACCTAATCCACAACCGAGACTTGAACCTCGGCAGGAAAGGGAAGTGAGACCAGCTCATCACAATCAGGTGAATGAGAGGTATAATGATGGTTATTCCGAGATGGAATATGCGTTTCATGGTGAAAATAACCACTATGGAATGCAGGAGAGAATTCTGTACAGAGATTTGCCGCCAAGTGATGCGAGAGTAAAGCTGGACGGTTATACCGGTCCGAGTTGTTAGAAGAACAAGGTCCACCAGGTCCGGCATGCCTCGGACCACGGATAATGGGCGAGCCGCCAGTACCGAAATTTTAGCTGGCAAGAGGCACAAAAACATATAATGGGAACACCAAACCACAGGATTGGTTGATTGATTATGCCACTGCTGTAAAAATAGCTAGCGGAAACTTGCGATGGGCAGTACGATATGTCCCGCAAATGTTGGAAGGACCAGATAGAGTATGGCTGAATAACCTGCCAGCAGGCAGTATCAACTGTTTGTTGGATTTTGAAGAAATGTTTGTTAGCAACTTCACCAGTACTTACAAAAGGCCAAACATGCCGCAGTAGCTAGCCATGTGCAAGCAAAGGCCGAATGAGACAGACAGAGAATTCCTGACTCGGTGGTGTAATCTTAGGAACTCATGCGAAGGGGTTATAGAATCATAGGCGATAGCTTGGTTCGCCCAAGGATGCCGCTATGGCAGTGTATTATGGCAGATATTGCAAAGAGATATGCCAACCACTTTGGCAGAAACCATCAGGATAGCGGATTCCTATGCATTGGGAGATCCGACACAACCAGAATTAATGTCAGCAGATCATCGGGAACTTCAAGATCAATATGCAAGAGACGCGGCCGGGTCATCAAGGCGCAATGAGTTCAGAGGAAGAAGAAGAGAAGAAAGACCAGATTATAGATATGGCTCAAATCAGGTGGCAGCGGTAGTGCAAGATCAGCCGAGTCACGGAAACAATCAGCGGCAAAAGAATGGTCCTCAACAATGGACGCCAAGGAATGAAGGGAAAAGACAGTGGACACCAGAACAGAAGAAGCAATGGCAGGAAAGGCCGAAGTACACGTTTGAGTCTATGTTAGATCAACCGTGTAAACTTCACACTTCAAACCCGGCCAAGCCGGCCAATCATACGACTCGGCAGTGTGCCTGGATGAAAAATGCAATGGGTAACCCGACAGGTATGCAAGCAACATCCCACCAAGCACATCAGCCACAGTTGACTGGAGCAAATGCACAGCAACTGATGTTACCGCCTCCTCCCCCGAGGTATGATAACTCGGACCGGAGGGATCTAGTGCATCAAGTGATAAATCAAGGTCTGGATGGAAGGACGAACCCGGGAAATAGTGGACGCAATGATTACAGAAAACATCATCAATCATATTGTGTGTTCACAACAGAACAGCAAGACAGGCAAAGTGTACAGCGCCGGCATATGGAAGTAAATGCAGTTATGCCGACAGTACCAAGATATGTGCCGTGGTCAGATCAAGAAATAAATTGGAGCATAAAGGATCACCCCAGAATAATGCCGAATTCGGGGTCGTACGCACTCGTACTAGATCTGACATTTGTCGGACCGATCATCAATGTGAAATTTACAAAGGTTCTCATTGACAATGGGAGCAGTATCAATATCATGTACAAAGATACAATGCATAAACTCGGAATATCGCAGAATATGCTGCAATCCACGAGGACCACATTCCATGGGATAGTACCAGGGCTTTCATGCGAGCCCATTGGAAAGGTTCGAGTGGACGTGTTATTCGGCACAAGAGATAACTGCAGTGCAGAAAATTTGGAGTTTGAAGTTGTGGATCTAGAGAGTTGTTATCATGCTCTACTCGGACGGTCGGCATTGGCCAAATTCATGAGCAGCTGCCACATAACTTACTTGAAAATGAAGTTACCCGGACCACAAGGGGTGATAACAGTAGCAGGAGATTACAGGAAGTCAATGGAATGTGCTTCCGCCAGATCAAATCTGGCCGAGTCATTGGTAATAGCAAGAGAAAAAAGAAGGATTCAAGAGGTAGCGGCACTCGCTCAGTCAACACAACTGAATATGCCGGCATTGGCCAATCCGCATGGAAGTGTCTCTTTCCAGCCGACTAAAGAAACAAAAAAGTTCCAGATAGACGAGCAGTTCCCAGAGCGCACCGTCACCATTGGTGCCGGCCTAGATGATAAATAGGAAAGCGAGCTCACCAACTTCCTCCGTGAGAATCGGGATATCTTTGCATGGTCAACTCAGGATCTGCAAGGTGTGCGGAGGGAGTTGGCTGAGCACTCTCTGAATGTAAGGCCAGGAGCAAGGCCGGTGAAGCAACCTCTCCGCCGCTTCGCCGGGAGAAAAATAATAGGGGATGAAATAGCTCGGCTCCTTGCGGCCGGGTTCATCATGGAGGTGCTATATCCAGATTGGTTATCAAACCCGGTGCTGGTGGAAAAGAAGAAGGATGATCCAAATGTAGCCATTGTATGGCGAATGTGTATTGATTACACGAACCTGAACAAGGCGTATCCAAAAGATCATTTTCCTTTACCTAGAATAGACCAAGTCATTGTTTCGACCGCTGGTTGTGAACTATTGTCATTTGTAGACGCGTATTCTGGTTTTCACCAGATACCGTTAAATCCAGACGATCAAATAAAGACTGCGTTTATTACCCCGTACGGGGCTTATTGCTATCGCACAATGCCATTCGGCCTGCGTAACACAGGGGCAACATACCAGAGATGTATGCAACAGTGTTTGCATGACCAGATAGGAAAAAATGTACAAGTATATGTAGATGATGTGGTTATCAAAACCAAAGAAAGCAAAACGCTACTGGATGATATTCGGCAGACTTTCGCGAACTTGAGAAGGTTCCGAATGAAGCTTAACCCGGAAAAATGCACCTTCGGTGTACCGGCAGGAAAACTACTCGATTTTCTCTTATCTAGCCGAGGTATAGAGGCCAACCCAACAAACATAAGAGCAGTAGAAAGAATGAAATTGCCAAGATGCCTAAATGACGTACAGAAGTTCACAGGTTGCCTGGCCTCGCTTAGCCGATTTGTATGCCGGCTGGGAGAGAAAGCATTACCACTTTATCAACTGATGAAAAAATCTGATAAATTCATTTGGACACCACAAGCAGACAACGCGTTCCATGAATTGAAAAAGATGTTGGTCACAGCGCCAATCCTGACTTCTCCATTGTCAAAAGAGCCTATGTTACTTTACATAGCCGCCACGAACAGAGTAGTAGCAGTGTGATCGTGGTAGAACGAATTGAAGATGGTAAGTCAGTACAAAGGCCGGTGTATTACCTAAGCGAGGTATTGTGAGCCTCAAAACAAAATTACCCACATTATCAGAAGATGGCATATGGGGTATACATGTCAGCAAAGAAACTTAAACATTACTTCGAAGAGCACCCCATCAAAGTGATCTGTGAAGCACCCATAGCCGACATATTGAGCAACAAAGATGCAAGTGTCCGAATAGCAAAATGGGCAATTGAATTGTCACCTTATGCTCCGCAATTCGATAGGCGAGATGCAATCAAATCTCAGGCTGTGGCCGACTTCTTCGTGGATTGGGCCGAGGAACAGTATGAGCCACCGTTACCATATCCAAATTATTGGACGATGCACTTCGACGGTTCCAAACTAAGAAATGGTTTGGGGGCAGGAATAGTGTTAACCTCGCGAAAAAGAGATCAGCTGAGATATGTGCGCAAATACATTTTGCCGCATCAAACAATGTAGCCGAATATGAAGCACTGGTCCATGGATTGAAGTTGGCGAAAGAGATTGGCATACGCCGAATCTTATGCTACGGAGATTCAGATCTAGTAGTACAACAAGTCTCAGGCAATTGGGATGCATTAGATGCCAATATGGCCTTATATAGGTTTCATGTGCAAAAACTCAGTGGATACTTCGATGGATGTGAATTTCATCATATACCTCGGGCAGAAAACGACGCCGCAGACACATTGTCAAAACTCGGATCAACCAGACAATCAATTCCCCCAGGTATCGCCCTTGAGCACCTGAGGAAACCATCAATAACACCATCACCAGAGTCCGAATCCATCTTTATTCTGGCAAAATCAAGAGAAGATAGCGTGCCGATGGAGATTGACAAGGAATGTAACCCGGAATTTCCAAAAATGAACCCGGCCAATGCAAGGATAGATATGGGGAAATCCGAGGTAGTTATGTCGGCGGAAAAGATGGAAATAGATAGCGAGATTACCCTAGAAAAAATCATACCAACATGGGCACAACCCATATTTTCTTTCCTTAAAGATGCGATTTTGCCGAATGACGAAGTATTGGCAAGACAGATAGTGAGAAGAGCTAAAGCTTATACAATCATAAACAATGAGCTGTATAAAAGGAGCGTCACAAGCGTGTTGCAAAGATTTGTGAACTCGGCGGAAGGCAAGGAGATCCTCCTAGATATACATCAAGGAGAATGCGGGCATCACGCCTCATCCAGAGATTTAGTGGACAAAGCATTCAGGCATGGATTTTATTGGACAACAGCGTTGAAAGAGGCCAAAGAACTGGTCGAGAAATGTAATGGTTGCCAGAGATATGCCAGCAAGATACACACGCCATTGTCCGAGTTAAAAACGATACCAATTACTTGGCCATTTTCTGTATGGTGCCTAGATATGGTGGGACCATTCAAGCTGGCCCGAGGCGGGATGACCCACATCTTAGTCATGGTCGACAAATTCACAAAATGAATTGAAGTAAAACCAATAAAGAAGTGTGATGGGCCCACAGCAGTAAAATTCCTCAAAGATATTATCTTGAGATATGGTTACCCACACAGTGTTATTACAGATAAAGGTACAAACTTTGCTGAAGGAGCCTTCGCTAGATTCTGTCAAGAAAAGCACATAAGACTAGATGTCGCCTCGGTGGCTCACCCAGCATCTAATGGGCAAGTAGAAAGATCTAATGGACTAGTATTGTCCGGAATAAAGCCACGACTCGTCGAACCACTGCAAAGGTCGGCAGGATGTTGGATTGAGGAACTACCGGTAGTACTATGGAGCCTCAGAACTACCCCAAACAGATCAACAGGGTATACACCATTTTTTCTAGTATATGGGGCAGAAGCTATGCTTCCAGCCGACATAATACATGACTCGCCAAGGGTTACCCAATATACAACCGCTGAGGTAAATGAAATAGCTCGGTAAGATGTGTCGATCTGCTAGAAGAAGCCAGGGAGTTGGCACTATCAAGATCAGCTATCTATCAGCAGGACTTGCGGTGATATCACAGCAAGAAAGTAAATCTGAGAGTGTTTAAAGAAGGAGATTTGGTTCTACGGTTAGTGCAACGTACGACCAGCATGCACAAATTATCACCCCCATGGGAAGGACCGTTCCTTGTAAGCAAAACATTGCACAATGATGCGTATTACCTAATTGATGCTCAGTCACCAGAAAAGAACAAGGCAGACAAAGCCAGCGAAGAATCGAAAAGACCATGGGATGTAGCTTTACTTCGTCCATTTTACTCATAGGAGTCATCTACGACACGTTGTAAAGTAACACTCCAGGACAAAGTATCAACTATGTATTAAACCTCGGCACCTTGAGCAGTGGCTCGGGAACTGCCCTATATTATTTTCGAGTTTTGGTTATGTATTAAACCTCGGCACCTTGAGCAGTGGCTCGGGGACTGCCCTATATTGTTTTCGAGTTTTGGTTATGTATTAAACCTCGGCACCTTGAGCAGTGGCTCGGGGACTGCCCTATATTGTTTTCGAGTTTTGGTTATGTATTAAACCTCGGCACCTTGAGCAGTGGCTCGGGGCCTGTCCTATATTGTTTCTGAGTTTGGGTTATGTATTGAACCTCGGCACCTTGAGCAATGACTCGGGGACTTCCATACTTTGTTTTTGAGTTTGAGTTATATATTAAACTTTGGTACCTCCAGCAATGACTTGAGGACTGGCCCATATTAATTCGCATTTTTGGTGATGTGTTGAGTCCAAATTTTTGGAGCAATGATTAGAGAATTGCCCTACAATTGCCCCTTGTTACAGAAATGGGTATCAAACCTCGGCACCCAGAGCGATATTATTTCGTTCTCTCCAGATATAGGCTTCGAGATTGACAACTTGGATAAAATTCACGAACACAATGGTTGAAATATCAAATTCATCAAGGTCAGCCAATATTAGACGCCGAACTACCGTACGACAAAGGCAAACACACAATCCGAACTTAAGAAAGTAAAGGCCACCAAAGCAAAGATTTAAACAAACAGGATTAGTCTAAACAGAATAATAAAGATCACAATCATGTGTGCCTCAGCGGCAAAAGACAAAAAAGGTTCATACCACACAGAAAATCGGACAAGTGTTTGACACACGTCATACACCCGGCATACCGGGGATAAGAAACGACTTGAGTTTTTTAAATTTAAGGGGCAGCGATTTGATCAGGAACTGGGCGCTCCGAGGTAGACGGCACTTCGGCCGAAGTTGCTTCGCCCTCCACAGAACCAGGAGCGACTTCGGGGGAAGCCCGTGGCTGTTGAGAAACATCAGCTTGAGCCGTGGAATGCCCAGTGCCTTTGGAGGAGCATCGCGCGTCGCCATTGCCATCCGAGCTCGAGCTGGAATCACCAGAAGTATCCGAATCGCCCTCAACCTCGCCCTGACTGGTTGAATCATCATCAGAGGCGTCTTCAACTTCGACCTCATCCGCCGGGTTAGAAAGGAAACTCGGCCCTTCAATCCAGTTATGCACGTCCGCATACTCAATGAGCTGGAAGGCACGAGCTTGTCGGCGAGTGACGAATTCTGGATCTTCAACCCAACGGGAGCCAATGCACAAATTTATCAGGGTATCGAGGGAAATATCCTCGTACCACGACATAACGACTGTGAGCGCCATATCAGCACCAGGTCGTCCAGCGGATTCCCTCCAAAGATTCAACTGGTTCTGAGATGCCATCAATCTTTCCACCAGTATCTTGATTTCATCAATATCAGGAGTCCCAGAAGTATTTGGCCAGAGAACATGGTAGGCCCGAATGGCCGCTTGCACCAAGTCCCTGCCCATAATCTTCATCGAACCAACGGCAGCGCCAACGGCAACCAAGAAATCTTCCATCGAGTATTCTGGGCTCGCATCAGTAGCAACACCTTGGCGCACACGAGCGTTAATCACAACTTTAGAACTCACGGGCTTAGCTTCTGGAAAATGGTCTGCGCAAAACAAAATACGTCGGTCAACAGTAAGAAAGGGAAAAAAATAACTCGGTCGTGGTCAGAGGCTTACGGTGAATATAGCTCAGCATTATGTGAAGATATTTAGCCCAATCACCCTTGGTTCTCTCAAAGAGAGTGATCTCCTCACCCATCACCCGTGTCTTGAGTTCGGCAGCCTCGAGGAGTTCTTTATTTTTCTGCAATTGCAGAGCCAGACGATTCTTCTCCTCGGAGAACTCCTGGTCAACTTTCTCTAACTCAGATTTCTGAGAAAGTTTGAGGGACTCCACCTCGGCGCGCAAGCGAGCTATCTCGTCATCTTTATCTTTCAGCTGCGCCGAGTGAGTGGCGGCTTGTTCTAAAAAATGCAACATCATATCAGGCATGGGTATGCATTCTTGGTGTGACGCTTCAAAAGTTTGTAACTCGGCTATACCGAAGCCAAAAGGGTTAAGAGAAACCCGGTGCACATTTCAAATAGATGTGTGTAAAAGAAACAAGATTAACCAACCTTCCAGGGCCTTGACTTTCTTTTCAAGACGAATATTAAGATTGTTGATATTACCTATTAACAGGCAAAATCAGCTAACACCTCACTTCCAAAGCAATAAGAACTTTAGGGATAATGTGAAAGCTTGTTAACTTACCAGCTTTCTTCACCACGGGAATGACCTTCTCGTACTTATCTTGCAATTTTTTATGAGCAAAGAGCAGGCTTTGGAATTCGGCGGTCCGCCGATGTAACACCCTCCGGATCGGCCCTATGCAAGTTTTAGCGCTTCCCGCCAAACCCGCATAGAAACGATTCAAAGGTGCCCACCAGGCACTTTCGTGCGGGTGGAAAACGAAGTAATATCATTACACAATAGTCCTCGATGGAACCCACAAAACATATATACAACAACGACTCAATGAGTCGAGAATACAGATATACAGTACAAAGATCCAAATCACCTTGAAAACGATACAGCGTCCGAATACGGACAAGATGCAAATTGGGCTAAGAGCCCTGAAGAATAACCAATGGCGTCCATAACCCTGCCCAGGCCAAGCCGGAAGGGTAACCCTGCTAACGACGTCGATCTCAAAACCTGCTTAAACAAAAGGGGTGCCGACAAAGGGCAAAGGAAAAATAGAGAGCGGTCAGTACTAAGGCCAGTACACGGCGAGACTAGAATTCGGCGGTCCTCGCCTACATAGGTATGGTGGACTGAAGCGGCAGCACAGCATGCACTAAACAACCTATAGAGACTCAATACAACTGGCGCCTATCAGATAGGGATAAGAAAGACCTACTCGGATCCAACCTGATTCTAACACCAAACATACCCATCCTGGTATTCCCCCCTCGATACCAACCGAGGAACTCACACAGTTGGCAGTGTTATTCATTTCGTTATAGTTGCGGCAATTACTAGTCAGATATAGATAGCATGAGTCATCATGATATAATAAGCAGTGGGAAGTTTTAAATAACCATTCCATTGTAGTTGTAGTGCTTACTAGTCAGATACATATAGCATGAGGCATCCCAAAACCCAGCAGTTGTTGGTACTTTTATTTAGCCATTTCGTTGTAGTTGCAATACTTACTAGTCAGATACAATGGTAATAGGTGACAACCCAAACAAGCAATTGTTGGCACTTTTATTTAGCCATTCCATTATAGTGAAGCTGATTACTAGTCATTATAAAGTCAAATTTATAGCACTACTTAGTTATAGTTATCTATGATCGAGATAATGTGCTCCAAGTCGTCCATAACCGTGGACACGGCTTTCAGAAAGTTTTACCCTGCAGCGGGGCACAAATAGCAACACACGCACGATCAACCTCGAGAAAAACCAAATAAAACCCAACGAGGCATCACGACAGAGCAATTGCAAGATTCATATAAATTTCAGGGGGCCACCCCACCAAGCTACCCTCTACGAAGTTGGCCGGCTCCGAGACGGACCCAGAGGTTTGCAAGGACGGCTGTAAACGACTGGGAACCCAAAAGTGTGACTAGGCTTGTCGATACCGCGTAATCGTACCGCGATCCAAAATAGTACAGCGCTCACGCAGATAAATAAAATAAAGCAGTAAAGCATGGCATAAGTACATGATAGTAATAAAGCCCCAAACTACTTTGTGGCCCCAAGAAATAAATATGACTCAAGCTCTGGCTAGAGGGATTCATGGTCCCACATGCGGATAGTGCGAATATTCAAAGAACAGGAATCAAGTACTCGGGGTCCTACGAGACACAAGTGGACGGTTAAAAACCAAATAACATCTATTGCCCACCCGTGCCTCTGCATTATTTACCTACTTTAATTTTAGTTATTAAACATTAATTAAAGTTATAATCATCTCCAACATAAAGCATATGGCAGTCTTCCAACAACTGTGGTGCTTGACAACACACATCAACACTTGAGCAAGCAACTACGACACGCAAGTCCAACTATCTAGCAAGCAACAGGTAATAGGATGTGTCCAAGGCAATATAAGGCTGCAAGGGATATCACGGGTACGAAAACTAGAGCATCGCAACACAGATAGCAATAGATCAACAGGAAGAAATAAAGACTATAAAGTAAAATAGGTAGAAAGGGGGAGAATGCTCACCTGAAAAATATTGCCGAAGGTTCATCCGAAGATCGGGTCGACACTCGCATCAACTCATCGGCCTAATCCGTGAAGAAGCAAAGCACTATCAGAAACGCCGGATGCAATATTTAATACTACGACAGAAGATCGGGCATGATGCATATATGATGTATGACATGGCAAGGTGTGATGCAATTAGGCCATATTAAGCGGAATCGGGGTCCCGGCAATTATTAAGTTCATGTTGTTTAGATACTCCGCAATTTAAGCAATTTAAATGTGGTCTTAACAAGGCAAATTATATCACCGGTTCGATGCACAAATTTAAATGGGGACAATATTAGACTAGATTCACCCGCATATGGCCTCCATATTTAATTTAGGTGAATCATCTAGATACCCCAAACACCCACAATATGTATGCAAGCATGACAATTTAATATGCAACAAGTGTATATAGCATTTAATAAAATAGGGGCTCGGATTTGGGATCACACATTGAGGGGTCTCGACGATCTTGGGGTTCACCGATGGTCCGGGTATAGGGTCTTCGGATCCGTGAGGGAGAGCTTTAGTTCTTCGGTTCCATGGCGATGACCTTGTCGTCCATGACGGAGAACTCGGTCCGGGATTGGTCTTTAGGGCTCGATCTTGGGGAAAACTTGTCGATGTTGTGACTCAACAAGAAGAGATGGTCGATCTTGGCGTTTCGAACTTCTCGCGTCCTTGGTACCAGAGAAGATCTTGTAGAGAGGAACTCGTGTAGCTCTTGTAGCAGAGCATCTCGTCTTCGCATCTTCACAGGAACCATCATCACCGCATACCACACCGCCATATCCTGACTGCGAGCTGAGCAGGGGCGTCCAGAAGATAGAGCAGGGTTCCGCTGTGGGTGCCCGGAACGGAACAGGCAGGGAAGCATGCAAATTGTGCTGGGACAAACACGGCCACAGGAAACAAGCAGCGGGGAACAAGGAGCTTGATTGGTTACTAAAGACACGCACAGCGTGGCGGCGAGCTTGCGGCCAGCGGGACGAACGGCGAACACGCGTTCGGGGTACAGGCTCGCTCACGGGCGGTGCAGGCCCGGCGCGAAGGGGCAACAGAGGCAGTCTTCAGCGAGGCCGGGCGCGCAGAAAAAAGGGGGCGATGCGCAGGGCCGACGACGGATGACCAAGGAGGCGACGGAGCGACACGCGGGCGGCGCGGCTGGGGCGGTGACGTCCGGCCGCGTCGGGCTCGCCGGCAGATCCTCGCGGCAGCGAGAGGCAGCACGGAGGCGAAGACGGGGTCCAAGGGTAGCGCGGCGGTGCTCTTCGGGCAGAGGCCAGCGCGGTTCGCTAGCGGCACAGGTTGCGAGCACGTTCGCAGGGAACGAGGTCACGGTGGGGTGCATGCAGCGGCGAAGGCAGGAGAGGCGATGACGACGTGGGGCCGCACGGGCGCCTGGAGGAACCACGGAGACGAGCCGAGCGAGGCAGAGGCGGCCTAGGGCTCGGGTCGGGGACGGCATGGGGGTCTGGGTCGAGGAGGACGCGGGGCGAGCCAGGGTGCTGGCGGCGGAGAGGAGAGCGATGGGGAGAGGAAGGTCGCGAGGAAGGAGGTGGGTTCGGGCCACTGGGTTCACGAGGTGGGGCCAAGGAGAGAGCGTGCGGGTTGGGTGGTGGTTGGTGGGGAACGGGGCTGAGGGAGAGAGAGAGGGAGCGGTGTCCGCGCATGGAGAGCGTGTTCGGGGTGGGGCCCAGGGATCGGCAGGGTGGGAGGTTTCGTGCATGGAACAGGTCAAGGCGCGGGCGGTCACGAGGTGGGAGTGGGACGCAGGCGGGGAGCGTGCGTGATTTGTGTGCCTGGCGGCGGGGCGGGGGAGTTGGGGTGCCTGGCGGCTAGGGTTAGGTCTAGGGAGGTTTGGGGATGGTCTAGATTGGGTCCAGCCGGCTGGGCCTTTGGGCCTGGCCGGTTTAGGTCTAGATTTTAGATTTATTATTTTAATAAAATATTATTTTTGTTTTGTTTTTAATATTTTTAGCAAATAGTTTTTAGGAAAATAGTTTTGCAGATAAATATAAGAGTTTGTTTTGAAACAAGAGGAGAGGTATTGCAGTAAACAAAAATAGCCTTAGTTAAAATATTTTGAGAGGAAAAAAAATGCATGATGCAATGATGGTGCACAAAATAGATGAGAACAGGCGATATGGTTTATCCGGGATGCTACAATTCGACACCACTAACAGTGAATCTCGCCCTCGAGATCTGCCTCCTAGTACGGGGGAAAAGGTTGATGATCTGGATCTTCTCGCTTTGTGGAGATCCTTGGAACACCACTAACAAGGATTCTTCCTGCGTCTTGAAATCGGCGACACCACCAACCAGGGTCGTTGTCCATGATCCTCGAGAAACACTCCGGAGAAATAAAGATGAAGGTCGAGGTCTTAAAAGATAAGGCCACCTCTAACTTCTATAGAAAGAGTAAAAATTGCATCGATCCACCATCCAGTGTGCAAAAGCGAATGATAAGAGTAATGGTATGGTCGCGACTCCATCCCGCACTCAAAGCATTACTCTGTACACAAAAAGACGGATTATGCAACCAACCCTAGGAATTTAGACTAAAGATCTCGACAAACGAGGTTCAGCCAACAAGGAGGGATACAAACTCTTCATCGAATCCGATGTGGATGATGAAGTCGTGCAGAAAAACACCGGATGGTACAAAGAAAATATTTTAGTGAATTTTGGTGCACTAAAAGGTACAACAGATGAAACCTTCATCAGACAGCATGAATACCGGATGTCGAAGCACCGTTACAAGAGGAAGGAAGCGAAACCCTGAAGGTACGACGGAAACCCAACCACGAGAAATCCTGAACTCAAAGAAAATATAAGGGGGTAGATTCAAAACACGCGAAGGTAAGAGGAGAATAGCAGAGGGGTAAGGAGTAAAAACAGACCTAATCAGATTTATCCAAATGATTTTCCAAAATAGTTTTGACACTCTACAACGTCCATTAGCTAGGTTATCCTGCAGGCTGGACCAATGGGCTATCGAAACTTCTGAGCTCTGATACCACTCTGTAACACCCTCCAGATCGGCCCTATGCAAGTTTTAGCGCTTCCCGCCAAAGGTAACATCCCAAAAATACTAAACTTGGAACATCAAACTCTAATCATCAATATTGGGGTTAACAAAAACTTTTCTAATTAAAATTATGAATGCATGCATATGTGTATGCATTGATTTTGAAATTATTTTAAACCACCTTGTTTGATTGTGTCATTGCTTGTAAAATGTTTCTTAGGTGAAATAAACATCATCTAAAATATTTCCCACACTTTTCCTAAAGACAAGTAAATCAAAACACATATATTAAATGAATGGTCACTTTGACCAATTTAACTCTCATGCCTACTTTCGCTGTCTCAAACTTTCAGAACCTAATGGAAACTTTTCTGGATCTTTGCACCCCTTGAATGTACTCATAACAAGGTATCAAGGCCCACTTTGTGATCATCCAGAAACTTTCAAATGCATAGTTTAAATGACAATTCAAAATTGAATCTTTATCATATGGGAAGATCCCACTTTTTCAAAAACCACTCAAACAAGCTCAACTTTCAAAACCCAAGCATCTGCAAACTCACCAGCACCAATCTAGCAAACCCACCAAAAATCTTTTCAAAATTCAAAACTTGATTTCATGCGGCCATTTCATCAAACAGGTTGTAGACACAAATCAAACACACATCAAACACTATTGTGAGCAGTGATTCTTGCCTAACTTGTTCCCTAGTTAGCTCACAACCAGCTCAGTAGATCATCTAGGAAGATTAACCAAGCAGTAGCACCACTGTGAGCTTGCCATTGCCATCAATGGTGAACATCCGAGCACACCCTTGCCACCCCATAGTCGACAACAAGCTAGGCGCAGTAGCAAGCCTAGCCAGCATGTCTGGGAGGCAGCCCACCGTCCACCGCCACTCCCTGTCCACTGCTCGAGCCTTGCCAAGCCCTGGACCACGCGCATGAACCGTGCCCATACTGCCAGAGTCCATGCCGAGCGTGCGCCAGAGAACCACCCTCGACCGAAGCCCACAGACTGCGCGCCGCCCTCGCCGCGTGCATACACAATCCCCACCGACCTAGGAGACCGCCAGACATGCCCGTTCGCCGCCCCGTGACGCATAGACACCACTCGCCGTCGAAGACGCCGCCTCTGCCGCGCAGAGCATCGCCCGTTCCAGATCAAGCCGCATTGCCCCATGCCTCAAAACCATGTCGTTGAGCATCGCCAGGAGACACCACACCGTCCCCTACCCTTGACCATGCCAATAGCCGCCTGTAACATCGCCCCCTACGAGCTCACCGTGCGCCCCGACGGTCCCTCGCTCGACTATAAATAGAGGCCACCCCCGCTCGATTTCTTCACACCATCTCACTCCCCTCTCCTCACTAATCGTGCCACACCGTTCTCAGAGAAAGGCGAGCACCACCCCTCCGGAATTTCACCGGAGCCCGCCGCCTCTCGAGAACAAGGGAGCCATCGATTTCGTCCACCCCAGGAGCTGCCGCGACCACCCCTGAGTTTTCCCCCCGTCGACTTCGTCGTTCGCCCGCCTCGCCGACCCTCGCCAGTACCCCGGTGAGCCCCCAGCACCCCCACTGCCCGCGCTAGGTTTTGTTCTCGCCGGCGTTGTTTCGCGTCGACGATGACTCCCAGCCGTTGGATTAGAATCAGATCGAACGACCCACGTTGCCCCATACCGCTTCGCCTAGCCCCGTGTCACTGACGAGTGGGTACACCCACTTAAGCATCCCGCGGGAGCACCGCGCTTAGCAGGCTGGCCCGTTAACTTTTCCCGCGCAGCCCCGTGATTTGAATTAAAACTTTTCTATTTTAAGTCAAACACACTTCTGTACCCAACTTCAAAAATCAACCCAGATCGATTCAGTGAACCAATTTGAATGAAACCAATTTTGTTGGAAAGGTCTGTGAATGCTGAATCCAAGCCCGTTGGATTCAAGTCATTTGGATCTATAGATCACCCATGGTGAAAATAACAAGGCAGAAGCTTTTCTGCATTCAAACATTTTTCAAAAATAAACCATAGTAGCTTTTGAGTTGATTCCAACTCTCAAAAATCACATTTAACCATACCTTTCAGAATATATAAAAATATATAGGTTTACTTGCAGAAATAATGTTCAAGTAATAAAAGAATGCTACATAGGCATTTCTAGCCACTTTAATCAATTAGAATAAAAGGGTAAAACCTTATTAAATTGTGACACCACTTTAAATCACATTCCCATGGACTACAATATGTGGTGATGACATGTGTCAACTTGATGCCATGTTTGGTTTGGAGAATATTAAATCTTAAGTAGTTTTTCAATGAGTAGAAATTACTTTTCTAAAAATAAAAGGAATTAAATCAAGCCTTAACCTTGTAATGTTAGAGATGATGATAGATCATCTATAGGACCCTTGTGTGTGATGATTGCAAGTAGTTAAGTATTGTTTGGTGATTGTGTACCTCGTATTTATACATAGACGCTAGTACCGACCAAGGATATGAGGAGGAAGAAGGATACTACCAAGAAGAAGCCGAGGAGAACTTCAACCACTGCTCTGCCCAAGGCAAGCCTTACTAATCAAGTTGACCTATGCAAGCTAACACTTGCAATTTAGCAAGCTTATACTGATTTTCTGCAAGCAAATACTTGCTTGTTACTATGCCTACTATATGCCTTAAGCATATGTGATCATACCCACTTGATAAACCAATCCTAGTTTTATTTGCAAGCTTCTTACTTTATTTATTTATCAAAGATTTAACTTAGAGTTACCTTAAGTGACTTGTAGATACTAGAAAGATTCTGAAGGTTGCATAAAGAGCATAAAATTTGGCCTAAGTTAGAAACCTTGATATCATCCTAAGATATAAGGTTGTACTTAGTTGAAACTCCACTAGTTCATCACCCCTCATTAGTACTACCCCCACCTGTAGATGCTAGTGCTAAGAATAAAACTTGATCAACTTTAGATGGGTTTACTTGGTGGAAAAATGGTTATGAAAACCTTGGAATGATGGATCATTCTATTGAAATGTTTTGGACATGTGTTTCCAAACACTCGATGATTTTGGTGATGAAAATGTTGAGGCATGAGCCTTAGCCCTTTATAAAACTGATGGTTGTCTGGATGCGATACCATTCCAATTTTATCGTACAACCACAATACCCGAATATTGGGTAGGGCTTGACTGGAAACTTATATACCTTAGTATTAGTTCCCTCACAGCCAAGGTGTGAGCTGAGGTTACCTTGTGAAGATTGTCCACCTGTGCAGTACCCAAGATGACAGTTGGTCATGGTTGGGAGGCCAAACTCACAGGAGAGGTGCTTATACTAGGGCGTGTAATTGAAAGGTTAGGATTGATTATCCGTGATCTTGAGTAAGGTGAATTCAGGATTTGTTCTGACGGATGTATCAAATGTTGTGGTGAAAGTGTACAATCTCAGAGAGTGTCAAACTATTCGAATAGCAGCGTCATGATTATGGACAGATTGGAGTGGCCATATTGTTCCCCTGTCAGACTTTTCAAAATGACTTGTGAAATGAATTGAGACTTTGACTTGACCACAACAGAGTTGTGACCTGAGTTACAAGATCCCACCTAGGAGTTATAAAATTGTGACTAGCTTCGGAACTTAGTAGAGATAAATCTGGCTTTTGCAAAACAACCCTAGAGCCTAGTGTCCTATTATCCAAAAACCCCTTTACCTGTTAGTATTAGCTTGCGAGTACTTAAAGAGTACTCATGGCTTTGTCCCTGGCTATTCCCATGGCCAGACTATGAAGAGGAGTACCTGGAGGATGGACCCCAGGGAGGTTACGACAACTAGGATCATCTCCCATCGTCAGCATTGCCTGTGACCCCGAAGATGGAGCTTCGCCTACGCTACCGTTATTATTACGTATTCCGCTGCTTGAAGTTGTATTAAGAACTGGATCGTGAGATCCCTATTTGTGTAAGAACTTATGTATCGTTTGTAATGGATGATGTACTATGGTATCGAATTCTGTTATGTCTCGCAAAAATGGTAATCCTAGGATTGCGATGTATGGCATAACAGGCATCTAGAATTGAAAAATTCGGGTGTTGACAAGTTGGTATCAGAGCCATCCTGACCATAGGAGACCCTAGTTAGACTGCACGTTTGAACCAAAAACTTAGTTTCAAAACCAAAGAAAACAAATATTTATAAAAACTTATTCTAATTCTTATCCCTTTTATTCTTTCATAAAAATTCATGTTCCTCAAAAACTCTTGCAAAATACATAAAATTTTGACACACTTGATCACCCTGCTAATCTACTCATCCTCTATTCTTATAGATGGACGTGAAGTACAACAAGTTTTACCAACTTGGGAATGGAGGAGACCTTATCTTTGAGAGGGATTTGGACCAGCTTTTGGAACTTCTGGAGCATCCGCACCCCGAGTTCTTCGGAGATCAGCTCAATGATCAAGGAGGAGAAGATCTACAGTGGCTAATTGTTGCAAGTCTCCGAGGGAAGATTGAACCTCCCACTACGGAGGGAATTCAGTTTACCTTGAGGGAAAACAACTGGCTCGACCGACTTGCCAGAGCAATGCAGGAAGCTCTTTCCCGTCTGTGTGGGCAGAGCATCAATCAGATCAAGGGTACTCGCTTTGAGTTTTTCCCAAGGCGTGTTGCAAATGGACAACCACTGGAAGCACCATACCACCCCGAGCCGAAGACTCAATTGGACCACCTTAGCTTCATGATGTACGATCGTCAGCAGGAGTTGGACAACTGTCGTGACTACTGCAACCACAAGTCTGCCATCATCAAGACAAAGGATCAGACCATCGCCATGCTAGCAAGGGATCGCAAGTCTCGCCGCCGTCAGCTCGACAAGAAGGAGCGCATTATTGCCCGTCTTCGCCACCGCATCTCATCTTTGGAGGAGACCATCCACGAGAGAGACATGCAGTTGGAGGAAAGGGAGAATGCCGGAGAGGATCTTCGTGGAGACCCTTACTCCTATCTCAGCGATGACGATGATTTTCTGGAGGATCAGGCCATAGACTTCTTCACCGATGAGGATGATTCCGCCTTCATCGATGATGATGAAGATGATGAAGCCACAGATTTCGAGGAGTAGTAGCACTTGAGCACTAGCGTAGCGGGTAGTATTCGGTCCCACTGTATCGTAGTTCTCAGAATGGTTCTTAAAACCATCTGTTTTTCTTTGTTGTGGTGTGTGTTGTACTGTGTGCTATGAATGAATGAATGAAAAAGCAAGTTGCTAGAAAAATCTGAGTCAAACCTTTAAAACTTTTCAAAGTCCCCGAAACCTTAGAAATTTCCCTCTTTTCTCATGATCTATCTAAATCTTCAGATGCCACGTGAAGGAAGTGGTTCAGCCCCGGACCCGATTTTGCAGATCCTGCAAATGTTGACTTCTGACCGCGAAGCTGAAAGAGCGGAACGTCAAGCCAACCTAGCCACTCTGCAACAGATAGCCCAGCTAGCCCACAACAACCAAGGCCACGGAAATCAGGACAACCATGGATCTAAGCTCAAGAATTTCCAGAATACCAACGCACCTGTTTTCACTAAGTCAGAAGAACCCCTAGACGCTGATGATTGGCTGCAAACCATGGAAAATAACCTAGAAGTCGCCGGAGTGGAAGCCAACGAGAAAGTTCTGTTTGCCACCCATTATCTAGCCGGAGATGCCAGGGCATGGTGGAACAGCGTTCGCGCAATGACCGGAGGCCAGATGATGACCTGGGAGGAATTCATGGTCAAGTTCAGCAGAACCCATGTGCCACCGGGTTTGATCAAGAGAATGAGAGACGAGTTCAGAGAGCTGAAGCAAGGAAGGATGACTGTAGTGGAATACCGTGACAAATTTTTGTCCTTAGCTAGGTATGCCCCAGATGAGATAGACACGAAAGCCAAGAAGAAGGAGAGGTTCCTGAATGGTCTGCATGACGAGATGCAGACGGTGTTAGTCAATATTCCCTTTGCGGATATTGAAGCCCTTGTCGACTCTGCCATCCAGATGGAAGGAAAGATCAACCAAGCCAATGAGAACCGCAAGCGTCATATGATGCATCATCCAGGAACCCATCAGACCCCAAAGTATCGCCCCAACCCATCTCCAGGATTTGCCCCAAGAACCAACAGACCCCCGATGAACCGTCCGACCTACCCCAACCGTGGAAACCCTAGACCCGGAGGAAATCCAACAACCCCGACAACTCTAGCAATTTCACCCGTGCCCCCACCCAAGTTCAACACCAACAATGCTACCGCCAACACCAACACTGCCCCTAGGACTGGAAGCAATGCTATGCCTGTCGCAGCCAAGGACAAGTCGCAAGTGACTTGTTATGACTATGGAAATAAAGGCCACTATTCCAATGAGTGCCCCAACAAGAAGAATGCTACAGCCCCCAATGCCAATGGCCCAGCTCAGCAGCAGCGTCATGTTCATCTAGGGAGAAGATTTGCCCCAGGGAATTCACTCAACCGCAATGGCCGTATTTTTCTCATGCATGACGAAGAAGCTCAGGAAGCACCAGACGTCGTCCTCGGTATGATTTCTGTTAATTCAGTACTTGCAAGAGTGTTGTTTGATTCTGGTGCATCGCATTCATTTGTCACCGAAGAATTTGCATGCACTAGTAAAATTCAACCAACCAAACTGAAGCATGTTATGATTGTTCAAATTCCCGGATCAACCACCAAGGCTAGGCAAATTTGCAAAGCCGTCCCTATCCGAATCCATGGCATAGATTTTTATGCTTATCTGATAGTACTCGGAACTAAAGGTTTGGAAGTAGTACTAGGAATGGATTGGATGTCCAAACATAAAGGATTGATTGACTGTGCCAATAAAGCCATCACCATGACCAATACAGCCGGAATATCAGTCGAACATATATCTGAAACCTTACCTCGCCAATTCAAATGCAACAAGAGTATATCCCAACCTACCATTGACCAAGTCCGGATAGTCTGCGAATACCCGATGTATTTCCAGATGTTTTTCCCAGTATGCCCCCAGATCGGGATATCGAGTTTATCATTGAACTAATCCCCGGAACCGGACCCATAGCCCAGAGACCCTATAGTATGAACCTGTCGGAACTAGAAGAACTGAAGAAGCAACTGGATTCCATGCTAGAAATTAGATTGATTCAACCATGTGCGTCACCATGGAGATCACCTATCTTGTTTGTGGACAAGAAGGATGGAGGTAACCGTTTGTGTACGGATTATCGGAAGTTGAATGATGTCACCATCAAGAACAAGTACCCCTTGCCCAAGATAGAAGATTTTTTTGATCAGTTGACCGGTGCCAAGGTGTTTTCTAAGATTGATCTTAGAACTGGCTATCATCACCTCAAGATTCGTGCAGAGGATATTCCAAAGACCGCCTTTACCACCAGATATGGATTGTATGAGTATATAGTCATGTCTTTCGGATTAACCAATGCCCCCGCTTATTTCATGAACCTCATGAATAAGATTTTTATGGATTTCCTGGGTAAGTTTGTCGTTGTTTTCATCGATGACATTCTGATTTATTCCAAATCAGAAGAAGAACATGAGCTACACCTAAGGACCATTCTTGGAACCCTTAGAGAGCATCAGCTGTATGCAAAGTTTAGCAAATGTGAATTCTGGTTACAGGAAGTAGGATTCCTCGGTCACATTGTATCGTAGGAGGAATTGCCGTTGACCTGCCAAAGTGAAAGATGTAGAAGATTGGCAAGCCCCAACCACTCAAACCCAAGTTCGTGCATTTCTCGTGACATGGATATTACCGCAAATTCGTAGAAGGATTCTCTAGTATCGCCAGACCCATGACCCAATTGCTGAAGAAGGACAAGAAGTTTGAATGGACCGACAAATGTGAAGCGAGTTTTCAAGAACTCAAAAGGAGATTGATATCAGCCCCAATATTAATCATGTCGGATATCACGAAGCCCTTCGATGTGTATTGTGATGCATCCAAGATTGGTCTCGGATGTGTGCTAATGCAAGAAGGCAAAGTTATATCTTACCTATCTCGACAATTGAAGCAACATGAGCAAAACTACCCAACCCATGACCTCGAACTCGCAGCCGTAGTTCTAGCCCTGAAGACATGGAGACATTACCTGATGGGAAACCGTTGTGAGATTTATTCGGATCACAAGAGCCTAAAGTATGTAGTCACTCAGAAGGAGCTGAATCTGAGGCAGAGAAGATGGATTGAGCTAATCAAGGATTATGACCTGGACATTCACTATCACCCTGGTAAAGCCAACATGGTAGCCGATGCCCTTAGCAGATTGCCGTGCCGCTTGAACTCCATGATTTTGAAGGAGCAACCAAGTTTGCACAAAGAGATGGAAGATTTTCGAATGGAATTAGTAAGTGAAGGATTTTTGGCTAGAATAGAACTCCAGCCCACTTTGATCAGTCAGATTAAAGAGGCGCAGAAGGGAAATGCCAGTATTGACGGAATCAAGCATCGTGACGACAGTAAAGTACCCGGATTCACCGAGGACGAAGAAGGAGTGTTGTGGTACAAAGGACGCCTTTATGTACCAGCAGATTCTGAATTGAAAGAAGTTATTTTGAAGGAGGCTCATGATACTCTTTATTCTATCCATCCCGGAGGAACTAAGATGTATCAAGATTTAAAAGAGCAATTTTGGTGGCATAAGATGAAGAGAGAAATCGAAGCTATATCGCCAAGTGTGATATATGTCGACAAGTCAAGGCAGACATCAAAGACCAATGGATTGTTGCAACCATTGAAGATTCCGGAATGGAAATGGGATTCTGTAGGAATGGACTTTATCACTGGACTACCTACTTCTAGTAGGGGAAATGACTCTATCTGGGTCATAGTGGACAGATTGTCCAAAGTCGCCCATTTCTTGCCCGTCAAAACCACATATCAGAGTTCGAAACTAGCGGAGTTGTACATCTCTAGAATCGTCAGTTTGCACGGAGTCCCTAAGAACATAGTATCGGATCGAGGAACTCAGTTTACCTCGAGATTCTGGAAGAAAGTCCAAGAAGGTTTAGGAACCCGTCTAGATTTCAGCACCGCATATCACCCTCAGACCGATGGACAAACAGAGCGAGTAAATCAAATACTCGAAGATATGCTGAGAGCATGTGTGTTAGAATATGGATCCAAGTGGGAAGACTGTCTGCCGTTTGCAGAATTTTCATACAACAACCGTTATCAAGCCAGTTTGCAAATGGACCCCTTTGAATTCATGTACGGAAGAAAGTGTTGCACCCCTTTGAACTGGTCGAAAGTAGGAGAGAGTCAGATTTTTGGACCCGACATCCTACGAGAAGTAGAAGAGAAGGTTCACAAGATTCGTGAGCACCTCAAGACCGCCCAATCCCGACAGAAGAGTTAAGCCGACAAGAGATGTAGAGACCTCGCCTTCAACATAGGAGATTTTGTTTATCTGAAAGTGTCGCCATTGAAGGGAATGCAGCGTTTCCAACTCAAAGGAAAGTTAGCCCCCAGATATATCGGACCTTTCCAGATTCTGAACCGTCGAGGAGAAGTATCGTACCAATTGGAGCTACCTGAAGAGATGTCAGCTGTGCACAATGTGTTCCATATCTCGTTACTTCGCAAGTGTCTCGAAGTCCCCGAGAAGACCGAAGTATTCAAGAATATCGACCATCGGACCATAGAAATCAACGATGACCTGACCTATCCCGAAGTACCCATCCGCATTTTGGAAGAAGCTTTTCAAACTACCCGAACCCGAAGCATCAAGTTTCTCAAGATTCAGTGGAGCAACCACGGAAGGAAGCTACAGGGCCTTGAAGATCACATCAGGACAAAGTTTCCCGATCTCTTCAAATCCTAGGTAATCTTTTCGTCCTTTTTCAAATCTCGGGACGAGATTTGGTTTAAGGGGGGAAGGTTTGTAACATCCCAAAAATACTAAACTTGGAACATCAAACTCTAATCATCAATATTGGGGTTAACAAAAACTTCTCTAATTAAAATTATGAATGCATGCATATGTGTATGCATTGATTTTGAAATTCTTTTAAACCACCTTGTTTGATTGTGTCATTGCTTGTAAAATGTTTCTTAGGTGAAATAAACATCATCTAAAATATTTCCCACACTTTTCCTAAAGACAAGTAAATCAAATCACATATATTAAATGAATGGTCACTTTGACCAATTTAACTCTCATGCCTACTTTGGATGTCTCAAACTTTCAGAACCTAATGTAAACTTTTCTGGATCTTTGCACCCCTTGAATGTACTCATAACAAGATATCAAGGCCCACTTTGTGATCATCCAGAAACTTTCAAATGCATAGTTTAAATGAATTTTCAAAATTGAATCTTTATCATATGGGAAGATCCCACTTTTTCAAAAACCACTCAAACAAGCTCAACTTTCAAAACCCAAGCATCTGTAGACTCACCAGCACCAATATATCAAACCCACCAAAAATCTTTTCAAAATTCAAAACTTGATTTCATGCGGCCATTTCATCAAACAGGTTGCAGACACAAATCAAACAAACATCAAACACTATTGTGAGCAGTGATTCTTGCCTAACTTGTTCCCTAGTTAGCTCACAACCAGATCAGTAGATCATCTAGGAAGATTAACCAAGCACTAGCACCACTGTGAGCTTGCCATTGCCATCAATGGTGAACAGCCGAGCACACCCTTGCCACCCCATAGTCGACAGCAAGCTAGGAGCAACAGCAAGCCTAGCCAGCATGTCTGGGAGGCAGTCCACCGTCCACCGCCACTCCCTGTCCACTGATCGAGCCTTGCCAAGCCCTGGACCACGCACACGAACCGTGCCCAGACCGCCAGAGACCATGCCGAGCGTGCGCCAGAGCACCACCGTCGACCGAAGCCCACAGACTGTGCGCCGCCCTCACCGCGTGCATACACAATCCCCACCGACCCAGGAGACCGCCAGACATCCCCGTTCGCCGCCCCGTGACGCATAGCCACCACTCGCCGTCGAAGACGCCGCCTCTGCCGCGCAGAGCATCGCCCGTTCCAGACCAAGCCGCACCGCCCCATGCCTCAAAACCATGTCGTTGAGCATCGCCAGGAGACACCACACTGTCCCCTACCCTTGCCAATGACAATAGCCGCCTGTAACATCGCCCCCTACGAGCTCACCATGCGCCCCGACGGTCCCATCGCTCGACTATAAATAGAGGCCACCCCCGCTCAATTTATTCACACCATATCACTCCCCTCTCCTCACTGATCGTGCCACACCGTTCTCAGAGCAAGGTGAGCACCACCCCGCCAGAATTTCACCGGAGCCCGCTGCCTCTGGAGAAGAAGGGAGCCATCGATTTCGTCCACCCCAGGAGCTGCCGCGACCACTCCTGAGTTCGCCGTCGTCGACTTCGTCGTTCGCCCGCCTCGCCGACCCTCGCCAGTACCCCGGTGAGCCCCCAGCACCCCCACTGTCCGCGCTAGGTTTCGTTCTCGCCGGCGTTGTCTCGCGTCGACGATGACTCCCAGCCGTTGGATTAGAATCAGATCGAACGACCCACGTTGCCCCATACCGCTTCGCCTAGCCCCCTGACGAGTGGGGACACCCACTTAAGCAGCCCGCGGGAGAACCGCGCTTAGCAGGCCGGCCCGTTAACTTTTCCCGCGCAACCCAGTGATTTTAATTAAATCTTTTCTATTTTAAGTCAAACACACTTCTGTACCCAACTTCAAAAATCAACCCAGATCGATTCAGTGCACCAATTTGAATGAAACCAATTTTTTTGGAAAGGACTATGAATGTTGAATCCAAGACCGTTGGATTCAAGTTATTTGGATCTATAGATCACCCATCGTAAAAATAACAAGGCAGAAGCTTTTCTGCATTCAAACATTTTTCAAATTTAAACCATAATAGATTTTGAGTTGATTCCAACTCTCAAAAATCACATTTAACCATACCTTTCAGAATATATAAAAATATATAGGTTTACTTGCAGAAATAATGTTCAAGTAATAAAAGAATGCTACATAGGCATTTCTAGCCACTTTAATCAATTAGAATAAAAGGGTAAAACCTTATTAAATTGTGACACCACTTTAAATCACATTCCCATGGACTACAATATGTGGTGATGACATGTGTCAACATGATCCCATGTTTGGTTTGGAGAATATTAAATCTTAAGTAGTTTTTCAATGAGTAGAAATTACTTTTCTAAAAATAAAAGGAATTAAATCAAGCCTTAACCTTGTAATGTTAGAGATGATGCTATATCATCTATAGGACCCTTGTGTGTGATGATTGCAAGTAGTTAAGTATTGTTTGGTGATTGTGTACCTCATATTTATTCATAGACGCTAGTACCGACCAGGGATACGAGGAGGAAGAAGGATACTACGAAGAAGAAGCCGAGGAGAACTTCAACCACTGCTCTGCCCAAGGCAAGCCTTACTAATCAAGTTGACCTATGCAAGCTAACACTTGCAATTTAGCAAGCTTATACTTATTTTGTGCAAGCAAATACTTGCTTGTTACTATGCCTACTATATGCCTTAAGCATATGTGATCATACCCACTTGATAAACCAATCCTAGTTTTCTTTGCAAGCTTCTTAATTTATTTCTTTATCAAAGCTTTAACTTAGAGTTGACTTAAGTGACTTGTAGATATTAGAAAGATTCTGAAGGTTGCATAAAGAGCATAAAATTTGGCCTAAGTTAGAAACCTTGATATCATCCTGAAATATAAGGTTGTACTTAGTTGAAACTCCACTAGTTCACCGCCCCTCATTAGTACTACCCCCACCTGTAGATGCTAGTGCTAAGCATAAAACTTGATCAACTTTAGATGGGTTTACTTGGTGAAAAACTGGTTATGAAAACCTTGGAATGATGGATCATTCTATTGAAATGTTTTGGACATGTGTTTCCAAACACTCGATGATTTTGGTGATGAAAACGTTGAGGCATGAACCTTAGCCCTTTATAAAACTGATGGTTGTCTGTATGCGATACCATCCCAATTTTATCGTACAACCACAATACCCGAATATTGGGTAGGGCTTGACTGGAAACTTATATACCTTAGTATTAGTTCCCTCACGGCCAAGTTCTGAGTTGAGGTTACCTTGTGAAGATTGTCCACCTGTGCAGTACCCAAGATGACAGTTGGTCATGGTTAGGAGGCCAAACTCACAGGAGAGGTTCTTATACTAGGGCGTGTAATTGAAAGGTTAGGATTGATTATCCGCATACTGAGTATGGTGAATTCAGGATTTGTTCCTGACGGATGTATCAAATGTTGTGGTGAAGGTGTACAATCTCTACAGAGTGTCAAACTATTCGAATAGCCGCGTCTGCGGTTATGGACAGTTGGAGTGGCCATACTGTTCCCCCGTCAGACTTTTCAAAATGACTTGTGAAATGAATTGAGACTTTGACTTGACCACAACAGAGTTGTGACCTGAGTTACAAGATCCCACCTAGGAGTTATAAAATTGTGACTAGCTTCGGAACTTATTAGAGATAAATCTGGCTTTTGCAAAACAACCCTAGAGCCTAGTGTCCTATTATCCAAAAACCCCTTTACCTGTTAGTATTAGCTTGTGAGTACTTAAAGAGTACTCATGGCTTTGTCCCTGGCTATTCCCATGGCCAGACTATGAAGAGGAGTACCTGGAGGATGGACCCCAGGGATGTTACGACAACTAGGATCATCTCTGTAACACCCCCCAGAATCGGCCCTATGCAAGTTTTAGCGAAACTCGCCAAACCCGCATAGAAACGATTCAAAGGTGCCCACCAGCACTTTAAATGCGTCTGGTGGAAAACGAGTAATAACATTACACAACAGTCCTCGATGGGACCCAGTAGATATATATACAACACGACTCCATGAGTCAAGAATACGATATAATATACAAAGATCCAAATCACCTTAAAACGATAGGGCGTCCACTACGGACAAGATGCAAATGGGGCTAAGAGCCTGAAGAATAACCAATGGTGTCCATAACCTGTGCCAAGCCGGAAGGGTAACCCTGCTAACGACGTCGATCTCAAAACCTGCTTAAACAAAAGGGGTGCCGACAAAGGGCAAAGGAAAAAGAGAGCGGTCAGTACTGAGGCCAGTACACGGCGAGACTAGAATTCGGTGGTCCTCGCCTACATAGGTATGGTGGACTGAAGCGGCAGCGCAGCATGCACTAAACAACCTATAGAGACTCAATACAACTGGCGACTATTAGAGAGGGGTAAGAAAGACCTATTCGGATCCTACCTGATACTACCATCAAACAACCCATCCTGGCGTTTCCCCCTCGAGACCAAACGAGGAAGTCAACCGAGGCACTCACACCGTTGGCAGTTTTACTTATTCAGTTATCGTTGCAGCGATTACTAGTCAGGTTAAGATAATCATCCTGATAAAGTAAGCAGTAGGCACTTTTAGTTAGCCATTCCGTTATAGTTGCATCACTTACTAGTCAGATACAATAAGCATGAGATAACCCGAAAACCCAGCAGTTGTTGGTACTTTTACTTAGCCATTCCGTTGTAGTGAAGCTGATTACTAGTCATATCGGATACAAGTCAATTTATAACAGTAAACTTTAGTTATAGTTGTCTATGATCAAGCACTGTGCTCCAAGTCGTCCATAACCGCGGACACGGCTTCTCGAAAAGATTAAACCCTGCAGGGGTGCACCAAAGTATCCACAAGCACTTCGACCCTTTTTGCCAGATCAGTTAACATACACCCATCGGTATGTCGGCGGGGCCTAAGTCATGACGTTCCCAGACCCAAAGCAAGCACGGGGCCACCCACTAAATACACCCACAACGAAGTCGGCGGTCTCCGAGACGAACTCGGGGTTTTCGACGATGGTGTAACGACAAAGAAATCCCCAAACGGGACCTCGATACCAAGAAAACACTCCGCTAAACAGACAGCGTGCTCCTCACACAAACGTAAATAAAGCAAGAAGCATGGCATAAGTACAGGATAGTAAATAAAACCTCAAACTAGTTTGTGGCCCCCAGTACAATACTTTGAAATCAGGTAATAATCAATGGGGGGCCCATATCTCCCCACCTGTGGTTAGCGCGCTCGATCTCGGAACAGGTGTCAAGAACTCGGGGTCCTACGGGACACAAGTGGACGGTCGGAAACCAACATTGTCTATCACCCACCGATGCCTCTGCTTACTTACTTCAATTTTAGTTGTTAAACAGTAATTAAAGTGAACGAAAAGTAAAGCCATGATCATCTTCAACAATAAACATGCGGCACTTCTCCAACAACTGTGGTACTTGACGACACGCAACATCACTTGAGCAAGCGACTACGACGCGCAAGTCCAGCTATCTACCAAACAACAGGTAATAGGATGTGTCCAAGGCAATATACGGCTGCAAGGGATATCTCGGGTACGGAAACTAGAGCATCGCAACACAGATAGCAATAGATCAACAGGAGGGAATAAATGCTATAAAAGTAAGATAGGTAGAAAGGGGGAGATGCTCGCCTGAAAACATTGTCGAAGGTTCAACCGAAGATCGGGGCGAAGCTCACATCAACTCAACGGCCTTATCCGCGAAGAAGCAAAACACTAGAAGAGACACCGGATGCACTATTTAATACTACGGCAGAAGATCGGCCTGATGCATGTATGATGCATGACATGGCAAGGTGCGATGCAATTAGGCAAGATTAAGCGGAAACGGGGTCCCGACAATTTGTTAGATGGTTCAGGTTGTTTATCTACCCCGCAAATTAAATGTTATTTTAACATGGCAAAAGATAGCACTGGTTCGCTACACCAATTTAAATGAGGCCAATATGGGACTAGATTTGCCCGCATATGGGCCCCATATTTAATTATTAGGTGAATCGGCATAAGGCCCCCAAACCACATGATAAGATGCATGCGAGTATGACAATTTAATATGCAGCAATTTGTTATTACATTTGTAAACTAGGGCTCGAGGAAAGGGGTCACACATTAGGGTTCGACGATCTTGGGTTCCGGGGTTCGGGGTCGGGTCTCGGGGTCCGGATCTGGGGTTAGGGTTTCGACGAGATCGGTCTCGACGGGATCGTTCTCGAACAACGGGGCAGATCTTGTCGCATCCGGGTTCTCGGCGGACTCGGCGTCCGGAAAGGAGTACTTGGTTCGGTGCCGGGGCGCATCGGATTCTTCCGGGTCGGTGTCGTTCTTATCGTCGCGAAGATCTTGTCGGGTCCGCGCTTCGGATTTCGTGAGGCGATCTTGACGCTCCGTGCCCGTGGAGTAGAACTTGTCGTCCGGCGGTAGATCTTGTCGATTCCATTCCAACAGCCTTGTTGTTCTGCGGCGAAGATCATGGGGTCTCCGGGGTCCGTGACGAAGATCATGGCATCCGTGTCGAAAGCATCGGGGTTTCCGGGTTCGGTCCCGTGATGAACTTGGTTTACGGCAATCTCTTCTATGTCGACGAGCTTGGAGGTTCGGTTATCGATTGTCGGTGTCGATCTTGGTCCCGCGTTGGTGGTTTGGTGCGATTTTGGCGACTGGGGGTGCTCCAGTGTCGCGGCTCCGGTAGACTTCCTTGTCTTTCCATGTCGACGGCCTTCGGTTTTCGAGTAGGTCTTGCGCGTCCAAGCCGAAGAACACACAGAGGCGAGCGGGCGGTTGGCGGACTTCGCGGGGCGGCGGCGACCCGAGGCTAGGCGGCGGGTCAGAGGGCGACGGCGAGCAGAGGGCATGGCGCGTGCCTGCGGCTTGCGGGGCGCGCAGGGCTGCTGCAGAAGAGGGCCGGGCCGGGCCCCGGTGGTGCAGAGGCGCAATGAGGCGGACGCGTGCTGCCGTGGACGACGAGGTGGGGCCGGGCGGAGAGGGTGGTCGCGCGGACGAGGCGGCGGAGCGGCTCGCGGGCGGCGGATGCGGGCGAGCCAGAGGGTGGCGGCGACGGCGGCGGGAGGGTCCGAGGCCGACGGGTGGGTGATGGAGCGGCGGGCGAGCAGAGAGGTGGAGGAGGCGGGATCGGGCGGGCGGGACGGGCGGTTGCCGGAGAGGGAGCAGGCGACGGGAGCACGGGAGAGGACGCCAGACGAGGGAGAGGAGGAGGCCGGCTGGTGGCGGGCGAGGGAAGCGAGGCGGGCGGACGGAGAGGAGGCGCGGAGGACGGCGGCACGGAGGCAAGTGGCGGACCAGCGGCTGCTCAGGAGAGAGGAGGCTGGTCGGCCAAGGGCTGCGGCCGGTTCGAGCTGGGTGGGGAGCAGCGGGGGGAGGAAGAGAGAGGAGGTGCGGGCTGGGGAAGAAGGGCCGGGTGGGGCCCAGGGGTGGCTGTCGGTGGGGCTTGGGAACGTGGGGCCCGGGGGTCAGGGGGTTGACCGGTCCAGGTGGGGCCAGGGGGAGGGCCCGGGGGAACAGGGAGAGAGGGTTAAGATGGTGAGGGTGAGAAAAGGAGAGAGGGTGGGCTGGTGGATCGGTGAGGTGGCATGTGGGTAGGAAAAGGGTGAGAGGGTGAGGTGGCGGCCTGCGGTTGGTGGGTAGGATAGATTTGGGTGGGGATAGGATTTAGAGGGGGCTGATTTAAAATGTGTGTTTGTTTTTGTCTTTTCTATTTAAAACAAGGCCACTTTGCAAACAATCTTTAGGTAAATAAAATCTCCGATGCGATCGGGGTTTTGTATTTGAAAATAATGAGGGGTATTTGTACAAAGCAAAACTAGGCTTTTCGAAATAGTTCAGACAAACAATACATGATGATGACGATGCAATGCACAAAAACAGCGCGATTTTCTAGTAGTGGTTTTGCGGGATGCCACAATCTCCCATCGTCAGCATTGCCTGTGACCCCGAAGATGGAGCTTCGCCTAAGCTACCGTTATTATTACATATTCCACTTCTTGAAGTTGTATTAAGAACTGGATCGTGAGATCCCTATTTGTGTAAGAACTTATGTATCGTTTGTAATGGATGATGTACTATGGTATCCAATTCTGTTATGTCTCGCAAAAATGGTAATCCTGGGATTGCGATGTATGGCATAGCAGGCATCTAGGATTGAAAAATCCGGGTGTTGACACCAAACCCGCATAGAAACGATTCAAAGGTGCCCACCAGGCACTTTCGTGCGGGTGGAAAACGAAGTAATATCATTACACAATACTCCTCGATGCTACCCACAAAACATATATACAACAACGACTCAATGAGTCGAGAATACAGATATACAGTACAAAGATCCAAATCACCTTGAAAACGATACAGCGTCCGAATACGGACAAGATGCTAATTGGGCTAAGAGCCCTGAAGAATAACCAATGGAGTCCATAACCCTGCCCAGGCCAAGCCGGAAGGGTAACCCTGCTAACGACGTCGATCTCAAAACCTGCTTGAACAAAAGGGGTGCCGACAAAGGGAAAAGGAAAAAGAGAGCGGTCGATCGAGGCCACTACGGCGAGACTAGAATTCGTGGTCCTCGCCTACATAGGTATGGTGGATCAAGCGGCAGCATGCACTAAACAACCTATAGAGACTCAATACAACTGGCGGCTATCAGATAGGGATAAGAAAGACCTACTCGAATCCAACCTGATTCTAACACCAAACATACCCATCCTTGTATTCCCCCCTCGATACCAACCGAGGAACTCACACAGTTGGCAGTGTTATTCATTTCGTTATAGTTGCGGCAATTAGTAGTCACATATAGATAGCATGAGTCATCATGATATAATAAGGAGTGGGCAGTTTTAAATAACCATTCCATTGTAGTTGTAGTGCTTACTAGTCAGATACATATAGCATGAGGCATCCCAAAACCCAGCAGTTGTTGGTACTTTTATTTAGCCATTCCGTTGTGGTTGCAATACTTACTTGTCAGATACAATGGTAACAGGTGACAACCCAAACAAGCAATTGTTGGCACTTTTCTTTAGCCATTCCATTATAGTGAAGCTGATTACTAGTCATTATAAAGTCAAATTTATAGCACTACTTTAGTTATAGTTGTCTATGATCGAGATACTGTGCTCCAAGTCGTCCATAACCATGGACACGAATTTCAGAAAGTTTTACCCTGCGGGGGGCACAAATAGCAAGACACGCACGATCAACCTCGAGAAAAACTAAATAAAACCCAACGAGGCATCACGATAGAGCAATTGCAAGATTCATATAAATTTTAGGGGGCCACACCACCAAGCTACCCGCTACGAAGTTGGCCGGCTCCGAGACGGACCCAGAGGTTTGCGAGAACGGCTGTAAACGACTGGGAACCCAAAAGTGTGACTAGGCTTGTCGATACCGCGTAATCGTGCCGCGATCCAAAACAGTACAGGCGCTCCACGCGCAATCGTAAATAAAGCAGTAAAGCATGGCATAAGTACATGATAGTAATAAAGCCCCAAACTACTTTGTGGCCCCAAGAAATAAATATGACTCAAGCTCTGGCTAGGGGGATTCATGGTCCCACATGCGGATAGTGCGAATATTCAAAGAACAGGTATCAAGTACTCGGGGTCCTACGGGACACAAGTGGACGGTTAAAAACCAAATAACATCTATTGCCCACCTGTGCCTCTGTATTATTTACCTACTTCAATTTTAGTTATTAAACGGTAATTAAAGTTATAATCATCTCCAACATAAAGCATATGGCAGTCTTCCAACAACTGTGGTGCTTGACAACACACAGCAACACTTGAGCAAGCAACTACGACACGCAAGTCCAACTATCTACCAAGAAACAGGTAATGGGATGTGTCCAAGGCAATATAAGGCTGCAAGGGATATCACGGGTACGAAAACTAGAGCATCGCAACACAGATAGCAATAGATCAACAGGAGGAAATAAAGACTATAAAGTAAAATAGGTAGAAAGGGGGAGAATGCTCGCCTGAAAAATAATGCCGAAGGTTCATCCGAAGATCGGGTCGACACTCGCATCAACTCATCAGCCTAATTCGTGAAGAAGAAAAGCACTAGCAGAAACACCGGATGCAATATTTAATACTACGGCAGAAGATCGGGCATGATGCATATATGATATATGACATGGCAAGGTGCGATGCAATTAGGCCATATTAAGAGAAATCGGGGTCCCGACAATTATTAAGTTCATGTTGTTTAGATACCCCGCAATTTAAGCAATTTAAATGTGGTCTTAACAAGGAAAATTATATCACCGGGTCGATGCACAAATTTAAATGGGGCCAATATTAGACTAGATTCACCCGCATATGGCCTACATATTTAATTTAGGTGAATCATCTAGATACCCCAAACACCGATAATATGTATGAAAGCATGAAATTTAATATGCAACAAGTGTATATAGCATTAAATAAAATAGGGGCTCGGATTTGGGATCACACATTGAGGGGTCTAGACGATCTTGGGGTTCACCGAGGGTTCGGGTATAGGGTCTTCGGATCCGTGAGGGAGAGATTCAGTTCTTCGGTTCCATGGCGATGACCTTGTCGTCCATGACAGAGAACTCGGTCCGGGATCGGTCTTTAGGGCTCGATCTTGGGGAAAACTTGTCGATGTTGTGACTCAACAAGAAGATATGGGCGATCTTGGCGTTTTGAACTTCTCGCGTCCTCGGTACCGGAGAAGATCTTGTAGAGAGGAACTCGTGTAGCTCTTGTAGCAGAGCATCTCGTCTTCGCATCTTCACAGGAACCATCATCACCTCATACCACACCGCCATATCCTGACTGCGAGTCGAGCAGGGGCATCCAGAAGATAGAGCAGGGTTCCGCTGTGGGTGCCCAGAACGGAACAGGCAGGGAAGCATGCAACTTGTGCTGGGACAAACGCGGCCACAGGAAACAAGCAGCGGGCAACAAGGAGCTTGATTGGTTCCTAAAGACACGCACAGTGTGGCGGCGAGCTTGCGGCTAGTGGGATGAACGGCGTACACGCGGCCGGGGTACGGGCTCGCTCACGGGCGGTGCAGGGTCGGCGCGAAGGGGCAACAGAGGCAGTCTTCGGTGAGGCCGGGCGCGCAGAAAAAAGGGGGCGATGCGCAGGGCCGACGACGGATGACCAGGGAGGCGACGGAGCGACATGCGGGTGGCGCGGCTAGGGCGGTGACGTCCGGCCGTGTCGGGCTCGCTGGCAGATCCTCGCGGCAGCGAGGGGCAGCACGGAGGCGAAGACGGGGTCCAAGGGTAGCGCGGCGGTGCTCTTCGGGCAGAGGCCGGCGCGGTTCGCTGGCGGCGTAGGTGGCGAGCGCAGCCGCAGGGAACGAGGTCACGGCGGGGTCCATGCAGCGGCGAAGGCAGGCGAGGCAATGACGACGTGGGGCCGCACGGGCGCCTGGAGGAACCACGGCGACGAGCCGAGCGAGGCAGAGGCGGCCTCGGGCTCGGGTCGGGGATGGTATGGGGGTCCAGGTCGAGGAGGACGCGGGGCGAGCGAGGGTGCTGGCTGCGGCGAGGAGAGCGATGGGGAGAGGAAGGTCACGAGGAAGGGGGTGGGTTCGGGCCGCTGGGTTCACGAGGTGGGGCCAAGGAGAGAGCGTGCAGGTTGGGTGGTGGTTGGTGGGGAACGGGGCTGAGGGAGAGAGGGAGCGGTGTCCGCGCGTGGAGAGCGTGTTCGGGGTGGGGCCCAGGGATCGGCAGGGTGGGAGGTTTCGTGCATGGAACGGGTCAAGGCGCGGGCGGTTACGAGGTGGGAGTAGGACGCAGGCGGGGAGCGTGCGTGAGTTGTGTGCCTGGCGACGGGGCGGGGGAGTTAGGGTGCCTGGCGGCTAGGGTTAGGTCTGGGGAGGTTTGGGGATGGTCTAGATGGGGTCCAGCCGGCTGGGCCTTTGGGCCTGGCCGGTTTAGGTCTAGATTTTAGATTTATTATTTTAGTAAAATATTATTTTTGTTTTGTTTTAAATATTTTTAGCAAATAGTTTTTAGGCAAATAGTTTAGCAGATAAATATAAGAGTTTGTTTTGAAACAAGAGGAGAGGTATTGCAGTAAACAAAAATAGCCTTAGTTAAAATATTTTGAGAGGAAAAATAAATGCATGATGCAATGATGGTGCACAAAATAGATGAGAACTGGCGATATTATAATTAGGGTTTATCCGAGATGCTACAGCCGATCATGCGCAACCTAAGCAACAAAACAAATAGCAACAAGATATTCGAACATAAGACAAATCCGAATCAAGCAAAGCTTAATTCGGATCTAGGTGGCTGGATATTCGAAGCTCAGACAGATCCTAATCAAGCAGAGCTTAATTCAGATCTAGGTGGCTGGATATTCGAAGCTCAGACAGATCCCAATCAAGCAAATCTTAATTCGGATCTAAGTGGCTAGATATTCGAAGCTTAGACAGATCCGAATCAAGCAAAGTTTAATTCAGATCTAGGTGGCTGGATATTCGAAGCTCAGACATATCCGAATCAAGCAAAGCTTAATTCGAATCTAGGTGGCTGGATATTTGAAGCTCACACAGATCCGAATAAAGCAAATCTTAATTCGGATCTAGGTGGCTGGATATTCGAAGCTCAGACAGATCCGAATCAAGCAAAGCTTAATTCGGATGTAGGTGGCTGGATATTCGAAGCTCAGACAGATCCGAATCAAGCAGAGCTTCATTCGGATCTAGGTGGCTGGATATTCGAAGCTCAGACAGATCCGAATCAAGCAAAGCTTAATTCGGATCTAAGTGGCTGGATATTCGAAGCTCAGACAGATCCGAATCAAGCAAAGTTTAATTCGGATCTAGGTGGTTGGATATTCGAAGCTCAGACAGATCCGAATCAAGCAAAGCTTAATTCGGATCTAGGTGGCTGGATATTCGAAGCTTAGACAGATCCGAATCAAGCAAAGATTAATTCGGATCTAGGTGGCTGGATATTCGAAGCTTAGACAGATCCAAATCAAGCAAAGCTTAATTCGGATCTAGGTGGATGGATATTCGGACACTAACGAAAAACTGAACCAGGTAAAGCATAATAAAACTTCCAAACGAATAACAAGTTATTCGGTTGCAAGCTTCAGGGACTAGAGTATATATAGTAGCATTCGGATGACTAATCAAACGTCCAGAAAAACAATTACCTCATTCATCTTTTCGCTGTCAAGATTGATCTTGGCAGCCAGCTGTAGGCGACTGCTGATGTCGGAGAGTTGAAACGGCTGGCTGCTTGGATTGACCTCGAGCTGATCAGCAGCGTTCCAATTGTTGGCATACTCGACCAACGAGCCGAGGCTGTTCCCACTCTCCGTGCGAGTCATTACTTTACCTCGGACGTGTTGGGTAGCCACCGCCGCCACGGGACTCTTGTGGAGAGCGAGCTGTGTATCAGCAGCCGGGGTAACAATACTCTTGGCAGATGAAACCCCCTTGCGCAGTGCATCAGCAATTGTAGGCTGATAAGAGCTGGCAAGTCCTTTCTGAGATGAGGGAGGCTTGGCAACAATGACCTTGCTTGCCTTAGAAGAGGCGTCGGCAGGAGCCATTACCTCGGCACTTGGAATGACGTCTTTAGGGGCCGGATGGATTACGGTTTCTGAGGGTGCCAAGATATTGCTATCCTCGGCTGGAATCGGAGTCGTAGTAAAGGTTGAGGGGGTCAAAGGGACCTCAGGGGAAACTTCAGGATTCACGGAGGAGGCAGCATGCTCAGTGGAAATATCTACGGGCCGAGTTGTATCAGCATCAACAGGAGAGATCTCAGGCGCATCCTGGCGAGATGGCATCTGATTCGGAGCAGGAGGAGAGTCAACACGAGCAGGACTAGGAACTCTAGTATCTTCAGGAGGCGGAGGAGAAGGTGGCCGAGTCGTGTGACTCGTCATGCTGGGACCACTAGGCTTAACAGAAAGAGGAGCCCTGCAAAGGCAAAAAAGATCAGGTCAAAAGGCAGAAAGAGAGAAACAAGAAATACAGATAAAAAGCAACTCACCCAGTAACCCCGGGGCATAGTTTTACGCTTAGGAGGGTGCGGGGCAGATCTCTTTATCCATTTCTTGGGAACGGATTTCGAGGCACCGGCTGGAGCGCTACGTTTCCCCGAAGTAACAGTAGGTCGGGAGGCGAGAGGCTCGGCGTTGTGAACCTGACCGGCCGGATTAGCTGAGAAAGTAGAAGCCGAAAATGCATAAGAAATTGGCATTGCGGCAACTACCTCAAGAACTTGGACCTCGTCCGAATCACCTTCCTCCTCGTGGGCCGGGGTCTTGCCACGGGCGCGAGCCAGAGCGAGGTCTGACTTGGGGACAAACTCCTCCGAGTCAGGCTCCCCGCTGTCCGGGGTATTCCAATCCGCGGGCCACGGAAGGGCCAGAACTTCGGCATCCTCGATCTTCTGCTCCGCAAATTTCTGCAAGAAAATATACACAGAGAAATTAGCAAAAGGAATCACAAACACAATTAGGGGACAAAACATAAATTCGTAGACTTACCTCGGGAGGGGGATTCCCGCAGGTGAACGGCTTCAGTCCCCAGGTCCAGTCCTCCGGCATATCTGTCTTGAAGATAGCTCGGACACGTTTGAAAATGAGATAATTATCGAGCTCAACCGTTGAGACTCGGTTGGGATCGAGAGGACCGCTCATGTAACACAGCTTGTGCGTACGATGCTGGAAAGGGCAGATTCGGCTGCTGACAAAGGTGGTCATCAGATCTTCGCCGCGTAGCCCGGCGCGGATCAACTCCTTCAGTCGAATCTCAAAGGCCTCGGCCAGAGCATGGCTCTTCCTGAGGTTGTAGGTCCAGTTCTTCTTTGAGGGGGAGCCGATGGAGAAAGCGGGGAGCCCAATCTTATCTTCCTTTCCAGTATTCTTGACATAGAAAAACGATCTATACCACTTTTTGCAAGATTCGAGACCAGCAACACGAGGAAACTCGGATTTTCTCCGAGGTGTGATGGAAGCAGCCCCACACTGAGTAAGCAACTTCTCAGAGGGGTGAAGGGATTTGTCTGGAACGATGTTATATCGGATCTGGAAGAATTTAGACCATACGTGCACAGACGGCCAGAGGCCAAAGTATCCTTTCGAGGCAGAGATAAAAGCAGATAAGGAGGCGATGGCATTAGCCAGAAGATGATGCGGCTGAAGGCCGAAGTAATCAAGAAATTACCTAGCTAAATCGCTAAGGGGAAGACCGAAACCCTGGGCAAAGTGAGACATAAAGACGATGTACTCGCCCTCGTTAAGAACGGGAGAAGATTCGCTGCCGGGTAAGCGACAAGCTACCTCGGCAGGAATCCAGCGAGTTCGGATTAGCCACTCGATCTCGCGCCGAGTGACGGAGGAACCTTGCCAGGAGCCCCGCTCTGGACCAGACGCTACGTCGTCATCCTCAACTAACGCGCCGCTAACTGAACTCGACATAGGGTCGCTGGAGGAACCTACGGAAGAGGAACTAACGGCGAAGCGGGGCTTAGAGGCGCAGGGCCCCGTCGTGATTCTAGGCGGAGGCGGCGGCGGAGCGGAAAAGAGACGCCCAGGAAATCTGGAAAACAATGGAAACGTCTATGAGGGAGCCTAACAAGGGGATCGTAAGAAAACTCACCGGTGGCGGCGCCGGAGCAAACGCACAGCGATGAGGACGACGGAGCAAGGGAATAGAGGCTTCGCCGTCGAAGAGGTCAACAATGGCGCGGCCGCAGGAACACGAGCAGATGCGCGAGCGTGAGGAGGAAGAAGGGCAACAGCGAGCGAAGGGGGAAAATGAACCCTCTAGCCCCGTGCCCCTCTTTATAACCGCGCGGCCCTGGCGGTAGTGGGATCATGCGTGCGGGCGATAATCGTGTAGATCGTGTGTGCGGCGGAACCGCTCGCGGATAAGTGGAGCCACACCGACGACCACACAGCGCAGGAGAGGATCAGGCCTCCTGACCGATGCGGTGCACGAGGCGTTGCAGCGCCGACGCGACAGGCGCAGTAATTACTGTAGCCCGTCAGTGGATACTGTAGAGGAACAAAAAACTAGAAGAACAATGATGAGTGTGACACGTAGGACGAGGCGTACGCGAGAAGATACACATATACCTCGGACGAGGGAAAAGTAACTCGGAAAAAAGGAGAAACGAATATTGTGAAACTGATACGGCCCGGCCAAGGTTATAGGCAGGACCATACCAGCTTCGGGGACTAATGTTGGGGCGGTGACCCTAGATAGGGTAAGAACGGGGAAAGACGAAAGGGAGTTCCCCGTCAGGTTTCCGAGTTACAATCTAAATCGGCCGAGTCCTGTAAAGGTCGGCCGAGGTAAGCAAGAGCAGGACCCTTATGAGAAGAGCAAGGCAACCCGGCCGACATACTGTGTAAGTCGGCTGGGTCAGTCCGAATAATCTGAATGCAGGTGAAGGCCAAGCCGAGTTAAGCGGGACAGGGCCGAATGATATGAAGCTTGCAGGAGAAGGAGATGCCTATAGTCAAACTCTACTCGCGGGCTAGGAAGAATCTAAGCAGAGCCAAACACAAAGGACAAGGCGCAGAGCGACAGAAGGGCAGAAGGAGGTCACGGAGGTGACAGTCCTAAAGCCCGAGGCGTGCAGGTGGGGTCCTCTGAAACCTTGCTGTCATTAGAAGGGAAACAGGGAAAGGAGGCCGCCGAATTACTATATCGGGACAAGCATATTCCTCGAATATGCTTGCCACGTCAGCCCTAGAGGAGCCAAGGTTCTCCTTTATAAGGAGAGGCTTGGATTCAGAGAAGGGCATCGACTCATTTAGTACCGTTAGGCTGGTAAAGTTCTTCTTCTCTACTTGTATACAGCTCGAGGAGCACTTGTAGCCCAAGAAAGGAGAAATAAAGAACTTTGCGTTAGTCTTCTGTGTGTAGAATCAACTACATCTTCCCTCCCCAGATTCCACTAGCATCCATTGGCCCCATACTTTAGCCTACCCATGGCATCTGCCGTGCCACCACCACAACAGACACAAACCAAGTTTATCTAAATTCATATATTAGTTAACTTACGCCTTTGGTTTGGTCACATCGACACAATCCAAAGAGCTCTAAAATCATTCTTAGCCGAAATGCGCACATTTATAATAAAAATAAGTTGAGTAGAAACAGGCTGCAGCGCATGATATAATGTCCAATGAAAGTCGATAAATATTAAATTATCATATATTATATCATGATACAATTAAAAATATACAACAAAGTTTAACTAGTCGAATCTCTGAAATTAGTATCTTTATATGAGCTGCCATGCTCTAAAAGGGTCTAAAAAATTCTTACACTTCTATTGATATGTCGTCCCTAAAAACGTAGCAACCCCATGATAATATTCCCTCGCGCATACCTCAACATGTATGCAAGACCAAAATTAAACAAAGGTACATGCAGGTTAGTTTAAGATATAATCGGTTAGCTTGCATTTCTCAAAATATTCTCATGTTGAAAGGAAATAAGAAATTAAACTACATCCATTGGTATTAGAAAAAACAAATATAAAGAGCTAGTTATAGAATAGCTGTGGATGCATGCATATGGAAAGGCATCGTGCATGGCCCATGGCCAAAATCACATGCACCATTCTGAAGCTCCCTTAGTCGGCTAATACAATTTCACTCTATAACTAATCAATACAATATGATGTATGATCTATAAGCCGGTTAAGTAAATGATGTATCCGATGCATGCAATCTACTTGTACTTCTAAATACTAGTGCAAGTGTAAAATATTTTGCTTGTATTTCTAATATTAGTACAAGCGCAAATTATGACATATATACTAAAAATAAATGATATCAGATGCTCTCCCGAGTGTGCCGTCGACGACGACAGCGAGAAGGACTTTAGTTTTCTACATTTTGTAGTCTTGTTTTATTTCTACATTTTGTAGTATTCATATGTTGTGATACTACGTAATAGATATTGTTGGAATTCTTAATCAGGGGTTTTCTCTGCAGAGATGTAATTAACAGATTTCTATATAAATGTATGAGTTTCGGAAGTATGAACTTCAATCTTTAATATTCGTCATTTATATTTGCGAAATTTAAATTTATATTCTATCTGTCTCTATGACGCGGACGCGAGTACTTTAGTCGCCTCATTTTCCCGTCATCAATTTCTGGGGAGGGGGGGAGGGGGGGAGCGGGAGAAGACAATGCGCGGGGAGGAACGGAAAAAAAAGGAACCACCACCACCGCGTGGGGCCGGCAGTGCCTCTAAAATTTTGAATGTTATAGTGGTGGCTTCCAAAAATCCGCGGACGCCACCACTACAAACTAGTTAAGGCGTTCTATATTCCGGAGACGCCACCATTATTATTTAGTTGAGGCATTCAACATGAAGGAGACGCCACCACTAACTTTTTCACATAATTAAGTAAGATTTGTACTAACAAACATAACTTTGTTCTTTTAACCTTGCATAGAACTAGGTTTGTTTATCTATACTATTAAAAAGATTTGGACCGTTCATCACCCAGCCAAAATTTCCGTCTGCCCGGATTTGACGCTTTTGCCCCTGGCTGTTCGGAGATATTACACCCCTTGCCACCGCCAAGGAAAAAAGCAGAAAGCAGAAGGGTCCGGCTCGGTGTTGGACTTGGACCCTGCGACAGCTCGGGGAGCCCCGATGTGCATCTTGGAGCAGCACCGATCCGCGCGTGCCGCCGGCCGCTGCCCTGCACGCCTTCAGTTCCCCCGCCGCCGGAAGGTGCACTCTCGTCTCTGGATTCCGCCGCCGATGGCCGGTGAACGAGCGGCGTAAGCAGAGGCGCTCGGGCCGGGCTCGCAGGGCGCGGCCGCGAAGAGGCGCCGACGGGAGGTTGTCGGGACTCGGGAGGAAGAGGCGAGGAGGGGGAGCAGCCACGCGCGGGCGGCGGCGGCGCTTGCAGGGCCAAGGGCGGCGAGGAGGGGCTCGCAGGCCGGCCACGCGGAGGGGAGGCCGAGGACGCGTGGGTGGAGGGATCCGGCGGCGGGATCGAGCGGGGGCGAGGAGGTGGGCGCGTCGGGGTCCAGCGCGTGAGGGGAAAGGCGAGGAGGGGGTCCCGATGGTTGCGGGGTGGGGCCAAGGCGGGACGCAGCGAACGTGTGGATGGGTGCGCGCGTCTGTTCCCTGTTCTTCCTTACCATAACTGACTCCTCTGATTCGATCGACCAGGGTGGAGATGGAGGAAGAAGGGCGCGGGGTTGAGCGCGTCAAGCAGCCGGGTCTCCTCGTCGCCGTCGACCACCACCATGGTGCCCCCGACCCCTAGGAACGAGGGCGAGATCCTGCAGTCTGCAAACGTCAAGAGCTTCGCCTTCACGGAGCTGCACACGGCCACGCGGAACTTCCGCCCCAACAGCGTGCTCGGCAAGGGCGGCTTCGGCTCCGTCTTCAAGGGATGGGTCGACGACACCACCTTCGCGCCCGCCAGGCCTGGCACCGGCATGGTCATCGCCGTCAAGAAGCTCAACCAGGAGGGATTCCAGGGATACCGCGAGTGGCTCGTCAGTGCTCTCTACCATTCCCGCCCTCTCCGCTTCTCTGCATATGTTGTACATTCAGAATCAGTCCGTGGATTGAATTTTGTGAATCTGTGTCTGAATCCACTGTTACTGAATTTTTCTTATTTTCTAAATCTGGATTGCTGGCTGAAGTGAACTACCTCGGGCAGTTGTCGCACCCAAACCTGGTGAGGCTCGTCGTCCTTGAACCGTGTATATCTTCACAGAAAGTAGACGATCTCTGGCCTCGCAAACTTGTTGGCTCCTTCACAACAACCATGAAAATTATGTTTTGAAATGACAACCTAGCATCTAGCATCTTTACTAACACTTGCATCTTGATCAGTTCAAGAGATATCTAGAAGGAAATGCTTTAATTTTATTGCCGGGTGCAAAAGGATTAAGTTCAGCTGTGGGATCTGACGTTTTGTTGCTACTATGATGTGTTTTTGTGTGGATTAATCACTCATTCTAATGCTTGATAGCTGCTGAGTCAAACATTATACTAATTTCACCGAGACCTATCGGCTACATGTTCTTTTTGTAGTGATTAGTAATTAGAAAGCAGATCTTGAACATATGCCAGAAAAGAAAATTCAAGGAAAAACTAACATTTATACAAAGCTAAACAACATACAAAACATACATCAACATAGACGTATATTCAAAAAACAAGCGAACCGTAGCAACGCACGGGTATTCTGCTAGTCTATACTATTAAAAAGATTGGGACCGTTCGTCGCACATCAAAATTTTCCGTCTGCCTTGAAAAGACAGTTTTGCCCCTCGTTGTTATAAGGTTCTACCAGACGTGCCACCGCCAAGTCAAAAAAGGTTTTCTCTCTCCCTGCGGCGGCAACGCATCGACCGAACCCCGCGCCGCTCCTCATGGCCCTGCCCGCCGCCGTCGGCCTCTCCAGATCCTGGAACGCCGCCACATCCCCCACACGCGCCACTGTGGCCCCACCCCATCGCCCCGTCCCTGACTCGTGCGCCGCTCCTACCTCCCACCAACCGCGCAACCCCGCATCGCTCTGCTCCCCTCGATCCCCAATCCCCCACCGTCGGTCCTCCTCCTGCCCCACCGCCCTCTTCCCTTCTCCGTGCAAGCTCCAACGCCACCCTCCTCCCAAGCTCCTTCGCCACCCAGGGTCATCCTCGTCGCCGCCTCGCGCCCTGCTCGCCTTGACGCTGCGCCAGCGAGCCCCGCGACCTCCTCCCCGCGAGCTCCGCCGCCACTGCCGGCCTCCTGTCCTCTGCTCCTCCCCGTCCCTGGCTGCCCCGTGCCCCAGATCGCCTCCTCCCCGACTTCGTTCTCCATGCCACCGCAGAGCTCCTCCGACCCCGCCATGGCCATCGCGCCCCTGTGCTCGTCGCCGTCCATGTCGACCTCCGACACCCCTGTCCCGCGGGCTCCCTTCTCCGCCTGCAGAAGCTGTCGCCGCTGCGGCCCGCGCGTCCTCGAACCTCGCCAAGACTGCACCGCCTCGTCCTTCTGCACGCAGACGCTTTCGTCCCCGTCTACAGCGTCGTCGCCACATGGAGCCCCATCGCCGCAGCCGCCATACGCGGGCGCCATCGGCCCTCGCCTTCCCCGCGCCCAACTCTGCAATGCCGCCTCGGCCATGTGACCTCCCTTGCTACAGGGTCAAGCTCCAGTTCCCCCAGCGCCTTGTGGCTCGATGTCTGTTGTTTGTGCTCTGTCGTCAACATGAGTTGAAGGCCCAATGCTTCCAAGTTTCAGACAAGATGGCTATTTGGTGGTGTTCGATCCACAAAAACATTTAAAAAACATCATGACACTCCATGTAGAAACACACTCCATGGCATAATTTTAGCTAAATTTAGGTATTGTTTGTTGTCAGTTTCTTATATAAGATCTCTTTTTTGGACATGGTTTTGCATCAAATGGCACTTTTATTTCTTCTAAATATAGAAATTAGCCAAACACTAATTGATTATTTTTCTAAATTTTTGTTTCTCTAGTTTTTCTTTTATAAATTATGGATCTATTCAATATGGATAACCTCCGTCTAATAGCCTGAGGGATCTTTTGTCGTGCATGTGTGGAAAGAAAAAACTTGATTGACCGTGACAACGCACGGGCATTCAACTAGTAAAAAATAATTTGGTTTGGACGGATTTCGAACCGCCTTCTCCGATGTATGAATCCATCAAACCGCCGCGCGGGGCCTCGGGTCGTCTACCATTCAAACCGCATCGAACGCAGGTTCATGAATGGAATTTTCTCTTGCTCTATGTTTGCATAGGTCATATGAAGCAAAAATATTCATATTAGATGCACTATATTGGTTAATTGTGGATCCTACAATGGCGTTTAGCGCAAGTCGAACACCGCTATTAGATGGTAAATGTTTATGGCGTTTTATCTTTGCAACACAGTTATTACTTTACCTAGTGGTGGCGTTCATTTAGGTCGAACTCGCCTAGGATATTTTGGTACCGGCTTGCATGGTTAGACCCACTTAGTGGCGGCATTTTGTTTTACGCGAACCCCAGGCCTAATTTATAGTGTCCGCGTTCGTGTTTTCTCCAACGCCACCACTGTTTTGTCCACGAGTGGTGGCTCCTTTTTTTATTCTACATGTCACTATAAAAATAATGCTACTCCCTTCTATCCAAATTAATGGACTCGGATTTGTCTAGATTCAGATATATCTAGTCATGTTTTAGTACTAGATACATCCGAATCTAAATAAATCCGAGTCCATTAATTTGGATCGGAGTATAAAGGTTTTCCTACTAGTACACGTAAGATCACTAAGGGTGTGTTTGGTAGGTCGGGTCACTCCAACATGTGTTTCTCACCTCAGACATGCCCATCTTAGATATGTTGCGCTGAGATTTGGTGCCTTGTTTGGCAGCCTGTATTAGCTCAGAGATGCTCATCTCAGATGTTGTTTGGTGGGCTGCATGAGTAGAGATGCTGCTGAGTCGAACATTTTATAGAAAGGTCCCTAGACAAAAAAGAAAAAGCAATCGGGTCCTTAGAGGTGTTTCGACCATGGCAGCGGGTCATGGAGGCGGTGCGTCCTGGTGGAGGTATCGGCCGTGGCTGGCCGTGAAGGGCGACGGCGGCGGCCTGCATCGAGGAGGTGGCAGCGGCCTGCATCGGGGGTAGGGGCTGCTATGGCTGGCCGTGAAGGGCGACGGCGGCGGCCTGCATCAGGGGTAGGGGCTGCTGTGGCTCGCCATGAAGGGCGACGGCGGAGGCCTACATCGGGTGTAGGGGGGCTGCCATGGCTTGCCGTGTAGGGCGACGGCTACGGCCTGCGTCAGGGGGAGGGGGCGCCGTGGCTGGCCGAGGAAGCGGCGGCGCTACTCGTCAGGAGACGCTCGGCCTGCATCGAGGAGGTTGGCCGAGGCGGCGGCGCCGTGGTTGGCCGAGGAGGTGGCGACGCCATGGTTGGCCGAGGCGGCGGCGGCGGCCTGCATCGTTGGGTGGCGGGGCTCGTCGTTTGGAGATGTGGAAGAGAACGGTGTGAGGGGGAAATGGGATGCGGGTCTGTGACCCTGTGGTCTCAGGCCCAGGCGCGGGCACGCGGGGATGGAATTTCGGGCGAGTCCAGCCCTGCCGAGTAGCGGAGCTCTATTTGAACTTCTCTATCGGACAGGGCTGAGAGCCGTTTTCTGTACGAGGTGGGCACTGTCCAGATAAAAAAACTGATCTACCAAACAGCCAAATTACTAAAAATCTCGGCTGAGATGAGAATATTTCGGTTGGATGGACCTACCAAACCCAACCTAATAAATCCTCCAAATCCAAAGCAACCACGTAAGAAATCATCAACGGCTGCGGAGACAACAGTACCAACAATTATAGAGTGTACAGCGCAATATTTTTTTTAGCGAATACACCACAATGTTAATTATTGATTGTCTGTATCGACGAAAAGAAGTTTGGGCTATGCATCTTCTTGCAGAAGGTCGACGCGACGTAGAAACAGATAAAGCGATTCCCGAAAAAAACCCCGATCGGACTGGATCAAGGCATCTACGAGCCTCTGCCCTCCCTCCGGATCTCCCTGATACCACCACTCGTACACGAGGATCATGAAGACGGCGGCGAACCAGTTGGCGAGGATGGACTCCAAGGTCAATAGCACGCCTCCGACGACGCCCAGCGGACTGATCTCCAGGGTGCACAAGCACAGGACGATGAACGTGACGAAGAGGAAACCCACCGCGCATGTGTACATGCACCGGTACCACTCGGCGGGCTCCGCCTCCACCGCGCCGCTGCCATCGTCGGCCATCCAACTGGGCGCGCGGCCGGCAGCCGCCGCGTTCGCTATAGAGAGATCCGGTTTTCGTGCGTGATTTTAGCCGTGTCCAGCTAGGTACGTTAATGCCCGGGCTTGTGGGCTTGTGGCGTACGTGGCTTGGTATCTGTAGTCGTGCGTTGTGGTGGAAGCAAAGATAATTAAAAAGATCGAGAGGCAAGTATCCCAGCGATGCAATCTTCAAAATATTCGTAATCAATATATGGACCGGTCAACTAACATCAAATAAGGAGAGGTAATTCTAGTCAATATATGGCCAGGTCAACTAACATCGGGACATACTCCCTCCAATTCAAGTCACATTTATATAGATTCAGATGTATTCATATGTGTTTTAGATAAAGCCGATTCAATTAATTTGGATCGAAGTGAATATTTGAAAACTATCGCAAATTTTGAAAGCTATATTTGGAGCCGATAATCTTACACTTTGTATTGTGCCTAGTACGGTTCGTAAAACAGCATAGAGGCAATGCCTAGACATAATGGTCGAATTGGTCGTTTCTGCCGAGCCAGTCCCGACTGAACATAAAATAGGCTTCTGTCGTCCAATCGATTGCACAAGTGGGAAAACGCGGTAAATTAAATAAAGATAACCTAAAGTCATAAAAAATTCAAAGATTAACTCCATTTGAAAAAAATTCAAACTGGATAACCCTTTTCTGCCACTCCCGCTCGCGCGGCGCCGTAGCCACTTGTGCCGCGCCAGCTAGGACGGCGCCGCACGCCTGCCACGCTGTCCGGCTGGGGCCCGGCGCCGCACAGCTGCCACGCTGGCATCCGCATGCAGCGCCGTCAGGCCCGGCACCACATGCATGCCTATTGCGCCACTCGACACGGCGCTGCACGCCCTGCCACGCTGGCTCCATGGGCCCCAGCACCTTAAGTGCGGCGCCCGTCGGGAAGGCAGGAAGGAAATGGAGAAGAGGGTCGGGCTGGACCGACCCAGCGCCGCCTTAAGGGCTCTAGGTGTGCGCCGCCAGCCACACCTGTGGCATGTGGGTGCGGCGCACTCCTCGGCCATTTCCTTCCTTTCCTCACCCCTGACGAACAGAGACATGGCGGCGGCTAGGGTTCATGCCCCCCTCCTCTAACCCCTCCCCCAATTGCTCAGATCTTGAAGAATCCCTCCGTGGATCTTGTTCTTCACCACATCTCCCAGGTATTCCTCTAAAATTTGTGCAAGAAAACTCTCTATTTTTCCCTAATGTTGATGGTTTAGGGAAACCCTAGTTTATCCAAAAATGAAGATATATAGTTGATTTGTTCATTAATTAGAGGGAGAATATAGATAAAATGGTAGTATGTGTATGTATAGGATGAGATTTTAGTATGATTGAGGTTGGAAAATATATAGGATGAACTTTTAGTATGTTTGTTGTAGATAATAATGTGGAAATATTCTTGCTTAGTAGCTTATGCGCATTTTAGTTATAGATAGAATTTTAACTTCCATACTATGAATTCTTCATGTACTTGTTAGTTGAAAATTGTTTTCATAACTATTGGAACCTTGGTCACATAGAGATGCTTATATAGATAGAATTGTTTATATATTTTGCTCTGATAGATGCTCACATATAATATTAGGTCACATAGAAATTTATTCATATTAATAGTTGGTTTATAATATGCTCACATATATAGTTCTACTTTTTATAATTAACTAGAATGTCGGAATCGGAAGAAGCCTGTACACCATCCCGCATGTGTACATGCACCGGTACCACTCGGCGGGCTCCGCCTCCATCGCGCCGCTGCCATCGTCGGCCATCCAACTGGGCGCGCGGCCGGCAGCCGCCGCGTTTGCTATAGAGAGATCCGGTTTTCGTGCGTGATTTTAGCCGTGTCCAGCTAGGTACGTTATGACCGAGCTTGTGGGCTGGTGGGCTTGTGGCGTACGTGGCTTGGTATTTGTAATCGTCCGTTGTGGTTGATGCAAAGATAATTAAAAAGATCGAGAGGCAGTTATCCCAGCGATGCAATCTTCAAAATCTCTATCTCTATCTCTATCTCTTTTCTACTTCTACTATATAATTTTCGTTACCGTGGTTTTCGTCCGCACTCATCCGTCGTCCGTCGCTCACGATCAGTTCGGATCGTACATGGTTTCAGATCCAAAGGCAGCCAGGTGACTCACGATTGGATCCTACATAGACATCCAGATCTCCTGAGCCCACCAAAACCCCTCAATTCTTAAACTTGACGGTCTCTCGAAACATATTAAAAACCGGCGACCGATCGATCTAGAAAAAAAGCGAAGACAGATCACAAACAGGTGAATGATCGATCTAGAAAAAAAGTGACCAAGGAATCGATGGAGGAGGCCTGCGGGATTGCGCGCTTGCTGGAGGAGCTCCTCTCGGCGGCTGCACTGCCCGCGGTGTAGAGGGTCAACGTCGATCCAGCTGGGACTGCGCAGCCGAAGAGAAGAGGATGTGTGCGATGTATTGGAATTGAGCCGGCAGAGGAGAGCACCGCGGCCGCGATGACCAGGTACACGCGCGTGCGGTGTTGGTAGGCGCGCAGAAGCTTGCTCTTTTTTTGTCTCGCTACTTCCCGAGCGCGCCTAGGGATGCCGGCGCTGCCGCTCCGTTGCACCGATGTAGCCAACGTCCGCGATAGCGGAAGCGTATGGCATGTCCTTCACATCATTGCACCTATCGACGCCATCGTCCTCATCCTGAGGTCCATGTCTTTTCCCGTTTTTCCGTGCTCTCCATGAGCCAACGATGCTCGGTATACCTTTTATTTCTTGGCTTTGTGAATTTGGCTCGCCCTGTCTACCAGACGGCTCCATATCTCCCCTGGGCCTTGATAAGTCTTTGCTGTGTGACCTGGGTGACACCCGCATGTTAATCCTGAGTTCCAGTAGATGTCTATGTTACACCTCCATGCGGTGTCATTTTAGCAATCCAAATCCATAATTCGATAGATTACATAGTACCCTTAGTGCTAAGAGTGTTGTGATTGACTAAATCCAATGGTAGAATACCTTTAACGGGATTGAAAAAACTTCTCCGAAACTGCTCCCCTCGCTTCCCCATGCGGACGACTAGGGCGACGCCTCCCGTCCGCTTCTCCCAGGCCTTCCCCAACCCTCTCCCTCCCCGCTGCCGCTGCTGCCGCCAGAGAGTGCCAGCGGGTGTTGCCCACGTGGTGCCGGCGGCAACGGCCGTTCTCTTCCCCTTGCGGTGCTCTAAGCTCCGGTGGGTGTCCAGCGGCGGTGTGGCTCGGCATCGCTCGTCCGGCTCAATGGCGGGCCAACCTGGGGTCTGCGGGGGCTTTGCGGGTCGGTGGGCTCGGTTGGGCCCGTCTCTTCCACACTCTTTATTTTTTATTTTTCTTTTTAAATTTTGCCCGTCTCTTCTTTTTTTCTTTTTAAATTTTAGAAGAAATAGAACAAAGACAGGAGTTCCTGGAAAAAGATAATTGCCCATAATAGGCTTTTCCCCAGTCTCCCTACCTCAAGAGTTTCGAATAAATTATGTTTTACGCATTTTAAACATCAATTTTTATAGAAGTTTTATGTGAAATATATTTGGTGGTCTTTTCTGAAAATTAAATATTTATATACACGAAATATTTGTCGATAAAATTTATTAACTGACCGTAGCAACGCACGCGCATTCAGCTAGTATTCTTAATCAATATATGGACCGGTCAACTAACAAACAGTCACTAAATTTCTTTTCTCGTAACACATGTCACACTAAGTTTTAATTTCTTTTCAACATCACTTTGGGGCTTATGTTTTTGGATTCCTTTTGAACATAATAAATAATGTCAGTGCATAGTAACGAGATAAAAGTTGTACGATTGGATCCATAAGACCTATGAATTTTTTATTGGATTTATGACTACACCGAGATATGTTTTATTTCTTTCATTTCTCCACCATTCATTAGAAAGCAGTGTGATCAAGATTTGAAAGCATATAACCATACATTACGGAGTATGAAGCTAATATTGTTCATCAATCTATTTCGACAAAAGTTTCATCCAACAATGGTGACAATAAATTGGTAGGCTTGTTTCAGATCATAAATGACCAAGGTGAGCATCCTGAACATGTATCTGGGTACGCAGTGTGTCGTGGTATTGCCGACGAGTACGACATGGAGGGGTCCTCACAGTGCGTGTTTAGAGACGTGGGGAAAGGCAGACGGTTACGGGTACGAGGTAACACAGCTTACCCAGGTTCAGATCCCACGACGGTGGAGGAATCCTACTCCTGCTATAAATCACTATAAGGACAATACGCCGAGTTACAGAGATAGGTTCGCTGTGCGAGGTGTGTGCTAATCACTACTCGACTGTCTAAGATTGTAAGTTATCGTGCCCTAAAGGCTCCCATATGCCCGACTTATATAGGCGCCAGGTCCTAGGGTTACAGGGAAAAGTCCTAGCCGGACAGGTTACAGAGTCCTACACCGTCTATTACTAGTCTTGTGTATCTTGCACTCCAAGGCTCCGGGTACGTCGGTGACTCCAACCGTAGCCTTCCTTTATCCGGCATGGGCCTCCCTCGTGGATCCATCTAACTGGGCCGCCCAGCAGGCCATGAGTCATGCTACCAACTGTGGGTCACCCGGGTTATCCGGATAGGAGACATGCTATAAGGATACCCATATAGCATATCCCCATAGTATCCCCGGAGAACTCCGAGATCTTGCGTCGTCTTGCCTCTTCGTGTGGAATGCTCCGTCTAGATGAATGTCGGCAAATCGTCAAGCAACATCTTGTAGTCCTCCCAAAGAACCCTGCAAGGTTTTCTCCGTCTTCAACACGTAAGTCGAAGAAATGCTGAATCTTCCATTGTACTCTTCATAGTCGGACTGGATCCGTCCATGCCAGAATCTTCTGATGTGACGACTCATCTGCCTATGTCAGCTAGGGTGATGTAGGCTTAGGTCAGCGACGCCTCATAACTCACACATGCAGAGAACGCAATCATGTCCGATTTTCCCGCACGAGCGTTACGAACCGTTGGCGGCGACGGTTGGAGACGTGGCGAAATTTCCGCGCACGTTCGCAAACACGTCGTCTACGCGGCAACCGTCCGATCAAGTTGTACGAATCTTGATGCTGGAGATGATAAATAGTAACTATGGTGGAATTTCTACCTTTTACCTCATTCTCTCCTCGCATCGTCTTCTTCCTCCAGCGCGTGCCTCCTCGAGCTCTCCGCGCAAAACTCGCGAAAAAACCTAGCCCCAATTTGAACCAGTCACCTCCAACCTCTCTCTCCATGGCTAGCAGCAGCACTTCCCCTTCCATGGCGGCGCCGAGCGAAGCCGCGGCGAAGCCGACAAGCTCTATCATCGTGCCCCCAGAGGGCTTGGTCATCCCCGCCCCGGCGGTGATTGAGTCCACCGGCGGCAACCATAATCCAGCGGCGCTGGAGCCGTTGGAGGAGGAACTTGATTCACACAAGGGCGACTGGCGCGGATCAGACATCACCAACCATAATATCCAGGAGCTGATCGCCGAGGGCTACCTCCCTGCGACGGAGGGGCTCTCCTGGCGGGTGGCGCCGGCTGGCGAGGTGACACCTTCTCCCCAAGACGGAGAAAAAGTGCACCTCAAAGCCCAACTGGTACGCGGCGTCTCCGTGCCCATCTCTAACTTCTTCCTCTCCGTCTTAAACCACTAAAGAGTCCAGCCCCAAAACCTTTCTCCCAACAGTATCTTAGCGCTTAGCAACTACGCGGCGCTCTGCGAGGGTTACTTAGGGATAAAGCCTAGGCTAGATCTCTTTGTGTACCTTTTCACCGTTAAACGTGAAGCCGGAGCCAGTAAGAAATAACTTAGGAATGGCGTCACCATAAGCTTCAAGATCCGTCCTAGCCGGCGGTTCCCCGACATCGTCGGCCACGAGTCCTGCAAAAACTAGCAGGGTACCTACTTCTACGGCCCAGATATCCCTCTGGCTGGCCGAGAAGTAACGTACCCGGACTTCGTAGACGGAGCCGTCGCAGAAACCTCGTCATGGAGATCCCAGGCCTCCCTTCCCTCCAACCTCGATGCTTCCCGTGCCATAAGGAGGATAGAATGGTTCGTAGAGACGGGTTTAACCGGCTTGGACCTAGCCATGTGCTGGTTCATCAGGCGAATCCAACCTCTGCAGCACCGCGCGAAGCTCATGCACGAGTATACCAGCGATAGAAGGGATAGCCTCCGCATCTCCGTGGACAACTTATCAAGTGACTTCGTCAAGCTCCGCCTTTAGGACATCGTCAAGGTCAAGGACAAGAAGCGTGGCTTCACCATCACCCACGACATGTTCGTAGACGGCAAGTGCCGGTAGTTATTTATTTTCCGTGTATGACATATACTCCAGTTCTTCCGTCTTGCAAATGTCATATCATCTAACATGGTGACTTCTCACTTAACAGCTTAGCGATCTAGAGGAGGACAGCATGGCTGCCCAAATCTACGATCCAAAGATGAAGTAAGTCATGGTCGTGTCCGATGACGATGCTCCATTGGTGCGAAAGCGGAAGAGCTCCACCTCTGACACTGCCGATGGAGGAAAGAAGAAGAAGAAGACGGAGGGTGGAGCCTCCAAAAAGACTATCGCCGCCCTGGAGGCGGAAAAGAGAAAAGTTACCGGGATCCCCTTTGCCAAAGCACCCCCACTTGTGTAAGTTTCTTTCTTTCCGACATTGTCTATTCATCTGTCTTGCTCCTGTACTTATGCATTTTGCACGTTGCAGGAAGAAAGCCACGACCAGCCTGAAGAAGACCTCCAAATTGCGGGCTTCTAGAACCATCAAGGACATGCTGCATCGTGACGCATCTCCCGCCATTGCCCCTGCCACTCCCTCCGTCAAGCCCTCGTCTGCCCCGACAAGCTCACAAGCTAAGGAGGCATCTGGCCCTTCCGCCATGGAAGTGGACTCAGGTGCCTCTACCGAGGTTGCTATCGTCGGCGAGCAGGCGACGCAGGAGAGTGCCGCCCACCAAATGGCTGAAGCTCCGGCTAAGGATGCCATCGGTGGCGGTAAGGCGATGGTGGAAGCAGGTACTTCTGTCGTAGGCGACGCCCCCGCACCCAAGAAAACCATAGCCTATCCAAAGATAGTCTATCCGGTACTTACACCGGGTGGCACTGCTCTGGTCCCTGGTGCGGCACCGACATCTCCGACGTGCGGTCTAGAGGAGCTCCGTCGACAAGCAGAAATCTTGCAAGGAAATAGCGAATCCTTTGGCAAGATGCTGGCCGAGAGTGCTACAAACCTCAAGATCATTGCACTTGTAAGTTTTATTTGCCTTTTGCATTTCATATGAGTATCCCACTATAGCCCCTGAGGATGTAGACAAAAAACCATAGGTCTTTGCAGCTATATGCTCTAAGAGTGACTAAGTTAGAAAATCTCTCACTGTAGCCCCCAAGCATGTAGGTGGAATGAATTATTCCGACTAGATGCTTTTAAGAGTAGCATACACAGTGTTTATAAATTTCAATACTGTAGCCCCCAAGCCTCTAGTTGTAACTGAATTAGTTCCGACTAGATGCTTAAAGAAAAGCTAAGCATATATCCTAGCTAAAAAACTTTATACTTTAGCCTCCAAGCTTCTAATCAAAAACTGAATTAGTTCCGACTAGATGCTTAAAGAAAAGCCAAGCATAATGCTAAGTCAAAAATGCTCGCTGTAGTCCCCGAGCGTCTAGGTGGAAAATTTCCGGCTAGATGCTCCAACAGACCAAACAACGTTTTAATTTTGACCTTTTTTCCACAGAACGAGAGTGCTCGGAGGGACATGGCCAACGATAAGTACCAGAAGATGCGCGCAGACTTGGAAGCTGAAAAGGGTAAAACTGCCTTCTTGAAGGAACAGATCACCAAGAGAAAGCGTATGTTTTCTTTTTCACATTCCGACTTGGTTTTGTGCCCATATTCTCCGAGTACTCACTGTGTACTTTGCTTTCTCCGACTTGCAGAAACCATTGCCAAGGTCAAGAATATTGTCGAGCAATCCAAGCACATTCAAGAGCTGGATAGCGAGAACAAAATTCTTAAGCAGGAGAGGAAGGACATGCTAAAAATACATGAGGAGTCAATGAAGGCCCTACAGGAATCCGCCACCGAGGAAATCAATTGCTTGAAGGAGGAGATCTCGATCTTAAGATATCAGAAGCAAGCTGTCGATGAGCAGAATCAACGCCATAGTGAGGCGTATAAGCTCCTCCAACAAGAGAACGAATCCTTGGTGGACATCCTCTGGGAAGCTGAGGCCAGCATCTTCAGTAAGTTTTCTCCGTCTTGGATTTCTGTAGTCTGGGTACTCTGAATTGTTGAACTCATGTGTTCCTTGTCGGAATTTGCAGCTCCTATGGGTTTAACCCGATCGCCTCCTCCAGCTAAAGAATGCATGGTTCTTGCCGGCAACTTTATCAACACCACCATCACGCAAGCTAAGGATATCGCCAAGCCCCTCCAGATCAACATCAAGGCATCAGACTCCGTGGCGGAGTACTCGGAGATCTTGCGCCGAGCCCCCGAGCGTATCACAAGCTGGAAAGCTTCATGTGCACGGGCTGGCGCAAGGATGGCGCTGTCAATGGTGAAGGAACACTACGAAGATGCTGACATCAACACGGTGACCTCTGGCATTCCTGACATAGACGACGATGGCAAAGAGATTAACCATGAATCCATCTTGTCGTCGCTTGCGGGTTATGACACCAGAGTTGCCGAGTTGGTCGACATCAACGTCTTCGTGCCGATGAACACCATCGATGGTGGCAACCAGAGCTCCTCCGAGTCTCTTCACACCGCGGACTTTGAGGGTGGTTCTCCTGCTGGTGATGACGTTGCTTCTAAGTCACCTGCGCCAAAGGAATGAAGAACAACTTTGTAATATTTGTTTCACCTTTGGTGCGTATGCGGAAAAAACTTATTGATGTAACTTAAGGCGGAAAACAATGTTGCATGTCTTGCTACTTAAGAATCAGTTTCCAGCATGTATATATTTTTTAAGCAAGTGCTGGCTTATCCATTACTTTGGTTCTTATGCTTGACCTTTCGTGAGCCGGAAGACTCGTTGTCGGAACCATGCGCTCAGGCGATGATGCCCAATGGCACCGTCAATAAATTAAGCACAAAATCGCCAACAATAAGTGCCGAAAGTCACTACTCCAGAATCCACATAAAAACGACAAAGAATGTGTAGACCAGAAAACTTAAGCTAACGCCCGTAGGCGGAATTTTCACAAGTGCAATCGCAAAACTTGTGCATAAAGGTTTTACATGATCCAAAAATGAACACTAAAGGAGGTAAAAGACTTAGAAATATGAGTGAACCAAAGAGCTTTATTTCATTGATCATATAAGAGGTACACGATTAGATAAAAAATGTAAGTGTAAAAAGGACGTAGCTATGCTATGATCCATGGCCGATCAAGCTCCGGGTAGTCATCATCCGGGTCACGTCGCTTACGCTTATGATCCTCGTTGGGTCTATCCTTCAGTTCACGACTGTCAACGAGGTAGTAAGACCCATTGAGTAGCGCCTTGCTTATGATGAACGGTCCTTCCCATGGCGGGGATAATTTGTGTGACTTCTTCTGCTTAATTCGGAGCACCAAATCCCCCTCTTTAAATGAGCGATGCCGAACGCGGCGACTATGGTAGTTGCGTAGCTTCTGCTGGTAGATGGCGGACCTTTGGCACGCCAAAACGCGCTCCTCCTCGAGAAGGTCCACATCTAGGCGTCTGGATTCTTCAGCGTCATCTTCGTCATAGGCGGCAACTCTTGGTGCATCGTGAAGTATGTCGGAAGGCAGGATGGCTTCTGCTCCATATACCATGAAGTAAGGGCTGTAGCCGGTTGATCTGTTGGGTGTATTTCGTAAACCACACAACACATATGGAAGTTCTTCCACCCAAGATCCAACTTCTCTATGTAGACGTGGCTTGATTCCCTGCAGAATTAATCCATTGGCTCGCTCAACCTGACCATTGGATTGTGGGTGTGCCACAGATGCAAGGTCAAGTAGGATGTCTGTCTCCCAACAATAAGCTTCCACTTCTCCGAGTGACAAATTGTTGCTGTTGTTGGTGATAATGCTATGTGGGAGACCAAATCTCACCACTAGATCCCGAACAAACCTGAGGGCAGTTGCCCCATCAAGCTTTCTAATGGGTTTACCTTCTATCCATTTAGTGAATTTATCAACTGCTACTAGCAGGTGCGTAAACCCACATGGTGCCGTCTGTAACGGTCCCACCATGTCTAGCCCCCAGACTGCAAACGGCCAAGTTATTGGTATTGTTTGCAATTCTTCAGCAGGAACATGTGGTTGTCGGGCATAATATTGGCATCCCATGCATGTCTCAACCAGCTTGTCGGTGTCCGCCTTCGCGGTCAGCCAGTAGAATCCTTGCGGGAAGGCTTTCACGACCAACGATCGACGAGCGGCGTAATGCCCGCAATATCCGAGATGGATTTCGCATAGGATTTCCATACATTCTAGCTGGGAAACACACTTTAGGTATACACCAGTAGTGCTCCTTTTGTAGAGTTGTCCATTGATTATGGTATAACCCTTTGCTCGTCGTACTATTTGCCGTCTTTCGACCTCGTCGTCGGGCAAAGTTCCGTGTTCGAGATATTCCATGAACGGTTTTGTCCAAGACGGAGGGACCTTGGTCACCATGTTGATGAAAGAGTCGGCTCTATCCGGGTTGTCGATGTCGGCTCCCTTCATAGATGGTGTGCGCAGGTTATCTAGGAAAACTCCTGGCGGAATTCGTTTGCACCATGATCCAAGCTTAGACAGCAGATCAGGCGTCTCGCTTTGCTCCCTAGGCACATACTTGACTTCGTATACCAAGAAGCTCTTGGCTATGTCGTCCACTTCGTCTCGATATGCCGCCATCATAGGGTTCCGCGCATTCCAGGTGCCAGCCACCTGCTGGGCAAGCAAGTCGGAATCTCCACAGCAAACTATGCGCTTGATGCCAATATCCTTGGCTACACGTAGTCCGTGAATGAGTGCTTCATACTCTGCCATGTTGTTTGTAGCCTCGAAGTGGATCTGCAGAATGTAGTGTAGCTTGTATCCTGTTGGTGACTGTAGCAATACACCATCCCCCGAGCCGTTGAGCATCTTTGATCCGTAAAGTGCATCACCCAGTACTCTGGTTTCGACAACGGAGTAGTGTCTAGCATCTCCGTCCAATCTGCAACAAAATCCGCCAAGGCTTGTGACTTGATAGCGTTGTGTCTCTTGTAAGTGATCTCGAAGGCGGCAAGTTCAATGCCCCACTTCACGACCCTTCTTGTAGCGTCGCTGCTGTTGATAATGTCAGATAGTGGAATCTTGCTCACCACTGTGATTGGGTTCTCCTGAAAGTAGTGCCTCAGCTTCCGAGAAGCAAGGAATACTCCATAAGCTATCTTCTGGCAGTGCGGGTAACGCTGCTTGGACTCCGTCAAGACCTCGCTCACATAGTAAACTAGTCGTTGAACTCCGTGCTCATAGCCTGGTTCCTTCCGCTCTACCATGACGATGATGATGATTACCCGGTTGGTTGCCGCCATGTAAATTAACAGGGGCTCGCCAGGCTCGGGCGCTGCAAGGATGGGCGCCGAGGAAAGAATCTCCTTGAGCTGCTTCAATGTTGCATCTGCCTCGTCCGTCCATGTGAATTTGTATGCCTTCTTCAGCAAATTGTACAGCAGCAGAGCCTTCTCTCCAAGTCGGCTGACAAACCGACTAACTGCTGCAACACAACCTGTTAGTCGTTGAATGTCCTTTAGGCATGTCAGACGATTTATGTTTAAGATGGCCTTGATTTTATCCGAGTTGACCTTGATTCCGCGCTGGGAAACGATGAAACCCAACAATTTGCCGGCTGGAACCCGAAGACGCACTTCGTAGGGTTAAGCATCATGTTGTATTTCCGGATATTATCAAAGGTTTCTTTTAAGTCGGAGATTAAGTCGTTTGAGTTTTTAGACATAACCGCGATATTGTCCACATAGGCGTGAACATTCCGACCAATTTGATCGTGAAGGCAACATTGCATTGTCCGCTGGTACGTAGCACCTACGTTTTTCAGCCCAAAGGGCATCGTGACATAGCAAAACGTGACATAGGGGGTAGTGAACGAAGTGGACAATTGGTCCGACTTCCTCATCTTGATCTGGTGGTATCCTGAGTATGCATCGAGAAAACACAAAAGTTCCGAGCCAGCCGTCGAGTCAATGACTTGGTCAATGCGAGGCAAAGCAAACGGATCTTTGGGACATGCTTTGTTCAAGCCGGTGTAATCAATGCACATTCTTAATTCATTGGTTCCCTTTTTGGGGACAAGTACAGGATTGGACACCCATTGGGTGTGAAGGACTTCTCAGATAAATCTAGCCTTAAGTAACCTAGCTATCTCTTTGCCAATGGAGCGTCTCTTCTCATTTCCAAAGCGTCATAGAGGTTGTTTCACTAGTTTGGATTTTGGATCAATGTTTAAGCTGTGCTCGGCAAGTTCCCTAGGTACATCTTTCATGTCGGCAGGTTGCCAGGCAAAGATGTCCCTATTCTCACGGAGGAACTCGACGAGCGCGCTTTCCTATTTGGGATCCAGGTTCGTCCCAATGGCGGTGACCTTGGAGGCATCGCCTACCACAAGTTCCACCGGCTTGGTCTCGATGGCGGCCTTGAACGCAGGAGCAGAGTCGGAGATCTGCTTCTTCGACGCGGGCATCTCTGAGTCATCGACCTTGCTCTGGATCTCTTTGAATTCTTCGCTATAGAGGACAGCTTCCGCAATGGCTGCTTCATTGATCTCGCAGTCCCTTGCCTTGGTAAAGCTTCCGGATACGGTGATGACACCGTTTGGTCCGGGTATCTTGAGTTTATTATAGACGAAGCATGGCTTGTCCATGAACGTGTGGAATATTTCGCGCCCGAATATGGCGTGGTACACGCTCTTGAAGGGGACCACCTCGAAGGTCATGCGCTCTTGGCGGTAATTATTAACATCGCCAAAGGCAACCTGAAGTGTAATGCACCCAAGGGACCGAGCCTCGTGACCAGGAACTACGTCGTGGAAGATGGTGTTGGTCCGCCTTAGGTTTGCCTCCATCAAGTTCATCTTCTGCAGTGTATCTAGGTACATGATGTTGATGCTCTTGGCGGCGTGCTTGGGGTCAACATCCTCGTCCATGTCACTTGAATCCTTGGACTCCTCCTTCTTCCCCTTTCCCTTGCCTCGCAGTCTGTTCTTCCGACTTTGCTTGTAGCCGGACTCCGGGTCTTCCTTGAGGTCGTTGACGAACTTGCAGTGTCGATTGGTGTGGGTGGCCTTGCCGTTGATGTCGAGGTGTACGAGGCACTGCATATCGCGGTACTCCTCGTAGGTTTGGGGAACGCGGACCGACGCCAAGGTAGTTTTGCTTCCTCGTTGCTTCCCACGGCCAGCTCTCCTTCCTCGTCCACGTTGTCCGCCATCACCTCGTCATGCAAAAGTCATAGCGACCATGTCGGTAGATTGCTTTTCTTTTGGAGCGGTTTTCTGCTTTGTACTGCTATTCCTCCGAGCTTGAGTTGGAACGGCCGTTGCCGGCAAGGAGCTGCGAGCATTGTCGTCGACAGCTGCGAACTCACTAGCCAACTGAATCATACGGTTCAAGTCAAGCTGGTGATTGTCCTGCAAGCGCTACAGCTTATGTCGGAGTAGCGTGCCCCTTTCCAACCCATCGATGAAGGCGGCCATGGCGGTCTGAGCGTGCACTCCTGCGCAGGAATTCTTCATGTCCAGCCAGCGGGAGAGGTAGGCGCTAGATGTCTCGTCTTTCTCTTGCACGCACCGCTGTAGATCGCCAACAGTGCAGGGATGCTTATATGTACCCTCAAAGTTCTTGGTGAACGCTTCTTGCATGTCCAACCAATTGCAGATGGATTTCTCCGGCAAGTCGTCGATCCATTGACGGGCCGTGCCCACCAACATTAACGGGAGGTACTTGACGACGACGTTGGGGTTGCCTCCGGCAATCTCCATCGCGTTGTCGTAGTCCTGCAACCATGTGGCTGGATTGGCGGTGCCGTCATAGGGATTGATGGTCTTGTCAATCCGAAAACCTTTGGGGTAAGTTGCAGACCGTATTGCGGGTCCAAAGCAACGTGGTCCCAGGTATGGTCCTTCCCGGGCCTCGTTGATCTTATCGATCCGCGAACGTGCATCGTACGGCTCCGGGTTCTTCTTCTTTTTGTCAACAGAGGATGGGCTGCGTGAACGACGAGGGCCTCCTCCGCCATGGTGACTGCTTGGTGGTGACGGAGGCGGAGGTGGCCGTGGGTTAGCCTTCTTGCTGTTACCCTCCTGCGATGCCTCCCGCCTGTCACGTTTGGCGTGACCTACTCTTGGGTCCTTGGTTGAGCTCTCCGTCATGACGGGTCTGTTCCGCGTTGTCGCGGATGACGATGCCGCACTGCTTTGGTGGGGGCATATCCGTACGATGGTGAGCCTTGTGATCTTCGCGATGTCGGGGGGACAGGGGCGATGGCGATGGGCGACGAGGTCGGGCCTTTTCTCCGTGATCGGAGGATATGGGGATAGCATCCTTCCTGTTGCGCGCATCCCTCCATCTTCGTTCTGATGAACCCGTCTGGGACCCGACATCAAGAGGAGATCGATCCCTTGGCGGCTTGCACTGGCTAGACTAGCAAAGCGCTGGGTCGGACTCAAGCCTCTGAGAGGTGGCATTTTCCTGCTTTTCACCGCCTTGGCTACCAGGTCATATACCTGTTCCACTGCCTCAGGCGATCTATCCTGTTCCAGAAGGGTATTGGCGACGACGAGGTTAAGGAGTAGGGTGGGCATCACCTGCTTGCCTTCACTGTCAATGTATGGCTTGGCCTGTGCCGGCTTCGAGGGAGCCCATCCTAGGTTTCGCCTTACACCAGGATCGTTGATGATGCGAGCAGGAGCTTTCTTTGCCTTCTGCTGCTGCAGCAGGGTCTTGTACTCGGCCTCCATTGCTCTATGGACTTCTGCCCGTTGACCAGATCTCGATCTAGCTTAGCGCCTTGATCCACAATGGCCTGCGCTTCCTCCAACAGCTCCTGGCGCTTCTCGTCAAGCTGAGTCACGTTCCGGATATGAGCCACGGTCAGTGGCTAAACGAGGAGATTGTCGTACATCACTCTATCAGCCGGAGTAACTTGGGCTGCAGCCGACGTAGACACCGGAGGCAGCAAGTTTGCGGTGTTGTTGTTGCTCGGTCCGGTGCCAAGTTCCTGTGGCTGCTGCACTGAGTTAGGCGGAGGAGGCATGACCTTTGCGCGATCATCGTTAGCAGCAATAAGTGGCCCCTTCCCCTTTTCTAGACCTGTAGGCCGAGCTCGTTCGGGTTGATCTTCATCCATCGCCGTCCCAATGGTGACGAACACCTCTCGAGACACGACATTGTTGGCTTGCTCGTCGCGCGTGTACTCCTCCTCCATCTCCTGCATGGCGGAGTCTAGTTCCTTTGGACTGAAATCTATCTCCTATGAATCTGCACTGAAGTCAGCATAAAGCGCGTCAATAACAGAGTCGGAGGGTGCCAGGACTTCCTCGATGACGGGCGGTGGAGGTGCAACAGCAGCGACGATGACTGGAGGTGGCGACGCGGCCGCGATGATGGCGGCCGGAGGCGGTGGTGGCGGTGGCTGAATCAGAGGGGCTCCGTCAATGAGCGCAAGCGCTGTCTGAGCTGTCGCTTCGGCCTCCGCGTAGTTGTTGACGGTGTTCACCATGCCTTCGAAGGTAAGGCGGCCTGACGCCTGCTGCCGTCTTAGAGAATGTCGGAGAAGCGTGCCATGGTCCAGTCCTTCCACAAAGTGATACATAGCATCATCATTGGGGTAGTGGGCCAGATCGGCTCGTATGCGGAGCCACCTGGCCAGGTAATCGCGGGGGTTTTCGCCCTCTCTCTGAACGCAACACGCCAGATCGAAGATGGTAACCACGCCGACGAACTTGGATCTCTGCTGTCCAGACGCACGGGCGAAGCCGGCGGACTTGCAGCGATCTTCCACCTTTATATCCTGCACAGGGGCGGTTTGGGTGGGCCTTGAATTTTTCCGATCTTTGCCGGCAAACTCCAAAGAGAGATCCGACATCGATCCTTCCGCGAACGTATCCTGCCCATAGGCGGTCCGTGCGGGCCTTGATGATCCTCCGACTCCCAGGGAACTAGTGCCCGAGTCGGTTTCACCAATGAAGAGGTGGATGTCTCCGATAGGAACGATCGAACACCACGTAGGGTTCGTCTTTGCCGGGATCCAGAACTCGCCAGGAGGGACGATCGGAATGTTGTCAGAGAAGAGAACATGACCGATGGCTACGGTTTTGCCGATTCCCGTGAAGATCTTGGTCCTCGCCCGCTGAAGAGCCTGAAGAGCCTCTTGCCCCACGGTGGGCGCCAACTGTCGTGGGATTGCCGACGAGTACTCCATGGAGGGGTCCTCACAGTGCGTGTTTAGAGACGTGGAGGAAGGCGGACGGTTGACGGGTACAAGGTAACACAGCTTACCCAGGTTCAGATCCCACGACGGTGGCGGAATCATACTCCTGCTATAAATCACTATAAGGGCAATACGCCGAGTTACAGAGATAGGTTCGCTGTGCGAGGTGTGTGCTAATTGCTACTCGATTGTCTGAGATTGTAAGTTATCGTGTCCTAAAGGCTCCCATAGGCCCAACTTATATAGGCGCCAGGTCCTAGGGTTACAGGGAAAAGTCCTAGTCGGACAGGTTGCAGAGTCCTACACCGTCTATTACTAGTCTTGTGTATCTTGCACTCTAAGGCTCCGGGTACATCGGTGACTCCAACCGTAGCCTTCCTTTATCCGACATGGGCCTCCCTTCTGGATCCATCTAACTGGGCCGCCCAGCAGGCCATGGGTCATGCTACCAACTGTGGGCCACCCGGATTATCCGGATAGGAGACATGCTATGAGGATACCCATATAGCATATCCCCAACACAGTGAGGAAAAAACAAAATCTCGTTGATTTAAACATTCCACACAAAAATCTTGGAAAACAAATTTAAGTTTACACCTAAAATTAAAATGGATATGAAAAGATAGGGATCAAAAAAAATCATCATGAATCAGCCGCCATGCCTTTTTTATGGATCCAGCCTACCATGGACAACTCCTTGGGCTTAGTTCAGATCCAGTGTGTAGGGTCGGGGTCAGACAGGTCGGGGTAGGAGGTGCTCGGCACTGGAGTCGCTGGTGGTGTGGACCAACGGAACTTGTGGGGACTCTCATGGCAGCAACTTGGGCAGTTTATAAAAAAACACCCATGTTATTATTTTTTTGTTCGTCGATCATAAAAAGTTGGACCGAAAAAAGCGTTGTGGTTAACCGTAGAGTCTCCTTCAAGTATCTAACGCCTCTAAATATCTTCCTTCCTCAAACCCCACCGATGGTTGGACCCTCGACGCCAAAAACTACCATGGTGTCGGAGCAGAGTACGGAGCCTAACAGGGTTGTCGGGCTTTGGTCCGTACGATATCCTGCTCACGCCAGACCTGAGCATCTTGAACATGAATCTCAGTCCACAATGAGGAAAACACAACAGCTCGGCAAACCCGTTGATGAACAGATTACACAAAAAAATCATAGGAAAAAATTCGCATCTAAACAAACGAATGTGAAAATAACATCAGGAATCAATACATGAGCTTCCACTCCACGAACAAGAAAGCAGGAGAAATTCACCATACAGGCTGTCGTGGCCTCCCTGTCTGCCACCAGCCAGGTATAGACCAACAAATTAGAGGTACATGCAAATGGATAAACATTTGCTCCTTGTACGACATTTGCAATATCAGTAAGTCGGAAACCCTTCCTAAGTTCAGTTTTACCAGTTAACATATTGTGCCGCAAGGCATGTTGTGGGTGTGTGCCCCGGTAGAGTTGTAAAGGTACTGGTTCCTGCCTCGAAGGGTACCAATAGTGGAGAAGGTGGATCAGGCCTTTCGTGGCGAGATCCATCGGAGAATAGGGTGAGGCCTATTGTGGCGTGGTGGTCTTAGAACCGCTCACCCCTCCAACGCAGATGTACTTCCCTTAACAAGGAAGGAACTGCGGTAAAACAAATCCATGTGTCTCCGCGTGCTCCACTACGGTTTCCTCGCTCCTCTCTTTACGTGCTTAGTAGCTAGGTTTGCATATAGGGAAATTCTCGTAGTTGCATATCTAGAGAATTTACTTTATGACAAGCCTAAAATTGAAAAAGAACTAAAAATTGAGTAGCACCTATTCACCCCTCCCCCCCTCTAGGTGCCCATACGATCCATTTCACCTTTACCTCACCGTAAAGGTATTTTCTGGCACCGTTACCACTTGTATTTCACTACCTCTTCGCCAAACTAGTGCACCTATACACCTGACAAGTGTATTGGATGTGTTGGGGACACAAGAGACTTCTTGTATCTTGATTGCAGGGTTGCTAGAGAGGGATACCTTTGACCACTTAGTTCCTGAGTTCGATAAACCTTGGGTAATCCACTTAAGTGAAACTTGTTGCTGTTCTACAAACCTCTGCACTTGGAGGCCCAACAACTGTCTACAAGAATAGAAGTGCGTAGACATCAGGCCCCGTCGAAAAATCCCGGTATGATGCTTCTCGGCCAGCCAGAGCGATATCTGGGACATAGAAGTACGTTCGCTGCCAGTTTTTGCAGGACTCATGTCCTATAATGTCGGGGAACCACCGGCCTGGTCGGATCTTGAAGCTGATGGTCCCATAGTTCCTGAGCTCCTCCTTGCTCACCCCGACTTCCCTCTTGATGGTGAAGTAGTATATAAACAGATCTAAGCTAGGCCTAATCCCTAGATATCCCTTGCACAAAGCTGCATAGTTGCTAAGTGCAAGGATGCTATTGTGGGAGAGGTTCTGAGGTTGAACCCAGAAGTGTTGGAGGACTTGGATGCATAACTCAGACAATGGCAGGGAAACACTGCGTAGCAACTGGGCTTTGAGGTATACCTTTTCTCTGACTTGGGGAGAAGGGATGACCTCGCCGTTCGGCGCCGCCGGACAGACCAGACCCTTTGTCGCTAGAAGGTATACTTCGGTAATCATATCCTTGATGTCGCCATCGGAGATGTCCGAGTCGCGCCACTCCCCTTTGTGATAGTCAGCCTCCTCTTCTAGCAACTCGAGCGCCGATGGAATATGGTCACCGCCGGAGGATTCCACCACCGTGGAACGTGGCACTACCATCCCCTCTGGCTGGATGTGGACTGTGCTAGAAGGCTTGGCCGAAACCACGCTAGACGCCGCCATGGATGGATTGCTGCTTCTGCTCGCCATTGGAGAGGAAGAGGTGGATTAAAAGTAGAGGAAGAACTAGGGTTTTCTCTCTGTGCGTGTGATGTTCTCGAGGAGGGTTTGGGCTAGAGGAAGAAGTCAAAGCGGGAGCAAATGAGGGTGAAAAATAATTGACCACTGTAGTTAAAATATATAGTCCTGACATCAAGATTCATGCAATATGATCCAACGGTCGAGGTGTGGACAGCGCGTGCGCGAGCGTGTGCGGAGATTTCGCATTGTTCCCACCACCGCCGCTCGACGTTTCAGATTTCTCGCGCGGGAAAATCGATATGATTATGGTTCCTGCATGTGTGAGTTATGAGGCGTTTCTAGCCTATGGTCTACATCATCTCACTAACATATGCTGACGAACAGTCCTATCTGAAGATTTCGGCATGGACGGATCTTTTCCGGCTATGAGAAGAGTACGATGGAAGACTCAGTGATCCTCTGACTTATATATTAAAGACGGAGGATATTGCAGGGTTCTTTGGAGGATTACAAGATATTGCTTAACAATTTTAAAATATCTCCTACACGAAGCATTAAAAACTAAAGAGGCAAGATGGTGCAAGATCTCGGAGTTCTCCTGGGGCTACTGTTGGGGATATGCTAAATGGGTATCACCATGGCATGTCTCTAATCCGGATAACCCGGGTGGCCCATAGTTGGTAGCAAGGCCCATGGCCTGCTGGGCGGCCTAGTTATATGGATCCAGAAGGGAGGCCCATGCCGAATAAAGAAAGGGTACGATGGATTCACCGACATACTCGAAGCCTTGGAGTGCAAGACACGAAGACTAGTTTGTACTAGTGTAGGACTCTATAACCTGTTCGGCTAGGACTTTTCCCTGTAAGCCTAGGATATAGCGTCTTTATAAGCCGGACCTCTAGGAGCCTTTAGGGCACAACATACACAACTCAACACATCGATTCACAGACCTCGCATGGCGAACCAATCCCTGTAACTCGGCGTATTGCCCTTATAGTGATTTATAGCAGGAGTAGGGTTCCGCCACTGTTGTGGGACCTGAACCTGGGAAGGGGTATTTTTAGCTCCTCCCAAGATGAAGCCGTTGGAGTCAATTAAGGCCAGATAATCCGGTCGGGGCAAAAATCTGAAGGGAATATGCCCTGAGAGGCAATAATAAAGTTGTTATTATGTATATTCCAAGTATATGATAGATGTTTATTTTGCATGCTATAATTTTATTAATACAGAAATGTTAATACATGTGTGTTTAATAAACAAATGGGAAGTTCCTAGTTATGCCTCTCTTATAAACTAGCTCGTTGATTAACAAGATGATCAAGGTTTCCTGATCATGGACATTGGACTTTGTTAATAAAGAGGTCACAACATTATTGGAATAGTGTGATGAACATTCATCTGAAGTATAGAATTACGATCAAAGTCATTGTGTTTATATTGCTATAAAATCATACGAAGTAATCCTAATCCTTAGACCACGAGATCATGCCAATCACTAACACTAGAAGAGTATCTTGATAACATCAAACATCACACCGTAACAGGATGATTATAAGGATGGGTTCAGAGATACGAAGGTGTTATGTTGAGGACCATGGATCAAGAGTGGAATTTTTCCATCTTGATGATGGATAGATATAATCTGGGCCCTCTCGGTGATATCACATTAGTTTGCTTGCAAGCAATTGATTTGATCACTAGAATGTTATATCACGGGAACGAGAAAAGAGTACATGTTGGTAACGAGATCAAAATACGTATAGAGATACCGATGATCGAATATCGTACATGTAATATATCGCGAGACAAAGGTATTAATATTCTAGCATAAATGGTTCTCACGATCACAAGAAATCATCGATGAATGTGTGGGAGTCAGTATGGATCTCCATGTCTCGCTTCTGATTATTGATCTGAGAGGGGTATCGATCATGTTCGTATTATTCGCGAACCGTAGTGTGACAAACTTAAGAGACACCTACACCATTTGGAACAAATAGTTTCTTGTCAAAAATATTTACAAAGCGCATGAATTTATTTCACTAGACACCGGAGTTGTTTTGGGTGAAATTGCTGAAAGTGTTTCTGCATGTGAAATAGAATACTAGTAAGGGGTTTTATGTGAAAGTTTGTCCATTAAAGTAATTGACAAAATTCTAAATAAATAAATAAAAGGAGTTTTATTTAAAGAGAGATTACATTAAATTTGGTGGAAATTTAATGGAATATGAGTGGGATTTTGTGTGGAGAAGTGAGGTGTCATCTTTATGTGAGTGGAGCTTCCTCCACATGAATGGAATGAGGGGAAGGGGCAGCCCCCTTGCGCCGGCCACCCCCTTGGGGTGTCCCTCCCTCCTATAAAAGGACCCCCTCTCCCCCTCTCATACTCACACCTCCTCGTGAAAGATCTCTCTCCCCCTCTAGCCCCCATGGTCTCGGACTAGCGAGATACATATTCCTGGTGGCTTTTCGGCAAGAAAGATTTGTTGCTTCTGCTGCATCGCTGGAGCGAGGAGGCGGAGGTTTCTCGGTGGCTTGGACGTGTGTGCGAGCATGGATGCGCTGCTGATTTGCGGTGCTGGACTTCTTATCGATCTTGAGATCGGCAAGCGTTCGTCTACATCATCCACGAGTACAACCTTGTTAAACTTTGTCGGTCTACATGGGTATGTTCTCTATGGATGTATATCCACCCGTTGCTTGTATCTAGTAGATAGATCTTGGTACATAGTTGTTCCCATCGTAGGAAATTTCTTGTTTTCTATGTTGCGAACCCTATAGTGATATCAGAGCAGGATCTATGCGTAGATGCTTTGCATGGGTAGTAGACATATGAGTATGTGGGCGATGATGATCAGGTTAATGCTTCTTGGTTGTACTTTGGATATTGGTGGCATAGTGGGATGAAGCGGCCCGGACAAACTTTACATGTCCTCGCACATGAGACCTATTCCACGCTTGACATGCAACTAGTTTTGCATAAGTGGCTAGCGGGTGTCTGTCTCTCCTACTATATTCAATATCTAATTTACAACGTGTTATTAATAATTTGGTTATCCTTGTTGTGGTTCCATGTTCGTAGGTAAGAACGGTTCTATCTTCGAAATCCCTAAGCCATGTAAAACTTGCAACGGATAAATTAGAAGCGTCTAGTTTAGATTGTTGCTGGGCTAGTGTCATGATATGGTAATGTTGTAAGTAAATGTATAATCGATACTTTTACAACACACCTAACGTGTAAGTTCCATAGACCTTGGCCTTACACACAAAGGAATGATAGAGATCATACCATAATGCACATGATGATGATCAAGTGCAAGAACCATATCATTTCACTTTTCACGTATGATGTTTGTTGCATCTTATATTGCTTGTTTGGCATTTTATTAGGATGATCCCTCATTTAGATATCAAGATAAAAATGTGTTCTCCCTTAGGTATGCACCGATTATGTTTTGCCGCTTCAATACTTCACTTGATGATCGGGTGTTCTTGAATCCATGATCATATTTCAGGTGTAAGATAGTTTTACACACGCGAATACTAAGGCTCTTACTTGGAGAGCCTAGCATGTACAGACATGGACTCGAAACATGGATCAAAAGGTTAAGCATGAGTCATATATAGATATGATCCCATATAAATGCTTGCCTTTGAAGCTACACCAACTCATGTGCTGATCAGACTTGGTGTAGTGGATTTGGTTCATGTAATCACCAAAAAGGCATGACGGATGTCGTTTTTGAGTGGGAGTTCATTTTTAATTTGGGTTAGTTGAACTCGATCTATCATAAACTTAGTCTAAACTTTACCAATTCTATTGTATATGGCACCACCCGCTTTTAATTTTAATGTGTTCATGGAGAAAGAGAAACTTGCGACGAATGGTAGCAACTTTACCGACTGGGCCATGAATTAGAGGATTCTCCTCTCTGCTACACAAAAGAAATATGTCCTAGAAGCTCCACTAGTCCCCCCGCCAGTTGATGATGCCCCTGACGAGGAAAAGAACATCCATTTCACTCATCAGGAGGACCACAACTTAGTTCATTGCGGCATATTGTATGGGCTAGAGCCAGAACATCGAAAGTGTTTCGAAAATGGCAATGCCTTTGATACAATGAGTGAGTTGAAAATAATTTTTGACACCCATGCTACTTTAGAGAGTTATAATGCTTCAGAAAAGTTCTTTAGCTGCATGATGGAAGAGAACAGCTCCGTCAGTGAGCATGTACTCAAAATGTCTGGGTACGCCGTTAAGCTTGTGTCCTTGGGAATATCGATTCCCATTGACTTAGGCATACATCATGTTCTCCAATCTCTGCCACCTAGATACAAGATCTTCATGATGGCCTATAACATGTAGGGCATGAAGAAGTCTCTCCCCGAGCTTCTATCAATGCTTAAGACTACAAAGGTGGAGATCAAGAAAGAACATCAAGTGTTGATGATCAATAAGACCACCGGTTTCAAGAAAGACAAGAAGGGTAAATAGAAGGGAAAGAAGGGCAGAAAATCGGTTGCCGCACCTGAAAAGAAATCCCGTGTTGGCCCTAAGTCTGATACCGAGTGCTATCATTGCAAGGGGACTGGCCATTGGAAGCGCAACTACCCAAGTATTTCGCAGACAAGAAGGTCGGCAAGGCAAACAAAGGTATATTTGATATACATGTTATTGATGTGTACTTGACTAGTACTCGCAGTAGCACCTGGGTATTTGATACCGAATTGGTTGCTAATATTTGTAACTCGAATTAGGGGCTACGGAACAAGCGACTGCTAGCAGGGGGTGAGGTCAAGATGCGTGTCGGCAATGGATCAAGTGTTGATGTGATCGCCGTTGGAACGCTACCTCTCCACTTACCATCGGGATTAGTTATAAACCTAAATAATTTTTATTTGGTGCCTGCATTAAACATGAACATTGTATCCGGATCATGTTTGATGAGCAGTGGTTATTCATTTAACTCCGAAAACAATGGTTGTTTGATTTATATGAATGATTACTTTTATGTTCATGCACCTATGATGAATGGTTTATTTCTGTTGGATCTTGATAATAGTGTTACACATATTCGTAATGTTCATGCTAAAAGGATTAAACTTAAGGATGATATATCCGCATATCTGTGGCACTGCCGTCTAGGTCATATTGGCGTTAAACGCATGAAGAAGCTCCATTCAGATGGACTTCTGGAATCACTTGATTTCGAATCATTTGATACATGTGAGCCATGCCTTATGGGCAAGATGACCAGAACACCATTTTTCGGTTCAATGGAACGGGCGACATGTTTATTGTAAATCATACACTCTGATGTGTATGGTCCTATGAGTGTGTCAGCATGAGGTGGATATCGTTATTTTGTTACTTTCATGGATGATTTGAGTAGATACGGTTATATCTACTTGATGAAACACAAGTCTAAAACCTTTGAAAAGTTCAAGGAATTTCATAATGAAGTGGAAAATCATCATAATAGAAAGATCAAATTTCTACGGTCTGATCGTGGAGGTGAGTATCTAAGTTACGAGTTTAGCACACATATGAAAGAGTGTGGAATAGTTTCAGAACTCAAACCTTCCAGAACACCACAGCGAAATGGTGTGTCAGAACGTTGTAATCACACTTTACTAGATATGGTTCGATCTATGATGTCTCTGACTGACTTACCACTATCATTTTGGGGTTATGCACTATAAACTGTTGCATTCACTTTAAATCGGGCACCATCTAAATCCGTTTAAAAGACATTGTATGAATTATGGTTTGGAAACAAACCTAAGCTGTCATTTCTTAAACTTTGTCGATGCGATGTTTATGTGAAGAAACTTCAGCCATATAAACTCGATCCGAAAGCAGAAAAATGCGTCTTTATAGGATACCCTAAGGAAACTATTGGGTATTCCTTCTATCACAGATCTGAGGGCAAGGTTTTCGTTGCGAAGAATGGATCCTTTCTAGAGAAATAGTTTCTCGTGAAAGGTGTGTGTAGTCAGAAGGTAGAACTCGAAGAGGTTGTTAAACCTTATCTTCATAATATGGCGAGTAGCACAACACTAGAAGTTGTTCCGGAGTGAATTCACCAAATGAAGAGGGAACTAATGATAACGATCATGAAGCTCCGAAAGAGAATACTACCGAACCTCGTAGATCTAGCAGGACGTGTGTAGCTCCAGAAATGTACGGAAATCCTGTTATGAATTTCATGGTAGATGAAATAGATGACCCTGCGACGTATGAAGAAGAGATGATGAGCCAGGATTCCAACAAATGGCTAGAAGCCATGAAATGCGAGATGGAATCCACGTACGAAAACTAGGTTTGGACCTTGGTGGACTTACCTCACGACCGAAAGGCCATGGAGAATAAATGGATTTTCAAAAGGAAAACTGATGGTGATGGTAACATAACCATCTATAAAGCTCGACTTGTCGCAAAAGCGTTTCAACAACTTCAAGGAGTTGACTACGATGAGACATTCTCTCCCATAGCGATGCTAAAGTCAGTTAGGATTATGTTAGCAATTGCTGCATATTTTGACTATGAGATATGGCAGATGGATGTCAAAACTACGTTCCTCAATGGAAACATTGAAGAAGAGTTGTATATGATGCAACCAAAGGGTTTTGTTGATCCTAAGGATGCTGACAAGGTATGCAAGCTTTAGCGATCCATCTATGGACTGAAGCAAGCATCCCGGAGTTGGAATCTCCGCTTTGATGAGGTGATCAAAGAGTTTGGATTCGTCCAAACTTATGGAGAGGCTTGTATTTACAAAAAAGTGAGAGGGAGCGATGTGGCATTTCTGATATTATATGTGGATGACATATTACTGATTGGAAAGGACGTAGATCTTTTAAACGGTGTTAAAAGTTATGTAAACAACAAATTTTCAATGAAGGACCTAGGTGAAGCATCATAGATATTAGGCATAAAGATCTATAGAGATAGATCAAGGCACCTAATAGGGCTATCACAAAGTGCATACCTTGATAAGATTTTAAAGAAGTTTAAAATGGACGAAAGTAAGAAAGGGTTTTTACATATGTTGCAAGGCAAGAAATTGAGTAAGACTCAAAGTTTGGATATGGTGGAAGGAGAGATAATGGACAAAGTCCCATATGCTTCAGCCATAGGCTCTCTAATGTAAGCCATGATATGTACAAGACTGGATGTGGCACATGCTATTAGCTTGACTAGTAGATACCAATCTGATCCAAGATCGGAATACTAGATAGCGGTCAAGAATATCCTTAAGTACTTAATAAGAACTAAGGAAATGTTACTCGTGTATAGAGGTGAAGAAGAGCTTGTCACTAAGTGTTATGTCAATGCTAGCTTCGACACTAATCCAGATGACTCGAAGTCTCAATCCGGATACATATTTCTCATGAATGTTGGAGTGGTTAGTTGGAGGAGTTCCAAACAACTCGTGGTGGCGGGATCAACAATGGAGGCCGAATGTGTTGCTGCTTCAGAAGCGGCTCAGGAAGAATTTTGGATGAAGGAATTCATAACCGAACTAGGTGTGGTTGCTAGCGCATTGGACCCAATGGTGATCTATTGTGACAACATTGGAGCCATAGCCAATGCCAAAGATCCAAGGTCTCACCAGAATTCCAAGCATATTAAGCGTCGGTTTCACTCCATCCGCGAGCATGTCAAGGATGGAGATATAAAGATTTGTAAAGTACACATGGAACTCAATGTAGTAGATATGTTGACTAACACTCTCCCTACAGCAAAACATGATCAACACCAGAACTCCATGGGTGTTAGATTTATCACTATGTAACTAGATTATTGTCTCTAGTGCAAGTGGTAGACTGAAGGGAATATGCCCCGAGAGGCAATAATAAAGTTATTATTATGTATATTTCAAGTATATGATAGATGTTTATTTTGCATGCTATAATTGTATTAATAAGGAAACGTTAATACATGTGTGTTTAATAAACAAATGGAAAGTTCCTAGTTATGCCTCTCTTATAAACTAGCTCGTTGATTAACAAGATGATCAGGGTTTCCAGATCATGGACATTGGATGTTGTTAATAATGAGGTCACAACATTATTAGAATGGTGTGATAAACATTCATCCGAAGTATAGCATTACGATCAAAGTCATTGTGTTTATATGTGGCATCCCGCAAAACCACTACTAGAAAATCGCGTTGTTTTTGTGCATTGCATCATCATGACCGCATGCTCATGTCATCATGCCGCATTGAGCATCGTCATCATCTTGCATTTGCTTGTATAAAACTAATTGCGGAAAAACCGGTTCTTGTTTTCTAAACGCCCCGTCTCTGTTCAAACGCAAAACCGGGTCACCGGATTGTTTTGTTTTGTCTGCTATCGGTTTGCAAAAACTCTGTGTTAAATAAATAAAATATTTAATTATTTTAGTGGGGCAGTCGAACGGGCCGATTTGACCCGAACGACCACCCCAGAAATAAATCGGTCCACCCCAAATCCTAAATCTACCCAACCTAGTCTACCCACCCCTACCTCCACATCACTCCCTCCAATCGGCTGTCGCCACCTCACCTCTCTCCCTCCTCCCCACCACTCATATGCTGACACCTCACCCCATCCCTCTCTTCTTCCTCACCTGCCTCTCACCCAACCCACACCGATGCCCCACACCTCCCTGTCCCTGCTAGACCGAACCACCCCACCCGCACGCACCCAATCCCTCTCCACCCCGCCTGGCCCCACCCCTGCTGGACCCACATCCGACCATCCCGCACCCGCCGCTCTCCCTCTCCTCTGTCCCGCACACCGCCTCCTGCTTCCTTCTTCTTCTCTCTCTCACCGGCTCCCTCGCGTCTCCTCCTCTCGTCTACCTCGCCTCCTCGCGGCCCGTTGCTCTCCCAGCGCCGCTGCCTCCTCCTCCTCCGCCAAGCCCCGCGGAGCCGCCGGGCGCCTCTCCGACCTGCCACCTCTCCCGCGTGGCCACGCCTGCCACCTCTCCGCCGCCCTCCCGTCTGCCCGCCGCCAGCTCCGGCGCCGCCGCCGACGCCGCATCTTCCCTCCCCGTCCAGTCGCCGTCGCCCGACGCCCTCTCAGGCCCGCCGCCCGAGCCCTCCTCTGCTCCCCATCGGTCTCGGTTTCCGCCGTGCTCCTAATCACCGTCGACCTCTGTCTCAACACCGCTGCAGGACGCCCTCCTCTGGCCGTTGTGGCGTCGTCCTAGTGACATGCGCCCTATGCTCTGGATGGCCGTGTGCGCCTATGCAAGACCGTGCCCCAGCCACTGTACCAGGTCGGATGTTGCTGTACTGGTGGCATCTAGATACTAGGTTGTGGTTGTTGGATAAGTGGCATTTCCCTGGGGTGTTTCGGTTCATCCGTCGCCGCTGGATAATGTTGTTCAAGAGGCAGACCGAACCGAGAATCTTCCCAAGATCTCCATCAAACAAGTTCCCCATCGACAACAAGATCGCCACATGAACTCCTTCACGGATCCCAAGACCCCGAAGCCCGATCTGAAGGCCGATCCAGCCGAACGCCAAGATCTCCTATCGGAACCCAAGGACGCCAAGACCCCGGTACGACAAGAACTCCTTCCCGCACCGATGCCTGAGGACCGGACGCCAAGGTCGCCTACACGGAACGACAAGCACTTCGCCCCGGATGCCGAGCCCGACTCGATGGCGCGGACCCGACAAGGTCTTCACGACGACAAGAACGACATCGACCAGGGCGAGTCCGATGCGACCCCGACGCCACACCAAGTCCTTCTTCCCGGAACGACAAGTTCTCCGTCTTGTATCCGATCCCGTTGATCCCGTTGAACCCTGGACCCCGAGACCCGACCCCGAACCCCGGAACCCAAGATCTGCCGAACCCTAATGTGTGATTCCCCTTCCCGAAACCCTATTTTATAACATAATACAACTTCTCGCATAATAATTGTCTTGCATGCATACATTCATGTGGTTTGGGGGCCTTATGCCGATTCACCTAATAATTAAATATGGGGCCCATATGCGGGCAAGTCCAGCCTTATATTGGCCTCATCTAAATTTGTGTAGCGAACCGGTGCTATCCTTTGCCATGCTAAACCACATTTAATTTGCGGGGTAGATAAACAACATGAACCATTTAATTAACTGTCGGGACCCCGGTTCCGCTTAATACGGCCTAATTGCATTGCACCCTTGCCATGTCATACATCATACATGCATCATGCCCGATCTTTTGCCGTAGTATTAAATAGTCCATCCGGTGTTCTTCTAGTGTTTTGCTTCTTCGCGGATAAGGTCGTTGAGTTGACGTGAGCTTCGCCCCGATCTTCGGTTGAACCTTCGGCAATGTTTTCAGGCGAGCATCTCCCCCTTTCTACCTATCTTACTTTTATAGTATTTATTCCCTCCTGTTGATCTATTGCTATCTGTGTTGCGATGCCCTAGCTTTCGTACCCGTGATATCCCTTGCAGCCGTATATTGCCTTGGACACACCCTATTCCCTGTTGTTTGGTAGATAGTTGGACTTGCGCGTCGTAGTCGCTTGCTCAAGTGCTGTTGCGTGTCGTTCAGTGCCACAGTTGTTGATATATTGCCGCATGTCGATGTTGGAGATGATCATGGTTTTACTTATCGTTCACTTTAATTCCTGTTTAACGACTAAAATTGAAGTAAGCAGAGGCATCGGTGGGTGATAGAAAATATTTGGTTTCCGAACGCTCACTTGTGTCCCGTAGGACCCCGAGTACTTGATACCTGTTCCTTGATTTATCGCGCTATCCACATCCGGGAGGATTATGGGACCCCCCTGAGCCAAAGCTCGATTCAGTCTTATTTCTTGGGGCCACAAACTAGTTTGAGGTTTTATTTACGATCCTGTACTTATGCCATGCTACTACTATATTTACGATTGTGCGAGGAGCACACTGTACTGTTTAGGTAAGCGGAATGTTTTCGCGGTATCGACAAGCCCAGCCACACTTTCGGGTTCCCAGTCGTTTACAGCCATTGTCGCAAACCTTGAGTCCGTCTCGGAGTCAGCTGGCTTCGTTGCGGGTCTACTCAATGGGGTGGCCCCCTGAAATATTTCTGAATCCTGCGATTGCTTTGTCGTGAAGGCCTCGTTGGGTTTTGATTTGGTTTTTCCGAGGCTGATCGAGTGTGTGTTGCTATTTGTGCACCCCGGTCGGGTTAAAACTTTCTGAAAGTCGTGTCCGCGGTTATGGACGACTTGGAGCACAGTATCTCGATCATAGACAAGCATAACTAAAGTAGTACTATAAATTTGACTTTATAATGACTAGTAATCAGCTTCACTATAATGGAATGGCTAAATAATTCTGCCCACAATTGCTTGCTTGGAGTGTCGCTTGCGACCATTGTATTTGACTAGTAAGTATTGCAACCACAACGGAATGACTTAATAAAAGTACCAACAACTGCTGGGTTTTTGGGTTATCTCATGCTATCTGTATCTGATTAGTAATTGTTGCAACTATAACGGAATGTTTAACTAAAAGTGCCCACTGCTTATTTTTATCAGGATGATTATCTACACCTGACTAGTAATTGCTGCAACTATAACTGAATAAATAAAATTGCCAACTGTGTGAGTTCCTCGGTTGACTTCCTCGTTTGGTCTCTAGGGGGAAATACCAGGATGGGTTTGTTTGATGGTAGAATCAGGTTGGTTTCCGAATAGGTCTTTCTTACCCCCCTCTGATAGCCGCCAGTTGTACCGAGTCTCTATAGGTTGTTTAGGGCATGATGCGCTGCCGCTTCAGTCCACCATACCTATGTAGGCGAGGACCGCCGAATTCTAGCCTCGCTGTCTTGGCCTCGATCGACGCCTCTTTTTCCTTTGCCCTTTGTCGGCACCCCTTTTGTTTAAGCAGGTTTTGAGATCGACGTCGTTAGCAGGGTTACCCTTCCGGCTTGGCCTGGGCAGGGTTATGGACGCCATTGGTTATTCTTCAGGGCTCTTAGCCCCATTTGCATCTTGTCCGTAGCTGGACGCTCTATCATTTTCAAGGTGATTTGGATCTTTGTACCTTATATCTGTATTCTTCACTCATGGAGTCGTGTTGTATATATATCTGTTCTGTGGGTCCCATCGAGGACTGTTGTGTAATGTTATTACTTCGTTTTCCACCCACACGAAAGTGCCTGGTGGGCACCTTTGAATCGTTTCTATGAGGGTTTGGCGGGTTTTCGCTAAAACTTGCATAGGTCCGATTCTGAGGGTGTTACATTATATTTCTATAACATCATACGAAGTAATCCTAATCCTTAGACCATGAGATCATGTCAATCACTAACACTAGAAGAGTATCTTGATAACATCAAACGTCACACCGTAACAGGGTGATTATAAAGATGGGTTCAGTGCTATGAAGGTGTTATGTTGAGGCTCATGGATCAAGAGTGGAATTTTTCCATCCCGATGACGGATAGATATACTCTGGGCCCTCTCAGTGATATCACATTAGTTAGCTTGTAAGCAAGTGATTTGATCACTAGAATGTTATTTCACGGGAATGAGAAAATAGTACATGTCGGTAATGAGATCAAACTAGGTATGGAGATACAGATGATCGAATCTCGGACATGTAATATATCGTGAGACAAAGGGATTAAGAATCTAACGTAAAAGGTTCTCACGATCACAAGAAGTCATCGTTGAATATGAGGGAGTCAGTATGGATCTCCAGGTCTCGCTTCTGATTATTGATCTGAGAGGGTTCTCGATCAAGTCTGCATTATTCGCGAACCATAGGGTGACACACGTAAGAGACACCTACACCATTTGGAACAAATAGTTTCTTGTCGAAAAGATTTACAAAGTGCGGGAATTTATTTCACTAGACACCAGAATTGTTTTGGGTGAAATTGCTGAAAGTGTTTCTGCATGTGAAATAGAATACTAGCAAGGGGTCTTATGTGAATGTTTGTCCATTAAAGTTATTGATAAAATTCTGAATAAATAAATAAAAGGAGTTTTATTTAAAGAGATATTACATTAAATTTGGTGGAAATTTAATGCAATATGAGTGGGATTTTGAGTGGAGAAGTGAGGGATCATATTTAGGTGAGTGGATGCGGTGACCCAGCATACCACTGCATGATGTAGTACACTATAGTCGTTGACATAACACCAATGAAACACCGTTCACTAGTATTACATCCCTTAGAGTAGTACAACAGAAACATAGCAGGTCCAAGACATGACTATAGGTTATAACTCAACTCTTTACACAAGATCCAGAGAACACTCTAGGTTAAAGAGAGAGAAAGAAACTTCTTATAAAGAAGAATCAGGAATAAATAACTCGTAGCTACCATACTTATAAAACTAGTATCTGAACTACGAGGCTTGCATTGCTGCTATTGCAATACTCTACAGAAGTAGGTTCTATGGTTAGAAATTATATTCTTATCTAATCATCAACTTTGTCTTCACTTGAGTTGATGTATATGTTGACTTTCTTGACTTCATTGAAGAGCGTTAGATTTTTATGATGATTCCTAGAGCATAACTTGATGTAGACGTCGTCTGTACTGGCTTTAGAACCTATCAAGGGTTAAGAAGATACTTTGAGTACGAGCGTACTCAGCTAGTCCACTAGAAAAGGAGTGTTTGATGCACTATATCTATAGCCACAGACCATAGGTCGCAGGCAATGCAGGTTTTCGTAAACATTTCTTCAAAGGTTGCTTTTATTCTGAAAAGCTATGTCTGCATCCTTCAAGGGTTTACCAGAACCTTCATGGGGTTCCTTTCCCGCCGCGTTCGCCGCTCCTTCCCGGAACAAGGAGTAACAAGTTACAATTCTTACACTCTACAGAGGTGCGTTACTTTTCCCATGAGAGATCTTAGCTTTGTTGCACATCTGGGCCGCGAACCTGTTCACACTTCCTTGGTGTGAGGCCCAGACAAAGACCCAATACAATCACTGCCTTCTCCGCGACCCCGCATGTCTCCTTGGTGTACGCCAGCCCACCTATTGAATTACGGCAATGACAGTACAGACCGTTCAGATGCCGGAACTATCGTGGGACATTGAGGGCTCCCACCCATATGCTGCATATCCTCTACGAATTACCATATATAATATGCACGCTACGAGTGATAACAGCCATGACCCGCACATCCAGCTCCATGCGAGAGGGAAAAGATACAACTGACTTCTTCATCCCATTCCAAATCTCATGATCAACGCGTGATATACGGCGCAAGAATCACTGGCGACATTGGTTGTTAAGTCCTAGATAATATGTTCCTTTACCACCGGAACTCTTATAGTAGGTTATTACCTCATGGTAAATAACCTATAATCACTTTATTATGAAAATAGTGTTTTCTGTCCTTTTTCAAATGCAGGTGATGACAACACTGGATTTGTAAAATACTTTACAGAAAATAATCAAAGGACATGAGCAAGTGTGAACTTGCCTTTTGTGATTGCAAGATTATGCACTCATGGTCTTCAAGACAATATAAGATCCAATTGCGGAAATCTGCATCATTGGTCCGGTAAGGACTAATGTTTAAAGAAGCAAGATGCTTTTATGCATAAGTAATGTAATGCAAGTTGGTCAACGCGAATCCCGAGAATAACATTATTCTAGGGTTTGGATACTGGTAAGGGTTTCCTTGGAATGTGTTACCCTTTTAAATTAAGTTTCATACATGTGCTTCTTATTAAGGCTTGTGAGTGTGTGGAAAACAACATGTATTTATACAACAATAAAATACACAGTATGGAATGCTATATAAGGTTGTTTACATCTTAATTGTTTATCTACAAGTTTTACTTTACAAATACTGTCACTTATAAAGAATTTAAGTATTAACAATCTTATTATACAAGTAAAGTATAAAGTAAAGTGATTGTGATTAGTAATTATATGTTTTTTTCTGAAGTGGCAAAATGAATAACTTTTGAAGAATATCTTACTCAATTAGGCAGAAGCATTTAAGCTTTTAAGTTAATCTTATGAGGTGTTCTTTTTAGTTATAGTCTTTAAGTCAGAAAGAATTGCCTTTACTGGAATAATGAAATTAGTAGTATTTGAGACTTATCTATCTTGGTTTTTAACTGGGTTATTTTGGTATTAAGATGCTTTGTAATTTAATTATAACAGACCAAAGTTAACTATAAAGAATATAATAGAGTCTTTAACATTATACTTAAAGCTTTGCAAACTAAAGATAACTTTAAGGATGTATATAGACTTATGGTGTATTACTTATGATACTTGTATCTTGTTCACTTTATATTGTTTCCTTAGAGTTACTTGAGAATGGCATTACTTTTAGTTGGTAATGGTTTCTTGACATTATAAATGTATAAAGGGATTGATCTCCTTACAAGGGTGTGGTTAGGGTTTGTGAATAAGTAAATAATATTATGTACTACTTATGAACTCACTTATAGTGTTTTGATTTGTTTATAAACTTGTGGTTAAAGTAAAGGAATATGTTTTATTTCTTTACAAATTATTCTTAGAGATTTTATATTAAATAAGAATTCTTTTATAAAGTAATTTATACTAATGGTTGAAGGATCATTCACTAAGATTGCTTTTAATTGGTTAATTTAAGAAATATTAACAAATTTTATTGGTATTTTTATGAATTATTAACTAAAGAAATAGGTTTGAATTCAAGTTATGAAAGGTTTTAACTTTTTATTTAACTCAAAAGTGGAATATCATATTTTTAATATGTAGGTATTATTTTTGTGATCATTTTGGTATATTACATTTATTTTTGTGATTTAT